>CM060973.1:54537032-55174532 GCA_030765045.1 Tenodera sinensis
CTACTACTACTACTACTACTACTACTACTACTACTACTACTACTACTACTACTACTACTACTACTACTACTACTACTACTACTACTACTACTACTACTACTACTACTACTACTACTACTACTACTACTACTACTACTACTACTACTACTACTACTACTACTACTACTACTACTACTACTACTACTACTACTACTACTACTACTACTACTACTACTACTACTACTACTACTACTACTACTACTACTACTACTACTACTACTACTACTACTACTACTACTACTACTACTACTACTACTACTACTACTACTACTACTACTACTACTACTACTACTACTACTACTACTACTACTACTACTACTACTACTACTACTACTACTACTACTACTACTACTACTACTACTACTACTACTACTACTACTACTACTACTACTACTACTACTACTACTACTACTACTACTACTACTACTACTACTACTACTACTACTACTACTACTACTACTACTACTACTACTACTACTACTACTACTACTACTACTACTACTACTACTACTACTACTACTACTACTACTACTACTACTACTACTACTACTACTACTACTACTACTACTACTACTACTACTACTACTACTACTACTACTACTACTACTACTACTACTACTACTACTACTACTACTACTACTACTACTACTACTACTACTACTACTACTACTACTACTACTACTACTACTACTACTACTACTACTACTACTACTACTACTACTACTACTACTACTACTACTACTACTACTACTACTACTACTACTACTACTACTACTACTACTACTACTACTACTACTACTACTACTACTACTACTACTACTACTACTACTACTACTACTACTACTACTACTACTACTACTACTACTACTACTACTACTACTACTACTACTACTACTACTACTACTACTACTACTACTACTACTACTACTACTACTACTACTACTACTACTACTACTACTACTACTACTACTACTACTACTACTACTACTACTACTACTACTACTACTACTACTACTACTACTACTACTACTACTACTACTACT
Source organism: Tenodera sinensis (assembly GCA_030765045.1). Classification (NCBI taxonomy): domain Eukaryota; kingdom Metazoa; phylum Arthropoda; class Insecta; order Mantodea; family Mantidae; genus Tenodera; species Tenodera sinensis. The sequence goes on from CM060973.1 coordinate 54,538,115, forward strand.
ACTACTACTACTACTACTACTACTACTACTACTACTACTACTACTACTACTACTACTACTACTACTACTACTACTACTACTACTACTACTACTACTACTACTACTACTACTACTACTACTACTACTACTACTACTACTACTACTACTACTACTACTACTACTACTACTACTACTACTACTACTACTACTACTACTACTACTACTACTACTACTACTACTACTACTACTACTACTACTACTACTACTACTACTACTACTACTACTACTACTACTACTACTACTACTACTACTACTACTACTACTACTACTACTACTACTACTACTACTACTACTACTACTACTACTACTACTACTACTACTACTACTACTACTACTACTACTACTACTACTACTACTACTACTACTACTACTACTACTACTACTACTACTACTACTACTACTACTACTACTACTACTACTACTACTACTACTACTACTACTACTACTACTACTACTACTACTACTACTACTACTACTACTACTACTACTACTACTACTACTACTACTACTACTACTACTACTACTACTACTACTACTACTACTACTACTACTACTACTACTACTACTACTACTACTACTACTACTACTACTACTACTACTACTACTACTACTACTACTACTACTACTACTACTACTACTACTACTACTACTACTACTACTACTACTACTACTACTACTACTACTACTACTACTACTACTACTACTACTACTACTACTACTACTACTACTACTACTACTACTACTACTACTACTACTACTACTACTACTACTACTACTACTACTACTACTACTACTACTACTACTACTACTACTACTACTACTACTACTACTACTACTACTACTACTACTACTACTACTACTACTACTACTACTACTACTACTACTACTACTACTACTACTACTACTACTACTACTACTACTACTACTACTACTACTACTACTACTACTACTACTACTACTACTACTACTACTACTACTACTACTACTACTACTACTACTACTACTACTACTACTACTACTACTACTACTACTACTACTACTACTACTACTACTACTACTACTACTACTACTACTACTACTACTACTACTACTACTACTACTACTACTACTACTACTACTACTACTACTACTACTACTACTACTACTACTACTACTACTACTACTACTACTACTACTACTACTACTACTACTACTACTACTACTACTACTACTACTACTACTACTACTACTACTACTACTACTACTACTACTACTACTACTACTACTACTACTACTACTACTACTACTACTACTACTACTACTACTACTACTACTACTACTACTACTACTACTACTACTACTACTACTACTACTACTACTACTACTACTACTACTACTACTACTACTACTACTACTACTACTACTACTACTACTACTACTACTACTACTACTACTACTACTACTACTACTACTACTACTACTACTACTACTACTACTACTACTACTACTACTACTACTACTACTACTACTACTACTACTACTACTACTACTACTACTACTACTACTACTACTACTACTACTACTACTACTACTACTACTACTACTACTACTACTACTACTACTACTACTACTACTACTACTACTACTACTACTACTACTACTACTACTACTACTACTACTACTACTACTACTACTACTACTACTACTACTACTACTACTACTACTACTACTACTACTACTACTACTACTACTACTACTACTACTACTACTACTACTACTACTACTACTACTACTACTACTACTACTACTACTACTACTACTACTACTACTACTACTACTACTACTACTACTACTACTACTACTACTACCACCACTGCCCTCCATGGGCCTACTATATTAGATATGGGAAATGGTGCTCATGGGATTCCAACCCACACTCTTGATTGGGTTCCTCCAAGAGGTGAGAGAGCTTATGCCAAATACCCAAACAACTTTGGTCCGCAATGACCTCCCACCTGATACCTGCCCTCTCCCTGGAACCTACTTTGGTAGATACGGATCTTGGCGCATCCGGGATCCTAAGCCACTCACCATCATTTCACCCCCTCCATATCCATCAACTATTGCCAGGTGTAGCACCTTTCTTGCTACTATTCATCACCCTCTCCCTCTTCTAGAACTATTATGATTAGTTAGGTTTATAATTCCTGTCTCACCAGTCGGGCTCTTTTCTATCTCTGTGGCCCTGTCCTATGGTTTCAACGTGGCTCCGACATGTGTGTTCTCTGGAGGTCTCAGGCGCAAAAGTCGGGTGGACCTTTCACACTGCCTCCATGTGTAGCTTTAGGTATGGAGCCTGCCTACACCGTTATGTACACCCACGTAACCCTATGAGGGCCCAGCTTGTGTTATTCCCTAACAACACTGTGCCATTGGGTTAGAATCACCAGCCGACGTGTTACTGCCTACAGAACCCCGGTGTAATCAACCACAAGTCCCCTGAATCCAAGTTGACTCCGATGAGGCAGCATGGCCTAAAGTAGGGAGCCACATGCGATTATTCCTGTGGTAGGAGAATAAACTCGGGAGTGCGTAGTGAACGGTTTATCCATGTGGACAAGCAGTGGAGATCGGAGGGTAGTACTATTTTTTTTTTAAGTTCAATATAGTGGAATACACAATTGAACCATGTCAGCGTACCACTGAGATACGCTTTGAGGTTGGTCATGGAGGGATCCTCATGGCGGCACAGACCGTGGAAATTTGATGTCTTTCTTCTTTAACCCCCGGATGGTAAGCCTACGCCGACGGATCCGGAGGGGACTCCAATTCATAATGTATCCTTGCCAATGCATTTCATCGACTCTTTTCTTGTTGTTACATTGGCCTGTGAAGAGAAAACATTAAGGACATCAGCACATTTTACATAAAAGGCGAAGTAGATAGGATATGTGACCCGATGAACGCGACGAAACTACGAGACGGTATGCTGTTGTTTGAAATCAACAGGGCAGACCAGTTCCAGAAACTGTTGAAAGTGAATTTGTTGGGATTCTACCCAATTCAGGTAGCCCCACACAAATCGCTCAACTCATGTAGGGGATTCTAACTACCTCCGGTCTGAACGATCTGTCGAACGAGGAGGTTGTCACCTGCCTCTCCAATCAGCGTGTATGTCAAGCCTACTGTCTTACTCGAAAGCAGGATGGCAAGGAGTGCCCTATGTGTACAGTGTTTCTGACGTTCAAGGTACTCAATTACCAGAGTATATTTTGAGAGGTAGAACTGGAACTTTGCCCACACACGGCTTGTGTGTTTAAAAACACCAACAGTAAGTTTGTTGGCATAAATAAATAATAATTACCAGAGTATATGTTTTTTGTGGCTATGAACGTACAGCCATTGGCAGTATGTGCCGAACCCCTGCGCTGTTTTAGGTGCCAGCGGTACGGACATATCAAAACTCGTGTAATAACCCTGCTATTTGTGATCATTGTGATTTGCCAAACCATGAGGACACGCCATGTACACAGGATCCTCTTAGAGCAAACGTGGAGAGAGCCATCCATCAAGCTCGCATCTGTGTTCCAAGTTTCCGAACGAGAAGGTTATGCAGGAGTTGTGCATTAAAGAACGGCTCACTTTTATGGAAGCGCGTCACCGTTTAAGCAGCTGAAACCTGCAACTACCATAGGTCAGTAGTCCACCACACTCCTATCCACAGTGTTGCCATTCAATAAGTTCCCGTCACATTTGCTTCAATGCAGACTGACTTATCAGCAAGCAGCTCTCCGCCGTCTCGTGATACAACTGCACCCGCAACTACATCTTCCGCCGTGCAGACACCTGCTCACCAGCCATCCACAAGCAGTGGCCACACCGTTCTGCATGTAAACACAAATCGTTTGTGACCTAAACACCGGGCGAGTAGTCGTACATCCTCAGTGAAGTCCCACTCCCGCTCAAAGAGCCGTTGGGGATCTTCAGCCTCCCGAATACCTACAGCCAAGTTAAATCACGATCCTTATCCGAATAAGGATAAGAATGAAAACGAACGATGTGGAATTTTAATTTTTAACGAAGTAAAGTTAAAAGAAGTTCGATTTGATTCTAATTCTTTGAAAGTGGCTGGGTTTGTGGATTTGGGGGATTTAACCCCCGAAAAAAGTGAAAATGAATTGGTCAATCATTGGTATTTATGTATGTCCCTTTATTGTATAATTGGGTGCAACCTGTAGCTATCTACGCAAGTAGACACGCAACTCCAGGAGACATTTTGGCACAAATTTTAATGCAGGTTATCATTCAACTGGAAGGTTCAGGAGCTAGAATACTTGGTTTTACATAAGATGGGAGGCAGTCTAACAAGAAACTGTGGAACTATTTGAGAGTATGTGGCAAACGTAATAATGTTAAATGTTTGGTAGCCCATCCTACCGATACAAGCAGGGGACTTTGGGCTTTTTCAGACTTTGTGCATATAATTAAATGCATAAGAAATAATGTGCACAAAAAGTACGAAGTTTCTTACAGCAATGAAAACGTACATTTTCTATACTATCGATGGCTTTATGAAGCTGCTACTTGTTCTCAGTTTTAGGGAATGAGAATCTGCCCCAAGCTTACGAAAGTTCATATCAACCATAATACATTTCTAAAAATGAATGTAAGGCTTGCTTTCCAGCTGCTTAGCCGATCTGTGGCTGATAGTATTAAATTCTTCCGGGAGACACATTTTACTGGATTCGAAGGAAGTGAAAAAACTGAACAGTTCACCAGAGAGCCTCGTCCACCTGCGGTGCCATATGTAGTAAAAGCGGGCGTTAAACACTAAGAAAAAAAAAAAAAAACCAAAGAGCCTCGTAGATATATTAAATGTACCACTACCTGGCTGTACAAAGGTTCAAACAAAGTCGATATACTTACGAGATGGAAATCACTTCTTAATGAAGAACAGAATATTTTTGCTTCTGAAAGGACATTACAGTCTTTAAGAGTAACCATACAGAGTACACTGGCAGCAGCAGAACATTTGTGGAGAAATGGACTGAAATACCTACTGACAGCCAAGTTAAATCAAGATCCAATAGAAATACAAGTGGCTTGTACTATTCTTGCAGCAAAGTTAACTCTTCATTCACAGGAAATTATATTTTACTTTTTTCTTTTAATGCCATTTTACATTCTAGTGGTAACATTATTGTCTTGGATTTCTGTGAATAGCTGACAGAATGTGGATGCGTGAATTAGTTATTGTTAAACGACACTATTCTTCTCCTTTGCTACTTTTCCAGTGAATCTCCTCCTAAACGCTGGTGTTTGTATTAGTATCGTATCGCACTAGCAGTTGCACTGCCATCTGTGCGGCGGAACACATGAACTACAGCAGTGATCACACTTCTCCTTCTACTCGCTATGTTTATACTATGAGCACTCCTCACTGCTATAAACTAAAAACTCATACAGTGAAGTCACTGCCGCTATTTTGTTTGATGACATTTATGTGCTTTGTCTGATGTGTTGTAATTTTCAAAACCTTCAACATAAGATCCCACAGTATAACAGGTAAGATATTTGCTTAATCATAAGCATCTTAATGAGCTTACCTATGAAACAAATGTTGCTTCAGAAAGAAGCTCAGAAGGAGGTACAAGAACACTTAAAGTAACAAATACGAGAAAATCGGAATGCAGAAAAAGGAGTTGTTCTTAAGAAATAGAAGTTTGATTCCTGTAAAAAAGGTAAGCAGCCTGAATTTCTGACACCTATGTCATCAGCTCCAACTTCCAATGAAAATATAGTGCAGTGTCCTGCTTGTGACAAGATGTAGGTTGATCCTCCATCAGAAGACTGAATGCAGTGTGGCAGATGCCACACATGGTGTAACAGGAACTTCAAATTCTGAAGGAGGAATACTTAAATAAGGAAATAATGAAGCTATTAACAGTGAAGCAACAAGAATCTAAAGTAAGAACAAATTAGAAACTAAAAGCTTCACCTATCTTAGTAATATTCCAAGTTTTTTGTTGCTAACACGTTTCAAGTTGACTCCAACTCATTCTCAAAGAAACGTGTTAGCACCAAACAACTTGGAATATTACTAAGATAAGTGAAGCTTTTAGTTTCTAATTTGTTCTTACTTTGGAGGAATACTTGTTTGAGACTTTTTTTAATGAGGACCATTGATTTTGAGTTATATTGATTTACTATCAACTACAATATTCAACAAAATAACCATTTAATTACCTACCATTCATATAAGACAGTAACAATGTCTTAACTAATTACTGTGCCGTGTTATACATTCTAAGAATAAACATGTATTAACTTTTATCAGAATTACTATCTTGCCCGTGATCAAAGTCATCTTGCCCTTTTGCATAGTTTTTTAAAAATGCAAAAATAATTTTGATTATATTATGAGACAGAATATGTGATTAGACCCCCCCAAAAAAAAGCATTTATGTAAATATTTGTTGCAAATGTAGTTTATTTTTCATGTTGGTAAGGATTTGCTGAGTACTGAAAATGTATTGCTATTTTATCAATTGTTACAAAAAAGAGTTGTTTAAAAATGTCATAAATGTTAAGTTACATGTTCAAATTTAATATGTATAAATATAAGAACCATATATATTTAATGTTAAAAGTGTAGGGAGGATAGATAAAGATGGCTTCCATAACATTACAGGAACTATTTAGCATGTAGGAGGGTTTCAAAGTGTACTTCACAGCAAAATAAGCACATACACGCATGAATACAAAAGCATTATGTAAAGAGGTGCCAACTTTTTCTTTATTAGTGTCTCGGAGCCCGGAGTGTGAAGACAGGTTTTTGTAACGCACGTAGATGTGGATCTAAAATAACTAGTAACGTTAAAAGACTGCCAAGAAAATATATATAGGTGCAATGAAAGTTAATTTAATTGTAACGAGTATAATATACAATGGAAAAAAAAAAGTGCAAATAAAAGTGATATAGTGAAGTTACATCCTGTGTTCATTCATTTCACCCTATACCACGACCTGGGATAGTAAAAAGAATCTCATAGCTCAACTCAAAGTGAAATTATTAAAATCTCAGCACCAATTAAAACAAAAATGTATCCAACTACGTACAATACAAGAAAAAAAGGCCATTCTAATAACACATGCAAAGAAAAAGAGATTATTTCAAAAAATGAATTAATTAAAGATGGTTAACTGTTAACATTGTCAACTTGGCCCGGTCTCCCCTACTTATGTTTTAATTGATACGTTAAGTCAAATGCTAATATAAAATTAAAATGGTGGATGGTAATGCAGCATAATTATACTCTAAAATTCACATTTTAGCTGTAGTATCAATAGGATGTACAACATAGTGCTTTTCAAATGACCTACAGGTGTACGACTTCCATCAGGTGCAGCAATATAACTTGATCCATAGAAGTATTTAAGATCCTTGTGAGGTGGCAAACCATCACCAGTGTAAAATTCATTTGGAAAGCTCTCCACACCAACACGATTAATTGCAGCAGTGAAGTAGCCATTGGCAATAGCAGCATTGCGGGCTTCTATTCCCCAAAGTGGTTCACTGCAATGTAAAGAAACACACAGAAGTTATTAACAAATTCAGCTTCCCCCAATTGGAGGCTGCCAGTAAAAAGCGTATCAAACAATAAAAGGATACACAAGCATAACTGAAATTATAAACAATACAATATGGTATAGCTCTCAGGTGTTGTATATTTACAACCGCTGAAAAATAATTTAATTTTGAAACTGTTGAGAAACTATCCTAAATTCATTTTAATTATCCCTTTTGTTAAAAACTAAATGACAGATAGAACCTTGATGTTCACATTGGATCATACTGCCATATTGGTAGTGGTATTAACTTGTTTAAGGTTGCCTTTGAATATTTTTGTGTTTATACATTAGATCACATACCTATTCACACTCTAATTCATTTGTACTTTCACTAGGAATTTTATTTTATACTTACGTTTATCTCTGGCTTTTGCCATGATCTGTTTTAAAACAGCACTAATGACCTAGAGTAGAGTGCCCTTAAATTTACATTGTCATTGTCATCACCACCACCACTGCCACTGCCACCATCATCACCGCCACCATCATCACCGCCACCACCACTCTCATTCATATTTCCGGACTCTGAATCCTGGCTGAGAAATATTTACACCCCCAACCAGGAATCAAATGCAGGAACTTTTGCACATCATACGGGTGCTGATCTAGGCTAAGAGGCCAGTGACATTGATTTGTTTTATTGAAAATATGTAATTAAGTCTAATGTGTTGGGTGTCAAGAGGTTAAGATGGGATAAGGTTGATAAATGTGTTATGTACTCACCCGTATCAACAAATACAAAGGTAGAAGTTTTAAGTCTATATTGATCAAAATGTAGTTATTCTCAATCCAGTTCACTACTAGACTACCGACATTTGATTATATAGTGTACCTTTCTTATGGTATAGAATACACATTAAAACTGAGACAATAACTAGGTGGCTAACTTCCAGCAGGTAGTTTTGCATATCCCATTGGAGCACAACAGCTTCACTGTAAGACTACATTACATTATAGAAATCTTCAATATCTACCGTATGACAATGCTTATGTATAGCTCAAAATTTCAATATCAAGGATTAGAATGACTAGGTTGTGACTCAATTGATGGAGCTCCTACTTGTGTTCCAAGGATCTTGGTTTGATTCACTGAGGCCTGGAGAATACAAAAAAGGTTTCTCAATGTGTCAGAACCTGGCATATGGATATGAATGTGTTTGCAATTTGTTCCTGTTATTTAGTGACCAGTTATCCTGTGTCAGGACTGTTGCTGGACAGATGCCTGAATAAATGATCCACAGTGTAAAAGACCCTTTATAACTATAATGAGCGCATCTTAATGTGCGCCACAAAGTTAATTAAATTAAATGCTAAACAATATGATGTGTTACACTCAAATGACCTTCTCCACTCTTGTACTAACTATACCTGCAACCACATTCCTCTGTCTTCCTCTGTCAAGGTAAACATTTGCAGAAACTATTGCTAGTTTTCTTGTAGGTGCCAGGGGAATCTGAGAGAAAATCTAGCAGTTGGATAGCTGTCCTATTTTAGGGTTATCATAAACACATGCCTGCTAATAGATCTGTGGAAGAATAATGTTAAATGCAAATGATAAAGGATAAAACATCGAATAGTATAACAATATTTGTTGAAGTGTAATAATGTACAAAATTATAAAATTTGGAAATAAGAAAGCAAATCATTTTAGAATTATTTATCTATTTAATTTAGTGTAGTATACAAATGATTGTGTAAAATGTCCAAAGCATCATAGATAACTTCTAAACCAATTTCTTCTAAGACGATTAATTGCAATTCAAAATGTCGGAACAAATTAGCAGTAAATTTAGTAATCACTTTCCAATTTGAAATGTTGTATTTGTCTCTTAAATAAGGAATGCGAGGCTCATAATGTAGTATATTTTTCCCTTTACAGCATCCTTAATTTGGTCTAAATTTTTTTTAAAACATGAGACAGAATATTGACTAATAGAAAATTGTTCATGTAAATATTTTTGTAAGAGTGTGTAAATTTCTAATTCTTTTAATTTGGGTGTATCAGGGACTTATTTTTTTTAATAATATTCAAAATAGACAATGTTTTCTCGTCACTTTGAGTTCAACCAATGAGAACTGTTGCGCGGATGAATACATAAGAATGGCGGTGTTGCGTCATAGAGACGCTAGGGACTCTTTTATCATTAGCGTCTGTGAGCTCAAGGTGAAAGGATGTATATTTTCTGATAGCGTGTGAACATGTAATTTACACCCAAACTTTTAACCAGTGTAGATTCTATCGAATTTTGAAAGTTGTTAACTAATTAATATAGCGATAGAAATGTAAATCAACGAATAAATATGTTGTGATAAAGGAACGTTGATTTGTGCATTCCATTCTGTATCCATCGATCCTGTAGATAAGAGTAGCGTCAGATATCAATCAAACTTTCCATCTTTCAGTAAAAACATTATTCCTGCTGCTACGTAAAAATATTATAAAAACCGTACCAATATGGCTTGCCCAACGTGGAGCGCGAATTTAGAATGGAATGCAAAATTACGAAGTGTTAACATCGAATGACGCCATCCCATCGCGCAGGAGAAAGACGCCATTAGACCATCGACTGATATCAACAAAACATCGATACACGGAGAATCAACGTGGGAAAAACACTGGAGATCATCTGGCGAAGCCAACTACCCAGGAGACGTAAATAACTGGACGAAGAACCAACAGAAAAGAAAGTAGGATCAAAATTTTTTGTTTTTACATACATTTTATTTCCATTGTACATGTTTTTGAGAAGTGGAAAAATATTGGGACTTTCAACATTAAGTGAATTGGATAAAGGAATTAAAATGTCGCGAAAAGAGATAGAAACAGGAGTGGGGGAAGGGGCAGATAGGCCTAGTTATCAGATAGAATTAGAGAGTGAGGAACAGGCGGAAATAAGCAAAGACCAAAGGTTAATGATGATGATGTTTGAAAGACTAGAACAGAATATGAAGGAAATAGGTCAGAAACTGGAACAAAACAAGGTAGAATTAGGTCAGAAAATGGAGCAAAATAATGCAGAATTAAAACAGGATATAGAACAAAGTTTAGGTGAAAAAATAGAGGGAGTGAGAGAGGACTTGGAAAATAATAAAAAAGAGATAGGTCAGAAAATGGAGGAAGTGAGAAAAGACTTAGAACAGAAAATGGAATTAGGTAGACAGAACTTAGAACAGCAAATGGAATTAGGTAGACAGAACCTAGAACAGAAAATAGAATTAGGAAGACAGGAGTGTAAAGAAAATATGAAAGTAATGGAAACTAATTTAAAATTAGTACATAAAAACTTAAATGAAACAAAGGAAGCCTTAGAAGCTAGGATAGAAATTGTAGGAGATAGGATGGGAAAGATAGAATCAGAGATGAGAGAGAATAAAATTGTGTTAGAAGGAGAAATTGCTAGATGTAGGGATGAAATAACAGAATGTAATACAAGTGTAGATTGTAAGATAACAAATGTAAAAGCAGAAATAACTGAGGAATTAAGGAAAGAGATTGAGGTAGTAAAGAAAGACATTATTAATGAAACTGTAGAACAAATTGTAATTCCTAAAATTAAGACAATGAATGATGTGATGCTTTCACAACAGGATGCTATAAATGATATGAAACAAAGCCACTTAGAAATAAAGAATGATTTAAAATCAATTTGTGAAGAAATGAAAAAAGGGAAAGAAAGTTTGGCTAATGTAAATGATGTTGTGAAGGCATTACAAAGACAAGATGATTTAGATGTAAGTAATGTACAAGATGAAAGTTACTTGAGTAATGTACAAAATGTTGACTCACCATACAGAGAAAGAGGTTCACAACCAAACAATGACACAACACATAACACATGTTACACCAACAGCATATTACATGAAATCACACCACCTACATTTGACGAGGAGAAGGGAGACGATCCAAAACTCTTTGTTAAAGAGATGGAAGAATATTTTAAAGTGAAAAGGATACCAAACGAGCTTAGAATGATGATAGTTAAGAAAAGGTTAAAAAACAAGGCATTAGAATGGCTCAGGTTAACACTAGCTGGTCATGAGTCGTATAGCTCATTCAGAAATTTATTCCTATCAAGGTATTGGGGCCCAGCTAAACAAAACCAAACTAGGGTAGAGCTAGCGACAGGTAGATACGATCCAACCAAAGGGTTGTCGCTAGTCGATTATTTTATGAAAGTAGCCAACAAAGGAAAGCTATTAGACCCCAACTTGTCGGAGGCAGAACTAATTGCCAGCATAACAAGACATTTCCCAGACACAGTGAGAACAGGATTAATTGTTGCGAGGCCAGTAGATTTTGCAGATATGATAGAATTGCTGACAGCCTTGAAACACAAAATGGTCGGCCTAATGAGCATAGACATAGGAACGGTCACCCAAACTCACCCATCCTAAACCGGAACACGACTACGAACAACCAGAGTGAGGGAGAACATAGAAATACTAGAAGTACCCATGAAAGGGGGAGAGGGGCACACCATTTCCCACAACCACATAATCATGGCGAGAGGATGGAGAACACAAGACAGCGGTACCACAACACGATACCGAATGGTGAATCGAGACACCAAACATATACATATGATCGTGGAAGACCAGGAGACCATACCCATCAAGTGAATCACATACGATTCAGTAGGGAACACTTGAACAACCACAGACCGTCATACGACAGAGGTTCACGCCAAAGGGGCAGAAACCAAGGGAACACCGACAACGTAAGACAACAGGAACAGAATGAAAATATGCCGGATAGGGCAGACACTGCACAGAATACAGAAACAACAACCACCACCAACACTCAGGGAAATTACAACAACTAAGTTCGTCCCAACCGAGTGGATGACAAACAACAAAATCTCAGCAACTTACAATTGACATCGACACCATGATGGCTACACGAAGAGAGAGATGGAACCACTGGTCATAACAAAACAGCTGGGTGACCACACGTATGAGCTACAGAATACAAATGGCAAGTTGGTAGGAAGATACCATAAAAACAAATTGAAGCCATACAGAGAAAGGACCAAATAGTCTTTGTCAACAAATGTGTAAGGCAGGAGTAGTAGAGATGAAAGAAGATAACAATTTTTAATGGGTTACTTATAGAAAATTATGTTCAGATTAGGAATTACAACAAGGAAGAAAATCAACATAGTCATTGGCTATATCGACCACAAAGAGCATTGTCAACAAAAACAGATGAGGACGCTGATTGTCATTAAATAAATTAATTATAGCGACGGAAGATAATATGTTTTTGACATAAGGATGTCAGGGACAAAAACAAAGATGAATCAATTATGATGAAAAAGATATAATATTTCGACACAAAGATGTTGAGGGTAAATTGAGAAGAAAAATAATACAATTACAGAATAATTGTAAGTATAGAAGTTTTCTCTTATAGAAATAAGAGATAAAGAAATGACAATTAGTGAAGTGAGAAAAACCATAACCAGAAAAACAATGCCCATGAATTAAGATGAATATAGCCAATGCTAAGCTCGAAGAAATGTTGAACCAAACAACAATGAATAATAACCCAATTAAGAAAATTAGTACCATTAGTAACATCAGAGTTTAAGAACCGACTCAACAACCTGCCTATACATAAGCTTATAAGACAAAGAAGGCAAAGAACTGAATAAAGTATTGCCATAAATATGATCATAATCATTAGCTCAAAATTTGTATCCTGTTTTTCTCTCCTCATAGGAATGAATACAAGTCAAAAAACCACATGAAACACTTAAATTATATTTGTGTCAATGTCAAATGTACAATAACTGAGTATGTGTTGTATAAGAACTGAATATGTGTTGTACAATAACTGAATATGTATTGTATGATAACAGGATATATTGTGTAACAACTGAATATGTTGAGTAATAACTAAATGCGTTATGCAAAAACTGAATGTGTATTGTGTAATAACTGAATATGTATTGCATAATAACAGAACATATGTGGTATGATAGCAGGATATATTGTACAATAACTGAATATGTATTGTGTAATAATTGGACATGTTGTGTAGTAATTAAATGTGTTGTACAATAACTGAATATGTATTGTATAATGACTGAAGGTGTATTGTATAATAACAACATATGTGATATGATAACTGGGTATATTGTACAATGACTGAATATATATTGTATAATAATTGGACATATTGTGTAATAACTAAATGTGTTGTACAATAACTGGATATGTATTGTATAATAACTGAATGCATTGTGTAGTAATCGAATATGTGAAATTTATAAAGACATGCTGTATCATGTCAAAACGAAGGACAAGGACAAACAGTGAAGAAGACTGAAAAAAAAAAAAAAAAAAAAAAAAAAAAAAAAAAAAAAAAAAAATTGTACAAAGTGATTGAATCATAGGAGTAGGGAGAAGTATTGTATTGTGTTTCAAGATTGTAAATAAGGTGACAACTTGAAAAACAAAACAAGGGGCATATGAGACAGAATATTGACTAATAGAAAATTGTTCATGTAAATATTTTTGTAAGAGTGTGTAAATTTCTAATTCTTTTAATTTGGGTGTATCAGGGACTTATTTTTTTTAATAATATTCAAAATAGACAATGTTTTCTCGTCACTTTGAGTTCAACCAATGAGAACTGTTGCGCGGATGAATACATAAGAATGGCGGTGTTGCGTCATAGAGACGCTAGGGACTCTTTTATCATTAGCGTCTGTGAGCTCAAGGTGAAAGGATGTATATTTTCTGATAGCGTGTGAACATGTAATTTACACCCAAACTTTTAACCAGTGTAGATTCTATCGAATTTTGAAAGTTGTTAACTAATTAATATAGCGATAGAAATGTAAATCAACGAATAAATATGTTGTGATAAAGGAACGTTGATTTGTGCATTCCATTCTGTATCCATCGATCCTGTAGATAAGAGTAGCGTCAGATATCAATCAAACTTTCCATCTTTCAGTAAAAACATTATTCCTGCTGCTATATTCCCGCTGCTAGGTAAAGACCCATTTATAAAAACCGCACCAAACAGATTGTAGAGACAAGAATCAATCCCCTATTTTGTTGCCTGTTAATGACAATTACATCTATTCTTTCACTAAAATAAGATTAGAAAATGTGTTGTCAATGTTGTTAGCTAATGCTGGATTTCTGACAATGAAGTCATTAATCCTCTTGCTCTCCAATATTTTTCACTGATGGATGGGGCACTAGAAGTAGCCGGGAATATTTGATGGTGGTCTCGATCCATTTCCTCTTGCAGATCACATAGAGGACAGAGTGGTGAAGAATATATCCCAATTCTGTTTAAATGTTTTGCCAGACAATCATGTCCTGTAATCAACCTGAAGGTTGCAACTGCTGTTTTTCGAGGATACTCAGGAATTAATGTTTGAATGTTTGGTAGTTCCCATCTTTTATTCTTTGATTTTTCATAGTAATATTTTGCAATAATTTTTCTGAATTCAGAGTTGACTAATCTTTTAGCTGCATTAAATGGTAGATTAACTATAGCTTTTGTACACTGTTGGTACACTGCCCTGAATCTGAGAGAATAACTGCTTGCTGAAAATGTGAAATTCTGTACAAAAGATTTTGTAGGGCCATTTGAATTGCTTCAATTTCTCCATCAAAGTTTGTAGTTCCATAACTTAAAGATTTGTAATAGGAAAAGAGGTGACACATGACTCCAGGCCCTGCTCCATCTCGGTTTGATATCAATGATCCATCAGTATAAATATGGAGCCATTTGTGTTCTGTAAATCTAGTATGGATTGTCTCTAATGCCAATAATTTGAGAACACTAGTTGGAGTATCACTTTTCTTAACTTCTTCTGTCAGGTGTAAATAATATGTGATGCCTAATGTTTGTGTCAGATTGACTTTAGATATGAAGTTTTCCTTTGAATTAGGAAGGTATATATTCTTCTTGATGTCTTGAATTTTGGAAAGAAAGCTCTCCTGAGTCTTTAGTGTATGTGTAAAATTTCTCTTGTTCCATGTATTGAATGGGAGTCTGATCAACTTTTTGTGTTGTGTAAGAGCTGCCTTTTCTATTTCATATTCAATGGGGTATTGGTTGGTTAGTATTTCCATAGTTGGTATTGGTGTGGTTTTGATAGCACCTGTAATTAGTCTCAGACTTTGGTTATGAAAGATTTGAATTTTTTTTGTATTTGCTGTTATAAGAACTTCACTGTAGTAAGTAAATAATGGCTTTATATATACATACATTGTATGTTGTGTTAAGAGTTGCTCTGGAACATCCCCCACTTCATTCCTGTTAGACATTTTAACAGTGAAAGACGCCTTTCTGCTCTTTGTATTACATTTTCTATTTGTTTGGTCCATGTAAGTTTGGTATCAAATGTAGCTCCTAAACACCTTGCTTCCTTTGTTTCTGGTAATTGCTGACCCTCAAAATTTAGTTTTATTTTTTAGTGGTTCAAGTGTGGTGGATTATTTCACTTCCATCCTGTATATAAAATGAAATGAAATTAGATTATTTTGTTGCTTAATGACACTGTTAATTGCTAGGATCACATCAGCATTGCCATTGTGCCGGAATTTTCTCCCTCAGCAGTTTGTTTACATACCAGTAAATCTATTGACATAGAGCTGTCATTTTTAAGCACACTTAAAAACCATCAGTCTGGGCCGGATTTGAACCCACGACCTTGGGATCAGTAGGCCAGCGTCTAACCAACTGAGCCACCCAGACCAACATACAAAACAAACTGTTAAGTATAAAGGGGAGTAATAGATATAAGCAACTCCAAAAGGTAGGAATAAATTGCATATTGTAGAAAATATGGATATAATGATTTACATTTGTTTTATTCTATTATGTGTTACACTAATTAGAATTGGTAGAATAAATATTACTTACTGACATAAAAAATAGAGAAATTTAAATATCAAAGAGCTGTTAAAGAAGAAAATAAAAAATGATTGCAATTTTAAACAGTTTACTTGCCATCCTTAGGCTAATAAAAAATTTACAAAAATTTTGAAAGAACATTGTATAACTTTGGTTCCACAAAATAAATATAGTATAAACATTTGTTGAATTTTTCTAAAAAGGATATAATTGGGCCATTCCATGTAAACTTAAACCAAGATGGACAATTTTTTTTCTGTAAGTGAAGGTTGGTATGTGTTAAATATGAAGTAAAATAGACCTAACTCTGAGAAATTGTACAAACAACAGATGGCAACATTGTTATAACTTCATTATTGTTATATTACTGCAAGATGACAATGATTATTGAAAGAATTGTTTGAGCAGCTCCATTTTAGGAAGATTTCTTATAGGTAAGTTTTGAATAACCTTGAAAATTAATATTTTTTTACTTACATATAGACTCTTAGCTACATTTGCATTTAATTTATTTGTCATTGTTACTTCATATTATGCTTTACATTGGAAGTTTAATTATATGGTTTAAATGTCCCATTCCGCCACAGAAAAAGTGAATTTTTTATATTACACTGAAACAATTAATGTTTACTCAATGCTGGTTTGTATGATCAGTGAACTTTATGTGATAAGCATCCAACAGCAACCTAAGCTCAAATAGCACAAAACCATAACTCTGGAGAAAGCTTTTATAAACTGTCCCATTCCATCACAGACCAGTATGAGTATATGTGGACCGCTAAGCTCAACATAGCATGTCTTAATTTAGAGTCTATGAAATATATGCAAGGTACATTTTAAAATATGCAAGTAGTGAAACTGCAGCCTAATGCACATAATTTTTTTTTTCTATAGATACATAACTTTGTGTCCTCCAGTGTAATCATTTCTTTGTTTTCCAGTTATCCACTGTGTATGAGAAGATGGGTAAAACTGCAGCAGAAAGAGCAAGAGAAGAGAACATTTGAAAGAAAATATTGAGGAATATGAGAGGTACAAAGAGGAGGACAGGCAATGAAAGCATGCTAAGCCAACAAAGAGACAAGAAAACTTGTACAGGAAGCAGCAGTTTTAAGAGAGAAGGAGAGAATTCAAAAGAGAGTATAGGAAGAAACTAAAAGAGAAGAAGATAGAGCCTGCAGGACTTTATTCACTTTTCATGTTGCACCTGCTTATTCCACCCCTCAAACTAAAGCAAAGGCTGTCAAAAAGGCATTGAAGTTTATTCCTGTAAGTCCAAGGAAGATTCGCTGTGTGGTTACAGAACTCGCCAGTGCTCATTGTGTCTCTATAGCTCCAGAAATAAAATAAAAAACGGAATAGCAATGCCCTGTGTGAGATTAATGATTTAGTCAAGAAATTTTATCACAGGGATGATACATGACTGCAAGCTCCTGAGAAGAAGCATGCTTTGACAATAAGAGCAAATGAAGGAAAAGAAAAATTTCAGAAGAGATTTATGTACACCACTATTCCAGAGGCATATCAAATATTTAAAAAGAAAAACCCTGATAAGAAAGTGGGGAAATCAGAATTCTTTTTCCTTGCAATCAGTGAAATGCCTCACCACAGCTGCTTGTGTTGCTATCATGAGAACATCAATTAACTCTTGACTGCTCTATGTGGATATAGATAGGATATTCCTAAAACATCAGAACTAATCACTGCATTAGTGTGCAATCCTGAAAATGAAATTTGCATGTCAAGCACATGTGATAATTGTGGCATCAGAAATCTGGTTGGTCAGCATAATTCCTTAACAGATGATACAGATGACAGCGTGGTTTGTTTGGAAAACTGTTGATACAAAAATTGAAAAAGTTCTGAAGGAAAACACTGTCTCTGAAGCATTTGAAAAACTTGAGAGGTATAGGTCTACAAGTTAGAAAAGAACCTCAGAAGGTGTTGGTACTCACGTGACTGAACTGGGAGGGGTAAGCAGCAGGCAGCAGCAGTCCCCTAGGCCGAGTTACACTAGTCCGCTTCCATTTCCGATTCTGAATCTAGTTCAGAAGCTGTGTCGGTAACAGATTCTTCTGAGCCTGAGTGGTCTCCGCCATTAATGATGAAATTGTCGATGACATCATTCATTAGTCCATCTGATTCCCAGTATGTTGCTTCCAGTTTTCGTACATGATCAGAGCACTTTCTCCACTTATCTGGAATATTCACGGAAAAGCTCCTCACAGAGCATTTGCTTTGCACTTAAAGTTGCATTGGACAAATCTTGTGCAGCTTCTCCCTTTATTTCACCCCATACCAACTCTATTGGATTTACATCGGCATGATATGGTGGGAGACACAATACCTCATGGCCGCATGCATTGAGGATCTGATCAATTATGTACGTCTTTTCTTTGGGCACTGTCTTCACTAACTGCAATAACTCTGGTTTATGCATATTGCTGCTGAACGACACATTGTTGTCCCTTAACCATTGCATTACATCCTTTTTCAGCGTCGTCATTGTTGGCCTTTTATTTTTCTGAACACTGTGATAGCTAGCATTGTCCATCAAGACAACAGAGTTACCGGGCAAATTAGGAATAACTTGCATTTCTAACCATTTTGTAAAATTTACAGCATTCATATCGTCGCGATAATCGCCCGTTTTTTGTTTAGATTTGAACATTAGCAAAGCATTGTGCACAAACCCGTTTTCTCCTCCCGCATGGGCAATAATCAGTCTGGGTCCTTTACCCATAGGTTTTGTAACCCCTAACTCATTTGGAGACTGCCAACAAGAACTGACGGTATGACAAGCATTTTTATATGTTTCGTCTAAATACACAATATTCCTCTTCTGTTCACGCTACCTACGAATAGTTCGCAGGTAATTAGCACGCCAGGATACAATTTCAGGCTTTTCGATTAGGAGCTGCCGTTTAGAAGCACATTTTTTTTTCCATTTAAAGCCTAATCGCAAAACCAGTTTCCTCAGGTATTCCCTGCTGCATACCAAACTCCCATCACTCTGCAAATCATGCTTGAGCTTCTGTATCGTTGGCACTGCTTTCTTCACTGTATAATATCCATATATTTTCCTTCGAACTATACCCTCAGTAAATGTATCGACTTCCACTTTCTTTTTCCTTTCTCTAGCCTTCCCTTTTGGCGTTGAGAATTTGACCACACCGGTGGTAGACAAAGACGGATTCCCTTCCTTTATGATGCGTTTGACTAAACTAATGGAAACTCCTGTAGCTTCACTTGTCGATGCAGCAACATTGTAACTCAATTTCAATTCACTCTTTTTATCTTTCAAGTAATTAGCAACATTGTAAACACTATTGCGAGCATCAGTTTTCAACGACCGACCAGATACGCTTGCTTTACTAGTCATGTTAAGCACTTTCGCTATTAGCCACAAAAATACTTACAAAAACTTGTTATAAAGTTTTACACGGAACACACTACAAAACTGCAAGTGTAACATGTGCTTGTAGGGAGCCGATCTGCATCGTGCGCTGCCGAAACAGAACTGACCCCCACCACTAGCACCATGCGCAGCAAAGAAACATGGTTTCTGCGCAGGTTCTTTTCTAGCGTGTATACCTATAGAACTGGAACATTGCCCACACACGGCTTGTGTGTTTAAAAACACCAACGGTAAGTTTGTTGGCATAAATAAATAATAATTTGAAGAAGTTGTTGAAAAAATACCCCAGTTCTTAAAACACTGCTTCCTGGTGAAAACTGAGGGTACATATTTTCAAGAAAAGAAAGGTGCTGTAGATGGTATAGAAATCATAGTACAGATTGATTTTACCGAAAATTACACTGCCAGATTTCAAAATGAAATTCATTCTCCATACTGGAACTCTCAACAGATTGCAATCTTCACAGCAGTTGCCTGTTATACGATTGTTAGTGATAAAATATCACATGATAAATATGCTGTCAACGCATTCCTTCGAAGACTGATTTCTGTGATCCGGGAAACTTACCCAGAGGCATCAACAATAAACATTTTTTCAGATGATGCAGCAAGCCACTTTAAACAGGGTTATTCTCTCTGTACTTTAACCTACCTTCAGGAAGAGTTCAAATTCCTGTTAAGATGGAACTTTCTAGCTACAGGTCGTGGGAAGGGCAGTGTTGATGGTGTTGGTGGGGAACTGAAGAGATTAGTATGGCATTCAGTATTAGGTGGAAAACATCTGGTTACCAATGCAGAGTTTTTTTACTGGTGTGCCAGGAAAGTGTCAAAATCATTGGAAATTATATTTTGTTCTAATGATGAAGAGGATCAACAGGTCACAGTTTCATGCCAGTATTAAAGACAAAGTGATATCTGACACCCATTCTAAACACTATATTGAAGTTTTATCCCCATATAACGTGGTTTTCAAAGAGCATGCTTTATCCAAAAAAAAAAGGTTCAACTTTAATTTTATGA
This sequence comes from Tenodera sinensis, assembly GCA_030765045.1. NCBI lineage: Eukaryota > Metazoa > Arthropoda > Insecta > Mantodea > Mantidae > Tenodera > Tenodera sinensis. Next base: position 54,559,087 of record CM060973.1, read on the forward strand.
TGGGCACATGTGCCCAGATTGAAACATTGGAAGTACATTCAAATTTCAAGTTGGTGGTTTTGTAGTGGTGAAGTTTATGACAAAAAAGACAACTAAAAATGTCATAAAACAAATCTTAAAGTTTGACAATACCAAATGTGGGATCAGTTTTATGAGAAAAGCAACTCAGATTTCAAATTTGCATTCAAAAGCAATGACACGTCATGGGTTAGAATTTCTGAAAAGTAAAAAATGATAACCAAAAAACAATGAATTCCATATAGTTCTCCATCTATTATATTAATACTTGACATGTGGCTATTAATTACTGAAATCATGAGACAGCACATTTGTATAGTTTCACAGAACTTCACAGATGTTTTAACTCAGACAAAACTTTCATTTTGTACGAGTCCCTTTCTGTCATAGAAGAATTACTTCACATTTTTACTTCAGTTAACCAGATATTGTACCTTTTATGCTTTTTGTATTAGCCTTAGGATTGAAGTTATCTGTTAAGATAAAATAAATGTTAACGTAATTTGTTTTACGTGTTATTTTTGGAGCAATAAAGAATGAACGAAACCTTCTAAATACCCATTCTGTCACATGGAATGGCCCAATTATAAATTTAAAAAAATCTGGCATTTATCAATTTGGCTGGTTGGATTGTGACAAGGTTTACATTGGTAAAACCAAACATAATTTGGAAACCAGAATAAAGGGACATTTTAGAAATATTAAACATAAACAAATTGATAAATCAGCTGTGGCAAATAATTTTAGGTCATTTAATCATGAAATAAATTCAAAGGTTAAATTATTAGAGCAATTAAATGAATCCATAGATTTAATGGTTTGGGAAAAGATATTTAATTTGAAAAATAGGGATCGTGTACTGAAGTTTGAAATACTGTCATCTGAGTCCATTTAAAAATCTGTTTCATTTTCATAGGTTGGTAACATAGAAATGTAAGTGATTTAGGTTGTTACACTGGCAACCAGCATAACCAAGATTTGCACTGATGGTGCATTAGAGTTAATGTGAAACTATGTAGTCTGCATTGTAATTCAAGAACTTTCAGCAGATATTAAGATAAATGAACGTTATAGTCTCTAAGATTTGTTGAAAACTTTAGAATTGTATTGTTTCACTGTTGATAATTTCAGTTTTTCATAAAGTCAATTGGATTTATTGATACTACATCAATTATTTATTAGAAATGGGAGATGTTTCAAGACCTCCTTTGCTGTCATTCTCAACCTGATGCCAACTGCCGGTACGTGGTGTCATCACTTTGAAGATTGCAATGCTGTCATCTTCTGGTGTCTTTTCCAGAAATTTCTTGCTGAGGTTATCACTTTGGGCAATTCAAAGTTGAAGATTTGTTCTTTATTTTTCAGAATGAATATATTCTCCCAGGCTGTTAGTTATTTTGCGTTAAAGGTGCTTTTGAGCGTTGTAGGTTCAGGATCAATTTTGTGGTTTTCTAGCCAAAAATGTGCTGCTACTGCTGATTTCTCCACTTGTTTATGCTTTAGATTCCTAAGATGTTCTTTAGATCTTTTTATCAATTTTCTTTTTGTTTTTCCAATACAAATTTTGTTGGAGTTTTACAGTTAAATACGTAGATATACTCCCGATCTTTGAATATCTTTTTTATTATGCACAGAATTACAAAAAAGAAAAACCAGGGAAGAGATTGACAATACTTTATGGTCTGCATCTAAAATTAGCAAAAAAGTTAGGAAATATGGGTTGGCATAATTTAGGAGATTACCTATTGGCAATCCTGAACAAGAAAATGAAATTGAAAACTCAAAAACTAAAAAGAAATTCAAGAAACTTTGCAAACTAGAAAATAAGTCTTCAAATGGAAGAAACATACTGTAACATGGGAAAAAACTGAAAATATCATCACTGGCACTAATCAAGAAATTCAAAAAAATAATGAACACCTGTTCTGTGATAGGAAAAAGAGAGAAAGCTAAAGTGATTCCAGACAATCCAACCCTTTTGAGAATCTGTGATTTACCTCAAATCCACAAACCAGGCAAATCAATGAGGCTAATTATCCACAATATTGGCGCTACAACATACAAACTATCTAAATGTTAGTCTATAAGTTCAATTATTTCCAGAAATTTGAATGCCACAGAACAAAGAACTCATTCATCAGGTTAAAAAACTTGAAAATGTTCATATTAAAGAAAAGGACACACTGATCTCTCTTAATGTGCAGTCATTGTTCCCAGTATACCCACCTAAAAGATAAAAAATCTTCTGAAATATTGGCTTTATATCATAGGAATTGCACAAGTTCAAAATAGAAGAATATATCAATTTAACCACACCATCCATTTTGGAGTTCACATTCAACAACCCAATTTTCCAACAAAAAAACAGCATAGCAATGGGAAACCCACTTTCACTGATTTTAGCAGACCTGTTCATGAGTAACCTGGAAACGAGGATTACAAAACCTTTCCCACAGATCTTCCAGACCTGACACCGATGTGGACAACATATTTGCCATCATCCTAAGAAACATATTGAGGACTCTTTAAAATTGCTAAACCTTCAAGAGCTGTCATTAAAAGGTAGAATTGGAACTGAAAAATTCAATGCCACAGCTGGGATTTGAACCACAGATCCTCCACTTACTAGGTGGATGCTCTAACCATTAAGCTACTGTGACAACCTGCCAGAATGACAGGAGAATTCAGTGTCATTCTGGCAAGTTGTCACAGTAGCTTAATGGTCTGTGGTTCAAATCCCAGCTGTGGCATAGAATTTTTCAGTTCCAATTCTACCTCTCAAATATTGCCCACACAAGGTTTGTGTAATTAAAAACACCAACAGTAATTATTATTTATTTATGCCAACAAACTTACTGTTGGTGTTTTTAAACACACAAGCCGTGTGTGGGCAAAGTTTAAGAGGTAGAACTGGAACTTAAAAATTCAATGCCACAACTGGGATTTGAACCACAGACCATTAAGCTACTGTGACAACTTGCCAGAATGACACTGAATTCTCCTGTCATTCTGGCAGGTTGTCACAGTAGCTTAATGGTTAGCGGAAGGTCTGTGGTTCAAATCCCAGTTGTGGCATTGAATTTTTAAGTTCCAGTTCTACCTCTTAAACCAACAGTAAGTTTGTTGGCATAAATAAATAATATGTGTCATTAAAATTTACTGTAGAAATAAAATCTGAGTACTCCCATTCCTAGAGCTAGAAATCTAAAAATGCAATGGAAGTCTCACTTTGGGCATATACACAAAAACCTATGTAAGATCCAACGGTTATAATTCAAACTACGCCAGTATGCTGTTTTCAACAGCTGGATATGTAGGCTTCTTTACCTACCTTTCAACAGAACAGAATTCAACAAAGAATAGCTGAACACAATGGCTTCAATACAAAAATAATAGACAAAAAAACTAGATGGAAAAAAAGAAGAAGATAATACAAGAAACCACCAAACTGTCAACGGAAAAAGAAAACTGTAGGTACACAAAGTTCACATACCATCCAAAAGCTCTCACCCAATTCTAGCAAATATTCAAAGATCACAACATTATTCTAGCCTTAAAAACCCACATCCAACCAAAATCTACTACACTCTGAACTGAAAGACACCATTCTAGCAATAGAAAAAGTGGGAATATACAATTTAACTGCAAAGACTGCAACAAAATTTATATTGGCAAAACAAAAGAAAATTGGAAACAAGGTCTAAAGAACATCTTAGGAATCTAAAGCATAAGCAAGTGGAAAAGTCGGCAGTAGCAGCATATTTTTGGATAAAAAACCATGAAATTTTATTGATCCTGAACTTACAATGTTAAAAAAGCATCACGTGAAACAACTAATAGCCTGGAAGAATATATTCATTCTAAGAAACAAAGATTGAGTCTTGAACTTTGAGTTGCCCCAAAATGACAACCTTAGCAAGAAATTCCTGGAAAAGACACCAGAGGATGACAGCTTGCATTCTCCAACATGATGACACTACTTTCTAGCACTTGGCATCAGGTTGAGAATGACAGCAAATAAGCTCTGGAAATATCTCCCACTTCTAATAAGTAAGTGATGTAGTGTCAGTAAATCTGATTCACTTTACTATCTACGTGTTATTACACATCACTATAACCAAAATCTTCCAGCAAAGTAGTTTAATATATATGTTTATAGCTATATATTAGCAATGCTGCTTATAACTAGGCTTAGGATATGATTGCTGTTTCATTGCTCTTTGGCTGGAAAATGGTTATGTGTGCACAGGGTTTCACTGCTATCTTCCCCTCCCCAAGCACTGCCTGCCATTCACCCTAAGCACTGCTTGTAAACAACGTACTGGTCAGTATAGTGCAAGTGCACCTATTGTAAATGCATGTCCGAAGCCTGCTTATGACACTACACTAGCAGAGCAGCCAACATAAGATTAACAAACACTCCTGTCCCAACTGCACAAGTGCCAGCATTACACCAACAAAGCTGGCTTTATTTGCTTGTGTTCTTTATCAACACATGATTCAGCATTTATATGTATAAACTTAGGTATCTCATTCATGGAGGTTCGATTAAGTTAGGTTAGGTTAGGTTTAGTAAATATATACAAGCTTACATCAATTAGCAGCCAGATGTTACACCAAAGCATGCATGTGCAGGGAGCATGCATTCCTTAGTGATACTTACCTATGATTGTCCTGCTATTCTATAAACTTTGTTTCTGATTCACAGGAGGTTAGTTAAGGTTAAGTTTTGTTTTATATTAGCTTACATTAATTAGCAAACAGTGGTTACAGCTAAGGATACGAGCAAGCAAGCAATGAGCTCCTAATGATGTTATGATTGTTCCATTATTTATATAAGTGCCTATATAAGTGCCATTATTTACATAATGAATTTTATTTTGTATGAGCTATGTATTAACAATATACCTATTCTCTTAGCATTTTCATTTATATGAGCAGGAATCAGAGGAGAAGAAGAAGCAGAAGAAGAAGTTGTAAAAGAAGAAGATGAAGAACAAAAAAAAAAGCTATACACACTTTGCTATAAGCCACGCCTTTTTGGTGATCAGCCTCAGAGGTCCTAGAGAGTCTTTAGCTCTATTCCACTAGGAATTCTGTCCTACAGTGTCCTATGTGGCAGAAAATCAGCCTATGAAGAGTAGCTATGAAGACTATAATCAAAACAATGCACTTTGAGGAGGATAATGATAATTATGATGATGACGACGATGATGACGACGACGATGATGGTGGTGGTGGCGGTGGTGGTGGCAGTGGCGGTGGCGGTGGCGGTGGCGATGGCGGTGGCGGTGGCGGTGGCGGTGGCGGTGGCGGTGGTGATGATGGTGATGATGATGACGACGACGAGGACAATGGCAATGAGGACGACGATGATGTTGATGATGATAACCCTGTTTTTGGGCATTTCTCTCAGGCCTAAGCCCAGGAAGCCTCACAAGGATGATTTGCCCCTGCTAACTTGGTTTGGTGCTCTCATCTAAGAATGTATAGTATCTTAAACATGGCATTGTTTACATTTACACAAAATGATTTTGCTATAAACGAGAACTTCATGCAAAGGGAGTTTAAAGGACTCGGCAGCGGTAACATCTACTCCAGAACCGGTTCTTAAAATACTGTCATTAATATTCTTAGTTTTTATTATACTTGTCTTCTATAGAGTATGAAAGTTGTCCCTATCCAGGGTTGCCAACATTTAAAAGTAAAATTATCGTACCAGCCACCCAAAATTATAGATTTGGGTTCAAAATTATCGTACATCATAAACCAAATGCTACAACAATAAAAATATCAATATAACACCTATGAAAATGTAATAGTAATGATGTTTATTATATTCACTTACAAGATTGAAGACTTCAACCAGTATTACAACTTTAGCACTTATGTTTCTCCCACTATTCATCTGAAAGTTCATCTTCCTCAATTGTTGCAGCATTATACAAATTTGTTGTTGGGCTAAACCCTTACATCTTCTCGCTGACTTGCAGATTTTCGGATATACCACATTGTGTCATTAGCTGAGACAGCAGAAGAAGTTCATTTACCATATCTAGTGCCAATCTGTGGTTACTAAACCCAGTTTAGGAAAAACTTTCGCAATAAGCTTCTGTGGGGCAATGAAACAGATTATACGAACGAAATCACTGATAATGCAAAGGCCACTAGTTCTTTGAAATCAGTATTTTCACCCAGGTGACATGTGTTTTACAGCACTCCAGAAACTGTCAAGTTCAGGCATGTTCTTTATTTCACACGGAATATCACTTATTCCGAGTTTTCTCCATTGATCATCAATTTTCTGAACAGTGCTTTCTTCATTGAGATTACCAGATCTGGGCACACTGGCATCAAGAGGATGAAGGGTAGGAGCCTTAGTAGGATATGAAATAGTTGCCTTAGAGGGGTGGGGACAGGCCATGAGGGTAAAAGTGGTGTCACTATTTGTAATTTGTTTCATTTCGCTGGTGTGACAAACCAGTGAAAATGATATTTTGCCGGTATTGAAATTATCGTACGAGTTGGCAACCCTGTCCCTATCAGCTTCCTTTAGTTTTCTGTTTACATTTAAAGGTAGAAAAATTAAGAATTCCAAAATGTTGAACTGTCTAGACAATGGTTACTAAACAGTAACAGTTTTCACACGGTTTCTTGACTGAACTGAGGCCTGAACCTGAAAATTTGTTCAATTCTTTGTGCATGGATTAAGAAATCAACTTAGAATTTGCTTTGCATGATTACATGATACAAACATATTTTTCTTGTACCCGCATTCTTCAATAATTGTTTCCAGTTACCTTTGTTGACATTGGATTTTATATCCATTTTATTTACCAAAATTTCATACGCAGTGTATCTTCTGCTTATCAGAATAATCTTTCAATTTCATTTACATGAAGAATAAACTTTGTCAAAACTGCCTTGAAATTACCCTGATATTTACTATGTTAACCCATACCACTTGACATGAAATCATGCTTTCTTCCACACAATTTTATCTACTAACTTACATGGACATGCAGATTATACTTTCTTTATCATTTTTAACTTTTATATTCGTTATGCTTTGTTACCAATTTTGTTACTTTGAGTTAGTACTTTTTGTCTTTTTGGCAGCCTGTAACTGTGACAGGAAGATGTTGAAATAAAATAATCAAGCAGTTGTTCATTCAGTTCAAGCTAGATTACTGTAATTACCCATTTGAACAGATGATTATGTTTCCACATCTCTCATATACAATGTTGTTTTAATACAATAAATGTATAAAAAGAATTACCTATGAAAATTACTTTTCTCCAAAAACTTTTATACACTCAAAAAATAAGAGAAGGTATAGTTAGGATAGCATATTAGACACTAAATAGTTTTATAAAATTCTTAAAAACAAAAGAGGAGTAATTATCAGGTGAAATTCTTAAAAACAATAGAGGAATTATTATCAGGTGGCTTAGGAGTTCTTTTTTTTAATGTATCCAACAGTGAAACAACAGGGTATGTTATGCATTTTAAAAACAGTAGAAGAAGAAACAGAAATAGAATATAAGCTTTAAATGTTATGATGATGGGAGCATCTTATGCTTGAAGCAAAACAAAATGTGAGCAACAAATTAACTGAATCAAAAGACAGTGATGTATTAGATACTGCAAAAGATTCACAAGCACATGAGGAAAAGAATACCTCCCATTCAAGTTCCTTTAAGAGCAGAAGTTTAAAACGAACACAAAAAAGGCAAGATGCATCTAGCTCAAAGCATGTTACATTTGAACCCTATGTGGAAGTATACTTTTTTTGCCGCAGCAAAGAAGAATGTGAAGAAATGTTTTATAAGGACTATCGTAGTTTACCTGAAGAGATCTCAGAAATGCCGAAATGTATATGTTGCTTTACATGGTGCAGTTCACCACCAGAGGAAGAAGAATTGATAGATTCAAGTGCCCTTCACTTCCAGAAGGAGTTGGAAGAACGTCCAAAGACCGATTGGGCAGTACCTTCAAACTCAAAAATGAATCTTAATGAGCCTTTGTTAATTCCTTTGCGATTAGAAAACTGAGGACAACAAAATTCCAGAAAACTATCATGTTGCATTTGTTTTGGCAGAAAGAGCAAGTACTGCCCCTCTCTTTCAGAGATAATGCATATATGTGCTTGAGGCACATAATTTTTTAAATGTTAAACAGAACATTTTACATGTTAAGCAAGACAATATATTAGAATTTGCTGCAACTTTTAAATGTCTGTACATAATAATAATACAGTACTGATGTACACAATTATCTATGTACATATATACAACTGTACAAAGATGATCTTTAAGAACAGTACCACTTGGCAAACTGGTGGATATTTTTATTTTGCTATTGTGTTTGTTGTGCTGTAGAGAATTCATGTTCAGAAAAGTGAATTGCCCTTTCTGCTCTCAAGCTGAATCTTCTCTACTGTAAATCCTGAAGGCAGCAGGATAAAAGTTTGATATTTACATAAATGTAAATATGAAAGAAAAATGATGTAAACAAGGAAAATGCATATATTACACTAAACAAAAATACATATGATCAGTTAAAAGGTCTGTAAACAACTCACCTTCCGTTTTTAAGACAATTTCTAATATGAGAAGTAAATTGCTATATGTCCACAAAGTAGTCTGTTTTGTTATAACTGTACATGCGCAGAGGGAAGGAAACATATGAGTATTAATGACATCTGTAAAAATAGCCAATATCTTAGTTCTTCTTCTTTTCCCTGAACCATTGGAGTTTAGTTTCACAGATCCTATGGCTATCCTTTGTTATGACTTTGCATTTACAGCCCTTGGCTACAATTGCTTAACCCCTTCCTCTTATAAAAAGCATCCCTCATGCTTTGCAGCATAGGGTCCTCAATACTGCAGCTATATTTTGTAGCTTAAAGCTCTCAGCATTCACCCTTACTCCATTTTTCATTCTTATAGCAGCAGCTCTTCATTATAAATAGCACAGCTACACACTACCCTCTACTAGCCAAAGCGTTTTGGAAGCAAAGTCAATGTTCTAGGGTAAGTATCAAACTTTTGCAGACAACAGAAGTATCACTGTGGTTGAAGAAGAAGCAGGAAGAGACACAGTTTTATAATGGATCAGTGACATTGTTTCCAATAAGGTCTTTAATGATCATAATGATTCTCATCTCCTGTCATGCATCCAATCATTTGTGGAGTTATTTGTTCCTAAACATTCACCTTCTACATTTTTATTGCTTACTTGCTGTCTCCTCCAGTGTTGTATGGATACACTCTTAAAGTAAGGGCCTGAAACTAAGAATATGGCTAGTTTCAAAAGGCATGAGTGAGTTGTCAATTATTTTTGTTGAGAACTAAGATGTAAGTGAGCAAGTTTTATTCAGATTGGTCAAATGATGCAAGATTTATGTCTAAGTGGTACTTGAGTAGGCACCATGTTTACAGTTAAAAATAAGAGTAAGGATAGGTTTTATACAGCTATGGAATTGGAAATAAGGATTAGGATATTGTGCTGTAACCTATGATTCTTTGTTCATATAAGTTAAATGCTGCAGATTTATACAAAATAGGTTGAAAATCTAGGTAAAAGTAATTTTTGGAAACTGTAAGGTAGTGTATAACTTCACAATATTTAACAGCATAAGTACGTAAAGCTCTATTCAAGTGATTAAAAATTGAAAAATGTGTACGTAAAGGGTTGAAAATAAGGATGAGATACATTTTGTATTAAATTTCCTTGTATACTCATTTGTTTTACTGCTGCCTATAGTCTTTTGACTTATATTTAAATTTAGAATAGGTTTACTTAGCTCTTTCTCACTTTCTCCTTTGAAGATCCACTTGAAAAGGGTTTCTTTAACAGATCATCTACAGAATTTGCCATGTTGCACAACGCAATATGTAGAACTTAGAAAAGGGTTCCACTGCATACCACAGCAGCCAAAAGCCATCCGATGCTTGATCCAGAGCAGAGTGACTACGTATACTCACAGCTGGCAAGGAGAAAAGCCAAATGCTCTCTCTATGCACAGTAGAAATTTCACAGCAATTTCTTTCTGAGGATGATCATAAGAGCTGAAACCCATTGAATACTTGATACCATACCTTCTAGCTAGGGCAGTTCATGTTATTCTGGAGAATGAGCTACAAAATATATCTTCATCCATTTTGTTAGCAAATGGCTTGCACTATAAGACAATGGGTGTAATATTGGTAAAAGCTTTACATTGTGCTTCAGCACATTATACATCATCATTTGCTGCCTCTCACTGTACATGCTAAAAGGGCAATAATTGTCCAGGTTGGACTAGCACCAACTGCATTTAAATCAGTAAGTGGCAGTCATTATCTTAATATGTAAATATTTATATGCATAGGGTTGCCATATTCTGCTCTACTGAAATGAGGACACTTTTCTGAAAAGAGAAATATCTCTTAACCATGACTTAGTATGTACCCTAGCCCACTAATAAGAGTATTCACTGGTTCTAATTCTTATTTTTAATGATATGACAGGCAATGCTGAAATTTATATAATGTTGCAAGTTATTTTAAACACAGAAAATTATTAGCTCATCACTGACACTGTTCATTTAGCTGGAGTATCACATGTATATTTTTCACTTGAGCTGATCTTTTAAGAATGCTTTTATTTTGTAGCAAACAAGAACTCCTACATATGAAATCTTTGAAATTGAATCTAACCAGTACTATAGACTTAACTGAACTTACAAAACATCTGTTCCTTTCTTTGATCTACTGTGATTGAACTAGGGAGAAAAGTCTTTCAATGTAAGTATTATGCACAGGGATTGCTTAAGTCTGGCAGGCAGTTGTAGAGATTCTTGATGGTGTGCTAGGGAAAAGCACTCTAGCAGCATGTGACAGACAGATAAAAGGCTGTCGCACAGTGGACAAAGAGGAGCAGACTCCTGTCCAAAGAGGCAACCAGGCAAAAAAATTGCAATGGCCAATGCACAACTGAGCCAAGTTAAGCTCTTCGTGACAAGATATGCAAGAGGAAGTTACACAGTTTATCAGGAGTTCTTTCACTTCTCTAAGCTTATTACTGTGGAGAGCTGATCACCCTTCATGCTAGCGCGACAGTAGCGCTCTCCACACTTCAAGCCTAAAGTCTTCCAAAGTAACACAAGAGATGGTAATACTGGGTTCTATGGTTGCTACCTTTGCTGACGAATCTGCCATTTCATTCCCAGGCCAGGAATTCATGCACACACTACATTAATGTCAGAATAATCTAAAACATGGAGGGCAGCTTGGATACATTGTACAATAGGATGCGAGTTTTACAGCTCATAAAAGCTCTGAAGTGCGCCAAGAGAATCACTCAAAATGATCCTTCAAATATGCTGGACTTAATGCAAAATTAGATATCCACCTCACCTTCCTCCCTAAGCTTTTTCTAAAACAGCCTTTTTTACTTTCTCTACTGGTAAGTAGAAGGAAGTATTGTATTCTACCCAAAAATTTGATGTCAAGATTTCACTGGAAATGTATGTTTTGAGACCCCCTGAATCCAAAAAAAGCATTGTTAGAAAAAGGTCTGTGTGTGTGTGTGTGTGTGTGCGCGTGTGTGCGTGCGCGTGCGTGCGTGTGTGTGTCTGTGTCTGTGTCTGTGTCAGTCCATGTGTCTGTCAGTCTGTGGACAGCATAACTCAAAAACGAAAAGTCGGTTAAAAACCAAAGTTGATATTTAAGTTTAATGTCTTTCAAGGATGTGATACAAAGATATTGAAGAAAATAGCCCTACCCTAAACTACCCTTTACATGGAAAATGTTTTGAAAACTTTTATTTTCTTGAAAATGGCTCTAACGATTTTGATTAAAATGGCATATGTTGAAGATATTTGTATGACAAATGAAATGCATATTTTGAATTTTCTGCTTATAGCCTATGTAGCCCTGTTTACTCTGAATGAGTTTTGAATAACTCGTAAACCATAAGAGATAGACAAAATCTTAATATAAATAGAATGTAGATCTAGCTAATTTATGTCTAAATAAATTTGTTTGCAGAGTGAACCATTTCAGAGATATTCCTTGTTATTTATGTCAGTTTTGGGAAACTTAAAACTTTTGTGAAATGGAACATCATTGTTTTTTATATGTTAAGCATGCAAAGAGAGCGGGATCTCAAAGCTTTAAAATATTTGATTTTTCCTCAAAGCCTACTGTATTCTAATATTTCCCTTGCCCCGACAAGGAAATAAGCAATAAGATAATTTGTACAAATGGTTACCTCAACTAACATGAAGGTATAGGAATAAGAGTTTGTAAGAATGGTCAGTACAAGAGTAGAGAAAGTCATGTGAGTGCAACACATCAGATTTTTAAGTTCAGGTAACCACAAAATGTATTCTGGTGAAATCTTAATCAAAATGTTTAAATGGAATTCAATATTTTCTCTGTCTACTTTAGAGAAGTGGTGGAGACAGTACAAAGTGTTCAAAACCCTTACTGTTGAAATGTGCATGCCTCATATTAATCATACCATAATCATATTCAAAACATTGTTGGGGTTTAAGTTAGGTGTAGCCACTACACCTGGTTCAAAGCCCGAGAACATCTTGAATATGTTCGTCGCCAGGAGAGCTTAAGATCTTATTTTATGTCATAATCATTTATTCAACTAAGAAAGTAATCTAAAAAACAATAATGGAAATGTTGCAGACATGCAGATAGTAAATAAAAGTACTAGATGGAATATGAGCCACTGGAATGAACTTCTGGAAATGAGTAGCAACATATTCAAGGAAGGAAAAGACAAAGGATTATAGAAATATGACAGCAGTAGAATTAAACAGAAATTGTAGCAGGAACAACCAATGAAAAATGATTACCATGTAATAAATAGGGGGCAGATTTCTGTGACCTAAAATGAGGGATAAATGCCTGCAATTATGATTTAAAAAGCATATTACCAATAAAGCACAAAATATGATCCTATCAATAATGTATTGCAGACCATTTTGAAATATTTTTATTATGGTTCATTTTTCTATAATATAGTTCTGAAATGGCCAGGTGTCATTTTATAATTAAATTTAAAATATATTTTTAAACTGTAACACAAAACACTTGTGCAGGTGTCCTCTACAGCTAAAAACTGTTGAGAGGAATGGAGGAAATAAAAAAGTAATTTGCTTTGCTTTAAGACATATATGAACATAAATGCTGAAAAAAAAAAGAACCACACCCAACTGCATTATTGCTGGATTTTTGAAATTAATAAAAACAAGCATTTTAAGGTTGTTGATAGAGAATCCTCTATTTTGTTGCTAAGGATTATCTTGTAGTGAGAGAAACTTCTTTCACATCACATGATGTAATGGGAATATATTTGAAAGAACTTTTATCACAAGGTTAAATATTCATGTTTGAAATCTGCACAAGGTTTGCTTCCACAGAAAATGTCACTTATGCCACAGAATTGGAAAAATCCAGAGTTCTTTTCTAGTATGCTCACAAATTTTCCATAAACTATAGTTGCTACTGTTCTTTTGTTTGTTTAAGTTCTTGTTCAGTGGTTTTTTACCATATTAAAAGCATCAGTTAATGAATACCTGAATGACCTAGCTGTATAATGTTATTGCATAAGAAAGCGATGCTGGACTTCAGGTAATTTTTCAGATTGGTACTTGCAAATTAATCCTGCTATTTTTATTGACAATGCTTCTCAGGATTAAAAGAGTTGATAATGTTTTTCATAATGTCATTATTATTGCAGTACTAAGGTTTGGCGCACCTTGGCTCTCAAGTCACATACCATCATTTCACCCCTTTCATACTCATCAAATGTGCCATGTTGTAGCTGCTTATGTTTTTACTATTCGTCACCCTCTTCCTCTTCTATAATAGGCTTATTATGATTATTAGTTTGTAAGTTCTTAGGTTTATTAACTCCTATCTCACCAGCAGGGATCTTTTCTATCTCATGGTCCTGACACACAGTTTCAGTGTGACCCCCGACTTGTATGTTCTTGGGAGTTCTCAGGCACGAAGGTTGGACGGACTCTTCACACTTGCCCCATGTGTACCCTTAGGTGCGGAGATGTCCACATCGTCATGTACCCCCGAGGGGCCTACTTCGGTAAGTACGGGTCTTGGCACACCCGGGTTCCTGAGCCGCTTATCATCATCATCATCATCATCATCATCATCATCATCATCATCATCATCATCATCATCATAATCATCATCATCATCATCATCCCCTCACCTCCATCAAGTCTAGCCACGTTTTTTCACCCACTTAGTTGTAGTCTCTTCCTCTTCTAAGTCTTATTGTTTTACGTAGGTTAAGTTTTAGAGTTATAATTCCTGTCTCACAAACAGGGATCTCTCCTATCTTCGTGGTTCATGCCCCAAGGTTTTGGCTCAGCTTTCAACTTTTGTGCTCTTCAGAGGTTCAGATGTGAAGATTGAGTGGACCTCCTCACTACCCCTTTTATGCGACACTAGGTGCGGAGCCGTTTCATTGTCAAGTACACCCACGTAGCTCCTTAGGGTTCGGGTCCCCGTGGTTACCTCGGTGGCCGTGCGTCGCTGGGGTGTACACCGGGACCCGAAGTGTTACCGCTGTCTGGAGCCCGATGTAATTAACCACAAGTCCCCTGAATCCACGCTGACTCCGTTGAGGCAGGTGCTTCAGCTAGACAGATATGCGGTCCAATTAAGAATGACACACGTTGTAGAGACGGCACCTTGCTGATAGAAGTACAACAAGACCACCACTACTTAAAGTCACTGCTACCCTCTTACCCGTCACCGTCATCAAACACAAAATTCTCAACAGTTGTCGCGGTGTAGTAAATACTTCAAGCTTAGATGAAAGATGAAAGTCTATCCGATCAAAATGTTACAGCAGTGTACCGCCTAATTGGGAAGAGAGACGGCAAGCCGTTTGCTCTCCGTACCGTATTCTTCACGTTTGAGCCCACCACGTTACCATCTTATATCATGTGTGGCTACGAGCAAGAAACAGTTCGACCGTATGTACCCAACCCCATGCGGTGCTATCAATGTCAAAAGTTCGGGCACACCAAACAGCGATGCACTGGCCAACCAGTCTGTGCTCGCTGCGGCCGGGGGCTCACGACGGCTCTATGTGCACTCTGGATCTCACGTGTGTGAACTGTGGAAGTGCATACCCGTTCAGCACTCGCGATTGCCCACACTTTCAGGAGGAACGGGAAATACAAGAGCTAAAAGTGAAGGAACACCTGACTTTTCCGGAGGCGCGTAAGCGTCATCGTGAGCTGCGCCCAACTACCACCTTGGGATATTCTACTGCCGTTAGGCCGATAAGACAAATAATGCCGTAGTACAGACGTGCCCCAGTTCGCTCTCTCGCGTTTCCGTGGGGGTACAAACTGATCAGACTAACCTGCATGCTCCTCCGCCATCTACTGCTTGGCCGACCTCCCATTCATCACACCAGTCACTCAAGGTCTCGTTCTCGGACTCATACCATCTACTCCGACTCAGCTAGCCGCGACGATGGCAAAGGGTCTTTTGAGATAGTTGAGCGCCCTCGATCAGGACGCGGTCCAATTCGCAAGAACAAATCAAACTCAATCGCCCCATATCGGTGGGTAAATAACCTCCATCACTTTTTCTTAGCGGCGCACGCTTTCTACGTTTTCTTGTTTCCTAGTCGCTTCTTATGATCCTTCAGTGGAAACTATGTGGTTTCCGTGCCCACTGTGCAGAGCTAGAACTGCTTTTACATATCACTCGCCCCTGGTTGTCAGTCAACAGGAGACTAAGCTTCGCCTTCAGGACACCTTAACAATACGTGGGTATACTCCGGAGCCCTTCGATCTTGCCCCGGAGGAGGGTTCTCCAGCCCATGGTGATGTAGCACTCCTAGTACAACATAACGTGTGCTATCATCGAGTTCCGCTCACAACCAACCTTCAATTTGATCTGATTTGATTTGGTTTAAGGGCGCTCAACCTCTAGGTCATCAGCGCCCTTAACAGACTCATGGCAATAGCCAGATATAAATTTCACTCAAAAAATAAAAATACTAGCAACAAGAAAAATATACAAAGGTAAAAAGCAGTGGCAATAGCCAGATATGAGACAAGGTGATAAATATGTCCAAAATCAGAAACAGATAATTAAAAATTTTAAATCCTCAAATTTATATTGCACTGCGCTAAAAAATTAAAAACTCTATCAACCGCTGTTTTGTCGTCCGCTAGGGCCTCTGCAAGTCTGGCAGGCAGCTGCAGAGAATCCCGAAGGTGCGCTAGAGAGTAACACTCTAGGAACACGTGGCGAACCGACAAAACGTTGTCACACAGCGGACATAGAGGCGCAGGGTCCCTTTTAAATAGGTAACCGTGCGAAAAATTGCAGTGCCCTATTCTTAATCGAGCCAAACTAACCTCCTCGCGACGAGATGTGCGACAGGAAGTTACCCAGTTTATCGGAAGTTCTTTCACTTCTCTAAGCTTATTACCGCGGAGAGCTGACCACTCGTCGTGCCAGGACGACAGCACCGCTCTCCGCACTTCAAGCCTAAAGTCTTCCGAAGTAACACGTGAGATGATAATTCTGGGTTCTGTAGTTGCCGTCTTTGCTGCTAAATCTGCCATTTCATTCCCAGGTAAACCTACGTGACCAGGAATCCATGCACACACCACATCAACACAAGAAGCGTGTAAAACATGGAGGGCATCCTGGATACGTTGTACAATAGGGTGGGGGTTGTACAACTGACAAAGGCTCTGCAGTGCACTAAGGGAATCGCTCAAAATCAGGCAGTCACCTAATTTACGACGGCGAACATACAAAACGGCTCGATAAATTGCATAAAGCTCTGCAGTAAAAATGGAAGTGCTATTTGGAAAACCGAATGTATATGGTTCGGTTCCATAAACATAAGCACATCCAACACCGTTGGTGTTCTTTGATCCATCGGTGTAAATATATCTACGGTCAGAGTAACCTGACAAAAATTCTAACAAACACGTGCGGATACTTGAAATAGGCATCGTGGACTTCTGGTGTATGGTCATCCCAAGATCTACATGGGGCGTACCAGATAGCCAAGGGGGGTAAAGTCTCTCGCCCTTGGCGAACATCACAGGCAGTTCCACTCCAAGCTTCACTAGTAGCTCTTGGAAACGGAACCCCGCAGGCTTTGGATTAAGGGTGCTATTTCTATATCGTTCTCTTAGCGTGGTGGTGAAAAAAGAAGCGAACGTTGGGTGCTTAGGCATACATCTAAGCGCACAACCATAATTTGCCAAGAGAATCTCACGCCGATATTGCAGAGGAGGTTCTGCGGACTCGGCGTAAAGGCTCCCCACTGGGCTTGTTGGAAAAGCTCCTGTTGCAATGCGGATGCCCCTATTATGGACCACGTCTAATCTTCTCAGCACAGATGGCCGTGCTGACGAATAAATAATACACCCATAGTCTAGCTTGGATCGGACCAATGCGCGATATATTCGCAACAAAATTGTTCGATCCGCTCCCCACGATTTGCCATTCAGTACTCGCATAATATTTAGGGAACGGTCACATCTCGCTCTTAGCTGTGCAATATGCGACGACCAACTAAGCTTCCTGTCCAAGATCAAACCCAGGAAGCGCGTCTCTTCTGCGAAGGGAAGTGAATCTGGACCAAATCGGAGCGAAGGTGGTAATCGTCTCCTACGGCGCCAGAAATTAACGCAGATTGTCTTCTCAGTTGAGAAACGGAAGCCGTTTCTCACGCTCCATTCTCTAAGGTTGTCCAAACATTGCTGCAGGCGCCGTTGTAAGAACGCCGTGCGCTGAGAAGTGCAATAGACAGCGAAGTCGTCTACGAATAGGCATGACGAAACTCCAGGTGGAACACATTTCCAGATGGAGTTAATTGCTATAGCAAAGAGCGTGACACTTAGCACCGAACCCTGAGGTACTCCCTCCTCCTGAACAAAAGAATTAGAAAAAACCGAGCCGACCCTTACTCGGAAAAAGCGGTCCTTCATAAACTCCTGAATGAAAAGTGGTAGGCGTCCACGTATGTTCCAGGCATACAGGGAACGTAGAATCCCTGCTCGCCAGCACGTATCATAAGCCTTCTCAAGATCGAAAAATATGCCAACGGTTTGACAGTTCTTCATAAAGCCGTCCATTATCTGTGTCGATATTGACACAAGATGGTCAACAGTTGAACGGCGTCGAAAACCACACTGGATGTTAGTCAGTAGGTTACGACTTTCTAACCATCATACCAATCGTCCATTGATCATGCGTTCCATCACCTTGCAAACGCAACTGGTGAGGGAAATAGGACGATAGCTGGAGGGAAGATGACGGTCCTTCCCAGCCTTCAAGATGGGAATAACGGTGGCCTCCCGCCAATTTTCTGGGAGTATATTGTCAACCCAAACACGATTATAGACCTCGAGCAGGAATGCCTTACCTTCAGGAGAGAGCCGTTGTAACATTTGTACATGAATACCGTCCGGTCCTGGTGCTGAACATCGCGAAGATTTCAGGGAATACTCCAGCTCTGCCATGGTGAAAAGGCGATTGTAATCTTCTACGTTTCTAGAACGAAACGAGAAGCCTTGAGATTCCACCTGAGTTTTAATTGGAAGGAACTCAGGGGAGTAGTTTTCCGAGCTAGACACTTGTGCGAAAGCACTGCCAAAGGTATTGGCCACTTCAAATGAATCAACAACAGCTCCTGTGGTTGTTTTTAGTCCCGCTATTGGTATTTGGGTCGTTTTAGCTGCAACACGCCTTAATCTATCCCACACAACCGAGGAAGGTGTGTGTCGGTTAAATGAAGCTACAAATTTGCTCCATGATGACTTTTTGCTATCCTTAATGACTTGTCTGGACCTGGCGCGCATTTTCTTGTACTCGATTAGGTTTTCCAAAGTAGGGTGACGTTGGAAAACCCTAAGTGCACGCCTTCGAGCACGAATGGCATTCCGACATTCTTCCGTCCACCAGGGGACGGGAAATCGACGGGGGTGTGTAGTCGACCGCGGAATGGATTGTTCAGCAGCAGAGAGAATCGTCTCCGTGAGATGCTGCGCCAAATTATTTACTGAGTCATGCTCGTTGTAGGTAAAGACAGCCAACTGGGTGTAAAGGTTCCAGTTGGCATGGTCCAAACGCCACCTGGGCATACGTGTGGAGTATGTATGTTGCGTCAAGAGACTAATAAGACATGGGAAGTGGTCACTAGAGTGTAAATCAGAGATGACATTCCATTGTAAGGAGACTGCCAACTGAGGTGAACAAACTGCAAGATCAAGGTGTGAGAAGGTGCTGTGGGAGTCCGAAATGAATGTAGGCTCTCCAGTGTTGAGGAGAGCTAGGTTGTGACTGTCCAAGAAATCGGAAAGAGTTTACCTCTCGCACAAGCGCGACTTGAACCCCAAAGTGGGTGGTGCGCATTGAAGTCTCCCACCAACAGAAACGGTGTTGGCAACTGGGAAACTAGATCTTCTAAATCAATGTGCGAGAGGTCATGGGACGGAGGCAAATATATATTACAGATGGTGAAATGGATGTCTGGCAGTAGAATCCTTATTGCAACTGATTGGATATCTGACTGTATTGGTACAGATTGCATATATATGTCATCTCTGACAAGTATCATAGCGCCGCCATGTGCCGGTACACCCTCTTCTGGTGTGACATCACACCGTACTGGGGTGTATCGCCTTAGATGGAAAGCGTCTCGAGGACGCAGCTTAGTCTCTTGCAAACATGCGACCAGAGGTTCGTTTTCTTTGAGCAAGAGCTCAAGTTCTGGCCTTTGAGTTCGAATGCCACGTATGTTCCATTGTAGGATAGTCATATTGCATTGTGTATGGGATAGGTAATTCCAAGGTAACTCTTCATTACTTTGGAGCAGGCGGTTGTCGAACTAATTTAGCCCTTTTCTCTCTTGGGCTGACGTTCTTTTCGGACGCTTTTTCGCGCCTCTTTTCCACTGGGGGTCTCCCAGTGTGGGCAGATTGGTCCAAATCCATGTCCTCTGCCGAGGACGTGCGTCTTCCCATAGCAAACTTGGGTTCGAGTGTCTCGAACCGGTTGCTAATGGGGACCGGCGAAGATGAAGGACGCCGGTCTGAGTCCATCCCTGAAGATTCTCCAGAAGAGGATTTTCGAGATCTTCGAGGAGATGTTCGGGGACTCTTATATCCCTTAGATGTACTGGGATCGGACGTACCATTTTCCTTGAGGAAGTCGTTTCTTGTGTAAGTCTTCTTGAACTTGATCGGTGAGGCATCATATCTTACGCGCTTGCTTCTTTCTTGTGTTGATCTTGATGATTTTGATGGTGATGTGACGATGTTTTTTGCACTTACGGACTTTGTAGACGTTGACGCAGATGTGCGTGCCGATGTTGAGGGCTTTGGAATAGAGCTACGGGCAACAAGTGTCTTTTCAGAAATTGTTGCTCCATTGAAATCGAAGGTCTGCGTTGCGATCTCTCTGCTCGCTTCCGCTTTAGCTGCAACAGAGCTATAGGTTCCAGATCTGGGAACAGAGGGTTGGCGTGGACGCAAGATCTTCCGGGCTTCTGAGAAGGGCACCTTCTCTTTAACCCGTATCTCTTGAATCGCTCTTTCCTCTATAAAGCGGGGGCAGTCTCGGGAACTAGATGGATATTCACCTCTGCAGTTAACACATGAAGGAGCTGTAGTACATGCACCATCGTGGATTTCATCTACGCATTGAGGGCATGTAGCTAGTCCCTTAGAAAGCTCGCTTGTATGTCCAAAGCGCTGGCACTTGAAACACCTGAGTGGGTTCGGAATGAACGGCCTAACTTCGATGGATTCATACCCTGCCTTAATCCTTTGTGGGAGATCTACCCGATCAAAGGTCAGGAACAGGGTACGAGTAGGCTTCAATTCACCGCTTTCTTTGCGATGAACCCGATACACACAGGTAACAACTTGATCTTCTAGGTTTTCCTTAATTTCTTCAACGCTGAGTCCGTCTAAAGCGCGGGTATTAACGACACCGCGTGACGAGTTTAACGTCTCATGCAGGTCAACACGTATTGGATAGCTGGCCAACAGGTTTGCTTTTTGTATTTTAGCTGCCTGTTCTGCTGAATGCGC
Source organism: Tenodera sinensis (assembly GCA_030765045.1). Lineage (NCBI taxonomy): Eukaryota > Metazoa > Arthropoda > Insecta > Mantodea > Mantidae > Tenodera > Tenodera sinensis. The sequence goes on from CM060973.1 coordinate 54,580,221, forward strand.
TTCTACTAGAAGCGTGCCATTGCGCGATCTAGTGCACGACTTCACTGGACCAGCTATCTTATCCAGGCCCTTCTGGATTATAAATGGGCTCACTGAAAGAAACTTTTTCCCTTCCTCAGTTCTAGTTATCACTAAGTAGCGAGGACCACTCAACTCTGCTACTTCCTTTACACAAACTTTATATTTTTTGTTTTGAGTTTTTGGAGAACTCATGGCGATGTCATCCTCCACCATTGCAAATGTCTCCGATGGCATGCTCACATCCTGGGCGCCACCCCGGCTTAGGTGAGAGTCCTGGCCTGGACCTTGCTCACCCTAGGGTCTCACCTCCCAATGTATAGACAGAGGGACCCAATCGCCTTCAGGAGTGCATCAGCTCATGCAATGGCCCCTCCCCGGGAGCCAACCTTCAAGCTGTTGCGATAAACCTTTCTTTTCCCGGTTTTACTTTTTCCATCTGTAACGTCTATGATACACCATCTTTCCCTCTTACCCAGGTTGATCTCATCCGCTTAATTTCACAACTCCCCACCCCTTATCTGCTCGTAGGATACTTCAGTGTCCATTGGGGTTCTTTCAGAGCGTTCGCGAAGGGAGAATTTTTGGCCGCGCTACTTAATTACTACGATCCTTCCATTCTAAACACAGATGAACCTACTTTCCTTTCCGATACCACAGACTCTTTTTCTCATCTGGATGTCAGTTTCTGCTCTGCACAGTTTGCTCATCGCATGGAATGGCACGTCATCTCTGATACGCATTCGAGCGATCATTTTCCTTGTGCTATTAGTATCCTGTCCTCTGCAGTAGATTCCACTGTTTCCACTAAATGGCGATTCCACAAAGCTGACTGGTTGATGTTTACACGCTTGGTCCGGTTTTCCCACTGCAAGTTCTCCAGTGTAGATGTTATGGTGGATCACCTGTGCACGGCAATTCTCTCTGCGGCTGAACATTCCATACCCCATGCGTCCTCCCACCCCAAATGCTTACCTGTCCCCTGGTGGAACGCGGAATGTAGGGAGGCAATTCGAGTAAGAAGAGGTGCCCTGCGGGTGTTCAGGCGTCACCCTACTCTCGCAAAATTAACCTTTATAAACAGCTACGCGCGAGAGCTCGAAGGATCATTCTAAAACTAAGAAAGCTTCTTGAGAACGCTATGTGTCCAGTTTCAATAGCTCTACACCTACAGTCATCGTTTGGGACAAACTTAGATGCGTCGCCGGGAGACTCGTTGTACATCTATCTCTGGTCTTCGAGTGGGCAGTGACACCGCTGTCGCTGCAATAGCTGATACCCTCGGCACAACCTTTGCGGCCACCTCCAGGCCTGCCCGTTACGACCCCAGCTTTCTTCCACAGAAGGCCGCGGCGGAGGCCCGTGGACCACTTTGTCCTCGCTGCGGTGCGACTGTGATGGTACGACACGTTTTAGTAGATTGTTTGCGTTTAGCCTCTCTCTGTTTGGGTTTGGGTATCGCCCTGCCCGACATGTCAGCAGATGACACGGTGACTGTTGAACCTTTCTTCGTCGTAGCAACATGCTTGCTCAGATTTAACCTTTTAACCGTCATTTAGAGCCTCGTTTTAACGTCCTGTTCTACAGCCACTGCCCATAGTTTTATTTATTTTAGGTGTCTTTTAATCAGCTTGTTTGTTTTAATTAGTTTTGGTCTTCCTGTTTTACCATTTTAGTTTCCCATCTTTAACTTTGGACAGGCGCTAATGACCTTCCAGGTTTTGCGCCCTACATTCCTCATTTCATTCATTCACCGTCATGTACAGCCATGTAGCTCTCTGAGAGCTCGGACGTGTTACCGTGTCCTTATTCTTTGACCCCCGGATGGCAGGCTCACGCCAATGATTCCGGAAGGAGGTCCAATCAATCATGTATCCGCGCAAAACCCCTCACGTTGACTCTTTTTTACACCATTTATATTATGTAGCTTCAGCTGTACGTATGTACGTATGTATGCAACGGAATCATTCAACGTAATTTTCACAAACTTAGATTTGTGTGATTGACTTGAAAATTTGCATACATTTCAACGATCGATGACAATACAATAATATTATGACTTTGTCCTAAGGTCCTGGTCAGGATCATCAGGATAAAAAAAATAAAATTAACTAAATTTATCAATGTAACGGAATGTTTCGACGTAATTTTCACCAATTTAGAGTTGTGTGATTGACTTGAAAATTTGCATACATGTTCAGGACCGATGACAATATAATTATATCATGACTTTGTCCTAAGGTCCTGATCAGGATCATCAGGATCATCAGGATAAAAAAAATTAATTAGCTAAATTTATCAATGTAAGGGAATGTTTCGACGTAATGTTCACCAATTTAGAGTTGTGTGATTGACTTGAAAATTTGCATGCATGTCAAGGACCGATGACAATATAATATCACGACTTTGTCCTAAGGTCCTGATCAGGATCATCAAGATAAAAACATCAGTTAAATTTATCAATGTAACGGAACCTTTCGATGTAATTTTCACCAACTTAGTTGTCTGATTGACCTGAAAATTTTCGAACTTGTTAAGGACCGATAACAGTACAATAGCATAACTTTTTACTAATGTCCTGATCAGCATCTTCAGGATAAAAATGTGACTTAGCTAAATGTATCAATGTAACGTAATTTTCACCAACTCGAGCCGTCTGATTGACTCGAAAATTTGCAAACATGTCAAGCACTGAAGATAATGCAATGATTTAATTACTTTGTCCTAATCTCCTGACCGGGATCATCAGGATAAAAAAGTGATTTGGTTAAATTTATCAATGTAACATAACTTTCACCAACTTAGAGTCGTCTGATCGACCGGAAAATTTGCACACATGTCAAGGATAGATGACAATACCATAATATCTTGAAGTTCTAATGTACTGACTAGGATCCTCAGGATAAAAAATTATAGTTTTAACAAATTAAAAAAGACACGCTGTTATAACAAAGCGATCTAAAAAGTAGAACATTTTTAAGTATAGAGAGTTTGTTCTATATCGATATGAAGACAACTATTTCATCATATTTCAAAATTTTGTAATACGTTTAAAATAAAAACTCCTTTATATTAACAAATTAATAAATTTTATTGTAAAAAAGCGTGGGTTGCTTTTTAGATATTTTTGTGATATCTTTACTTTTATAAATAGCTACCAATGAAACATTTATAACATTTGATGACAAGGCTCCCCACGCCTTATACAATAACATTATTTTGTTCATATGGGTTTTTATTTTAACCGTATTACAAAATTTTGAAATATAATGAACTAATTGTCTTTATATCGCTATCGAACAAACTCTTCATACTTAAAAATTATTTTCTACTTTTTAGTTCGCTTTGTTATAAAAGCGTGTCTTTTTTTAGTTTTATAAAGCTGTAATTTGAGCTTGGCTTGTGACGATAGGATGGCCAAAGACCTCAGCGCACTCTTTATAAAGCGCGAGGTAGACAGGATATTTGATTTGGATGTACAGTGACGATAGAAAATATCCGATATATATATATATATATATATATATATATATATATATATATATATATATATATATATATATATATATACAGGGTGTTAATGGACTACACCGAAATATTTGCAGAGCAAGTGGAGATCTCTAAAACAGGTAATTTGGGATAGGAGACTTATGGTCTGTTGGTTCAAATGTGGAAGTTACGGCTATAAGTTTCTAAAGTGCCAGTACGCCACTGCTAATGATAATACCACTTGAGTGCACAACACACGAAAATGAAGAGACGGTTGGAGCACTCCCTCTGGCGCAATGGTTATGACCAGGGCGCGGATTCTGATGCAATGTCATCTTTTTTTCCTTTTTGGTCATTTTTCTCTATTTTAACGTTTTAGGTCATTTTTAAAAATATTTTAAGGCATTTTCCGGTCATTTTTAAAACATATTAGGACATTAATAATTTTTAAATTGCGTCATCTCTTGCAATGACCTGAGTCTTGACCGCGTGGGCTCCGATTAGGTTAAATTCGTCGTAGGGGACTTCCCCTTCTCATTGCCTCTCACTGCTTGGAGTTGAAACCAATATTATGTTTCAATTGCGTCATCTCTTGCAGTGACACAACTCTTGACCGCGAGGGCTCCATGTGTCGTAGGGGATTTCCCTTTTACATTGCCTCGCACTTCTTGGAGTTGCAACTGTGCACATGGGTCAGTGAACTAGCCGATTTGTAATAGTGTAGTTGTGCATCTAGGTGTGCCATACAATTATGCCGAAAGTGAAGTCCAGTGTTGCAACAAGATTAAAGAATATTGTAAACGAGTTTGGGGAGGAAGTATTTTCTACTGATGGTTCCATATTGTTTTGTAAGCCCTGTGGAATTAAGGTAGCAGCTGAGAAACGATTTACAGTGCAGCAGCATATCGGACATGATAAACATAAGCGGGCTGTGGAAAACTCTAAGAAGCCCAATAATGTGCAAATGCTTATTTCTGAGAGTGTAGGATCAAATGTTGGCACAGGTTCCGAGTTTTTTAAGGAGTTATGTGACGTGTTTGTGTCTGCAAATATTCCTCTAAAAAAGCTAAATAACGCTAAGCTGAAAAACTTTCTGGAACATCACAAGGGGCGCTGTTTACCGGACGAGTCAACATTAAGAAAGAATTACATTCCACTGTGCTACGAAGAAATTATGCGAAATGTAAGAGAGTACGTCACAGGAAAGAAAATGTATGTCTCCATTGATGAAAGCACGGACAGTGAAGGTCGGTTCGTAGTCAATGTAATATAGTAGGGACGCTAGAGCTGAATGGATCAGGTAAAACATTTTTGCTAACTTCTGAAGTGTTAAAGAAAGTAAATCATTCAAGCATATGCATTCTGTTCGCTAATTCCGTGTCATTGCTTTGGCCGAATGGGACCCGATATGAGGACGTGCTGCTATTTATTACTGATGCCGCCCCTTATATGGTTAAAGCGGCAAAATCAATCAAGGATTTTATCCACGAATGATACATGCAACCTGTTTGGCAAATGCCTTACACCAGCATCGGCAAACATATACTCAATAAGGTATTGGTATGACGTCTCAACATGCAACCCACAATGCACATGACGTAATGTAGAACAGGGGATGGCATTGACCTTCGTTCAGTGTCAGTGCTGGACTCGCTCGCTACAGAGTACAATAAGGAATAGTACACATACTTGAATCCAGGTATTTTGGTCTACGATACTATAGGTAGGCCTAGATATTTGAGCAATATATTTCAATTCACTTCTATTTGCAATGTACCTACCATGAAAATCTAGGGATATATCACAAGTAGCCACTCTCATTATAGCACGCAAATTAACATCTGTTAATAGCGATACAAGATTTTTATAGACCCAGTTTCTTTTCTTCTACACATTTCTTAAATGCTTGAAATAATTCTGTCCCTGTTGTATGTTCCCTAAGTGGAATGACTTCAAGCATATATTCTTGTATCGAGAGGTTATTAGTGACTCCACGAGTGAAAATTACCAATTGTGCTGTGTCAACGTTGTCAGTGCTTTCATCCAACGCGAGGGAAACGTCTATAAATTTATGAACCTCGGTTTGTAGCTTTTTTCGGCTATTTCTGCTATTGTATGTATCCTCTGTATGGTTCGTGGTGATAATGCAATATTACTAAAAATATCATATTGTTCAGGGCAAATTATGTTGGCAACTTTACTCTCACATTTTTTATGAAATCTCCATCACTAAAACACCTCAGTGACTGAGAAATCTCCAAAACAAGAGCATAGCTGGCGTGAAGTTGTCTATCAGTTGTAATATTTGAATTAATATTAGGTGTATTATCTGAATATTGCTCTTCGAGCTGTTGCAGTTGGTTAGTTCGATCTAAACCTGAAAAAAATTAATAAAGGACACTACGTCAGTGTTATGCTACTTTAAATTGTGGTGTAAATTTATGAATACATGCTTGTATGGTGATCTTATGGCATGTATCATAATGTCGCTTGATATTCAATTGATGAGTGCCTTTTTGAACTTTAGAGCACAACAAACACCTTACGTTCCTTACATGATGAGAGAAGAAATCATCAAAGTGCTATTCTAAATATCACATTTAATAGACCAGTAATAATTAGATGCACTCTAGTTCTATGAATATACTAAGATTTTAAGTTAAATAAACGAATATCCTTCAAAGTTATAAATTAAGAAATTTATCTTTAAGTCTTAGTATTAAATTACACTTTGACAGACATGTTTAGAAGTGCAGGTAAATACAATAGGACAGTCCACCCGTGATCGGTGTGTATGCAGTGCCAGTTAAGGCTGCGAGAGAGGGGGAGACAGAGTAACCGCTGCCCCTGACACGTCATAGTTGCGAGGTCTCATTGAGTACATGTTTGCCGATGCCTGCCTTACACAGAGTGGCGGAAGAAGTGAGGTCATACTTTCCGCAAGTAGATGCGCTTATTTCAAATACTAAAAAGATATTTGTCAAATCCTCCGCACTTAGAGAAAATTTCAAATCTCATTTCCCTGGTGTTCCGTTACCTCCACAACCAGTAATAACACGATGGGGCTCATAGCTACAAGCTTGTTTTTATTTTTGTGAACATTTTCAAACAGTGAAGTCCTTTGTAAATTCCCTTGACTCAGAAGATGCTAGAGCGATTGAGGTAGTTCAACAGCCGTTTAATGATAGTGAATTAGAGGGGCAGTTAGCTTATATCAAGTTGAACTTTGGTTGTTTACCATTTATAATTCAAAATCTTCAAGAAAGGGGCATTGCTCTAGACAAGGCTATAGCTTTGGTTAAAAAAGTTGAAGATTCATTGAACATCGTGGCTGGTGAAATTGGCAAGAAGATTCTAAAGAAATTTACAAATGTGTTAGAAACAAATCCAGGATACAAAACACTTTGCACAATAGTTAAACTACTTCTAGGGGAAAGTTTTAAATCTGTGGAGATACAAGAGGAATTGACATCCAGTGTTTTGTCACTATTCAAATATGCTCCTGTAGTAAGTGCGGAAGTGGAAAGAAGTTTTTCGACGTACAACACTGTCCTTGCCAACAACCGTCGTTCCTTCACATTCGAGAATCTTCGAATGTACACCGTTATTTACTGTAATGGAGTGGACAGCTGTTAATTTAAGCTATGATTTTAATTTTTCATAATAAATTTATTTTAGGTATACTCAATTGCTAGTTAATTCGTGAATTTTGTGTTTATTTTATACTTTTTAATGTTGAAAATTAATTATGTACGCATATTAATCCAATACTCTTTAATTTATAATTATAATTTATAACTTTTGATTAGTAAATGTTAGGAAAGCCAATTTTTAGGTCATTTTTTAAGATGATTAGGTAATTTTCACTGAATTTTTAAGTCATCTTATCGGTCATTTTTCAAGCATTTTTAGGTCATCAAAATCCGCCCCCTGGTTATGACATAGCTTTCAAGTGAAAGGCAAACGAGTTCCCTTCTCCTTCACTTTATTTGTCTTTTTTTCTTAAGTTTTACTTTGCTTGTTTGATTGTTTTTGTTTAATATTTTGTATAAGGTTTTAATTCTTGTACAATGCATTTTACACACTAATTTCGCCTTGTGAGTGCAATTAATTACAACTCCTTCTAACAAAGGTTGAATCCTGCTTAATACTCTCACATGCTGTACGTCTAAATGGAAGGAGGTTTAAAGGATGAACGAAGTTACATAAAATGAAAAGTAAATGCAACTCTTTACGTCAGGTTTAAAGGAACTGCCTATTGCAATTTATGACGAATAAAAAAATTAACTACATGACAGTAACCAAACCGATGACCTCTGGAACAGCAGTTTTCGGCGTTACGGATTGGGCCACCAGAAGAGTTACACAAACCCTACCAGAGTAGGCTATTGATGCAAGAAGGCAGTTAATCGCTGTTCAGTGTCGCACTGGCAGGTGATTAGTTCGAGATTTGAGATATTTTTGAGGCATTAAATCTCGAGAACGCCAATAACGAGCTAATAAGTTTCGATATTTCTATACTCGAGAAGCAGTTTTAAAGAGATTCTAATCCAATAATCTCACCCACCTTGTTTAAACACAAACTTATCAGCATCTGATACCATTTAGGTTTAACACAATTAACTGCGTTATGTTAAGCCGCAGACCATGCATTGCCTATCTCAACTTGCTTATATTAGTCACGTCTACAATCGCTGAAATTATTTCGGTGTAGTTCATTAACACCCTATATATAGTGTGTGGTACATTTGTGTATCCATATGTGTAAAGTATGTGGTACTATAAGTGCGTCAGGAAGAAGGGGTGATGGCGACAGCCATAAGCGTCCCTGACACGCCGGCCGGCTCTGCGCAGGCGACCATAGTAGTTATCTATACGGTATAAGCAATATGAGTTACGCCAATTTTGCCACCAGGGGGATAAGTAGCGCTAGTGTCGCAAGATGGCGGACGTAACTTCAAGATGGCGTAAGAGAATTCAAGATGGCAGCCGTTAATCGGCCTAAACTAAGTCCTAATCCACCAAAAAAGGCTGGAAAACAAGGTGCAATGTCTACCAACTTAAAAAGGGGATGGTAGAAATTTGCCGACCTTTTTAAATTCAACCCCAACATTGCACTTTAAATTTTCCCGCTTTTTTGGTGCGTTAGGACTTACTTTGGTCCGATTAACGGTCGCCATCTATATTCACTTCCATCACCTTAAATTCACGTTTGGCATCTTGTGACACTAGCGCCACTTACCCCCCCCCCCTCCCCCCCTGGTGGTGGCAAAAAATTGGTTGCACTCCAATCGTTTATACCGTATATATTTCTTATATCTTTATTTTTAAATTTTATGTGCATAACTGACCTAAAGACCCCAGTGGAAGGATACCGCCCCACCCTGCTTATTGTTAACCACATAAATGACCCTGCCACACCTTGCACCCCTCTTTATGACGCCTGGCGAAATGCACTACACCAATGCTGGATGGCGACTGGCAGAATTAAGACGAGATACACCATGAATACCAACTAGGGCAAGGCGCTAGTGTCGCAATATGGTGTAAGGGAGCGTCGATGTGTTCTCGACGGGTGTTGGGAAGAAACGGAGGAAAATGATCTTGAAGCAATGGGTAAAACATGGTATGCGGAAGTGACGTGTCGGTATTTGATTGGACAAAATAAGATGGAATGGGATTGGTAGTTAGGATTTTAAAAAATGGCAGTGATTGGAAGAAATAAAGAACGTTGCGATTGGGTGAAAAATTAGGAATGAATGAAAGAGAAAGTTGAGGAAAAGGGATAAAAAAGGGGGAGAAATGAGGGTGGTAAATAAAAGGAATTGCAAGAATGTTTGCGATAACGATAGCGTTGCTGACCGTGAAAAGTATAGTTTAAACAAAACGAAAAGTCGGTTAGCAGACTTAGATTTAAATTCACTATCTTTGAAGAATGATATATGAAACCATAGCATCCAATCGCCGAGAATGTGATCTGTCATAATATATGTCGGTGAATGGTCCAAGTGCGCCGATAAGCATCTGCCGAGGTACATCCGCTCTAGGTTTTTTATGATTTGCTGCATTTTGACTGCCTAGATGTATTGTTGCTTGTAGAAAACGAAAAAAGGCGCGTGATTTGCGGAAGGGAGAAGTGATGTGGTCTTGACGGGTGTTGGGAAGCAAAGAAGGGAAGGATCTTGGAGGAATGGGGAAACGTGATATGCGGAAGTGACGTGGCGTGATCTGATTGGATAAAATAAGACGAGTTGGGATTTGGTCGTTAGGATTCCAAAATGACGATGATTGGTGGAAATAAGGTGCGTTGCCACTGGATGAAAAATGAGGAAGCAACCTTTGCGTTATAAAAAAAAAGGGGAGAAAAAGTATAGTTTTAGAAAAAACGAAAAAAAAAGTCGGTTAGCGGACTTACATTTAAATCTTTCAAGAACGAGATATGAAATGTTGAAAAAAAACCCAACATGGAATATGTTTCCAAATTTTCTATTTTCTGAAAAAATGGCTTCAGAATTTTGCTTAAAATATCAATTATATTGATACGTATAAGTTGAGTCTTGTTTTTTCCTCGTTTGCTTGATTTTCTTCGTCTTTTTTGTTTTGAACATAGGTTCATATTTCTAGCGTATTTAACAGACATGCTTTACTGTTAAGCCAGCAGTTAAAATCCGATAAAATGCGCAGACTATGGTTGAACACGTCACACTATCAAATTAAGATAACAAGATAATTCAAGAGCTGATTAGCAAGCTTTTTTAAAATGTTTGGCATACCTTTTAAAGAAGATGTTCATATGAGTCTCTCACACAGATAGAAAATGCTGGCAGATAATATGCAACTTGTCTTCATACTCACACTAGCGTTCCGTGGCAATTACGTGCTTTGAAACCGATCTGCATTTCGGTCCAACACAGAAGGCTACGGGATATGTGACCGTGTTTCTCTCACGGCTTAAGCGGCCAACAGACACACGCTGCATACATGTCGGAACTTGTCGACGTTAGCATTTGCGAGCGCGTGCAGGGCATCCAGTTACGATAAGGTGTTATATATCCCGACAGTTCCAACATGGAAAATGTTTCGAAATTTTGTATTTACTAAAAAAAGGCTTCTAAATTTTCCTTAAAATATCAATTATAATGATACGCATAAGCTGTACCTGTTTGCTTGGTTTCTAACGCGTTTAACAGACATGCTTTAATGTTAAGCCAACAGTTAAAATCCGATATAATACTCAGACCGTGGTTCAGCACATCACACACTAAACTACATATCAACAAGAACAAAACAAATCACTACGAATGTGAATAAACACAAGGACAAAAACAGAAACGCTGAATGCTGAGTTAAAAGAGCTGGGATGTCAGCCGTTGCGCTTAGCATACCTTTGTAAGAAGGTGTCAATACACGTTCCCACAGATAGAAACGCTGAGAAGATATGTTGGGTTATGTTAAAGTACCTTAACAAATATGTTCGCTTAGATCATGTAACGTTAGGCTAGGGAGTGCTATGGAGATATGAGGAGATGGAAAGGACCCTAACTGGGCGAAGTACAAATAAGGAAATAAAAAAACAAAAAAAAACCACGCATTAAGCACAAAAAGCACAACATGTGCAGTGTATTAGATCGGGCGCCGGCGAAAATATTTACCTTGATCGCTTAGACGCCGGCGCGGCGCGCGTGCGCGCGACCGCCTGCCAGCCCGCCCGCCTGCCTTTGAGCAGCACAACTTCAAAACGAAAAGTCGGTTAAAAACCAAAGTTGCTCAAAAATGCCTCTAATTAGTGGAGTGTTAAACGCCGTGATTAGACAAAGTGAAATTGCGTATTTTAAAAGTGGGGGGATATAAAAGTTCTTTTTAAAAGAATTACGTTTTTCAGGAAAGCTGTTTTCAAAAGAGTGAGCAGAGAAAGAGATGTGAATTTGTTCCCTAAAAGTGAGCCGAGAAAACAGTGTGAATTTAGATGATATTTCTTGCTAGTAAAAGAAGAGCGAATAGAGAAAGAGATGTGAAGGCGCTTCCTAAAAATGACTATTGAAGGTATTGAAGCAGTTATTTTTTATTTATTTTTTTTAAATCACGTTTTTTCAGGAAAACTGTTTTCAAAAGAGTGAGCAGAGAGCGAGATGCGAATGTGTTATTTAAAGGTGAGTAGAGAAAACAGTGTGAGTGTAATACGTAGCATTTAATTTCAAACATACAGAAAGTTGTATGACTCATCTATAGAAGAGGGATTAAAATGCTTTTAGTGCATGTGAATGTAAAATCGCGCGTGTGCGCGACCGCCTGCCAGCCCGCCCGCACGCCCGCCTGCCTTTGAGTAGCACAACTTCAAAACGAAAAGTCGGTTAAAAACCAAATTTGCCCACAAATGCCTCTAATTAGTGGAGTGTTAAACGCCGTGATTAGACAAAGTGAAATTGCGTATTTTAAAAAGTGGGGGATATAAAAGTTCTTTTTAAAAGAATTACGTTTTTTCAGGAAAACTGTTTTCAAAAGAGTGAGCAGAGAAAGAGATGTGAATGTGTTCCCTAAAAGTGAGCAGAGAAAACAGTGTGAATTTAGATGATATTTCTTGCTAGTAGAAGAGCGAGTAGAGAAAGAGATGTGAATGCGCTTCCCAAAAATGACTAGCGAAGGTATTGAAACAGTTCTTTTTTAAAAAATCACGTTTTTTCAAGAAAACTGTTTCCAAAAGAGTGAGCAGAGAAAGAGATGCGAATGTGTTATTTAAAGGTGAGTAGAGAAAACCATGTGAATGTAATACGTAGCATTTAATTTCAAACATACAGAAAGTTGTATCACTCATCTGTAGAAGAGGGATTAAAATGCTTTTAGTGCGTGTGAATGTAAAATCACTTCTTTTTCAGAACATACCAGAATTTGTCATGCATTTTTTCCTGAATGGCATGTTCTGCTTGCTTAGGAAAGATCAATGTGATCCGAGCGAACACGTGTCTTGCAAGGTTGCTGACGGTGTAGGTACAACTGCTGAATACTGCGACTCATTGCACAATGGGATGAAAATCATGGCATCGCACGTCGCACATTCACATCTCCTTCTCTGTTCACTCTTCTATAAACAGTTTTACCGTTGTCGGTACACATTCATTCCTTCCGGTGCAATAGTCACACATTCTCGAAAAGCATCAATGCCGTTCTCATCGAGAAACTCTTTCCTAAACTTTAGGACACACTGACTGAGCAGGTGTCGCATTTATGTATTATAAATACCATCTCTGGTTCTTAATCTACTTTTCGTTTTTTGATGTATGCTGTTCTCTCATGCACACGCACGCAGACCTTTGTGAAAAAATGCTTTTTTTCAGGGGCCTTCAAAACATATATCCCCGTTGAAATCTCCACATAGAATGTTTGGGCGAAATGGAATAGTTCCCCGGCTTGCTATTCGTAATAGAGAAATTAAAAAGAAAGAAAGGAATAATATAATGTCATATATAACGAACCGAATGAATAAATAAATCATTACATTTTATCTGAAATACATGGCTAGCTAACCGACAATCGTCTGGCTCACGTGACACTTCCCCCCTATTTTTCTCCTCTTCCGTTGCGCAGTCGCCGTGTGAGATCAAGAGAGAGAACGGGAACTTGAGCAATAAGCTGATCTCTTGCTTTTCAAACCGCGATGCACGTGCCAGGATTATTCGCTTTTGCGTCCGGTATCATATTTTGCTATCGTCTGCCTAAAATCTGCATGTGCAGTTTTTTTGAGCTATTCCTTTTTTGCACTTTTCCCATCCATTTAATTCTCCCACGCGCACTTTTCCAAGAACTGTTAAAGCCACCGGATATATTGCATAGGGGGAAATCTTGTGCTGAATTCTCGGTTTTTTTTTTTAAACTCCCAACTGTGCATCCCCAAGATCCATTTTTTTCAACCGTCGCCCCAGAACTGCATTTTCAGGTTTTTTCTAACACATTTGCAAGATCGTTTAAAATGACAACGGTAAAAGCAATCATTTCTACACCCCACTATGCAATATGACCGTTTTTCTTGCAAATGATGAGGAAATCCTGTGATGATTACTTGTCCTTATAAACTGGCAACTTTGTATCGCTAGCTCCATTCTCAGTTTGATTCCACTACTTAGTCAACATGGGTTCTTTCAGCGTATCAAGCGAAGCTTTTTTTTTCCCGCCGTCTACTGGACGTGTGTATAGAGAGCCATTAATGAGGGAACAACAGAACTTGTTCAGCCCCCAAGACATCGCAACTGCTGTTGTGCCCATTAACAACGACAACAATTATCACCATCTTGTGCAAGCAGTCCAGGCACCTCTGCCGGCGTTTGAGGACGCATTCGGCCGACTCCCGCTGCAACAAAACAACAGCTATTGGAGCGACACCACGACATCGTCTTCGGTAGAAGTAATTCCGAATTTGCCGGCAAACTCCTTCAACGCCCCGTGCAACACTTCTTCGTCTTCTTCGGTGCAAGTGATTTTCCCCGACGACCATCATCATCTCCAGCCCCAGCTATCCCGGGTACAGGATTCAACTGTCAGCAACCAGGACAGTTTGAGGGCTTCTTTCTCCTCCACCGACAGTGGATATTTTTCCAGCCAGCTCTTAAACGTTGCGTATGCAGGAGCTACACCTCCTCTCCCTAGCTTCCCTCGAGAACCCTCCCCGTCATATTCTCCTTCAATCTCTATCCATCCTCATCCACCCGTAACTTCCACTCCAATTTCTTTCCCCGCTTCACCTGTTCCAAACATTCCTAGTACATCTCACCCGGTGCCCCTTGATCATACCCAGGTTCAACTTTTCTCTCCCCATTCACCTTCTTTTCCTCCTCCTCCACCCATATACAACTTAACCTCTTCTTCTTCCTTTCCTGCCCAAGCTTTCCCGCCTATTTCCCCACAAAAACTAGGACCTACCCCTCCTCTCCTCAACCCCCAGTTCAGTAATATTTCTTCGGCGGGGATTGCGCCAGTTCTGTCGTGCTCTCCTACTGCCTTCTATAAACCCACAGCACGGCGGAACCTATTTCCACGGTGGGATAGAGCTCCCATCGTACTCCAACACAGCAGCGGTTGGTGTGAGTCCGATGGGTGCGCTGACGACGGGTGGGATGCGAGACTGGCCAATATGCCGGAGTTGGAGGAAGAAGAAGACATAACCGACCTGGCACTCCCTCATTTAGTGCCTATTACCAAAGAGGCACGGCTGCGGATGGCCGGGCTAGCCGGTAAAAGAAACGCCGCACAAACGCCTCATCGTTTGCCGAAGAAAACTCGCAGATCTTCTTAGGTAAAATCCTACAGCAGTGTTCGCTAATTCCTTGTTTCCCCATTTTTTTTTCTTTACTGGATAATTTTTTGGTAGTGCATTCTTTTTTAAAAACATTGCTTTCTTTGTTGTAAGTGCAGTGTGTTAATTTTTTTCGTGTGCAGTGTAATTTTTTATGCATCGTGTTAAGTATAGTTGTGGTAACTGTAAGTACAGGTTTCTCAGCCAAAAATGTCAACTGCATTGTTGTTACAAACCGTATTTCGTGTCCAATCATTCCATTGCTAATGATTATCTTTGCCAACCTTATGCTTGTTTTCAATGGTATGTAACCACCTATCACCTTATAGTTCAGCCAAAGTGTCTATTTTGTGAAGCGCTACGCGCTTTAAAACTTGCCCATCAACCAAACCCGTATAGGCATTGCAAAAGCAATATGTGCAGGTGTTCCATAAGCCGTTGAAAATAATGAAACATTTGTAAACGTATGTAACAGCAAAAATGGCCATATCCAGTTCAAGATCTCAAGGGACAAATCTCAATTTTCCTCAGTGTATGTATGCCGTTCCATGTGACATTACAACAAAGTTTTGTGTAGCTTGTCTAGACACTAAGTATCGTAAAACTCAGCAACAATTGCTCATAAAAAGATACAAACCCTATACCGTATGGTATAGCACCATCAGCTGCAATTCTTATTTCCCTTGGTGCTTACAGTGTCAAGGACGACGAGCTTGTCTCGTCAACAACATACCAACATTTACAACCAGCACATCATTCTTGCTGCCCACGGTGCACAGCAGTGTTCGTTCCATAAATTTCCATGGTGTTAATATTTGTACATTTACATTTTTAAATTATTGCTATTATGTGTGTGTGCGTGTGTGTGTGTCTGTGTGTACAGTGCTCATGTTAAAACAAATTTTATGTGTCGTGTTCAACACAACTCACTTGTTCAAACTTTTTTTGTTTTTTTATTTCCTTATTTGTACTTCGCCCAGTTAGGGTCCTTTCCATCTCCTCATATCTCCATAGCACTCCCTAGCCTAACGTTACATAACCTAAGCGAACATATTTGTTAAGGTACTTTAACATAACCCAACATATCTTCTCAGCGTTTCTATCTGTGGGAACGTGTATTGACACCTTCTTACAAAGGTATGCTAAGCGCGACGGCTGAAATCCCAGCTCTTTTAACTCTGCATTCAGCGTTTCTGTTTTTGTCCTTGTGTTTATTCACATTCGTAGTGATTTGTTTTGTTCTTGTTGATATGTAGTTTAGTGTGTGATGTGCTGAACCACGGTCTGAGTATTATATCGGATTTTAACTGTTGGCTTAACATTAAAGCACGTCTGTTAAATGCGTTAGATACCAAGCAAACAGGTACAACTTATGCGTATCATTATAATTGATATTTTAAGGAAAATTTAGAAGCCTTTTTTTAGTAAATACAAAATTTCGAAACATTCTCCATGTTGGAACTGTCGGGATATATAACACCTTATCGTAACTGGATGCTCTGCACGCGCTCGCAAATGCTAACGTCGACAAGTTCCGACATGTATGCGGCGTGTGTCTGTTGGCCGCTTAAGCCGTGAGAGAAACACAGTCACATATCCCGTAGCCTTCTGTGTTGGACCGAATTGCAGATCGGTTTCAAAGCACGTAATTGCCACGGAACGCTTGTGTGAGTATGAAGACAAGTTGCATATTATCTGCCAGCATTTTCTATCTGTGTGAGAGACTCACTTGAACGCCTTCTTTGTCGGTCTGGGTGGCTCAGTTGGTTAGACGCTGGCCTACTAATCCCAAGATTGCGGGTTCAAACCCGGCCCAGGCCGATGGTTTTTAAGTGTGCTTAAAAACGACAGCTCCATGTCAGTAGATTTACTGGCATGTAAAAGAACTCCTGCGGGACGAAATTCCGGCACACCGGCGACGCTGATGTGATCCTGGCAATTGACAGCGTCGTTAAATAATAAAATAATTTAATTTTAATTTAATTTAACGCCTTCTTTAAAAGGTATGCCAAATATTTTAAAAAAGCTTGCTAATCAGCTCTTGAGTTATCTTGTTATCTTAATTTGATAGTGTGACCTGTTCAACCATAGTCTGCGCATTTTATCGGATTTTAACTGCTGGCTTAACATTAAAGCATGTCTGTTAAATACGCTAGAAATATGAACCTATGTTCAAAACAAAGAAGACTAAGAAAAACAAGCAAACGAGGAAAAAACAAGACTCAACTTATACGTATCAATATAATTGATATTTAAGCAATATTCTGAAGCCATTTTTTCAGAAAATAATAAATTTCGAAACATATTCCATGTTGGGTTTTTTTTTCAACATTTTCATATCTCGTTCTTGAAAGATTTAAATGTAAGTCAGTTAACCGACTTCTTTTTTCGTTTTTTTTAAACTATACTTTTTCACCATCAGCAACGCTATCATTCCTGCAATTCCTTTTTCTCCCCCTTTTTTTATAAGGCAAAGGTTGCTTCCTCATTTTTCATCCAGTGGCAACGCACCTTATTTCCACCAATCATCGTCATTTTGGAATCCTAACGACCAAATCCCAACTCGTCTTATTTTATCCAACCAGATCACGCCACGTCACTTCCGCATATCACGTTTCCCCGTTCTCCAAAATCCTTCCCTTCTTTGCTTCCCAACACCCGTCAAGACCACATCACTTCTCCCTTCCGCAAATCACGCGCCTTTTTTCGTTTTCTACAAGCAACAATACATCTAGGCAGTCAAAATGCAGCAAATCATAAAAAACCTAGAGCGGATGTACCTCGGCAGATGCTTATCGGCACACTTGGACCATTCACCGACATATATTATGACCGATCACATTCTCGGCGATTGGATCCTATGGTTTCATACATCATTCTTCAAAGATAGCGAATTTAAATCTAAGTCTGCTAACCGAATTTTCGTTTTGTTTAAACTATACTTTTCACCGTCAGCAACGCTATCGCTATCGCAAACAGTCCTGCAATTCCTTTTATTCTCCGCATACCATGGTTTCATATATCATTCTTCAAAGATAGTGAATTTAAATCTAAGTCTACTGACCGACTTTTCGTTTTGTTTAAACTATACTTTTCACCGTCAGCAACGCTACCGTTATCGCAAACATTCTTGCAATTCCTTTTATTTACCACCCTCATTTCTCCCCTTTTTATACCTTTTCCTCACCTTTCTCTTTCATTCATTCCTAATTTTTCACCCAATCGCAACGTTCTTTATTTCTTCCAATCACTGCCATTTTTTAAAATCCTAACTACCAATCCCATTCCATCTTATTTTGTCCAATCAAATACCGACACGTCACTTCCGCATACCATGTTTTACCCATTGCTTCAAGATCATTTTCCTCCGTTTCTTCCCAACACCCGTCGAGAACACATCGACGCTCCCTTACACCATATTGCGACACTAGCGCCTTGCCCTAGTGGGTATTCATGGTGTATCTCGTCTTAATTCTGCCAGTCGCCATCCAGCATTGGTGTAGTGCATTTCGCCAGGCGTCATGAAGAGGGATGCAAGGTGTGGCAGGGTCATTTATGTGGTTAACAATAAGCAGGGTGGGGCGGTATCCTTCCACTGGGATCTTTAGGTCAGTTATGCACATAAAATTTAAAAATAAAGATATAAGAAATATATACGGTATAAACGATTGGTGTGCAACCAATTTGTTGCCACCAGCGGGGGGATGGGGTGGGGGGGGGGTAAGTGGCGCTAGTGTCACAAGATGCCAACGTGAATTTAAGGTGATGGAAGTGAATACAGATGGCGACCGTTAATCGGACCAAAGTAAGTCCTAACGCACCAAAAAAGCGGGAAAATCTAAAGTGCAATGTTGGGGTTGAACTTAAAAAGTTGGGCAAATTTCTACCATCCCCTTTTTAAGTTCAATCCCGACATTGCACCTTGTTTTCTAGCCTTTTTTTGGCGGATTATGGCTTACTTTAGGCCGATTAACGGCCGCCATCTTGAATTCCCTTGCGCCATCTTGAAGTTACGTCCGCCATCTTGCGACACTAGCGCTACTTATCCCCCTGGTGGCAAAAATTGGCGTAACTCCTATTGCTTATACCGTGTAGATAACTACTGACCATATTTATCGACTCAGCAGTCGCGGCTGCTACCACCCTTGCCCCACCCACTGCAGCCCCATTGACTGCAGTTCTCAGCCGACAATCCAAGGACCAAAATTCCAACAAGAACCAGATGACGGAGGAAGAGCCAGCATTGGTGTAGTGCATTTCGCCAGGCGTCATGAAGAGTGATGCAAGGTGTGGCAGGGTCATTTATGTGGTTAACAATAAGCAGGGTGGGGCGGTATCCTTCCACTGGGATCTTTAGGTCAGTTATGCACATAAAATTTAAAAATAAAGATATAAGAAATATATACGGTATAAACGATTGGAGTGCAACCAATTTGTTGCCACCAGCGGGGGGATGGGGGGGGGGGGTAAGTGGCGCTAGTGTCACAAGATGCCAAACGTGAATTTAAGGTGATGGAAGTGAATACAGATGGCGACCGTTAATCGGACCAAAGTAAGTCCTAACGCACCAAAAAAGCGGGAAAATCTAAAGTGCAATGTTGGGGTTGAACTTAAAAAGTTGGGCAAATTTCTACCATCCCCTTTTTAAGTTCAATCCCGACATTGCACCTTGTTTTCTAGCCTTTTTTGGCGGATTATGGCTTACTTTAGGCCGATGAACGGCCGCCATCTTTAATTCCCTTGCGCCATCTTGAAGTTACGTCCGCCATCTTGCGACACTAGCGCTACTTATCCCCCTGGTGGCAAAAATTGGCGTAACTCCTATTGCTTATACCGTATAGATAACTACTGACCATATTTATCGACTCAGCAGTCGCGGCTGCTACCACCCTTGCCCCACCCACTGCAGCCCCATTGACTGCAGTTCTCAGCCGACAATCCAAGGACCAAAATTCCAACAAGAACCAGATGACGGAGGAAGAGCTTAAAGCACTTGAAATAGACCTACTACAGAAGGAAGTTGACGACCTCAAGGGGGAGATCGGCTATTACCAGAATGTGCTGGCTAACATGGACGGGGAGTCCCAACAATTTTCCAAATTCGCGTGGGATCTCGAGTTCTGCCACAAAGAGCATGCCATCAAGAAGCGGCGACTTGTCACTTGTCATTCTTAGTGAGGGATGGTGACAAGTACCCGTGAGAAACAAACGAAGCAGAGGCAGCGGCCAGGAAAGTGATTCCGACAGTGAATGTCCCGGCTAGCAGCGCCAAAAGAGAGTTGCAAAGCTCAAAAGCCGCCACATCCCCACGAGCAACTCATATGCGCCGCTGAGAGCAGAAATAGGTGTAGAACCCGAGGACGAGACGTCAGGGGATCCACAACCCGCAATAGCCGCCACCTCAAGAAACCTCTTCCCTAAACTACCTCCTGCCAAAGTCACCATGCAAACACACACACAAAAGAAGCACCACACAACCCACCATAACCAACCTCACCACCGCCCCAATCACATCCAACAACGCAGCAAAGGCAACAGATAGCCAAAAACCACCCCGCATCATAATCCCTGATGTCCGTCAGACTGTAAAGGTCCTCCACATCCTGCGTGGCTCCCTTCAAGCTGGCAGATACAAGCTACAGACTACTAGGGACTGCTTAAAGCTCTTCCTCTAGCGGAAGCAGGACGCGAACCGGACGATGTAGCTCCTGAAGAACGCCGGAGTGGAGAATTACAGCTTTACTCCACGTGGGGACCTCTTCGCTACGTTACTAAACGTCTTCCTGCTGAACTAGAGGAAGAATACGTAAAAGAGGATCTGGTCCAAAAAGGCTACACCAGCGTCCAGGTGCGCCAGATAACTTCACGCAGCAGGCCTCTGCCAAACTGTTGACAGGACCACCGACAATCAAAAACTTCTGCAGGAACGAGAGGTGTGCCATATGATGGTCACCGTGGAGGTCCTGAAAACCAACCAAAATATCACGCAATGTTTCAACTGCCAGCAGTTGGGGCACACATTCAGGAACTGCAATATGACCTCCCGATGTGTCCTTTGCGGTGACCGCCACCGCTTGGCTGACTGCCCAAAAAAGGCGAAATAGGGCGTTGTACCCCACTGCGCTAATTGTGGGGAAACGCATTCTGCCAGCTACATGGGGTGTGAGACGTTTCGCAACGAACGTCACCGCCGTCAACTGCCATCCATAGCCAAGAACACTCCCAGTGCTCAGCCAGGGCCAAAACCCATCATACATCCGGCCCTGGTCCAAACAGGCATCTGCTTTGTGGGAGCTACCGGAGGGCAAAAGGACAAGTGGCTCCACAATCCCAAAAGGCAACCCACGGGTGACCTGAGTGAGTTAAAAGATATATTTAACATTTTTAAGGACATAAATTCACCATCATCATTGACAAAGCTGCAGCCTTTCCTGGCCAAATTTAAAAGCTGCAGCAGCACTTGGGAGAAAATTGAAACCATTATATGTCTCCTCTCAACCCTCTTAGAATAAATGGCCCATGTAAGGAGAGGCACAACCTTAGCTCGCGCGTTCCTGTGGAATGCAGATGGCATCCACAGGAAGCAATACGAACTTGAAAACTACCTACGGGTAACAAAATTGGCGTCGCATTCATCTGCGAAACAAGTTTGAAACAGGAGAACACTTTTAAGCTCCAGGGATATCAAATCTTTCGAGAAGACAGGATTGGCAGACAAGGAGGAGACACTGCTATTTTGCTGAGAAACTCAATCGCCCATTCTACTGTCACGCTGCCTGCAATGGCAGCGTTACAGTGCACGGCTCTTAAAACACGTGTTAGTAGTCAAACGGTGATGCTAGTAGCACTTTATCGGCCCCACAACTCCCCAGATTTCATACCTGACCTCGAACAAATCCTCGATTTAGAGGACCATGTTATAATTGCAGGAGATTTCAATGCCCGGCACCCCTGGTGGTTTTCCCGCCGGGCAAACGCGGCCGGAAATCTCCTGGCTGAGCTTATAACAGAAAATGATGACTTTGAGGTACATCTACCCCCAAAACCTACCTTTTGGAACAGATCAGGGCACTTTGACCCTGAAATTTTGGACCTCTTTCTTACAAAAAATGCGACGCTGTCAAATAACTTAACTGTGTATCACAGCCTGGACTCCGACCATCTTCCTGTGCATTTCGACATACAGGGTGGCATTACGGCCGGTGCCTCTGACCCTCGAAGGACGGCTGAAACTGACTGGAATAAGTTCACCATGGAAATGCATAGGATGGCGCAACCTAGGCTGTCATACTATAGCGAGGCAGACATAGATGTCGCCATTGAAAACTTTACTGCCTCGCTACACACAGCCAAGAGAAATTCCACTATATACACCACAAGACCACCCGGTTTTGGCACGTACCCCGAGGTAGAGCAACTCATTGCGCGGAGACGACGCTTGACAAAACTGTGACGGTACACCCACCAGCCTGAATACAAAGTGCTAGCAAAATGGCTACGCAACATCATTCGACAACAAGTTAAAATCAACAAAACTGAACAGTGGGAAAACAAAATGCTGAGCACCACCCATTCGGACTCTTCTTTGTGCAAATTACTAAAGGTTTTCAAAGTTTCCACGAGCGTCAACTCCGCAACTGAGGTGCTGCGCACTCAAGGCGACTTGCACTTCTCCGCAGAGGAGAAAGCCGAGGTCTTCGCTGACTGTCTCCAAGACAGATTCACCGAAAACCCAGTGACCAACCGTGAAATAGAACGGGAGGTCCAGACATAGGTATAAACCTGGGTGGCGCAGAAGCAAGAGCAAGAACTACCCATCATAGCACCGCAGAAAGATTTCAAGCTCATTAGTAAACTACGTAATGGGAAAGCTGCCGGCCCAGACAAAGTGACTAATGAGGAACTTCAGCATCTACCGAAAAAAAGCACTGCTGCAGCTAACAAAGATATTAAACGCTTGCTAGCAGCACAGCTATTTCCCCTCTACTTGGAAGCAAACCAAGGTTATCATGCTCCTAAAGGAAGGAAAATGCAAGGAAAAAGCACCAGAAAACAGCAAAATTGCCGTCCCATTAGTCTTTTGTCTACTATTGGTAAATTGTTCGGAAAATGTATCCTTTCTCGACTTCAAAAACAAGTCTTGGAAACACATGAACTCTTAAATTCACAGTTTGGTTTTAGAAAAGGACATTCCACAGCACTATAGCTTCTCAGACTAACTGATGACATAACAGAGCTATTTAACAATGGGGCTTCAACGTTGGCGCTATTTCTGGACGTAGAAGCTGCATTTGACCGGTGCTGGCACAATGACCTTATTTACAAACTGCACCACAATTTCCCGGCACTTCAAAATTATCTGTACCTGCTGCAGAACTTCTTGGAAAAAAGACACTTCTACGTCCAAGTAAGCCGCTCCTCCTCTCGGTAGAGAGTGATGCGGGCTGCCGTTCCACAAGGGGCAATTATGTCTCCTTTTTTGTACATATTATTTACCAATGATTTCCCAGTGGACGCCAGATGCAAGGTCGCCATGTATGCTGACGACACTGCAATATACAACCACCATAGAAATCCACGTTTCGGCCTTGCAGAAATGCAACGTTATGTGAATAACTTCCTATCATAGCAACATGACTGGAAAATCATAATTAATCCCAACAAATGCCAGCTGATCCAATTCGCTAAGCGGCATCACACTTTGGCAATGCACCTAAAGGTCGGTGGTCAAATATTGCACTGCCGTCAGCAGGTCAAATACTTAGGTGTTACCTTGGACCGCACAATGTGTTGGTCCACCCACATAAAAAATAGTGCCAACAAAGGCAGACAGCGGCTAAAGTTGTGCACTCCCATCTTCCGAAGCAAACAGCTGCAATTAAAATAAATAATCATACTATACAAGTCATTTATTATTTCGGTGGTCCTTTATGCATGTGTGGCCTGGACTAGTGCCTCCAAAACTGCCCTTAAACAAACCCAAACCCTCCAAAACCTCTCCCTCAGAAAAATCCTCTCTGCTCTACTCCTCACCACTAACCAAACTCTTCACCTCGAAACCCAGATCGCGTTCATCCCAGAGGCAATAGAAAAAAGAGAAATGGTGGCATGGACGCGCATTAGGAACCACGAAAATGACGTGATCGCCAACATTGGCAAAGGCGAGCCGAAGTACCGCAAGCGTACTAGAATAAAAATGTCCTAGACGCGGCCCGGCTCGCCGACTAATGCGCGTCCGCGGAACCTCAGTCCTAAGCCACACACATGTTCCGGCAGAGGCCCTCGCCTCGGAATATATTCAGGAACCCGCGCAGGAAAACAGCGGCAAAGTATATATATGAAGTGTAAATAGTGCAGTGCGCTGGGAGGCATATTTCTGGTGTGCCAAGTGAAGGTGTGTGTGTGAGTGTGTGTGGGTGAATGCGCGCGTGTATATGTAAATGTAAACCCCGCGCGACAGCCCACGAAGGGCCAAGGCCTACCGCCCAGCCGCTGCGTCCCCCACCTCTGCCCACTACAGGCGTCCTTGGTGAGGTGCAGTACTGGAGGGTGGGACGTGGTCAGCGCCCCGAGCCCTCCCGGCCAGTTATACGGTCTTCTCGACCGAGACCTAACGAGGCTGAGTGCACCCCGTGCCAGACCTCCCAGAGGGGATAAAATCTTTATACTGGTACCGGGGATCGAACCCGGGTCCTCCGCGCCACAGGCAAGGCGCGTGTATATAATTATTGTAAATATGTATATATAAACCAAAAACTGAACAGAGCTTAAAGGACATAAGAAAACTATTCTCGGTGACGTACAGATGGTCACCGTATGGTTTTTTTTTTTTTTTTTTTTTTTGTGGTACAAACCGTAACTTGTAAATATCAAAAAAGTTAACTGTATAGAAATGTAAAATATAGCCTGTAAGCCGGGTCCCATGTACCGGCACCAGGCAAATACTCTTAATAAACCAAACTGAAACTGATATTTGATTTGACTGCTTCTCTTTGCCTTGGTTGGGTCACGCGCAGGACATACCTATTGGCTCTAGTCACGTAAACTGAGCAAGAGCAAACCTGGATAGCGACCAGCCGAAAGCCGGGAAGTCTCCGGCTGCCAACGGAAACCAACTTCGATATTGTGCAACTGTTACTCTCCGTGTACTCCCGGATGGGAGTAAGGTATTCCACTCACTGTCGGTGTGTTACAAGTGCCTCAGTGGATATTTTTAAACAAGTCCGTGTACACCCGGACGGATATTTTGTTTTAAATGTATCACTAACTCAGTCACGTGGTGCAAATGACTGTTCCCCAGGGTATATAGTTCCCCGTTGTGTAAATAATTGTGTATTCTCTGTGAAAAACTTGAGAGTGATAGTGGCTAATTAAGTGTTAGTTTTTTAAGAACCAGTGTGAGGCGCGCGGCTGCACGCTGCTTTAAGCGTCCCCACGCCGAATGGATGTTCCCAGAAGCATTTGCGACTGGGAGCGGGGACAAGAAGGGGGAATGGCGACAGCTACAGCCACCCCTGCCATACCGGCCACCGAGAGTAGACTGGCTGACCGCGCCGCTCAGCCGGTCATATTTATAGCCTCATCTGGACCAGCCGCAGCCACCAGCGATCCGCCCGCCTACCCGCCATTGGCCGCAGCGACAACAGCCCAGCCACCGAAAATCGCCGTGGAACCGGAGGAGGAGGAACGAAAGGCAAAACAACACAGTAAGCTCAAGAAAGAAGTAGATGATCTCAGTAACGAGATCATCTACTATCAACAGCTATTAAGTCAGATGGACGGAGAGTCCAACGACTTTAGAAAAGTCGCGCAGGCCCTCGGACTCTGCTACAAGGAGCACGCACAAAAGAAAAGGCTCCTTGTAACGCTAAGAGAAAGTTGGAAAGCCATTCCTATAAATAAGAAGCGCTCGCTTAACAGAGGCCAGGACAGTGATTCCGACAGCGAGGGTGACAATCAGAGGCCGGCAAGCGAGTCAACCAACAGTGTACGCCACCACCTAAACAATGTACACCACAACCCTCCACCTCCACTACCACTCCCACACAAAATCCCGAACTTCAGAAACCACCAAGAATAATCATTCCAGACAAAGCGCAAACTGTTAAGGTCCTCCGGCTCCTACGGGACTTCCTGCCAGCTGGAGCTTACAAACTATAGACCACGAGAGACTGCCTCAAGCTCTTCCTCCAACACAAGATGGACTCCACTAAGGCATGCAGCTCCTGAAGGACACCGGAGTTGAAAACTTCAATTTCACACCCCGGAGCGACCAGCCTCTACGATGTGTCATCTAACGTCTTCCTGTTGACTTGGAGGAAGACTACATCAAGGATGATCTGGAGCAGAAGGGGTATACCGGCGTCCTGGTACGTCAACTCATTTCCCGCGGCAGGCCTCTGCCAATATTCCAGGTAAGTGTCGACAGGACCACCACCAACTAAAAAATTCTTGAGGAACGCGAGGTATGCCAAATGATGGTCACCGTGGAGGTCCTGAAAACCAACTCCAATACTACGCAATGTTACTACTGCCAACAGCTAGGGAACACTTACAGAATTTGCCACATGATCTCCCAGTGTGTCCTTTGCGGTGGCCTCCACCGCCTAACTGACTGCCTGAACAAAGCAAAGCAGGACCCTCAACCGCTCTGCGCAAACTGTGGGGAAGCGTATCCTGCCAGTTATAGGGGGTGCAATATGTTAAGAAACGAACGCCACCGCCGTCAACTGGCAACCATAAGGAACACTCCGAGTGCTCAGCCAGGGCCCAGACCCATTCAAGAAATTTGAAAGTTCCACATTTCTTAATCGGTCCATAAATGCGGCGAAAAGTTGGCAAAACACCAAGGGAGGGCTAGCTACCTTCACACAACCCGAAAGCTCCAGGTTGAACCGTGCATGATGGAGTTGACAGGGAGGATAGTGGCCGAAAGAATATCACTCTACGGAAGGCAAGCTGAGTGCATGTGTGGTGAGACGTGCAGGTTTCGAAATCTTTTACCACTCGGACGAGATATAATGGTATTTCGCATATAACGGTGGACGAGGTCTTGACGTAACACGGAACAGAAAGAAGCATGGCCTGGGCGAGCGGCCAATCGTGCCACGAAGGAGCAAAGCAGGTAAGAGCGCCGGACAGACAGAAGAGTTTCACCAGAATCGCCATATGGACAATTGAATCTACTGGTGCGGAAAGCCCCAGTAGCGAGACGGATGTCAGTATGATGGACAGTGTCTAACCGGCGAAGTTTAGAGGCAGATCGCGGTCTTTTCGTGGGGGGAAATTGAAAGTCGGTGCGAAGCGCCAACTCGGCGATGAATGTTATGGTCAGCTGCAGTTGGCGCTCGATGTGCTCAAAATTGTAAGAGCGATAGTAAATCGCCAAGTCGTCAACATACAGGGACATCGGGATTCCACTACGAACAACACTAGCGACGCCATTGATGGGAACTGCGAAAAGCGTTACGCTGAGGATCGACCCCTGGGACAAACCATTCTCCTGGATCCTCTCGTATAATGGTGTGTTTCCAATACGCACACGAAAGCGGCGAAGTTCTAAAAGGAAGATCGCTAAATGAATGCGTAAACCATAGTCGTGCACAGTACGGAGGATACAATAGCGCCAGGTGGTGTCGTAGGCCTTCTCCAGATCAAAGAAGACACCCACTGCATGCTACTTCAGCAGAAAGTCATTTTGGAGGTAAGCAACCATGCGTGTCAGATTGTCGACACTAGAACGATGGCAACGAAAACTGCTATGAACATTGCTCAGTAGGTTATTCGTCTCTAGCCAGCACATTAAGCAAGTGTTAATCATTCGTTCAAAGTTCTTACAAACGACACTCGTTAGGCAAATAGGGCGGTAACTAGAGGCAAGGTTCCGATCTTTTCCCGGTCGAGGGATAGGGGTGACAATGCCCTATCGCCAG
Organism: Tenodera sinensis; assembly: GCA_030765045.1. Classification (NCBI taxonomy): domain Eukaryota; kingdom Metazoa; phylum Arthropoda; class Insecta; order Mantodea; family Mantidae; genus Tenodera; species Tenodera sinensis. The sequence goes on from CM060973.1 coordinate 54,607,944, forward strand.
GATGACGGGGAAACCTGTTGAAGCCAGATACGGTTCTAGATGTGTAGTAGGAAGCAGAAGGCCGCAGGTGGAAGATGAAGCAACATTTGTCGGTGGATATCATCAGCACCAGGAGAAGAATCCTTTGCGAGAGAAAAAATGCGCCAGCTTCGCTTGGCAAAAAAGTGTGTTAAGATTTAGGAATATCCGCTCCGTAGGCTCTGTCGTGGCTTTGGGTTTGGCTAGTAGTGGCGAAAGAATTGGCAAGGACGTCAGTGATATCCTGCTCGCTGGCGTATATGGAGCCCGTACGGCAAGACTGGGAATGACCGGAAGGACAAAGAGGGAAATGGAAGCAATGTGAAGGTTAACGGGTTGTAATGTCAGGCCTCAGAGGAAAAAGCGACTTCACATATGAACTTGCAGCGCAGTCTGATTGAACAAGTTGTAATGAACTACAATATATCTAATATATGGATGTAAACTATTCAATTTAGACAATAAAGGCAGCAAAATTAAAATTTTCTCTTGGGGGGAGGGGGGGGGGCTCAGTCCCGCAGCCCACCTTTACTGGCTGCGCCTGATTCTCGTAGCTACTCAGTGACTTGAAGAATCTTATGTGTTGCAGTCACATGACTTTCTCTACTCTTGTACTAACCATTCCTACAAACTCTTATTCCTATATCTTCTTCGTGTTCCTTGAGATAAACATTTGTACAAATTATCTTATTGCTTATTTCCTTGTAGAGGCAAGGGGAATATTAGAACATAGTACGCTTTGAGCGATAGTCATATCTTTTGAAGTTTTGAGATGCCGTTCTCTTTGCACGCTTAACGTATAAAATAATGAACAACTATGTTCCATTTCACAAAAATTTCGTTTTCCGGAACTGGCACAAATAACAAGGAATGTCTCCGAAATGGTTCACTCTACAAAAAAATCTGATGTGTTGCACTCACACGACTTTCTCTATTCTTGTACTAACCATTCTTACAAACTCTTATTCCTCTACTTCGCGTTAGTTAAGATAAACATTTGTACTAATTACCTTATTGCTTATTTCCTTGCAGGTGCAAGGGGAATATTAGAATACAGTAGGCTCTGAGCGATAATCAAATCTTTTAAAGCTTTGAGATTCTCTTTGCACACTTAACATATAAAAAAATGAACAACGATGTTACATTTCACGAAAGTTTTTAAGTTTTCCGAAACTCCCACACATAACAAGGAATATCTCCGAAATGGTTCATCCTACAAGAAAATTTATTGAGACATAAATTGTTTATTTTAGCAAGACCTACATTTTTTGTATAGCATGATTTGATCTATCTCTAACGGTTTACCAATTATGCAAAATTAGTCCAGAGTAAATACGACTACAGGAGCTATAGCCAGAAAATTCAAGATATAAATTTCATTTGTCATAAAAATATCTCAAACATATGACATTTTAATCAAAACCGTTGGAGCCATTTTCAAGATAATCAAAATTTTCGAAAAATTTTCCATGTAAAAGGTAGTTTAGATTAGGGCTATTTTCTTCAAAATCTTCGTGTCACACGCTTGAAAGACTGAAATAACAACTTTGGTTTTTAACCGACTTTTCGTTTTTTGAGTTATGCTGACCGCAGACTGACAGACACACAGACACACACGGACCTTTTTCAAAAAATGCTTTTTTAGGATCCAGGGGGACCTCAAAACAGATATTGCCGTTGAAATCCCGACATCAAATTTTTGGATGGAATACAATACCTCCTTCTACTTACCAGTAGAGAAAGTAAAACATCAAACATTAAAGCTACAAAAGGTTATTAGATACTAATTTCAAATCTTAATAATTTCTGCATCTTTTTGTAGCAAAGTTTTTTTTTATATCTCTTTCAGATTATCAGTTAAATAAAATTCGTTGGGAATGAAGAGGCTTTCAAAAAGGATTTAAGTTATAAATTATATTTTTCATGCCAATATCTAAAACATTAAACACAAGTCAAAATATGTGGAGCTAAATAAAAAGTAATTGACATTTTCTATATAAAAGTTTATTTGGGGCGCGAGAATTTGATGAAATATTCCATCTTGCACCCTTGAAATATACTGTCTTATGCACATATGTACATCCAACTATTTGCTTTTTGGTCATGCTGTTCTCACACATGCATGCATTCACTCACATACATAGACTTTCTTCAAATAATGCCTTTTTCCTCCTTGCTACTTACAAATAGTACACTGAGGAGGTGCTGTACTCCACCAAAAATTCAATATAAAATACAAGAAATACATGTTTTGATTTTGAATCTTGGAGGAAATGCAGTGGTTCCTCTGTGAAAGTGTTAGGGGAAAAATCAGATGTGTTGGAAGTTACATCACTTTCCTATTCCTGTACAAACTACTTCATGTTAATTGAGATAAACATTTGCAGAAATTATCTTATTGCTAATTTTCTTGTAAGTGCAATGGGTATTTTGAAGTTATGCTATACATATGCATGCACACACATTTACAGCATTTGTAACTGGTCATGAAGAAAAGAAATGCTACCATAATACACTCCACATTAGGGACAATCCTATATGTCCAGGCAGCAAAGGAGAACAAACAACAGAGCAGCTTATTTAGAACTGTAAAATGTTAGAAAACAAAGAGTACCTAGATTCAAGATTTAAGGCATTTCTTAATGGAGGAAAGTGACCAGCTGCAAACAATGAGCTAATAATAAAATATATATAAAAGGGCTTTCAAAACATATACACATTTTTGATTGATTAATATATACATAGTAAACATATAATTAACAATGCACGTTATATAACCCCCCTTTGCCCCGCACACACACATTCAGGGAGTCCCAAAGCAGGTTATTTCCAGTGAAACCTCGATATTGATTTTTTTTTGGGTGGAATACAATAATTACCCAACTTACTATACATACTAGAGAAAGTAAAAAGACATTATTTTGCCAAAACCTCCTTACCTGAGTGGGGCTACTGTGGCTGATGGGTTGAACACAATCTCTGCACCATTCACGCCAAACATCAACCAGTTAAGAGGATGATGGCGGCCAAAACAGATGTTCACAGCAATGCGACCAAATTGAGTCTGTGACGAAAAACAAAAACAAGAACAAAATTTTCTTTGGCAATGTAGCAAACAAAGGTTTAAAAATGCCAGATAAATCATGTCACAAGTTTGGAAGAACATTACATCAATTATAATAAACATTTCAGTGGATAACATGATAACGTTCTGGAAAACATCTCACTCCTATTGTGAAACTAGTACCTGGGCGACCGAGCTTCGCTCGACGTTTTTCGCCTCTGTTTTTGTGAAATCTTGTTTTTTGTGGGAGAAGATACTTATTTAGATAAACCTAAAAGGCAAAACGTTAACTAAATAAAACTACTTGTCGCAATTGTTAAGAGCAATGTCCAAGATACAAGAGATATAGAAATACGTAAAAATATTTCATAAACAGCATCATTTCAGCTGTAAAACGTCCACTGCTGAACGCAGGCCTCCCCCATAGATATCCACCCAGTTTGAGGTTTTCGTCGAGCATTTGTTCCATTATGGAGTTCAGTTCTTTGCTGCTGTGATTGACTCCAGGACGTTAACACGTTGGCCAAGGTCCTTCATACTTCCGTCGAGTTCTTCCATGGCTTCCTTAACCCCGGCCAGTCGCTCGTTAGTATTCTCCGATTGGTCTTCATATTGGAATTCAGGTCTTCATCTTTTCCGTTTCGGAGTTTACATTTTCAATTTGGCTTCCATTTTTGTTCCCATATTTTCTATTCCGTAGTTTACGTTTTTCCAATTCGGTTTTCATATTTGTTTCCTCTGCCACATTCCGGAATTAATTTCATTTCCCATTATGTCCATCTTGGCTAACATTTATTTCATCAACTGTTCCATATCGTGCTTTTCGTCGCACTCCTGACACCAATTGTGATTACTTTACTTTTTAACTATCTCTTTATGTTTTATTAAAACACCTGAGTGACACTAAGCAAAAGCAATGTTGAAGAATAACAAATACTACAGGAAGAAAAGCTGGTTGATAAAGCTATGTGAGTGTACTACACATTTATGTTTCAAACATAGAAAATTGAATGAATTGTTCGTAATTGTTTGTCGAAGCAGGAGTAGTGAAAGAAATGTGATTGTGTTTTACTAAAGAAAAATGAGTGGAAAAACCATGTGAATGTTATACGTTGCATTTATATTTCAAGTGTATGTAAAAATGTATGGATTGTTTGCAGAAGAGGGAGTAGTATGTTAGGTAAAAGAAAAGGGAGTAGAGAAAACCATGTTAATGTAATACATTGCGTGGTAAAATGGATTGCATAAAAACCTTCGCCATGAAAACAATTAGAGATGTCACTTTTCATGGCAATTGGTCAACCTGTTTTGGAATTTAATCATTCTTCAACATAAGATATGTGTAGGCGTTGGTATGTATGAAGTTGATAAACCATAGGGAATAACATGTGAATTGTTACGTAAAACAAAGGTGAGTAGAGAAAGTAGTATGAATGTAATACGCTGTATTTGTTTGAAACATATAGCAAATTGTATGAATTATATGTTGAAAGGCGAATAGCGAAAGAAGACTGATTGTGTCTCGTAAAGGAAGAATTAGTAGTGGAAATCGTGTGAATGTAATACGCTGCATTTATATTTCAGTCCTAGAATATTATATGAATTGTATGTTGAAGGGAAAACAGAGGATACATGAATGCGCTACGTAAAAGAAAAGCGAGTATAAAACCATTTGAAAGTAATATATTGTGTAGCAAAATTGTTACCATAAAAACTCTCCATGAAAAAAATACATATACCTAACGAATTTCGCGGTGATCGGTTAAACGGTTTTCGAGATTAACAGCTAGATATATACAAACATTCAAGTTGTATAGATGATATGAATTGTTTGTAGAAGAGTGAGTGGAGAAAGACATGTGAAGGTGTTACCTAAAAGTGAGTAGAGTAAACACTGTGAATGTAACATGGAGCATTTCTATATCAAACATGCACAAAATTGTATGACTTATTTCTAGAAGAGTAAGTAGAGAAATTGTTATGAGTGTGTTATCCAAAAGAAAGTAGAGAAAACAGTATGAATGTAATACGTAGCATTTCTATTTCAAACATGCACGAAATTGTATGACTTATTTGTAAATGAGTGGGTAGAGAGAGATGTGAATGTGTTACCTAAGAGTGAGTAGAGAAAACAGTATGAATATAATATGTAGCATTTCTATTTCAAACCTACAGAAAATTGCATGACTTCTTTGTAGAAGAGTGAGTAGAGAAAGAGATGTGAATGTGTTACCTAATAGTGAGAGGAGAAAACAGTGTGAATGTAATAGCACTTCTGTTTCAAACATACAGAATATGGTATGACTTGTTTTAAAAGTGGGGATAAAAGTGTTTTTTGGTGCAAAATCACGTTTTTTATGGAAAATGCTTATAGAAGACTGAGTAGAGAAAGAGATGTGAATGTGTTACCTAAAAGTGAGTAGAGAAACCGCTGTGAATGTAATATGCAACATCTCTATTTCAAACATACAGAAAATTGCATGACTTATTTGTAGAAGAGTAAATAGAGAAAGCGATGTGAATGTATCACCTAATAGTGAGAGGAGAAAACAGGGTGAATGTAATAGCACTTCTGTTTCAACTATACAGAACATGGTTTGACTTACTTTAAAAGTGGGGATAAAAGTAATTTTCGGTGCAAAATCACACTTTTTATGGAAAATTGTTTACAGAAGAGTGAGTAGAGAAAGAGATGTGAATGTGTTACCTAAAAGTGAGAGGAGAAAACAGTGTGAATGTAATAGCACTTCTGTTTCAAACATACAGAACATGGTATGACTTATTTTAAAAGTGGGGATAAAAGGGCTTTTTTGTGCAAAATCACGTTTTTTATGGAAAATTGTTTATAGAAGACTGAGTGGAGAAAGAGATGTGAATGTGTTACCTAAAAGTGAGTAGAGAAACCGCTCTGAATGTAATATGCAACATCTCTATATCAAACATACAGAAAATTGCATGACTTATTTGTAGAAGAGTGAGTAGAGAAAGAGATGTAAATGTATCACTTAATAGTGAGAGGAGAAAACTGTGAATGTAATAGCACTTCTGTTTCATCTATACAGAACATGGTTTGACTTACTTTAAAAGTGGGGATAAAGTAATTTTCGGTGCAAAATCACACTTTTTATGGAAAATTGTTTACAGAAGAGTGAGTAGAGAAAGAGATGTGAATGTGTTACCTAAAAGTTAGAGGAGAAAGCAGTGTGAATGTAATAGAACTTCTGTTTCAAACATACAGAACATGGTTTGACTTATTTTAAAAGTGGGGATATAAGTGTTTTTGTGTGTGTGTGTGTGTGTGTGTGTGTGTGTGTGTGTGTGTGTGTGTGTGTGTGTGTGTGTGTGTGTGTGTGTGTGTGTGTGTGCAAAATCACGTTTTTTATGGAAAATTGTTTATAGAAGACTGAGTAGAGAAAGAGATGTGAATGTGTTACCTAAAAGTGACAGAAGAAAACAGTGTGAATGTAATAGCGCTTCTGTTTCAAACATACAGAACATGGTATGACTTATTTTAAAAGTGGGGATAAAATGCTTTTGGTACAAAATCATGTTTTTTATGGAAAATTGTTTATAGAAGACTGAGTAGAGAAAGACATGTGAATGTGTTAATTAAAAGTGAGTAGAGAAAACACTGTGAATGTAATATGCATGTACACAAAAATTTAACCAAATCTTTAGAGCCGTTTCTAAAATACCGGGAATATATATACAAGAATTGCACTATAGAAGTGGGAATAAAAAAATGTTATTTTTTATGTAAAATCGCGTTTTTTTGGGGAATTACGCCTATATATATAGCGTTTCACTCTTGGAAGACAGTATAGAGTTAAATGGGACATCTCTGTCTCTATCTAGCGCATACAAGTTGCCATTAGCCGCGTCCTTTTCTACCCTCGCTCTGTTGCCAGATTCCTAATAGCATGGTATAAATATTCATTTGTTATAAATTTCAGGTTTGAACACATTATCCTATGCAGAATTTTTTTCTCTATCAGGTTATATCCTTTTCAGAGTCATTATACATTTCTATAGGTCCAAATTTCTTCAGAAAACGTTTTTTTCAATAGAAGTCCGATATTTGCTGTTTCTACACTCATCACGCACTAACTAACAAACTGCTAGAATGCATCTATATTTTTTTCTTAGGTAGAGTAAACTATAGTGCTACTACCTGCCTACTTTGAATTCTCTATGTTTACCCAGTTAAGTGTTATAATTTTTTAAATTAAATGTTTTCGGAAAATTTTATATATGTGCACTGCAAACGTTACGCAGTGTGAAACTTTTTTGTTATTGAGTTTACATCAGGGAACCAGCGAGAACAAATGTTGAGGAAGGTTGGAGAAAGTTTTTAAAATAAACCAAAAGGCAGTAACCTCTTTCTTTTATCCAGTAAGGCAAACAAAAGGTATTCATCTATTCAGCGTCAGGCCTGACACAGAAGATAGTATAAGGAGCAGCACTAGCATTAGTTCGAAAGAAGCCGTATGTGTAACTGTGAGCTGTTATTGCGTTATTTGTTTAATATTTTTGTAAATATTTGTAGTTATGGAGGGTGAAGCTAGGAAGGGACGATATGTTGGTAAATAAAGAAGTAAGGATCGCCAAATAATTATGAATGTGTTAGATTATTTTTTAAGTAAAATGCGTGTAAGTAAGGCGGTAAAAGAAACAGCTAAGGCTATCGGGTGTTCAGAAGCAGTAGTGTGTATGATTAAAAAGGAACTAATGAAAGGACCTCTAAGAACGCCATCGAAAAAGAAAGCAAAAAGGGCGGGACTACACAAAACGCTAGGTTAACGCAATATGATTGAACAGTGCAAGGTGGAGTGCGGCGAATTGTTCATTCTTTACAGTTTGCAAATATTCCACCCACGCTGAATATAATTTTGTCACAGTTCAACAGTGATGAGACCCTACCAAATTTCTCAAGGGCCACTCTGATTTGGGGTTCGAATATGAAAGAAAGGGTAACAAGTGCATATTAATAGAAAGAGACGATATGATGATGATATCGATATCATCAGATGGCGACATAAATATCTAAAAGACGTAAAAGGTTTAGGGGAAATCAATTGTTTATACACACGAGTCATTTGTAAATTTAGGTCATACAGTAACAAAGGCGTGGGGGGATACCAAAGTTAAAAGTGCCCGTCTCGTCAAGAAGCAATTGAAGGACTAAGTACAGGACTCAGGCCACCTCGAGTCGCTCGCGGAGAAAGATTCGCAACTAGTACATGTTGCAACACTGCGCTCCATTTAACGTGTACTGTCTTTTAAGGGTGAGACGCGCTTTAGATGAACATAAAAAGCAAAACTCTATCTGAATACAAAATTTGATCGAAATCGTTAGTGCCGTTTCCAAGTTGCGCGGAATATATATATATATATATATATATATATATATATATATATATATATATATATGAATTGCTCGTTTAAATATATAAGATAAGCATCTCAGATTTTTATCCAGAGAATTCGTGTTATATTGTTGATTGAGTAAAGTATTTTCACTTTTCTTTATATCTTTTATGTATACAATATGCAGGACATTCAAAGCTATAACAAATATTTATTTTGGGGAGAATACAGAAGAGACAGACAGCACTAACAATAATGCAACTTTTGTCAGTAACAGTAAAGATCTATATCTTTGGAGTGATCTACTTTGTTGAATTTAATTAACTGAATTTATTTGTAACAAGTGAGAAATACGCTCAGAAATCCAGAACAACTAAAAACTCAGGCTTTTCTGTACTTCAATCCTTGGGATGTATGTATGGAATTGAACATTAAAACAGATCTCCTTAATACAGCTACATACTATATTCTTGCTCCTACCTTAAATATATTATACATTTATCCCTTGCTCTTCTCAAAAGCCCCCCACCCCAGGGGCATACTACGGTAGATACGGGTTTGGCGCACCCGGGGTCCCAAGTCAACTGACTCCCTTGATGTGGGCTCCTCTTCATGGTGAGGGAGTCAGTCAAACTGCCCTCACATGTAGGCCGTGTGTAGAGACCTATGTTGGTGGCAAGGATTATCCTGGTAGGTTGAGGGATGCGTATCTGAGCCCCATCCAGTTTCTTTCTGAATTTGGAGAGGATGCACATTTCCAATACACCACTCTGGTTTCTGGTTCACCTAAATGGGAGGCTAGGAGCTAAGCCACCCCTAGTCAATCGGCCAGAACTAGGTATTGCACCAAACTCCAGGGTGAGTAGGACGGTGAGCCCGCTATGTCCCATGTGTAGCGCTGTCATCCCAGCGGGATGACCCCTTGTTGGGTTTCGTGGTGGGTGGGAAGCACTGGGGGATGAAATGTATTGATTTTTTATGGCTGCTAATACTCCCAAATGCTGAAAACAAGTCAACGAAAAAGAGATACACGTGTCGTCATCCACTCGTTAGGTAATGATTCATAGAATGGAAGAGGGTCAGACTTCCTTAAACGTGAATCCTTTTATAATTCAATCGGGTCTTGACAAAATTTCCAGCCCCGTATAGACTTGTGCTCGCTTACGATCTGGTTCCCTTTTGTTCAGAGTTGTACTGCCACACAGTTTGACAGGACATTGAAGGCCAAACTACTCCCCGGATACCCTGTCCGTGTTGAGAAGCACCGAGGACTAAACTCCTCCAAGGGCGTTATCACCACCTCCCTGTTGGATGATATGCTGGAGGAGATCCTGAAGGACTAAGGTGTCACGGAAGTTTGTACCAGTCAAGCGTGATGGCGTGCAGGTGCACACCTGCACCTGTTCGTTACCTTTGATCGGCTCGACTTGCCTCAGAAGATCAAGGCGGGTTACGAGGCTATCCTGGTTTGACCATATATTCCGTGGCCTATGCATTGCTTCCAGTGCCAACGCTATGGCCATACTAAGACCTCTAGTAAGGCTTCGGTTGCTGTTTGTGCTAACTGTGTAGGGATACTCATGACAAAGCTTGTCCATCTACACCAAGCTGCGTGAATTGCCCAGGTGCACACCCAGCGACTTCCCGCGCCTACCGCGTTACCAGGACGAGAGGGCTATTCAGGAGCCGTGGGTGAAAGAGCGACTATCTTTCTCTGAAGATCACAAACGCCATCTTGCTCAACATCATTCTTTTCTGAAGTTTGGTACGTTTAGTTCTGTTGTTTCTACACCAGTACTAAAGGACATATGGACACTCAAACTTGCCTTGTAAGTTCCACCATGTTTCCTCCTCGTGTCAAATCCCGATTGCGCCAGCTCTAAAACCGTTTCTGTAGGTACCGACACCCGGAACTTTAAAGTAACTCCGAAACGAAGAAACTTCCTGAAAGACCCTATGGACTCTGCCAGTGGAAAGTGTGCCTCCTTGGCCAGCTATCCTTCACCTCCTCGCCAATCTCGCTCCCAGGATACTAGGGGAAGCAGTCGCATGAAGTGGGATTCCCTTCCACCTATCAGTATCGGCAATCGTTTTATTCCTCGGTATCCAGCGACCCTGGCCCTCTTCCATCTGAGGAGCCAATGGGGCAGGAATCATCTGTTGGAAAAAGGCCGAGTCCCACGTGGAACCAAAAGGGCGGTTGAAGTGACAGCCACCGGTTAAGTGAACCTCGTGAACAGCTTCTCCCATTTGCCCCAGGATGTCCATTCTACAGTGTAATACACTATATTACGTGCGCAATCATAAATCCAAATTGCAACTGCTCGCTAATTTGCTGTCACCCACTATTTTCTGCCTGCAGGAAACTAAACTTCACCTGAAGGATATTTTGCCTTTCCTGGTTTTACTTCGGTACGATTTACCACCACAGCCTGGTACTCCTGCACATGGGGGTTTCATGCTCCTTGTCCGCGACAACGTTTTTTACCAGTCTCTCATGTTCGCGACTACGTCCCAAGCTGTTGCTGTTACTCTTAGTTTCCCTTGCTTTTCTTTCTCTTTATGTTCCGCCTTTTTCGTCCTTCGCCATTGCGGATCTATCAGATCTAGTGCCCCAGCTCCCAGTGTCCTACCTGTTGTTGGGAGGCTTCAATGCCCACCACCCTCTTTGGGGATCACCTAGGGCTTGCGTAAGGGGGAAGCACCTTGCATAGTTCTTTTATCAGAATCGCCTCTCTCTTCTTAATATTGGCAAACCCACTTTTGTTCCTGATACCACAGGCACCCTCTCACCTGGATTTATCTGTTTGCTCGGCAAAGTTTGCACATCGTTTTGAGTGGAACGTCGTCTCGGATACCTTTTCCAATGATCATCTTCCCTGCCTGATCAGTCTGATTTCCAGCTACATACCCTCGCCGCGTGTACGCACCTAGCAGCTACACAGGGTGATCTGGCCTCGTTTTTTGCAGCCTAGCTGTCTTCGACGACCAGAAGGTGGATCACTTTACTTCCGTGATCATATCCGCCACCGAACGTGCTGTAACTCGGTCGTTGGCATAACCGCGACGTTAACCCATTCCTTGGTGGACCGACAAATGCCGGGCTGCGGGTGTTTCCAGCGCCACCCTACTCTCGATAATCTGGTCGCCTTTAAGCGCTTACGCGCCAAGTCTCGTCGCACGATACAGGACAGTAAGAGGACATCCTGGCACCGCTTTGTGGAGTCCTTTAATCGCTTCACACCGTCGTCTGTGGTTTGGGACAAGCTCTGTCGCGTGGTCGGCAAAGCTTCACATATTCCGGGGCCTGGCCTTCGGATTAACAATGGCACCGTAGTTTCCCCTAGAATTATCGCTGACGCCCTGGGAGGCACTTTTGCTCATATATCTAGCTCCTCTGAATCAAGAACTGGGCTGACGCATGAACTCTCCTTTCACTCTTTGAACCGCGAATGTCATAATGCCTTCTTCACCAAGCAGAAGTTGGAGGGGACCCTAGCCTCTTCGCGACCCTCCGCACCTGGGCCGGATGGTGTCCGCGTGTTAATGTTGCAGCACCTATATTTGGTAAACTCTTTCCCTTGTAACTGTATAACCGTATTTGGCACACAGTAACATTTCCATCCGCTTGGCGCGAAACCACCACTGCCTCGATTTTGAAACCTGGGAAGGATCGCCATCTAACTTCTAGTTATTGTCCAATCTCCTTCACCAGTTGCCTCTGCAAGGTAATGGAGCGCGATTGACATGGTGGCTTGAATCGCAAAATCTGCTGTCTAACGTTCAATGCAGTTTTCGTTACTTCCGTTCAACGGTCAACCACTTAGTATCGTTATCCACGTACATCATGAACGGTTTTCTGCGCAAGAGTCAAGCAGTAGCTGAGTGTTATAACTTTCAGAAGTCGTATGACAGTTGCTGGAGGTATGAATCCTCCGTACGCTTCATAAATGAGGTATACGTGGTCGACTGCCCCTTCTTATTCGGAAGTTTGTGCGTGATAGGGTCTTTCGAGTACGGGTGGAATCGACTTTCTCCCGTGTTTTTACTCAAGGGAACGCATTACCGCAGGACTCGGTACTCAGTGTCACACTATTTGTCATTGCCATCGATCCAATTGTGGAATGCGTACCATCGGGCGTTTTGTCTTCGCTATTCGTGGATAGCTTCGCCATTTACTGCAGTTCTCGGCAGACTTTTCTCTTACAACGCCGCCTCCAGCTGTGTCTTGACCGCCTGTTCAATTGGAGTGTCGAAAACGGCTTTAGGTTCTCTGCCGAGAAAACCGTCTGCGTTAACTTCTGGCGCCAAAAGGCCTTTCTTGCGCCTTCTTTCCGTGTCGGCCCACATTCACTTCTTTTCGCAGTCGAGGCGCAATTTTTGGGAAGATTTTTTACGGAAAAAGTTTGTCTTCTCATATTTGGTACTTAAAGGCAAGGTGTGAGCGTTCTCTTACTGTTTTAAGGATTTTAAGTGGTATATCCTGGGGAGCTGATCGGACAACTCCTTTACGACTATACTGCTCACTGGTCCGATCGAAATTTTATTACGGTTGTGTTGTGTATTCCTTGGCTGGCCCGTCGGTTTTAAATCACTTGAATCTTACACAGCACCAAGGCATACTGTTGAGTATTGGTGCCTTTCCAATAAGCCTTGTTATGAGCCTCTGTGCGGAAGCTGCTGAACTTCAGCTTAGTTATCCGCGCATTGTTCTTCTCTGCAGCTACGCTTGAAGACTTTCCAGTCTGCCAGAACACCCGTATTTTAGTTTGTTTTTTAATGAGACCTTGGATCGCTAATACTCATCGAGCTTCCTGACTCTGCTCTCTCCTGCAGTTCGGTTTCGCACACTACTTCGACTTTTGGACATCGATTTCTCAGCAACATTTCGCAAGGGAGAAACACGATTCCCCCCATGGCTCCGTTCCGAGACCCACAGCATTCTGAGTTTCCTGTCAATGCCGAAGTCGTCGACGCCAGACTCAGTTCTTCGTTCACCCTTCTAGATATTCGGGCTCAGTCCTGCAATTTTATATACACTGACGGTTCGAAGGACAGGGGATAGGGGAGTTGGGTGTGGTTTTATTCATGGTCGCCAACGTTTTAGCTTTCATCTTTTACAGCAGTGCTCTGTTTTTACAGAGCTTAATGGTATATACCAGGCTCTTTTATATGTTCGCCGGCAGGTCTTAGAGAGAGATGTTTAATTTTTTCAGATTCTTTTAGTGCCCTTCAGAGCCTACGCACACTGTACATTTACCATCCACTAATGCAGCCTGTCCAGGACAGCCTTCACCCACTCGCTGGTGCTGGCGTGAGCGTGGCCTTCGTGTGGTCCTTGGACATGTAGGCCGCCAAGGAAATGAGGCTCCCGATTGTGCTGCAAAGGCAGCAGTTTTAGCTCGCAGGTTTTTTAACGCTTGTGTTCCTTCTGATTGATGATCTTAGCCTGCTTTACGCCTTGCTTTTCTTTCACGGTGGAGTGCTGCATGGAGTGATCTTCAGGGGAGCAAACTTGGGGAGGTGAAGCTCCTCCCTGTGACCTGGAGGACTTCTCCGCACACCTCTCGTCGCGAGGCAATTATTTTAGCGAGATTGCGTATCGGTCGCTGCCGTTTTTGTCATAGTCACGTTTTATCGTCAGATGCTGCGCCGCTCTGTGCTCATTGCCATGAGCCCCTGACGGTGCGGCATGGTTTTACTTGAGTGCTAGCTTTTAACCCACTTACGTGTGTCCCTAAGTCTGCCCGCTATCCCTGGTGAGTTGCTGGCACACATGGTCACTGTAGTATGTAGACCGTTTTCTCACTTTTATCGGAATCAGCGGTATGGGCGGCCGTAACTGAACAGCTGATTTTACAATTTGTCTTTATTTAGTCGTTTTAGCCACGGATGCGATTCGGTTGTCTACATCTTCTTCCTTAGTGTTTTAGTTTTACTTTTATAGTTACTGATACTCTTTTGGTGACGTTTTAATTGTGTCATTTTAACATTTTAGCATGCAGGTGTGGGGTCTGCAGTTCTCGTTTTCTTGTCTTGTTTGGGGGCTAATGACTGGCAGTTGTGCGCCCTAAACCCCACTACTCCCACTACTACTACTACTACTACTACTACAACTACTACTACAACTACTACTACTACCACCACCACCACTACTACTACTGCTACTACTAATAATAATGATGATGATGATGATGATGATAATAATAATAATAATAATAATAATAATAATAATAATAGTAATAGTAATAGTAATAGTAATAATAATAATAGTAATAGTAATAGTAATAGTAATAGTAATAGTAATAGTAATAGTAATAATAATAATAATAATAATAATAATAATAATAATAATAATAATAATAATAATAATAATAATAATAATAATAATAATAATAATAATAATAATAATAATAATAATAATAATAATAATAATAATAATAATAATAATAATAATACTCCTGCTACTACTACTACTACTACTACTACTACTATACTACTACTATACACTTTTTACTATTTTTAGCCTTCCCTTTTTACCGCTTTACCAGATTTCACCTCAACTTTTAAGGTTTCAGCTGTCATGGGCGTCGCGAAACGGAGGTAAGAGAGTAAAGAACAATTTTTATTTAGGACAAATTAATACGGTTATTTGCAACAAATATTATAAATTTTGACAATAAAATAATGATATATTATATGATTGCAAATTTCCAACTGGAAAAAGGTCTGCCGACACTCATGTTAACTGTTCTCATTTTCATTTTGCTTTATCTTTCGCCTTTTAACCTCATGCATTTGTGAGAGTTTTAATCCTTAACCGTTGACTTCGGGCCCAAATAACCTAGCTGTTGATAGCCCCTTAAACTCTACTCACTCACTCACTCATTCACTTACTCACACACTCACTCACTCAGTCACTCACATAAAGTGTGGCTACTTCATGTATTCCAGGCCCACCAGCCCCAAATATTTTTCTCTGGGAAGAACTTATAGATTTGTAGACATAAGTGGTGCAGCGAAATATTCAGAATGCGGCAAGTTGTTTAGATAATTAAAAAAATTCATTTACAACAACACTACGCTACTCATAGTGGTGAGTACTATGGTTATATAATAATGTAACATGATGATAGAGAAGCCCAAAGAACCACAACTATGAAAATGAGTTTCAATTGGAAGTTACTGACCGCCAATATGATCCGGAAATGAAGAGTCCTTTCTTCACTAAACAAGCTTGTCTGATTTTAACTTAAAATTTCCTTAGTCCAAATTTCCATGGCTACACAGACACACTGCTCATCCATTAAGCACGTTTTGGTCTACTTACCTACTTGAGTAGCTTTGTTCATTAATGAAAGGCTGTTAACCTGGTCACAAATACCAATATTTTGACAACAATTTAAAATGTAGTCTTTGGCCTTGTACAACAAAACTTCAAGCACTGCAAAGCTAATTAAAGCATTTATACCTCTCAAGGAATCTGCAGAGTGGGTAGTTTTTTTATGTTAACTGTTACTGTAATGAACTGTACAATGCACCTTTTACATATGCGGAACTGGCACATTCCTATTTTTCTCGAAAAGGACTCTTCTCCAGATCCCGATGGCATCCACACATAAATGCTGCTTCCTCTTCTATCTACGGCTCTCTCCTTCCTGTTGGGCATTTACAACCGGATCTGGCGTAAGTGGGCTTTACCGTCTTCCTGGATAGAGGGTATTGTCATCCCTATCCCTCAACCAGGGATCGGACCCTTCTCTCTAATTACCATCCTATTTGCCTAACGATTGTCGTTTGTAAGACCTTTGAAAGAACGACTATCACTCGCTTAGTGATGTGCCTCGAGACATTGCTGAGCAATGTTCAGTGTGGCTTTCGACGCCAACGCTTCAGTGTCGACCATCTGACACCCTTGGAAGCATACGTCCAAAATGCCTTTCTGCGGAAGCAGCATGTCGTGGGTGTATTCTTTGATTTGGCGAAGGCCTGTGACGCAACCTAGCGCTATGGAATCCTCTGCACTCTGCACGAATACGGTTTACGCGATCATTTAGCGATGTTCATTTTTAACTATTTACAACTTCGGCGCTTTCGTGTCCGCATAGGTAAGACGGGAAGATCCAGGAGAATAGCATGCCCCATGGGTCGATCCTGAGTGGCACGCTTCGCGCTGTCGCTATTAAGAGCCTCGCTAGTGTTGTTCGTAGCGGATTCCCTATGTCAGTGTATGTTGACGACTTTTCGGTTTGCTATCGCTCGTATATTCTTAAGTACTCGTACATTGAGCGTCAACTGCAGCTGCATCGCCGAATGGGCACCTTGCTCCGGCTTTCAGTTCTCCCTTACGAAAACACAATGTGTCCACTTTCACCGACTTCGTGGCGTACACCCTCCTGATCTTCATTTGTGTGGCACACGCCTTCCGTTTGTTCCGCACCTGAAGTTCTTGGGCCTACACCTCGAGAGAAAGCTCACATAGGAGCACCGTACTCGTCAACTTCGGGCTTGCTGCGATCGCTCACTTCGGGCACTCAGGGTTTTATCTGGGGCATCTTAGGACGGCGATCGCTCCATCATGTTGAGGTTGTATCGCTCATTGGTCCGGTCCAAATAGATTTCAGCAGTTTTATCTATGGCACGTCGTCTGCCTCTAAACTCCGTCTTTTAGACCAATCCATCACACTGGTATCATCTCACTATTGTGGCTTTCCGCACTGGTAGGGTCGATTATCTGTATGCTGATTCTGGCGAAGCTCCACTGTCTGTCCGACGATCATTGTTACTTTGTTCCTACGTGACAAGGTTGGCCGCTCATCCAGGTCAACCTTCGTTTCCACCTATATTGCATCCAGACCTCGCGCACCTTTATACACGGAATATAGCTATCTCACGTCCAAGTATGAAATTTTTAAAATCTGATAGAGGACTAATACATTTTCTATCTGGACATGGTCCATATAACCTCTTTCGGTTTAGCTTGTCTAACTCTAAATTATGTCGTTGTGGTCTAATTGAAACACCTGAACATGCATTATTTGAATGTCCGTTGACATATCATTTAGTTATGGACTTCCAGTGGCACATTCGGAAGAGTTGCCTATTCAATTTAATTAGAAACAAGGAAAATGGTAGATTCTAAACAAGCTTCCAGGTTTGATTTCAAATTATAAATATAGGGAATTTAAAATACAATTGCTATTGTAAACTTGCTTTGTTGTTTTATTATCGTTTTTGTTATTGTTTATTTATCATGTGTTTGTGCTCTCTGTTATTCTCCTTTGTTGATTATTTCACGAACTTTTATGGTACTTGTTATAAGGATTTTGTTAATTGTTAATTATTGTTAATCATTGTACATTGTTTATTTTATATTTGTTTGTTAATGTTGTACCTTATTATGTTTTATTGTTAAATTTATTGTTTATATATTAAAACTGTATAATTGTAACCGATTTATAAACTGTAAATTGTAATGGAGAATAAGCCTGGTATATAAAATAGGCGCCAGGCTAAATAAACAGGTGCCCTCTGGTATGTGGCAGCACAGGCTAGGGGGCCACTTTTACTTTTATCTCACGTCCAAGTGGTATCAGGTTTCTAGAACTGCTCGCCGCACAGCCCTCCGACTGCCAGTCGTAGAGCAGCATTCTCTTGGCCACTGTGTTCCCAAGCAACTCCAGCGTGCACACCTCGACCTGGAGCTTCCGAGCTGTGCAAAGATAGCTGTACGGTGTTTCGACCTTTTCTCTGAACTTCTGAGCCGTTACCGGAGTTACACCTCAGCATTCACCGACGGTTCCCAGATGGGTGGTGCTATGGGTTCCGCTTTTGTGTACAACGGTGACACTCACGCGTACCGCCTTCCAGACGGCAGTTCAGGTTTTACTGCCGAGCTGTTTGCCATCTTTTATTTCTTACTTTTTATCTCCAGTTCAGTTCCTGGAGATTTTATTATCTGTTGCGCTAATCAGGCGCTGCAACAGTTTGTTAACAACTTAGCATTAATTGTTAAAATACAGACACTGATATCTCAGTTGTTATCTCGCGGATACCAGTTCGCTTTTACCTGGTGCCAGGTCATGTGGGTATTTCCGGGAACGCGGAGGCGGATGCAGCTGCTAAATCTGCATGTCGCTTTTCGGAGTTTTCCACTCGTACGCTGCCTTGTGTAGATGTACAGAAGTATTTTCGTCACCATCTATTTGCTACCAGGCAAGAGTCTAGGGAAACGTTAGCTGGTACTCAGTTAGGGACAATCAAGGACACTGTACAACCCTGGCAGATATCTTGCAGGGATTAAAGGCGGGAAGAGGTGATTTTAACCCGCCTGAGGATAGGCCATACCCGAGCCACACATGGACACCTTTCGCGTGGTGATCTGACGCCTGTTGGTGTGGCGTGCAATATTCGACTCTCCGTCACACGTGTGCTTTCTTGTACGCGATATGTTCGAGCACGCCAGTTCCTTGGCCTGGGTCTTACACTGTGCTCTGTTTTAGGCAACGACCCAGTAGCTGAAACTACAGTACTGCGGTTTGTTGCCAACATTAATTTTGGTAAGCAAGTGTAAGGTTTATTTTTATCTTGGCGGATACAGAATTTTAGGATGTTTACTTCTATTTTGTTTTTTATCCTTTTAAAAAGTTTTATCAGTTTACGTTTATAATAAGTTAAATTTTTACTTATTTTAACTTTTAGCTATTTTAAATCTCGTTTTAGGCGTTTCAACTTCATTTTTAGTTTTAACTTTCATGTTTAACTTTTAATCGGTGAGTTTTTACTAGTTGTGTGCTTGTTTTTGTTGTTGAACTTCGGACCCTAATGATCTAGTTGTCGGCGGGCCCAAAAACACCATCACTCACTCACTGACTCACTCATTTACTCACATATTAATGGTTAACAGCTTAAGGGAATGAGGAAAAAGGAAATCTTCACTTTGTAACACTTTCTGCTAATGTTATGCCTCCTTCATTTACATTCTCCTCATAATTATGTGTCAGTTTCTCTTGTGTTCCTCTACGCCAAAATTACTCCACTGTTCTATTTCATTGTTTCAGTTCTAGATTGTGCTTCCTTTCCGTTCCTCTGATTTGTGGTCGGCAACCTCTTAGTCCACAGGGATGTAGTGTATTTCTTCATTCAAATTAACATGGTTTAGAGAGATTGTGAATCCTACAGCAACATTACCCCCATAGGAATAATAGACATATTCAAATAATATTTCAATTAAAAACTAATGTACCCATGGTACATTATCAGTAAGTGTCACACTAATTGGTACAATTTAATTGCAAATCAATCTAATGCTTCCTTGTAATTTTGTGTTGTAGTCTGAGCTCTTTTGGAGCCAGTCCAATTACGTAAGCACTTGCTATTTTGGGCAACCGTCAATACAGTTCCAAAATATTATCCTTTTACTTCCTTGTACCAAGCAATATGATGTGTGAGGTCTGCATTTGGGATTCCTCCAGCTGTCTCTTCTGACCATGCTTTTTTTTTTTTTTTTTTTTTTTTGGGGGGGGGGGGTTTCCATGGGTAGCAAAGCAAATGCCAGGGTGGCTTCTCTTATGCCACAAGCTTCCTTTCCCTCATTTCCTACCATTTCACTTCCCTTTTCTTATTTCAAGCGGGTTTA
The DNA here is from genome assembly GCA_030765045.1 of Tenodera sinensis. Classification (NCBI taxonomy): domain Eukaryota; kingdom Metazoa; phylum Arthropoda; class Insecta; order Mantodea; family Mantidae; genus Tenodera; species Tenodera sinensis. The sequence goes on from CM060973.1 coordinate 54,628,031, forward strand.
GAGGCTGTACAGTTAAGATCAGTGTGGGACGGATAGGCCAGATGCTTGGTTGTTGGAAAGTTCTTCTTGGCCCTGCCAGATGCCAGCCTTCTCTGATCCACGTTTTCAGAGCAGTTTGCCGATGTGACCGGGTCATCATTCTCGGAGTCGTTAGGTAGCTCTGTGGTTACCTATGACCAGCCTTTCTGTGGCCCATAAACCCTGCAATTCCTTCATCGTATCTGTTCCTCCTAGAAGTGGCAAAGACAAAAGCTGCGTGAATTAAGGTGCAGGGTCCCCTCCATTCCCGGGTCATCGTTATACTTCCTTGCTCATAATCTACAATTTGTATTTTGCTTTTCGGTAGATTTTATTTATTTCTATAATATTTTGTTCAACATTTACCCAATTTTTAGATGTTTAACTCTTTTAAAGAGATTTTAGTAAGTGTAGCTTATAAATTTAAAATATTGATGAAATCAATTCAAAAACATAACTGTAATTAATGTTTAGCAATATAATGCTGAACTTATGTTAACCTACCATTTAAGGAAAACCTCACATTGATGCATTTTAACTTAAAAAAGTACTCATTGAACTATAGAGGAAGCAGTAACTCAGATGTGTCGCAAGAAATCCCGCTTTTCTTTTTTAATATATTTTCAAATAGAATCGTTCCTCTCCCTTGTCTTTTCCTCGTGCCTCTCTCTTTTTATAGAACACATCTTGTTTAATAGTTTGGGCTATAGTATTTTATGTTTTAACATACAATTTCATTTTCCTTCTTACTGACTGATAGAAGCAGAGAAGAGCAGTTGCGAATTTGTTTTGACCTGCATTAATATACATGGTCTGTGTAGGAAGACAACTGTAATGACATCAATGTTTTAATCACTTTCCACCACATGCCAAGTTCCAAATACTTACAAAAATTCAGCAACTTTCACCAAAAATGATGAAGGCTGATATTAAAAGCATGTTAATTTTCTTGTTAAGATATAATATCATTTTCTTTATTGTGCATTAAAAGAACCTTCACTCTTTGGAATGCTAAGAATAGCTTAAAGATGAGATAATATATTCAATGAATTACATAAATGAGCTAGGGAGATCAGTTATGCATTAAAACATTCACATCCTCAATAATTAATAGCAAAACCGTAGTGTGTTACAAACCTGGAATACAGGATGTCCTGTATCACCTTCCATGTAGTAATGAGATTCATTGAAGTCTCCAATACGAGGAATGTGGTTTTTCCTGTGCTTGCCAATTACCTTTCCAGAGTTAGAGACCACTACAACAGTATTCCACAAAATGTCCTCTAAGTTCTCAGCCCTTTCTAAGATTGAAGACACAATGACCATATTATACTGCCGGCACAGCTGAAAATAGTAAAGAAATAACGAAGATAGTGCGCCTAATCATTGTAGGTTCATCTAAATTGTATACAGCTTGCATTTACTGTAAATTGTTTACTTAAGAGTGAATAAAATATCTGATCAATGCAGTAAAAATAGAAACGTTTTATTTGCATGCATATTTAGGCAGTTACTTTGTTATACAGGTATCAGGTGTGCCAACCACCATTAGTTATCTGCTAAGCAACAGATAGAAAACACACCTACACACGTACTTCCTTCAGATTTCATTACATACTAACAATTTCACTGGAGAAAGAAGCTCTCTCTCTCTCTCTCTCTCTCTCTCTCTCTCTAATATATATATATATCATGCAAACACTGTTTTCTTTAAAAAATACTCGTATTCAGAGTCTCACAAGATGTACTTTTGTGAAATCTTGGTATCAAAAGTTTGAGCGGAATGTAATATTTCTCCTGCTTAATATAGGTAAGTAATAGAGAAGCTGGTAAACCTTAAATTCTAACACATATGTGGTGTAACAATTCTAACCTGTAGTGCGTGTATGTACACTGTGATTAGAATAATAAAACCATGGTTTTTTTTTAACTTTTGGATGTTTTGATAACGTTAGATGTAAGTAAGTAACATGGCAAGCAGAGATACAACTGACATGGTGTCAGCACAACTGCAGGAATTTGTCGGAGAAGATAGATATGAAGGAAGGAGGCCAGAAGAAAACAAAGGTGTGAGGGAAGACAATAAAGAAGAATTGCAGACTAGTATGAAGAAAGTGGACATAATAAGGAAAACCATTCAACATATAAACAGAAGGCAGAGCTTAGAGGACTGAGATAGAACATACAACTTATGCCGCTCGCAAAAGTTAAAGATATGTGAACGCTGGTCAATGCTCAAGCAGAGCGCTTTTGCCAAGTGTAGTGCGTGTACCGGCAGAGGTTTCGTACATAAGGCGCGTGAGATGTGTGTACCACATTCGGCAGCGCTGGTAGGAAAGGCAAGCTTAAGATTCGCTGGAGTCTGCAGTACGGCCCGCCTCCATATGCCTTTAACTTTTGCGAAGTTTATAGTGATATTGGAAACTGAAGAAAGGCCAGAAATTGAGGCAATAAATGAGATTCAAGAACTACTAAGAAGAAGATTGGACATTGAAGGCAAGAAGTTATGAAATATGAGAAGCATTCAGAATTGGAAGAAGGAGAGAAAGAAGAAATATTCTGGTGAAATTCACAAATACACAGATGTTTGTTGAAGTGCTAAAGCGGGGCAAGAAAATCAAAGGAACCTGGCTTATGTGCAAATATACTTACTGAAAAGGTTAGTAGAACAAAGGAGAGATGAGTGAAGGCTAATTCAGCGTTTATTCACAATTTTAAACACTAGGTAAATGGACAAATGGCAGGAGGAACAAATGGACAGAAGGATATTGAGCCAGAAAACCGAAAAAAATTCCCCCAGGGGCCTACGACGGTGGGTACGGGTTAGGCACACCCGAGGTTCCGAGCCGCTCATCCCCTCATTTCATTCCTTCCAACATTATTAACTGTTGCCACGTACAGAAGCTTATGGTCCTCCTTATTATCACTCTTTTCCCCTTCTAGAATTATTAAGATCATTAGTTTATAAGGTCTTAGGTCCTATCCCCGTGGTCCTGCCCCACGGTTTTCAGCGCGGCCCCCGAATTGTATGCTCTTCGGAGGTCTCAGGCGTGAAGGTTGGGCGGACCGTTCACACTGCCCCCATGTGTAGCCTTGGGTGCGGAGCCCGTCTACACAGTCATGCGCACCCACGTAGCTCTCTGAGGGACCGGCCTGTATTAATTCCCCGACAGCCGTGTGCCGTCGGGTTAGTATCACCGGCCGGAGGTGTTACCGCTGACGGAACCCCGGTGTAATGAACCACAAGTCCCCTGAATCCACGCTGATTCCGTTGAGGCAGCGTGGCCTAAAGTGGGGAGCCACAGGAGGTTATTCTTGTGGAAGCCGGGATGTGCGTGGTTAATGGCTTACCTATGTGGACAATTAGTGGAGGTCGGAGGGTAGTCCCTTTGACGTACGCTTTGACATCACTTATGGGTGGGGGGGGGGGGTCTCCATGGCGGCACACACGAGATTTTGGTGTCTTTCTTTTCTTTGACTTCCGGATGGCAGGCTGACGCAGACGGTTCCGGATGGGGGTCCAATTCATCATGTGTCCACTCAAAGCCTCTTTATTTGACTCTTTTCTTGATGTGACATTGGCTTGTGAAGGGAAGATGATTAAGGATATTAACTCATTTTGTATAAAACGCGAGGTAGATAGAATATGTGGCCTCCTGAAGAACGCGTCGAGACTACGAGGCGGTACGCCGTTAACTTAGACCAACATGGCAGACCAGTCCCGGAAACTGTTGAAAGCGGGTTTGTTGGGATCCTAACCAATTAGGGTGGCCCCACACAGTCGCTTAATACATGTAGGGGAGTTGTAACCACCGCTAGTCTGAACAACCCAACTAATGAGAAGATAACTCTCCTCTGCCTCTCCGACCAGCGTGTGTGTCAAGCCTGCCGTCTGACCCGAAAGCAGGATGGCAAGAAGCAAGTTCAGTGTACGGTGTTTATGACGTTCAAAGGCACTCAATTGCCGGAGTCTATTTTTGTGGCCATGAACGTGCCGCCGTACGCCAATATGCCGAACCCGATGCGCTACTTTAGATGCCAGGGCTTCGGCCATATTAAGAACACCTGTGATAATCCTGCTATTTGTGAGCGTTGTGGTTTACCAGCGCATGAGGACACGACGTGTACAAGGAATCCTATTTGTGTGAACCGTGGAGAGAGCCATCCGTCAAGCTTGCGTCAGTGTTCCACATTTATGGACGAAAAGGCCATACAGAAGTTGCACGTGAAAGAGCGGCTCACATTTTTGGAAGCACATTGCCGCTTTGAACAGCTAAAACCTGTGACCACCCTAGGCTTCGCGTCAGCAGTTCGCCGCACTCCTGCCCACACTTTGGCCATTTAGCACGTTCCAGTCGCTGTTGCTGCAACGCAGCCTGACTCACCAATGAGCACCTCTCCACCGTCCAGTGATACGCTTGCACCGGCATCTAAATCATCCGCCGTGCAGACACCTGTTCACCACCCATCCACAAGAAGTAGCCATGCAGTGGCAACGCAGTGTCAACGCTCATCGTTCGCGATCTAAATACTGGGCGAGTAGTCGTTCCTCGTCAAAGAAGTCCCGATCCCGCTCAACGAGCCGGCGGGGATCTTCAGACTCCCGCACATCGGCGGAACCATCAGAGAACGGCGAATTGAACGTACCAGGTCCCAAGTCGGTCAAGGTAAGAATAAAAAAGAAAGACATGAAGACCAAACACTAATATCTTTACCGTGGAAATAATCCAGCGAGCAGGATATCGCCGGCGTCCTTACCAATTCTTTCGCCACTACTAGCCAAACTCGAAGCTACAATAGAGCCATTTCACCTATTAAGGAATCTGCGGAGCGGATAAGCCTAAACTTCAACAGTGAGTATAGTGAACCCCACAACACACCTTTTACTGAAGCGGAGCTGCCGCATTCTTTGTGTCTCGCTCAAGAATCTTCTCTTAGTCCGAACGGCATCCACCGCCAAATGTTGCTTCATCTTCCATCTGCGGCTCTTTCCTTCCTGTTGAGCATCTATAACCACATCTGGCTTCAGCAAGCGAGAGGGTATTGTGATCCCTATCACTCGACCCGGAAAAGACCAGACACTTCCCTCTAGCTACCGCCGTATTTGCCTGACGAGTATCATCTGCAAGAACTTTGAACGGATGATTAACACTCGCTTAGTGTGGTGGCTAGAGATGAATAACCTGCTGAGCAATATTCAGTGCGGTTTTCGTCGCTATCGCTCAAGTGTTGACAACCTGACACGCATGGAAGCTTACATCAAAATGCCTTTCTCCTGAAGCAGCATGTCGTGGGTGTCTTCTTCGATCTGGAGAAGGCCTACGACACCACATGGCGCTATGGCATCCTCCGTACTCTTCACGGATATGGTTTCCGTGGTCTTTTAGCTATCTTTCTTTTTAATTTTTTAGCCTTGTGTCACCTTCGTGTCCGCATTGGCAATACGTTCTCACAAGAGAGCATCCAGGAAAATGATGTGCCCAGGGGTTGATTCTTATTGTAACGATTTTCGTCGTTGCCATTAACAGCATTGTTAATGTAAGATTTAAAGCTTTCACGGCGCGCGTTATTTATTACAGCTTCACGGGTGATCAGCCGTGTGAGGTTTAAAAGCATTGTTAATGTTGTTCGTAGGGGAATCCCGATTTCGCTGTATGTTGACGACTTTGCGATCTATTATCGATCTTAGTCTTGAGCATATCGGACGTCCTCTGCAGCTGACCATATCATCTATCGCCTACTGGACCCTTTGTACCGGCTTTCAGTTCTCCCCTACGAAAAAACAAAGTGTCCACTTTCATCGACTTCGTGGTGGACATCCTCCTCCAGATCTTCGTTTGCGTGACACACCTCTGCCGTTTGTTTCGAAACATCAAGTTCTTGGGCCTTCACCTCGACACAAACTCAAATGGGAGCAACATATTCGTCTACATCGTGCCTCCTACGATCGTTCACTTCGCATGCTCCGCGGTTTTATCTGGAGTATCTTCGGGTGGCGATAGCACTGTCATGTTGAGGCTGTACCGCTCATTGGTGAGGTCCAAACTAGATTATGCAGTTTTATTTATGGTTCAGCGTCCGCCTCTAAACTTCGTTTTTTAAATCCTATGCATCATTCTGGTATCCGTCTAGCTACTGGGGTTTTCCGCACTAGTCGTGTCGAGTGTCTGTATGCTGACTCTGGTGAACTTCTACTTTCTATTCGGCGCTCGTCTTTATTATGTTCTTACGTGACTCGGTTGGTAGCCCATCCCGGTCACCCGTCTTCTAACCTTGTATTGCGCCTGAAACTAGCTCACCGTTATCTCCGGAATAGCACGATCTCTCGACCAAGCGGTATTCGGTTTTGCGAGCAACTTAGTGCACACGCGCTCCGCAAGTGTAACCTGGAGCTCTCAACGCATGCTAAGGTAGCTACCCCTCCATCTGTATATCATCAGCTTTTCACCTAGGTCCTGGGACGTTTCCGGAATTACTCTCCAGTATTTACCGATAGTTACCAGGTGGATGGTGCTACAGGTGTAGTTTTGTGCATAACGGCGAGACTCATAAGTACTGTCTTCCAGACTTGAGTTCCGTTTTTACCGCAGAGCTGTTTTCAATATTTTATTTCGTCCTTTTCATCTCCATTTCCGTTCCTGGAAGTTTTATTACTGCGACTCTCTGAGCACACTGCAAGCATTGCAACAGTTTCTCGGCATGTCAGCACTAATTATGAAAATTCAGAAACTTGTTTCGCAGTTGCTCTCGCGTGGATACCGGATTGTTTTTACCTGGACCTCAGGCCTTGTAGGTATTTCCGGCAATGAAGCAGTGGATGAGGCTGGTAAGTCTGCCTGCCGTTTGCCGGAGATTTTTACACGCAGTCTACCTTCACGGATGTACAACGGTACTTCCGTCGCCATACTTAATCAATCTGGCAGCAATTATGGGAAGCGTTGGATGTTACTGGCACTCAATTGCGGGCGATCAAGGGCATCGTGCAACCTTGGATGAGATCTTAGAGGGATACCAGGCAAGCAGAAGTCATCTTAGCCCGCCTGAGAATAGGCAATACACGTCTCACACATGTACACCTTTTGCATGGTGACCCGGCACCTGTATGTTCCACCTGTGGTGTTCACATGTCCCATGTTCACGTTGATTGCCCGTGTTACACTCGTGAACGCCAGCTGTTTGGCCTGGATTCTGTTTTATAGTTGATCTTAGGTGACGACCCGGTAGCTGTTAATACAGTGCTGCGGTTGGTCGTCAGTATTGCCTTAGGTAAGCAGGTTTAACTGGTATTTTATTTTGTAGTTTTATTTTTACCTTTACATTTTTATCTGCTTACCTTTTCAGATCAGTTTTTACGTGTTAACTGCTTTAGATTACATTTTTAGACCAGTTTACATGTTAACTGTTTTAGCTTTTACTTGTTTTAGCTTTCGCGTTTTAATAATTAATTTTGAGTGTTAAGTGGTGGTGAGTTTACCTCTGTTTTTTTAATCTTTCTGACTTAGAGCCCTAATGACCTAGCTGTCGACGGGCTCTTAAACCCTACTCACTCGGAAAAATCAGGGGACAACAAGATTTTAGATGACAGTGGTGGTTTGTACTGAAGAAGAGACATTGACACCAAGCATGCTTGTGCCGAAAAAGTGGAAGGGGAGGAGAGAAGGGATGGTGAAGAATGGTAGTTCAAGGGGACATGCAAAGGCAATTTCCAAGGAAGAAGAGAGAGGAGAATGTATGAGGGAAAAGTGAATAAAAACCTGTATGTTATGGCAATGGAGAGTAAAGCAGGGTATAGTGGTACCATGAATGAAAAATCTACAGGAAAAATTTCAAAAACAGCTAGGGGAAATAAGGAGGAGGTGGGTCTAGTTAATATTATGGTGTCAGAAGATAGAATCGCGGGTCAGAAATATGCAGTGTTAGATAAAGCGGAAAGTGAACAAGAAACGAAAGAAGAACCTATGTGTCATGAGTCTAGACAAAGTAAATGGATAAGGAAATTCAGGTAGAAATAACAGGATGAGAAAGGATAGGAGGTGATTGAATTTAAAGTAGGGCAAGTAAGAGCAAAAATGAAAGGGTGGGATGAAGATAGTTATAAATGGGAGAATAGAATTTTACCAGGAATAAGGGTAAAATTGTTAAATAACAATAACTATACCAAATTTCAGGCTATAAGCAATACAAAGTAGGAGTAGAATTTGTGGGCAAGGGGAGTGATGCAGGTGACCAACAACAGTTTCCCCTACAGCCACAGTCATCTCCTTACTCACAATTTCTACTTCCACTTTGTACTACTCATAATCTGTGATTCAGTATAAGAGAAAGTTAAGTTTGTAGGAACTAAAGCAAATCAAAGCAATGGGGCAAAGGGAAATGATTTTGGAATTTAACAATGGATAGGCACTGCTTTATTATTATCACATAATCTTTTAGCATTATATGGCAGGCAATAATCAAGCTTTACCTTCTGCACAAACTGAGTCGTTGGTCCATCTTCAGCAGATTCTGCAAACTCACACCATGGCTGCTTCTCGCGAGTACAAAATGCAAAAGGATAAGCTGAAAAAAGCAATTAGGTATATGTATATGCTTATGAATGAATAATACTAATCAATTCAGAAAATTATAACATCAAATTTTAGGCATCTGGTTTCTAACTAATCACAGAAACTAATAAATATATACCAAGATAAATTTGCTTTTGCAGAAAATTGATCTCAGTCAACTGCAGGGGCAAGAAACAGTAGATAATGGTTTTGATACTGATAAAAATGTTGAACTACAATATGTTTTAGGATCTATGCGACATTGGTTATAACTGAAAAATATGTCCCTGTATCCTTTCCAACCATTCATCAATTACAAGGTATACTTGGCAACATGCACATTCCAAACCATTAAAATCAAATGTTGAGGCATTTTCGCAGGATACTGTTGTCTAAAGGTTTAAAGCACGCCTCACAGCCCTTCCTCACAAGGTAGCAACAGAAGCAGGTGTCCGGATAATAGTATTCAGAAAAAACGTTGTCCAGATACATGAGCTAATAAGACCGTCTGGACATTGTATAATGGAACTTCACTGTTCACATAGTTGGTATTCACCTTTCCAAAACAGGAAAAATATAAAACACATCTTTAGATTTTATAGGGTAGGGGAAAAACGTTTCTCACTTAGAAAATACGTATCCCCTTCCTTATCTTCACTTAGAAAATACGTCCCCCCTTCCTTATGAAACATGAAAAAAGAGTAATAAGTATTAATAACCAATGAACTTATAGACGCGCGCGCAAGCACTTATCTGCCCAATCGAAAGTGCAAGAACCCCCTCTACAGAGACAAATTGTTCAAAAAAGTATCCTATATAACCATATGTCTTTAGAATTATATTCTAGTAATCAAAAGTCTGTGAAAATGAAAATTTGTGTGTAAACAGCAGGGTCCAGTATATAGTCTTCAACATTTAAAGAGTGTTTGAATCTATATAATTTTACTTCAAGTTACGTTGGGGGCGGGGAGTAGGGGGTTATGTGTGAACGTGTGCGAGCTTATGTAAAGTGACCAGTAAAATGAATTCTGATAGTGAACGTCCAGAGCTGAAGAGAAAGAAAACCATGTCAGGTAAGTGAGTCAACATTCATGTAGAGAATAAGTCGCACACAACTTTAACAGTGCATTTAAAAAACATCAATTACTGTTAGGACAGGAAGTGTATTGCATATGTGTATTTCTCTAAAAAAAAAAATAAAAAAAAATAGCACTGCATTTTTTTTTAAAAAAAAGTCATATAACCCTGCACATAAGCGATACACAAGCGAATTAGTGACACAGTGTTTAAAGACGTGATTACATAAGACATTAGATAATTTTACAAGGAAAACTCTTTCAATATATAACTAAGGGAAAAAATACTTTATCTTACAAGAATTACATGAACAACATTTTTTCACAGCATTTATTATTTTGATTTTTTAGAATACAAAAAATGTTGTGTAAATCCCCCTTCAATAGTACACATGCGATACAGGGGTTCATTCAAGTTAAGACATGCACAGGCAGGTTGAAATGGGAAAAAACTAAAAGCGCTCTGGTGTATATTATTTTCAGACCAAGTAATGGACCAAATGAATCAAATTTCGGAAGGTTCCGCACTTATACCTACACGAAAACTTCGAGAGTTGGAGCAAAATGTTCCATTTAAAATCACACGGCAGAAGACTGCATGTACCAGATATGGTGAAAGGGTCACTGTGCAACTTGGAGAATATCAAGTCTTCCTACCTGAGCGGTTCAAAGACATGACTGAAGCTCAGAAGGCGTCCGTCAACAGCGGTGCATATCAACTGATAGGTATATTCCGGAGAAGAGTCTCTGACAAGCGGTTATAAGCGACATCGCATTTCTTTTTTAAAAGCAAGGGTAAATCACTAGCTTACTATGTATATATGAAAAGACATAAACTTACTTGTTACAATATACTAACGCCAGATCGTATAATTTCACACAGTGCAGTAAACACACACACGAACGTGCTCAATGCAGAACCATTCAAATTTGAAGGCAGGGAAAAAATCATATACCGCTTATTAGAATAAGTACTAAAACAGTTCAAACAAAATATTACTATTCAAATAAAGTATTTAATGCAGCACGCAAAGTAAAAAGAATATCTATTTAAAACAGCTGTACATTTTTCTGATCAATCAAGCATTTAATTCAACATGTAGAACTCGTGCTATTAATATAAATTAGAGCAAAAATATCATTCTTCAAACATGTTTTAATGTGCTCATAGATGTAAATGACTTGTACTAATTAGAAGAATATGCATCACAATTTTTTTTCAGGAACTATATAACAACAACAAAAAATTTCGTTTCAGACGTTGTTAATATTATATGAATATGTTCAAATTAACTTGTCGCCATCGCTCCAGTGTCGACCATCTAACACGCTTGGGAGATTACGCTCAAAATGCCTTACTACTGAGGCAGCATGTCATGGGTGTCTTCTTTGATTTGGAGAAGGCCTAAAACACCACGTGGCGCTATTGAATCCTGCGCATTCTGCACGCTACGGTTTATGGTCAGTTAGCGATGTTTAGTTTAAGCTTTTTACTACTCCGCTGCTTTCGTTTCCCCACACGTACTGCGCTGACACACGAAAATATCCAGGAGAAATGTATGCCACAGGGGTCGATCCTGCGTGTCATCCTTTTCGCCGTCACTACCAACAGCCTCGCTAGTGTTGTTCGTAGCGGAATTCCGATGTCACTGTATGCTGACGACTTTGCACTTTACTACCGCTCTTATAATCTTAAGCACATTGACCGTCAGCTACGGCTGACCATAACATATATCGCCGAGCCGGGCGCTTCGCACCGGCTTTCAGTTCTCCCCTAAGAAAACACAGTGTCCACTTTCATCGACTTCGTGGCGTACACCCTCCTGATCTTCATTTGCGCGGCCCACGTCTTCCGTTTGTTCCGCACCTTAAGTTCTTGGGCCTTCACCTCGACAGCAAACGCACATGGGAGCACCACATTCGTCAACTTTGGGCTTCCTGCGATCGTTCGCTTCGGGTACTCGGGGTTTTATTTGGGACATCTTGGTGCGGCGATCGCACCGTCATGTTAAGGTTATATCGTTCACTTGTGCTGTCTAAATTAGACTACGGCTGTTTTATCTATGGCACGGCGTCTGCCCCTAATCTCCACCTTTTAGGCACAATCCATCACACTGGCATCTGTCTCGCTACTGGGACTTTCCGCACCAGTAGAATCGTTTGTCTGTATGCTGTTACTGGCCAACCTCCACTGTCCGATGCTCCTTCGTTCCTACGTGGCAAGGTTGGCCGTTCATCCAGCTCATCCTTCGTTTCCAGCTGTAGTACGTCCAGAACTCGCGCACCGTTATACGCGGAATACAACTATCTCCCGTCCAAGTGGTATAAGGTTTCGCGAACTGCTCGCCGCACACGACTGCCAGCTGTTGAGTGGCATTCACTTGGCCTGGAGCTGTCGGGCTGTGTGAAGATAGCTACCCCTCATTCGGTTTTTCACCAGCTCTTCCATGAACTTCTTTGCCGATACCGAACTTACACTCCGGTATTTATCGATAGTTCCCAGTTGGGTAGTGCTACGGGTTCCTCTTTTATATACAACAATGACACCCACACGTACCGCCTTCCAGACACCAGTTCAGTTTTTACCGCCGAGCTGTTTGTCATCTTTTATTTCTTACTGTTTATCCCCAGTTCAGTTCCTGAACATGTTATTATCTGTTGCGACTCGCTGAGCGCTATTCAGGCGCTGCAACAGTTTGTTGGAAACTCGGTATTAAGTCTTAAAATACAGACACTCGTATCTCAGTTGTTATCTCGCAGATTACAGCTCCTTTTTACCTGGTGCCCAGGTATTCCCGTGAACGCGGCGGTGGATGCAGCTGCTAAGTCTGCATGTCGTTTTCCGGAGTATTGCACCCGTTTGCTCCCTTGTGTAGATGTGCAAAAGCACTTACTTCGCCAACTATTTGCTATCTGGCAGGAGTCTTGGGAAGCGTTAGTTGGCACTCAGTTACGGACAATCAAGGACACTGTACAACCCTGACTAACATCTTGCAGGGATTCCAGGCAGGAAGACGTGATTTTAACCCGCCTGAGGATAGGCCACACGCGGGCCACACATGAACACCTTTTGCGTGGTGTTCCGGCGCTCTCTGAGCCACGTGCAATGGTCCTCTCTCCGTCGCACATGTCCTTCTTGATTGTCCGCGGTACAATCAGTCCTTTGGCCTGGATCTTACACTGTTCTCCGTTTTAGGCAACGACATAGTAGCTATAAATACAGTACTGCGGTTTGTTGCTAATATTGATTTTGGCAAGGAAGTGTAATGTGTATTTTAGCTTGGCGGATTTTGAATTTTAGGATGTTTTACTACCTTTCTAACAGTCGTATCAGCCTATTAAGTTACGTTTTTACCTGTTTTAACTTTTAGCGCTATTAACTCTCGTTTTAATGCTTTTAACTTTCATTTTTAAGTTATTTTAACCATCATTTTTTAACTCTTTAGGGGTGAGTTTTAACTAGTTGTTTGCTTTTATTTTTGGACTTCGGGCCCTAATGAGGTAGTTTTCGACGCGCCCTTAGATACCACCACTCACTCGCTCGCTTGGCCAACATGACCTTCGCATGCCTGCTGCAGAGCGGTTTCTTCTTGACTGCTCTCCTCCTTGGCAACTCCAGCGTGCACGAGCTAATCTGAAGCATTCTTGCTATGCTATGGGAGCTACGCCAAAATCGGTGTATCGCAAAGTGTTCACCGAATTCCTGGGCCGTCACCGGACTTGCACACTCGTGTGTACCGATGGGTTCCGGGTGGATGGTGCTACGAGATGTAGTTTCGCGTGTAACGCCGCGGCTTACCAGTACCAAATTCTGGACCACAGTTCAGTTTGTTTATATTGCGGAGCCAACTTAGTTCCTGGAAATTTATCGTATGCTCAGACTCTTTGAATGACGAGTGACATTCAGGCTTTGCAGCAGTTTATCGGTACCTCAGTATTCGTTGTGAATATAGACACTCATTTATTTTCACAATTGCTCTCTTGTGGATACCAGTTTGTTCTTAAATGGACCCCAGGCCATGTGGGTATTCCCGGCAATGCAGCTGCGGATGTGGCTGCTAAGTCAGCATGTCGTTTACCGGAGTTCTCCACAGTCACTTTGCCATATGTAGATGCTCAAATGTACCTTTGACGCCATCCTTTTTCGTCTGGCAGCAATCTTGGGAGGCGTTAGCTGACACATTACTGCGGACAATGAAGGCTGACATCCTGCAGGGATTCCAGGTGGACTGAAGTTATTCTCACCCGCCTGAGGATAGGTTACACGTAAGCCACTTACGGCCAGCTTTTGCGTGGAACCCGCGCCTGTCTGGCCGATACGTAACGTTCAACTGTCCGTGGCACCTGTCCTATTAGATTGTCGGCAACACGCCCGTGAGCGCCGGTCCGTTGGTCTGGGGTCTACATTTGCCTCCATCTTGGGCGATGACCCGGAGTCTGTAGCCAAGGCTTTGATAAGCAAGTTTGACTTGTCTTTTCGTTTTATGTGGTTTTTAACCTTTTAAGCTTTGTAGCTTTGTTTTATGATCTTTTAACCTTTTCTTCTTCTTTCAAGTTTTACTCTTATAACCTTTTTTTAGATTTTGTGATTTTAACGCCGTGAGTTTGTGTTTCTAGATTTTAAGGTTTGACTAGGGGCCCAAATGTCCTCGTTGTCGACGGGCCCTTAAACCCCAGTCACTACTCACTCACTCATACACTTAAATTAACCCATCTTCTATATGCAAATAATATACGTCCTGATCCAAATCATCAGTTTCACTCTGTATTCAATCACCTGTTTTTTTAGGAATCGCCCTCTCACTTCTCTTACTAACTGCTACATTGCCCTCATTTTCCCCTTCTCTCATTGGACTACATTCACTTTACTTGTGCTCCTCCCTTTTTCTCCCAGCCTCCCTCTCCAAGTTAGTTTATGTCCTTTCAACTGATGCTCTGTTTCACTAGGCCTGAGCAGTATGCTTTTTGCTGATGTATTCACTGTTGTCACTTCAAAGTTTGATGCACTCTGTTCCTTCACCCTGTCCACTCTTCTGCTTGCTTCCATTTCTTGTTGATTATCTATCCTAAGCTTAAAACTGCTGATGTATGCCCTTTTCCCTTGATTATATTCATGTCTTTTTTGTTTAATTAATTACCTCATTATCTACCTCTGCTCTTATTTATATAAATATCTGACCCTTTTAGGTTCTTTGCCTGTCTCAACACTTCATTTTTAGTTGTGGAGTTTGTGGAATTTTCCCAAATTTAAAAGCATTAAAAATTTCATGGCGTTTTATGCTCATCCTCAATTCCTTCACCTCTTGCATCAATCCCATCTCTTTCTTCTATCCCCAAAATCACTATGTTGAATCTTCTTCTATCATCTTTCAATTTCACCACTCTGCCTCTGATGTCATGAATGTAATTTCTAATTTTCTCCAATTTCATGTATATTTCTTCTCCCTTGCTTCATTCCCAACATTTTCCTTCCATCTCTTCTCTTGTGCCAGAATTTTTTTCTAAATAGTTCATATTTCCATCGCTGTGTCTGTTGTCACCATGGTTGCCATTGTCACATAGCTGCTTTTTTTCCTACTCTCAGGAAAGTCAGTGTTACATGTCTGCTCATTTCCACTGCTCATTTAATACTCTTATTATTTATGAAAACCATGAACTTACTTTTTTCACTGCTAACCTCTAATAAACAGTAAGTTGTATTACCCACAGAGAGGTAATAAGCAAGAAATATTTTGCTTTCACAAAACAAGATTAGGTATATAGAACATTGGTCCAAATATTGACCATCTGCAAACACCCCATATCTCTTGGGCAAAAGTGCAAGCTGTATTGCAATTGAGGAGCATTTTTTCAAAACTCAATACATGCACAAAATGTGTTTCTAAGAAAAACGTTTTTTTCTGCTTATTGGCAATACCAATTGGTTAGGACAGCAACTGTATAAACCATTCAATTCTCCTTCCTTGCACTGTCTCACTGAATGTGAAAAGAAACAAATAGCATAGTTTAACAGGTGCAAATTTGGGGTTTGAAAATGCAGAGTTTTTTCAAAAGCCAATAGAAGCTGATTAACTTTTCTGCGTGAGCGAGAAATTAAGACATGAAATTTCGTTATTTTTGTCATTTATTGTTTTTGTTGCTTTTTATTTATGCATTTATTATTTTTTTATTTATTTTCACCTCTTTATAACATATAATGTACTATACAACCAACATATTAATGTTTATAAGGATTATTTTGTTAGGTATAAATTTGGAAACTAAGTACTGCTACATTCACAATAACAATATATTTTGTTTTATTTATATAATAAACATATTGAATACACACAAAGAAATTTCAAACAATATGAATAAGTAAACTTTAACCTTTATTAGTGCTTGTGCAGTCTGTACATGGTTCTCAGTTCATTTCTCTTTTCCACATCTGCCTCTGTCTTAATCTTCATCAGTCCCATTTTGCAGGTTGAGCATGTGTCAGTGTGTGGTGTACGGAATGAAAGATTGAAGAAATTGTAAAATATGTTTTTATTTTGACTGGTATATTTCTTAATCTTCTTTCGTTGCAGAGGTTGGTTCACATTTTTCTGATCTTAAGTTCTGGAGGTAAATATCCTCTAATTGATTTTCTCTTCCATAGTGCCTTTCTCTACATCTGTACTTCTAAATGTCTTGCTTTATAGCAGCAGTAATGCCCTTCTGTAATATTCCTGTTCTGTCACCTCCCCTGGTTTTCTTTGGCGCATAAGTGAAATTTTCTAGCCAGGAGAGATAATCTAACTTTTGACACCCCTGTGATTCCTTGGAAGCTTTAGTTTTAGGACTTCATGGAGTGTACTCGAGACTATCTGAACATGTAATTGCTGGAGTATGAGTTTTCCTTGACTTGCATTTTGGTTTCCTTTCCTTGTTTTTGCAATTTCTACCTCCAGCACATTCTACAACTGGTACAGTTTCACAATCTGAACTCCTGTCCATTAGTGCAGTGTCTCAACTAAGAACAAAAATGCCATGTAAGTATAACAAAGCTTGTAGAAGCAACTGCCTGCTGTGTAAGGGGTCCCGGGTTCGATTCCCGGCAGGGGGTAGGAGTTTTTCTCCAGCCAAATTATTCTTCATCCTTCCCTGAGTCTGGAAATATGAATGAAAGTGTGCATGTGTGTGTGTGAATTCAACGCATAAAAACCCCCAAAGACTGAAAAACCCACTGTTAAACGAGTAACACCATTGTCAATGGGCAAGGTTGCCAATATGACCTCTGCAGTTAAAGGCGGGATATAAATGGAACAAAAAGCTTGCAGAAATTCATGTGAAATCCAAGCGCACAACCTGAGTTCGCAGTTATTTCCAACGAAGCAGCAGTGTACAAAGCTTGCAGAAATGATTGAGAATTCCAAGAATCGCAACAGTGAGAGGGCACTCAATGCCAACATGCATTTCATAGAATTGAGATTGCTACACTTTGGATTATAAAATCATAAAATTGCGTCTATCGACCTTTGTTTTAACTGAGCAAGTGCATCTATCAAGTTTTGAAAAAACTGCTGATATTCCCTAACTTCTACACAGGACAAGAATAGAATTTTGCAAAATCTGATTTCACAGAATGATGCAGAAGGTGAAAATTATGCCGATACTATATATAACTCAATTTCGTAACATTTTGCATCTATCGAGTTTTGAAAAAACGCTCCTCAATTCACATGTGCTGTTAGAAAATCGTATTGCTGGATTTTACACAGGGGTGATTTTAATGAAAAAATAGAAATTAATGTATTATAATGTATTATAATTAGATGGTACACCAGACTACAAATTAATTGACTTAGAAATGGCCCTGGCAATTAACACCCACCTAATTATGTACATATTGGTAACTTGCGTTCCCCTTTTCTGTCTAAAAAATATGTGAGAGAAGCAATTAAAGGTGTTCAAACTGACTCCATATAAGTTCATTACATTTGCTTCATTGTGTGTCATTCCACCATAATTGTAGCAACACTAAACAGAACTTATTTTAACATGTTATGTGTTGTCTTGACAAATATACAAATAATCAAATGTTTTAGGAAGTTCATAAACAAACTCACGCCATAGTTCCTGGAAGCACAGAACATTAACTCCACAGTAAGCTGCTGCCTCCACAATTTTTGCAATTTTATCATAAATGGCTTCACGTTGCTCACTCAGAGGATCACTAGTTGGAAGTACAATGCTATGCTGAACCACACCAACTCGCACAATCCTATTTAAAATAAGCATAGGTAACAGGTAAGTATACCTACATATTTTAACTCATAATAATATATAAACTCTAATGTGATACATTTATAAGACTTTCTCTATTCACAAATGTTTATCTTTATACAGGATGTAACTGAAGTATTCCTTGTTTCCTGATGTGATAATCATAAAATTGAACACTTTTTCTTTATAAACTATTGCTGGAAATGCTTCACATTCAATATAAAAGGCTGATGATGGTAGAACTCATCACTCACGTTGTGGCTTCATTCATGTTTCAGCTATTCTTCATACCATGGAAATAACAAACAATTGAAGTTTGTTGTTTTACATCACAAAATATCTATCTTCTGCTTATTTAATTGTACATATAAAAATATATCAGCAAACAAATAGTGAATTTACAGACATGCAAAAGTCTTAAGGAACACTCTTATGGCAATGCTAATTTGGCAAAATGAATCTATGAGAAATAACAACCTCGATGCCATACAACATTTTCAAAACTTCCTCAATGTCTTTGAGACAGTGGCCAATTCCACATATAGTAAGTAGACTCAGGAAAGAATCAAAATACAAGACATTAAACTCTGAAGATGAGATTTCTGCAGAGGTTCGGAAACAATCCTGTTCTACCTCCCCCACCTCCAAAAAAAATCTATTTTTTGGGAAAAATGAATGATTCTTATAGACATTTTACCACTGAATTCAAGTCTGTTTTTAGATTTCAAACATCAGGGATAGTTTAAGAGTAATTTGATTTTAATTTCTTTTAATACTTTCACATCATTATATATTGGTATAGCTTTAACTTAGAGTCATAGATATACTAACAGAAATTCAATTAAGGGGTCTACAAATATTAGAATGGTAACACAAGGTGATAGTGAAGTACACACATGATGTTCACTTTTGAACAGTCAATCACAGGAATGTTTATAAAATGAATTATAGTTTTAAAAAACTAACAAAAACACGCTTTTATAACAAACCAAACTAAAAAGTAGTAAATAATTTTTAAGTATGCAGAATTTGTTCTATAAAGTCAAGTAGTTCATTATATTTCAAAATTTTATAATAAGCTTAAAATAAAAACTAATTTATATTAACAAAATAATGCATTTTATTGCATAAATGCGTGGGGTGCTTTTTAGATATTTTTACCATATCTTTACTTTTATAAATAGCTACCAATGAACTATTTATAAAATTTCATGTCAGACACCCTATGCTTTTTTGCAATAAAATGTATTATTTTGTTGATATCAATTAATTTTTATTTTAAACTTATTACAACATTTTGAAATACAATGAACTACTTGACTTTACAGAACAAACTCTTCATACTTAAACATTATTTTCTACTTTTTAGTTTGGTTTGTTATAAAAGCATGTTTTTGTTAGTTTTTTAAAACTATATTTATTTTTAGCTTTTTAGTCTCAAATTTTTCTAATCATTTTTTTCACAAAATGTTTAATTTGAAATCTTCTTAAAATTTCTGAGTTCGAAAAAATTTTCAAATCACTTTATTTTTTTGGAACAGTATTAGATTATAAATACTGTTTTAACTACACCATAGCGGATAGAAGAGATAGTGTGAGCTCTTCGGGAGTTACTATGGTTTGCTCACAAGATGGCACTGGTGTTGTGGTCGCTTCACTTTAGTTCACGAATGCATGGTGAAAATGGGTTTCATAGTATCAATTAGCATTTTAAATACCTAAAATCGTAAGCAGGAATATTTGAAATACTGTTTTGAAACATCATCTTTCCTTGACACATAATATAAGATGCTATTTTACAATAATGGGTATTATAATTAATGAAGAACAATGGGAAATGTCTGCTTACATGAATTTACGCTGAAAAATTAAACCATAATGCAAATTATGTATGTTATGTATATAAAATATCGAAACTCACCGTGGAATTAGATGTTGGAGACCTTGGAGAGTTTACGTGTTGATTTTGCTGACTTCGATGACGTCATTTCTGTACTGATTTCCTTGGTACGAAAAAAGAAGCGACACTTCATGTAATGTAGTGTTAACTTTCCAACTAAATCCAGTTTGTGTTCCACGCAACATCCTATTCCACTGGGTCCTAATATGATTTCGTCTATGTTATCTAAGCACTCGTAAAATGTATCACCCCACAAACTTTCAGACGAGCACATTTGCTTCTCCAAAATAGCCTCGACTTGCAAAAGAATATTAACCACACATTCAGAGGGGTAGGTTAAATACCGACAATTTTTTAGTGTGCCATAGTCTTTTATTGTAGTGAAAGTGGAAGCTAATGTGTCAGAGGGTAGATCGGTGGACAGAGTAGAGGCACAGGTTTTACAACCAAGTTTTTCGAGCATCTTTTTTACTATATAACCCCCTAAGTTGTGTACTAAGGATCTTTCAGAAATATTGTCCTCATAGAGTTCAGGAACTTCACTTTCCCAGTCAAGTATTGTAGTTTTGTTTTTATTTTGTTTCCAACAAAATCCAACAGCTCACGTTTTTTTTGCTCAGTTTGTTTTGCCAATATACAAATTTGATTCATAAAAGATGTAAGTGGTGGCTCCACTTTATTCTCACAATTAGCAGGATTTAACAGTGCAAGTTTTACAGGGACATAAACAGCCTGTAGCATATGTAAATGTAAAAAGTCAACTGTGGAAGGATGGTCATTACAGCTTAAAGAACGCATAATTCCAAAGTGCGGTTCCAGGGGGTCTAGATTGAGTTTTGCTGTTAAGACGTATGCAAATCCTCTATTCCATAAATACTCGGACACTTCCAAAGTACTTTTTAAGGTGACTCTAAGAGACTCCATTGTCCTAGTTGAGCAGAATGTGTTATTTTCAGGCGTTATTATGCGAAAGAAATCTTTTAGTACTCTGTGACATTGCGAATTTTTATAGAGTGCTTTAATTGGAACTGTGGAGTTTAATGCATCTACAAGATTATTTACATCTCTTGTGAATAATTCAGTATTTTCGCTTCCCTTAAATTTTTCAAAATTAATTTTCCTGAAGAAGTCAATGCCATTTGCAGTGCTGTTACTGAACAGCTGAAAACACAGTCTCACATTCATTCTCTGAAAGGAGGTGGGGTGTATGTGGGATGAGGTTAATTTCGGGCAAACTCTAAGACCAGCAAATTTAGGAGAAGTGTCAGCTTCATAAATATATCTATAAAAATTATATTGGATGCTCTTATTTCTATATGACATCCACCTTATCATGAAAATAATTTCTCATGCATTGTATTATGTGGACGCAATCTGAAAAAGCCCATATTCTTCTCTTGTCATCAAGTGGGTGCTGTACATTTTCACATGTTGCTCCTATTCCTAAATTTTTCCATATTTTTTTGTTTGATTGACTTCCATCACTAGTGAAACCAACAATTCTTGTCCCTTATTTTTCTAACTGGATAATTACTTCTATAAGGAGCTTAGCTAGTTAATCACCGGGTGTAGCATTTCTACTTCGTAAATCACTACTGGTTGGCTCCAATTATGTAGTAAGGGAACAAACATAAAAACTAAAGCATGGTTAGCCATAGAATTTTTCTGATTGTCAGGAGTGTGTTCACCTAGATTCACGAATCCATCCATTTTTAGTGAGCTAGCATTGAACCTAACTTCTCTTAATTTGACTTCATCAAATAATGCAATTCCAAGACGCTTGTTTTCATCTTCTTCGTGACTGAATGTAGTAGAAATCACATTTAGAGCATTGCTATTTATAACATATGTGCACTTTATCCCTTTAGATAATTTCCTTAAATGGGCTTCAGAAGGCAGGGGCAGCAATTCATGTGTTAAGTAATGTCTATAACCTTTAGGGCTTTTAATTTTAAATAGCAAGCTTTCTAATAGAAATTCATTGGTGTAACGCATCCCCTTCGAGCTCGTCTGACATTTTTTAAGCATTGTATCTAGAACCAGCTTTTGTTTTTTACTTAAATAATTTAAATTGCTATCTTCCTTTCATAGAAGTTTGAAAACAGTGTTGTTATAATTAATTTAATTTAAAAGGTAAGTTAATTAATAACACTGAACAACACTTACAACATATTTTTCCGGGACGCGTTTCGAAGGTTAACTTTTCTCCATTATTGTCCGGTTGATAATGGAGGAAAATTAACCTTCGAAACGCGTCCCGGAAAAATATGTTGTAAGTGTTGTTCAGTGTTATTAATTAACTCACCTTTTAAATTAAATTTAAATTGCGTTTATGTTTGCAACACTTAGTAGCGAATTTCCTTTCGACTATTTTTAATTTAGCCCTCTCTTTAGATAGCAGGATTTTAGTTCTAACTAAATTTCTATTGAGGTTTCTAATTCTTTTCTTCAGCATAGCAATTTCATTATTGACACTTGTGTTTGTGACCTTGGAGGAATTAGAACTGTTTTCTGTGATTTCCTCATTATTGAAGGACGGTGCGTTTGAAATAAGAACTGGTTGACTGGATCCTGCATCTGGTAATTTACTGATCATTGAATATTGCTTTTTCAGTAACTTTTTGTCTCTGTTTTGTGGAGATTTTCGGGATTTATGCATTGTAGTTGAGTGGCTGGGTAAATTAGGATATATAGAGGAAATTGTCCCTGGCTTTAACCGCCATTTAATTCCAGGGATTTCAACTAGTTTTCCATGCACAATGAATGAATCAACTTTCACTAAGAAGTCCCCTGGAAAATGTTTGTCACAAATACTAGATTTACCAGATAATTTACTGTCTTTCCTAGGAATAGACTTTTCCCATTTGTAAAACAGATTTTTATCTTTAGGAGGAGTAAAAAAATGTCTAGCTTCTGTATCCTGAACGACACTCGGGTACAAATCAAGTTGGCATTTTTAATCAATTATTGATGTTGCTTCAAACTTATGTTTTGAAGAACACACACATTTATGCACAAATTTAGAAGCAATTTCACAAGTTATATAACTAATTACTCACAACACACAACGCATACGTATAAAATTATGTCTGTACTTCCGAATCACATACTAGGCAGTTCGGCCGCATTTTGAGGCACTGCGATCGCCACGCCACAGTTTCGGTCAGTTGCCACGGGACCACGGATCATGCAGTAAACTAACGGGAGAGCTCACACTTTCTCTTCTATCTGCTATGACTACACTATTAGCTGTTGTAGACTTCCTGCCCCTGGCTAAACTTCGATCTGCAATCCTTCCTGCGATATCTCATATCCCTCTCAGGCCTTCTCTCCAGGCATCTCCATCTTTCAATATTTTCAAGCGATTTAATTCCTCTGTCCAGTGTAATCTGTATCGATTACTAAACTACTAGCTGTTGTGGGTGTCTTGGCCCTATGTGAACTCCCGTCTGCAATATTTCTCCTGGGTCTCATGTGCCTTTCAGCTCCTCTCTCTGGACATCTACATCATTCAATATATAAACATCTATTTACTTAATTAAAGCAATTTTCAGGGTGCATGTGCACATGTTCCCTAGCAACATCTGAGAAGTTATAACTGTGACATTTTCTATAAATTTAGCTCAGTCATTCTTTATCCTCACGATCCTGGTCAAGACATTGGGACAAAGTCCTGATGATATATTCTCATCAGTCCTTATCACGTGTGCAAATTTTCAAGTCAATCAGACAACTCTAAGTTGGTGAAAATTACATTTAAAGATTATGTTACATTCATAAATTTATCTAAGTAACTTTCATGCTATTACTATTGTATTGCCATTGGTCCATGACACGTGTGCAAATTTTCTAGTCAATCAGACGACTTTAAGTTGGTGAAAATTATGTTGCATTTATAAGTTTAGCTTAGTCATTCTTTATCCTCACAATCCTGGTCAGGACATTAGGACAAAGTCATGATATTGTTACATTGTCATCGGTCCCGACATGTGTGCAAATTTTCAAATTAATCAGATGGCTCAAGTAGCTGAAAATTACATTATATTGATAAATTTAGCCAAGTCACTTTTTTATCCCGAAGATCCTTGATAGGACATTAGGACAAGGTCATGATATTGTTACATTGTCATTGGTCTTTGACATGTGTGGAAATATTCAAGATGTCTCAAGTAGGTGAAAATTACATTACATTGTTAAATTTAGCCAAGTCACTTTTTCATCCTGATGATCCTGGACAGGACATTAGGACAAAGTCATGATATTGTAACATTGTCATCGGTCCTTAACATGTGCGCAAATTTTCAAGTTAATCAGATGAATGTAAGTTGGTGAAAATCACGTTGAAAGATTCTATTACATTGATAAATTTAGCTAATTAATTTTGTTTTTTCCTAATGACCCTAGTAAGGACTTTAGGATAAAATTATAATACTATTGTATTGTCATTGGTCCTTGGCACGTATAATGCAGTAACGATTAATGCAGCCTGAAAAGTCAGGGCTGGGGGAGCACTGCTTTGAAAAAGACCACAGAGCTAACTTCAAAGAAACGACCATTGTGGCAAAATGTAGCGGTTTATGGGAACAGAGGGTTAAGGAGGCTCTGGCCATCTCCTCCGAGAAGAGTACACTGAACCGGGATGCTGGATTGCAGTTTAGTCCATCTTGGAAACCAGCCTTAAAATTGGAAATCGACCGACTCAGAAAACACAGATTCCAACGGAGCGGTGAACCACCTCCACACTAGACTGGGTGTTTTCTACTCAGTACGTACTGACAGTACTGGTCCCTTCACTCTTGCTAGTAATTCATCCTGAAGATGGGAGAGATGTACACTCCCAAAACGTCGATGTCTTTTCATCACTACACCTGGCTCGAAGCCCGAGAGCATCTTGAATAATAAACTGCATTAATTTAACACATGTACCTGTAGTGTGCTAAAATATAAAAAGCAATCATATTCAACACTTTAAAGTGTTTATAGCAAAACCTAAGGCACCAGTTGTTTCTGAGCAGAAAAGAAGTGCAAGCTCATGAGGAAGTTAGAGCAAAATAATGTGATCCTGCAACTGTCTTTATTTATGGGAGATAGGAATGTCATCCACTCCTTGCTTCATCTTATTTTATCATTGTAAGCACTTACTTAACGCCTCATTTCATTACTGTCATCACAAGTAGCTCCTTTCTCTGAGTCCATGTTAGTCTGTGTTTCATCTCAAAACAAAATGAAATCAGTCTGAAGCTTTATTGTGGAGTAGAATGTTAAGACTTTTTAGTTGAGTAAGAAGGTGTTAACCATGTTGAATTAAGAATATATAAATAATCCAAACCACTTTTGTTATATATGCGGTAAATATACACTGCCTAAGCGGAGGCATAATTTCTCACATTTTGTGAAAAAATCATATCGTGCTTACTTTGGAATAAAACTTGGGGACTAAAGTAAACTTTGAGCACCACATAAAGTTTGTAGAATATGCATTGAAGAACATCATTGGATCAACAGCAGAAGACCATTGCTATCTTTTAGGGTACCTATGGTTTGGAGGGGCAATCAAACCATAGTAATGACTGCTACTTCTGTTCATGTGATGTGGAAGGGTAAAGTTCTACAAATTAAAAGCAAATTGTGTATCTAGTTGTTCGGTCAGCCATATTACCTATGCCACATGGGCCTGATGTTCCAATGCGGCAGTTATCGGTGGAGTCTGATGCAGAAATGAAGGAAATTGACACAGTTGACACTGACTGTCTACCAGAGTTGGATGCTGGAGAGTGTGGGTGTGTTACCTAGAGTGAACTAAACGACTTGGGGGTCTTGCCCTCCCTAAAGAGTTAGCAGAATCACTAGGTTCCACACTTTATGAAAAAAATTTGCTGTGACAAGGGACATCATGTTATTGGTAGTAGGCTTCTCACTGCATGGGAAAACGGCACGCACCACATGCCATTTGCTATCTCTATAATTTGGAGGGAACCCAAAGATCACTCCTCTGACTGTTATTTCTGCTTAACAAACATTAAAGGGATTACGTCAAAATCAAAACATATGTTGTTGTACCCTGACCTGCAATCTGCAATGAGACCAGTTCCACACTGCGAAGAATTGCCCATACCAAAGCCTCCAGAACATGGCACATTAGATGAAGAGAGCTCAGATTCTGATGAAACCAAGGAAGAAAAGGAAACAGATTTTGATGATACAACTTTTGGACAAAGCTGTTCATCTGAGCCTCATTTATTGACTAAAGAAGATCTTAACAATCTCATACAGATTTAAAGTTATCCAAAAACCAGTCTGAAATGCTTTGTTCCCGGCTGAAACGATGGAATCTTCTTCAAAAGAATACAAAGATGTATTTATTGTCATTGTCATTCTCAATTTAAAGACTATTTTTCTGAAGAAAATGGCTTAGTATTTTGTAATGACATTTTGTCTCTTATGGAGGCATTTGGTATTGAGCATAACCCAACAGAATGGCACTTGTTCATTTATTCCTCCAAAGCTTGTTTAAAACCAGTACTGCATAATGGCAATAAATTCCCTTCAGTACCCGTGGCTCACTCTGCTAGTATGAAAGAAACATATGACAACTTTAAATTTATATTGGCAGAGCTTCAATTTGCAGTGTATGAATGGAATATTTGTAGTGATTTGAAGGTTATTGCACTTATTCTTGGTCTGCAGCTTGGTTACACAAAGTACTGTTGATGTCTTTGGGATAGTAGGGACAGAAAAAACCATTACATTAGAAAAGAATGGCCTAAACGTGAATCATTCATTCCTGGACAGAAAAATGTGAAACATGACGCA
The DNA here is from genome assembly GCA_030765045.1 of Tenodera sinensis. Classification (NCBI taxonomy): domain Eukaryota; kingdom Metazoa; phylum Arthropoda; class Insecta; order Mantodea; family Mantidae; genus Tenodera; species Tenodera sinensis. The sequence goes on from CM060973.1 coordinate 54,654,631, forward strand.
TTGTGTAATCCTAAAAATATGTATCTACCTCCGTTACATATCAAACTAGGATTAATGAAGAATTTCATTAAAGCCATTGACAATACTCCTGGGTTCATGTATTTAAAACAGAAATTTCCTAAAATTAGTGAAGCAAAAATAAAGAAGGGTATTTGTGGGTCAACAAATACGATCACTAATGCACAATGAGAAGTTTGAGAAACTATTGAATCCACTGGAGAAAGCAGTTTGGCAAACATTCAACAAAGTTACAGCTTTTTGGGAACTCGAAAGGCAGAAAAATACTGTGATATTGTCAATGATCTTATAACATCTTATAACAATTTGGGTTGTAATATGTTCTTAAAAGTACCCTTTCTCCACTTGCACCTAGATTTCTTCCCGGAAAATCTTGGCGCAGTGAGCGATGAGCATGGAGAACACTTTCATCAGGAGATTTCAGCTACGGAAAAGAGATATCAAGGCAAATGGAATCCTAATATGCTGGACGATTATAGTTGGACCATCAAGTGGGACGCTCCAGAGGCAAAATATAGCAGAAAATTGTCATTTTTTACTTTCTAGGTGAGTCCAAGTGTTCAAATATTGTGTAGTTAAGAATGTAGAAAATATTAAAGTGTTTGAAATTATAAATGCCTGCCACTCGGAAATCTTGCGTGATGGGCAAAACCCGATATTATATCTGAATTCAGGAGATAAAATATCATCAGAATCACATATTTTTCTTTCTAAGACAAAAAAAAGCTTCTTTTTTGTTGTTTAGTGTTCTCAAAGAATCATATGGAAATTTGCAACTGTTGTGTGTATGTGTGTGTGTGTGTGTGTGTTGTGTGTTGTGTGTTGTGTGTGTGTGTGTGCACGTCTGTGTGTGTGTGTGTGTGTTGTGTGGTGTGTGGTGCGTGGTGCGTGGTGTGTGGTGTGTGTTGTGTGTTGTGATTTGTGTGTTGTGTGGTGTGTGTTGTGTGGTGTGTGGTGTGTGGTGTGTGGTGTGTGGTGTGTGTGTTGTGTGTGTGTCGTGTGTGTGTCGTGTGTGTGTCGTGTGTGTGTGTGTGTGTGTGTGTGTGTGTGTGTGTGTGTGTGTGTGTGTGTGTGTGTGTGTGTGTGTGTGTGTTGTGTGTGTGTTGTGTGTGTGTTGTGTGTGTTGTGTGTGTTGTGTGTGTGTGTGTTGTGTGTGTGTTGTGTGTGTGTTGTGTGTGTTGCGTGTGTGTTGTGTGTGTGTTGTGTGTGTGTTGTGTCTGTTGTGTGTGTTGTGTGTGTGTGTGTTATGTGTGTTGTGTGTGTTGTGTGTGTGTTGTGTGTGTTGTGTGTGTGTGTTGTGTGTGTGTGTGCGCGTGTGTGTGTGTGCATGCGCTGAGACAGTCATGTCCAGTGGTATGTCTGAACATGGCAACGGCTTATTTCAAGATAGTTCAGGAGTTAGTTTCAAGCTTATTAAGAATTTTCTCTCCTGGATATATTTGTAGTTAATTTAGTTTAATAATCATTATTCATTTTCTTCTTAATGATATGCTTAACTGATTCTAGTGGTACCTTTTGTTCTACGTTATTTTGATTTTTTGTTCCCTTTTTTTCGCTTGGATGTCCACCTTCTCATTGTTACTCAATTCACAGTATGTCGGAATCCACTGGAAGACTATGTTCATACTTAAATTTTGTATCTGTTCAATCAAACAATGAATTTCTCTTACGTTTTCTGTTTTAGGATCCTGAGTTAATACTATTGCCTGGTTTACCGCTCTAGAATCTGACAAAATAAATAGCAATAGTTTTACATTTTTGCAGGCAAACAAACAGATATGTTAGAGCAGTGTCTATTGTACCAATTTCTCCATCAAAATTTGTAGTCTTTCTTCCCACATTTTTGTGAAAGAAGAAAAACTGACTTGTACCACCTGCGCCAGCTCTATTATCATCACTTACAAATGAGCCACCTGCATATATACTTATCCATTCTTCTTCTGGACATTTGATTTGCAGTATTTCTAATGCTATCATTTTTGCAATATCTGGATTTGTTGTTTGTTTTCTTGAAGATTTCAGAGGTCTAAATTATATTCCATTTCAAAGTTTTCTATTGGATTAATGGGATGTAATAGATTTTCTTTTGTAAGTGTAATATATAGTTTTTCATCTAGCTTCTTTACTTTTTAACAAATCCTTTTTGGATTTTTAGTGTATTTTTAAAATCCTGATGTTTGTCTAGTTTATTAAAATTTGGAACTCTCATAATTTTTTCATGAGCTATTAGAGCTTGTTGTTCAAGTTCTAGGTTTATTGGCTGTATTAGTTGTTGCCAAGAGAAGTGTTTCTATTGGGGTGGTTTTAACTGCACCTTTTATTAAGTGTAATGACTGGTTATGAACTTTCTATAATTATTTTTAACTTGACTCAGATGCTGTTATTAATGCATCGCAGTATTTTAAGATGGGCTTGATATACATGTTGTATGTCACGTTTAGCATTTTTCTAGAGCTGCCCCATTTAGTTTCTGCTAGTTGTTTTAGTATTCTGAATTTATTTTTTGCTTTCTTTGTAACGGACTCTACTTGATGGAGCCATGTGAGTCTTTTATCAAAATATACTCCTAAATACCGTACTTTGAAAATTGTTTTTTGGAGTTCATTGCCATTACAATACAGTTTAATTTCTTTTGTCTTTTTTCCCAAGGAAAACTTCTGGAAATATGTTTTTTCTGTATCTATTGTCATAAAATATTTTGAACTCCATTTCCCAAATTTTTTCAGTGACCTCTGTATGGTGTCCTCCGCATTTTTAATTTGATTTGACTTTTCGATCTCCAAATAGCTAGGTCATCAGCGTGTATGCCTATTTTGTAGCCTTCTTGTTCCATTAGAGTTGTTAGGTCATTCACATATATGTTAAACAACATTGTACTCTACACGGCTCCTTGAGGTAATCCAAGATGAGTTTGTTTGTGTCTGGAGGTCACTGTGCCATATTTTGTTGCAACATACCTTTGGGTTATGAATTCAGAAATCCAGGCACACTGTCTTTGACGCCTAGTTGTTGGAGTTTCTGTATTAGTTTATATCTCTAAACACTATCATATGCTGACTTGAAATCTACAAATACTGCTATTGTATCTTCTAATCTGCTGAACAAATCCCTTATATTCTGACTTAATAAAACAAATTGTTGACTGGTTGAATGGTATTTTCTGAATCCTGCTTGTGATTTAGATAATAAATTGTGTGTTTCCAAAAAACGTCTTTCTGCAATCATTCTTTCCATAATTTTGGATAAGTGGGTGGTAGGTGATATTGGTCTGTAATTAATAATATTTTCTTTTTCCAGTTTGCTGGGACTGAGGTTCCATATATGGTTGTAAAAATTGAGCAAAGTATTTCTGGCTTTCATATCCAATTGCATTATAAACTAAAGATCTTTCTTGTATTTAATTTTGTCAATAGCTACATTTAGTTCTGCTGTACTGAAGTTCCAATGAAAAATGTTATTAACAGATGTTAAGTTGCCATTTTTAATCTGTTTATTGGTTTTTATCTCTATTTTCATTATTTTTTGTTGATGTTTTTGTTTTGGGATTTTACATGCAGTGAAGTTGATATTAAAATTAATGCTATTTTTAAATCATCAGTAATATTGTTATTTATATACATAATAGGTTGTTTGGATATACTTTCCTTTTGTGTTGTGTATATATATTTATAAAACTTATGAGCATCTTTTCTGTAATCTAAATTTTCTATAAATGTGTTGAATGAATTTGTTTTTGCATTTATTATGCTTCTTTTAAAAAGGCTGCCTTATTTTCCCACTCTAATAAATGTTAGAAACAAATTTTTGGAGATGGTCAGTTTTTGGAATAATAGAATAAGGAAAATTATGCAAGATGACAAAAACATTTTGGAAATTGTAGAAGAAAGACACCTGAAATGGTATGGACATATGCTTAGAATGCCAGAAGACTGAATACCCAATAAAATTCTCAATTGGTAAGTAGAAGGGAAAAGATGAAGAGTGAAACCTAGGGAAAGCTGGAAGAATGGGGTGAAAAGAGGGTTAAAGAAGGAAGATGCTATGGACAGGGACTTATGGAGGCAGAAGAACATTTTGGAATGAAGGAAACCCATTGCATTGTGGAATATTCCTCAATAAAAAAAATAAATAAATGTTCTCTATCTTTTTTGTGTTCAACATTTTTCCTGGCATCCTTTGGTTCAGTTTTTAGTTTATCCAACTTTCTCATCCAGAAGGGTTTTTATGTTTCAACTTGACCTCTTAGAATGTACTTCTTTGCTGTATGAATTGGTATATACATAGTTTATTATTGACACTGTCTGGTGATTCTTAATTAAATTTTATCTAACAAGGTAGTTTTTGCTCTAATTCATTTTGAAACTCCTTCCAGTCTCCTTTTTGGAAGTTTCAGGATTTTTTTATTTTTATATTCCTCTGTGTCTTAATCTGACGTTTAATGTTTGCTGTGTAACTCTGTGATCAAAGCCTAGGCTTTCTGGTATTACTCTGTTTGTTCTGTCAGCAATTCTAGATGAGACCATGAGGATATCAGGGTTAGTTGTAGATCCTGTATGATGTAGATATGTTCCAACTTGTTCTTTGTCAAAAATTAATTCTATTCCACTGGAATTAAGCCAGTCTTCTACTATTTTACCTGCAGTGTTTATATTTTTATATCCCCACAATTTTGAGGGTGCATGGTCTCCCATTATAATGATTTTATTTATTATTTCTGTTATTTAAATCTGGTTTATTGTGTGGTGGGTTATAAATGGAATAAACCATGAAATATTCTTTATTTTTCCAAACATGTACTCTTGAAGTTTCTGATCTGTCTGACCTCCCCATTTTCCAGATGGTTTTGAATTTTAAATGCTATGTTTTGTTTAACACCAATTAAAATTCCACTTACAATTTGTCTTCCTTTGGGTAATACTTGTGTAGTATACCCGCTTAATTTATATTTACTTTTATGTTCTAATATATTGGCTTCCATGATTCCAAAAACATCTATATCTTTTTACATGTATACCTGCGTGGTGACTGGGAATAGAATAGTCCCACCAGAGCCCATGCAGGTCTTAAAAAGGTGACCATAATGGATTATCCCTCCTTAAACTTTAATTCTAGCCTCCCTTGGCTAAACTCTTGATCCATTTTCAGACCCTAAAGTATTAGGGTATTTGAGGCTGAGGGGATGTTTTGCACTTTCATCTTTTCTCTCCTTCACTCTTATTTCACTCCTTCTACTTTCTATATATCTTTTAACTGTTCTGGATCTACCGTGGAATAATAACTGACTCACAGTTGGCAAATTGGAGAAAAGTCAGTGGTTAAGAAATTAAACCTCCGACTAGGTCTGAGGGACCCAATGACCAACAGCGGAGCACTCCTTTATGATTAATAAAGGTTGGCAAAGGATGAAGCAATCGCCATATCACAAAAACACAGTGTCCTTAATAAAAACAATTGCTACTAGCTCAAATGAAAATTAATCCCAATGTAAAAGTAATAGTCCTCCATTCAGATTTCCAGCTAGGGACTGCCTTGGGAGAACAAGAACCTACTATGAAAGTATTATGATGGAACTGTAGAGGTCTAGAGAAATTTTGGAAGTCATTTCCAAGAATACTGTGCACCAAAGCTTTGTGAGTCATTCTAAAGTCTTGCTATCACCTCTCCACATTAAGCTTGGCTTGATACAGTATGTAAAGGCTTTAAAGAAAGGAGACTGTTTCAAGCACATGTGAGAAACTTCAAACACACGGCTTGTGTGTTTAAAAACACCAACAGCAAGTTTGTTGGCATAAATAAATAATAATTACCATGTGAAGGTTATTTAATCCTGGGATATAAAGTACTTGCAATAGTAAGTCACCATTGGGGTAATTGTCTCTGATGTGAGACTGCCTTTGTGGTTTACCAGGAGAAATACGAACTGGCTTGAGAATTTAGTGCCATTCTGGCAGTTTGTCACAATAGCTCAGTGGTTAGAGCGTCCGCCCGGCAACCGGAAGGTCTGTGGTTCATATCCCAGTTGTGGCATTGAATTTTTAAGTTCCAGTTCTACCTCTTAAACTTTGCCCACACACGGCTTGTGTGTTTAAAAACACCAACAGCAAGTTTGTTGGCATAAATAAATAATAATTACCATGTGAAGGTTATTTAATCCTGGGATATAAAGTACTTGCAATAGTAAGTCACCATTGGGGTAATTGTCTCTGATGTGAGACTGCCTTTGTGGTTTACCAGGAGAAATACGAACTGGCTTGAGAATTTAGTGCCATTCTGGCAGTTTGTCACAATAGCTCAGTGGTTAGAGCGTCCGCCCGGCAAGCGGAAGGTCTATGGTTCAAATCCCAGTTGTGGCATTGAATTTTTAAGTTCCAGTTCTACCTCTTAAAGAAAGGTATACTTAATGGTCCTGATATTAGAAAACTGATGTCTGATGCAGCATTTAGAAACAGTATGGATGAAAAGGAGAAAGCATCATCAATATCTTTCTGTGAAGTTGTTTCAAAACTTCAAGGATCCTAACCATCAAAACATTGTGGTGAACATGCTTGAGACATGTTAGGAACTTGGTTGCAACATGAGTCTCAACATTAATTTTATGTTTTTTAATCTAGATTATTTCTTCAAAAATCTAGGATTTTTGCATTAAGAGCAAGGTGAATGACTTCACAAGGAGGTATCAGGAATGCTGGAGCATCATTATGCTTGCTGATTACTGCTGGATAATAAAGCATGAAATACCTGAAGACAAATAAAGGAAAGAGGAAAAGTAAGACTTTCTCAGCTAAGAAACAAATTGAGTAATTGTGTGATTAATTATGCTGATTTATACATCTAATAGTGAGGTAAACAAGATAAAAAAAGCAAAAATATGCTGGTAACATGAATGAACAACCATATGCATAATTTCAGCAAGTTGTATTTTATAAATTAATGTTTTTTGTTTTAATATGTGTTAGTGCAGTAAGAAGTTTGCTATGAAATGTATGTAATTATATCATATGCAGTCAATATTGGATTATGTTGTAGGAAATAAGAAATGGTCAAATTTAACTCAAGATGTAAAAGTGTACAGAGGTAGTGATATAGACTCTGATCACTATCTAGTGATTGCAAAAATGGTATTATATACATGATGAAAATAATATTAAAGGGAAGAAAAAATAGATGAAAGATTCAAAGTTCATTTACTGAGAGAAGACAATATAAGAAATCTATATCAGATGAGAATAAATCAATATACAACTCAACTTCCCACTAGTAATAACATAAATGTTGAATGGATGAATATAAGAGGGGTTTTGCTCAAAGCTTGCAAGTGAAGCTTTAGGTAAATGTAAAGTTAGGTCCTTATAAGAAGAATGGTTTAAGTTTTTGGACAGAAGAGTTAGGAACATTAATTAAACAAAAAAGGCAGCATATTTAAAGTTTCAGAAAGAGTGAAATGGAGAAAATAGAATGGAATAGAATAGACTTAGGGATAAAGTAAAGCAACTAGCAAAATAATAGGCAGAAATGGGATAGATATGTATTAAATCTAGAGCATAATGATTATGGAAAACAGGAAAAAGCATTTAAGGCTTTAAAAGACTTGAATAAAGTGGAAAAGGATAAAGTCCAATTTAACCCCATAATAATTGGAAAATGGGAAGCATTCTACAGAGAATTATGGACTACACCTAATGAAGAATTGTTCACATTGTTTGAAAATTATCCTAACATTGATCTTATAACCAAAGAACAGGTAGAAATTGCACTGAAAAGTTTTAAAAATAGAAAACACCTCATTTAGATCAAATAAACATGAAATTAATTAAATACTGTACCAACTGTTTTCAAGACAGAATTTTACATCTTTTAAATGAATGTTGAACGTTGGAGGTAGGAAGCATGACCAACGACTGGAAAGATGCTGTGGTAATTCCAATATTTAAAAGAGGGAATAGAAATGACTGTAAGAACTACAGAGACATTAGTCTATTAAGCATAGGCTGTAAGTTTTATGCAAAGATTTTAGCAAATAGAATAAAAAATGTAAATGAAGCCATTCTCTCGCAAAATCAGCATAGTTTCAGAAAAGGAAGATCCTGTTTAGATTGCATTTTTATACTGTGCAACTGCTTGAAAAATGGAAGGCATATAATCTTCCACTTTATGTAGGCTTCATAGATTATGTCAAAGCATTTGACAAAGTAAATAGAAATAAAACACGCAAAATAATGAAGGATAGAGGTTTTCCTAACCATGTAACACATGCAACAAGAGTCTATATTTAGGAACAAAAATAAGAGTTAAAAGTGGAAGTAAACTCTCAGAAGAAGGCATTGAAATAAACCAAGTTGTTCAAAAAGTGTATCCACTTTCACCAGCATTATTTAATGTTCATTTAGACAATGTTATTCATAATTGGCAAACTATTTTAATTAATAATTTTAAAATTATTATAATATAAATATGGGCACTTCAGATTTTTCAGACAGTCAAGCAGTTATAGCATCTACTGAAGACAACTTGCAAAGAGCTATTTATAAACTAAGTACAGTGGCTACTGAGTATAATTTGAAAATATCAGCTGAAAAAACTAAAATAATGGCATTTTATGGAAAAGACCCTGTTAGAGCTAACTCTATGATTGATAATGCACCTGTAGAACAAGTGGATTTCAAGTATTTAGGAGATCTCATTGGCTAAGATAGAACAAAAGATATATAGGAAACTAAATTTGTTTCAACAGATATGTGGAACACTAAGAAGAGTTTTATTAAACAAAGTCCGCAAAGAAACCTTATTGAAATTTTATAAAATGTTAGCAATTCCAGTCCTATTATATGGTTCTGAGTGTTGGATTGGTGTTTTGAGATGGATAGAAGTTGCGGAAATTAAATTTTAGAGTTTTATGGCACGTTATACTTTAATGGACAAAGAAAAGAGTATTGATATTCGAGAACAGTTGGGAATATTCAAACTATCAGACAAAATAGCAGAGTACAGGGAAAGAGGGTACAATCATATCTGCAGAATGGAACATGATAGGATTTCCCAAAGAGCATTAAATTGCAGGCCAAGAGGAAAACAGAGTCGAAGAAAACCTACTAGAAGATGAATAGAACAACTTTAGTTTGGAGTTGGAACAGATCACTCGTGGTCTACACCTTGTTTGTTTCATGATGATGGTGACGGTGGTGGTGACGATGACAGTGGCAGTGGCGGTGATGGTAGTGATGGTGGTGGTGATGGTGGCAGTGGCAGTGATGGTGATTGTGATGATGGTGGTGATGGTGATGGTGAGGTGTCCCACATAAAACCACTACGCCTCACTGCTTTCATTACAGTACATTATACTATGTTAATTCCTCAACCAAGCAACTTCCTGTGTAAATATGGGACAGATATATCATAGGCCAGACTTATCGATTATAACAAGTGCTGAAATTGCCCTCCACCGGTATCCAGGCATCGTTGCATGTTTACTAGAATGTTCTGGTTGACATGTAATTCTTGAAATGAGATGTTATTTATCTCATTAGTAATGTTCTATTTAAGTTGGTCTATCGACCGAGGGTTGTTTGCATACACTTTGTTTTTCAGAGTTCCCCATAAATAAACATTGCAGGATGTTAAATCCGGTGACTGCAGAGGCCACAGGTTTTTGCTGACAAGCCTGTTTTCAGAAAACACTCTGCTGATATGGGCCATAGTCTGGTTTGATGTGTGGGCTGTAGCACCATCTTGTTGGAAGATACCATACTCCTTTTCATTTTCAGTTAATTGTGCAAAGCAAGTGTCAAAGATTTCCAGATATCTTGCAGCATTAATGCAGACCATACGCCTATCTTCTGTGGATATACAAACTTACTAAGACAATCTCCTTATTGATTTATTGGGGCTTCTCGTTAGGTTTGATTAAATTCTGTTGACTACCGGTGGGATCTCACCATCGGACGCTTGTTCTTCTTCATATTCATGATGGAACCATTAGCCCTCCATTTGTTGCACAAATCTTGAATTGTGTTGGTTGTGGGTGTCTTGTCATGAGGGTATTTATCGCCAAACATTTCTTTAGACTCCTTAATGGAGCCTGTTCTTATGTAAAATTCCACTACATCAATTTGTTTTTCAATTGAGAACTGTGCTATTTCTCTATCAATATTCCACAATATTCACAATATTTGCTGTCAAATGAAAATATTACAGCTCCAACAATGCATCATGCAGTGTAGCCAACATTATTTATAAGAAAACAGCACCAAAGATAAACAAATATTTACATAGTGGACTAGGTACAGTTACACTATAAGGCATACCAGTTTTATGTGGGACACCCTGTATAATACCTATGCCTATGATTTTTTACAAAAACTGATATGATAGAAGTAAACCGATTGAAAATTTCGATTCAGCACATTGACATAATACATATAAAATCCATAATTTAGTTCAGGTAACAAACACAAAACTATTAATTATTAGCTGTTAGCTCGAGCTCTGACCAGCACAGACAACAGATCATCTCACTCTAAAGATGCCAAGTGCAGCACCTGGTGAAACACTGGTACCTTTGATGCCTTCTAGACCATGGTCTACAAGCTCAGAAGATAGAAATGTAGCTAATAGTCAGGACACTGGCCATGGAAGCCTAAGTTTATCCAATAAACACAGAGTTGAAATTCGCAGGCTAGTGTTATCTGCACAGTCTAGCAACAGAGTAGGACTGAAGAAGTGAATGTTATGTTTACTAATGCAGCTACTGCTCAAATGCACATGTTTACATACAAAAAGTGAAAATCCAAACTGGGCCCAAACTGTTTCTTGTTCCATTTTTGATGATTAAATAACATCAGAATGGCAGGAAATGAATTATCCAGGTTTCAAAGTAACACAACCAATGCCACTTTGTGCAGTAGATCTAGAACGCAACGATCAGGGTAAATCTGTCCTAAATTTCATTCTTGCTCAGGCTACCGGGCAAGGCAGACGTGTTGTTCAAGTGCTCCGTAGTTTAGTGCTTTAAACTCGTTGCACTTACCTCTACCGGTATCATTCCCACACCTAGTGAGAATATAAGTGTTTAAATAGTGTTCTGTAAAGTTTAGTGAATGTAAAAAAAAAAAAAAAACTGTGAGTATTATAAATTGTACAAAAACTATTATTTATTTGCAATCAGTGCGGCTGAACAGCAGGTCTGGCTGTGTAATTAGAGAGGCAGCATATAGTTGGCAAGGCGAGTTCATTGGCTTCGCCTTACATGCGACGTGTTAACATATGCGCGTGGTGGGTCGTTCTGTTGTTTAAGTATATATTTATTTAGAAATAGAAGTAGAAAGTTATTGGTTAAATTTAAAAACCCGAGGGGGTTTTTCCCCTCTTGAAAAGATGGCGGAGAATAACCCGTTCACCCCGTCCAAAACTTTGGCCAGATCCCCTGAAAAAAGTTTTAGGCGCGACAGTGAAATGCGGTCTAATGATAATGCAGATACAGGTAATGATGAATTTCATCTAGCAATGCTTGAACTGCAAAATTACATTGGCAAAGAAAAAACAAAAGTAGATATTAAAAAGGAATTTTTTGGATATCTAGATAAGATTAATCAAGCTTATACTAAATTGCGTATTGAATACGAAAAGGCAAAATCTGAAGCTAAATTAGCTAAAGAATTATGTTCTAAAATTAACACAGTTACCTATGCTCAAATGGCACAAAAACCTCATGCACCGGTCTATGCAGGAAGCAATAGCCAAGTCATCCAACCCAAAGTAATTCCCGCTCCCAAACATACTCTTTTTATTTCTTCAAAGACAAACCAGGATCCAAAGGAGATTCAAAAAATTGTGATAAATAATCTAAAACCCTCCCAAGAAAAAATAAAAATAAGGCAAATACGAACAGCAGGTAAGAACGTAATTGTGGAAACCGATTCTAGTGAAGATATGGATAAAATTATTAAATCTAAGAATTTAGAAGGTAAGGAGTTGGTAATTGAGCCACCCAGAAAAAGGAACCCCCTAATGATTATTTATGACGTATCTTCAGGAATGAAAGAGGAGGATCTGAAGGAGAATATTTTTATTCAAAATTTTGATGGAAAGATCAGTGAGGAGGAATTTAAAAAAGGCTTCAATTTGAAATTTAAAACAGGACCCAGGGAAAGGGCACATGTTCATCATGTCGCTGAGGTTATCCCACAAATTAGGAACATATTGAAGGAACAAGGTAGGATATTTCTGGGCTTCCAATCCTGTACCGTAAAGGATTATATTTCTGTAGCTCGCTGCCTTAAGTGTTATGATTTGGGCCACACTACCAAGGCTTGTAAGTCAAAGAGCTCAAGTTGTGGGCACTGCGGGGAACAAACACATTTACGCAAAGATTGTGAAAAGAGGGATCACCCTTCCATCTGCATTCCTTGCACAAAAAGGAACAAAACTTGCGGGGGCAAAAATAATTGTCCAACATATAGATTATACTGGGAAAGAACTGTCTCCAGAATAGATTATGGATAATTTAGACCATAAATACAATAATATTTATAAGAGAAGATCCAGGCGAAATACCCCCAGTCGTTTAAGACGAAATTTAATTAGAGTCATAAACCACAAATTAAAGCTAAATCAAGGAAAATATTTTGGAACCGAATACGTTGAACCAAATGTAATAATAATAGACAACCAATCATCAGAATATAAAAAAGAATTAAATCAGAAAAATAATAACAATAAATCGGTAGTAAATTTATTAGAAAATGAAAGTAAAAAATTAATAAGTAATCCGGAAGAAAATAAAAATACAAAAAAGACTAAAATAAATGTAAATTATGAGGCAATTACTGGCACGAGTGATGAAGAGGATACTCAGGAACATGCTGATAAGGTAAATCAAAATTTCTTAACAAAACTTTGGAAGTATCGTACGATGAATTTTAAGCAAGCGAAGGAAGATAACCCGGTTTTAGAACCGAAAGCAAGCGATTTGGCCAGCTGTGAAAGTCGGGTCGTTACTCCTGTCCACGCGGAAACAGAGATGCAAGTCAGCAGTAATGCGGCTTTGCTGTACAATGACTTTGACCAGACCCTACAGCTGAGTCGCCTCGAAGAACGAAATAATTTAATGGCAGCATTAAGACATATTATTAGAAAACTACATCAAAACGGGGACAAAATTATCTTTCCAGTACCAGATGCTATTGACCGTATGGAATTAAAAACTCTAAATATAACAACAGATCCAAAAGAGCTTCTTGAGCTTGTTGAAAAGGTATATAGTAGACGCAATGAAAACTTAGATCTAGATGAAGTATATAGGCATTTTGTCTTATGCTACGGCAGATTAGCTTTTGATGGAACGCAAAAATGGCCATATTGCTACGTAGTCACCAGACACGACTCACTAGACTACCCCAAAATATATACACCAAAAACAACCATTTCCCCTATTTTTCCGGCCGAATCAAGCCACAAATCGGAAGATACTTTCTCACACAAAGCCCATCTAACAAAAGAATCATACAAGAAAAATAAACATAATCCACAAAAGTACAGTAAAATACAATCGAAACATAAGAATGATAATATTATTGCTACAGTGACAAAAGAACTTGTTAAACAGGATAAAAATAAAGTACAGATTATGAAGGCAACTTCCACTAAAAAGACAAGCAAAACAAGAAAATCCATTAGGCCCACTAGGGGATATAAATACTTACGCGAGGTGACTGCAATAATTCCAGACATAACATCAAAGGAGCGCTTTTTCGCAAACAGAGGTTATGTTACGCAAGTCAGACAAGACGGACACGAATCATTTTCAGACAGAGAAGACCCAGACGATCAAAATTGGTCAAATAAATGCGCAGCGCTCGAAAATGGTGATGACTGAACTTAGGAAATTAATTGACGAACTAGATATGGACATTTTATGCCTTCAAGAGCCGTATACCTTTAAAAACAAACTCACGATAACTCCAACTATGGCAAGAGTAATCTGCACTGGCGAAAATCCAATGGCGGCCATTATAATTGTGAATCCAAATTTACAAGTGACCAAAATAACTAATTTTAACGATACACACAATAACTGTGTTCAGATCAATATGGAAAAGGGGAATTTTATCCTATCTAATCATTACTGCCAGTATAGCCAAGAAATTGACCAATATTTGGATTTAATTAAACAAATACATATCAAATATCGGGATTATGAAACTATTAATACTCTAGACGCTAACGCCAAATCCCATTGGTGGCATAGCGGTATAAAAGATGACAGGGGTGAGAAACTGGAAGATCTCATTTCGGAACTTAATTTATATATTTTTAATAAACCTAATAATCCTCCTACTTTCCAAAATCGTGCATGAGCAATGTCCAATATTGACATCACTTTAGGAAATAGTAGAATTATACCCAAAATCCAAAACTGGAAAGTTGGACAGGATTACACCTCCAGTGACCACAATTTGATCCTATTCAACTATATTATTAAAATTTCAAGATGGGATAGAAGTTATACAGTACCAAGTTTTAATTTTAATGCTGCAAATTGGAAAGACTTCAATAGGACACTACAGAACAGACAACTAGGACATATAGGAGCTGAAGCTAATCACGAAGCGACTAAATTAGAACACATTTTAAAATCCACTATGCTTAAATATATTCCTAAAAGGAGACTCAAAAAATTTAAAGATGATGTTTGGACCGATACATTACAAAATTTACGGAGAAAAGCTCGAAAATGTCGGAGAATTTATCAGAAGACTATTGTAATAGAAGAGAGAAATAGAAATTTAGAAATCTATAGGAAAGCCAAAGAAAAATTTAAGAAAGAATTATTTGAAACAAGAAGTAGATCATGGAAAAGTTTTGTTGAAACCAATTCTATGCATAATATATGGGGAGCACCTTATAAAATCACTATGGAAAAAATCAGGAAACCGGAAATTTTAAATACCATTAGAAGGGATGATGGGACTTTAACCCAAAACTGGACCGAAACTACACAGGAACTGTTACAAAAACTACTACCCGACGACAGCCAGGAGACAGACACTGATGAAAACACACAAATTAGAAGAAATTTGGAAGTGCCGTATCCGAATTCTAACGTTATATATCCTTTTGACAAATCGGAAATACGACAGATAATTAGAGGACTAAAAAAGAAAAAAGCAGCAGGACCCGATAACATCAAGAACGAAATTCTTATAAATACTGCAGAATCATTAATCCCAATACTTTGTAATTTATATAATAATTGTTTGTGGCAAGGAAAATTTCCCAACAATTGGAAAGTTGCAAAATTAACTGTTTTGAAGAAAAGTGCTGATAAAGATCCGACGGACTGTAAATCTTACAGATCCATCTGTCTTTTGAATACTATTGGAAAAATTTTTGAAGCTTTAATAAATAAGCGTATTTTGGAATATCGGACACTTATTGGGCTTAATGATGATCAGTACGGTTTCAGGAAAGGGAGATCCACCGAAGACGCAATTAATACCCTTATCACTGCCACCCTAAATTCCAAATCAAAATACGTTATGGCTATTTTCGTGGATATTTCGGCTGCTTTTGATAACGTTTGGTGGCCCCATTTTTTCACTAGGCTTAGAAATTTAAATTATCCCAGAACTTTGTATAACATTTTAGAAGATTACTGTAGAAATAGAAAAGTACAACTTGTTGGTGTGAACCAAATCATTTCAAAAGACATCACCAAGGGATGCCCCCAGGGTTCGATTCTCGGGCCCACTTTTTGGGACATAATTTTGGAAACATTATTAGAACAAATTACTCGTATAAATATCTGTCTTAGGGTAGTGGCATATGCAGATGATGTAGTCTTTTTGGTAGAGGGAAGAACTAGGAATATTTTGGAAGAAAAGGCCAACAAATTGTTAATAGAGCTATCCAATTGGTGCCAGGTTGCTAAGATGAAGATTTCATCAGCGAAATCTACATATATGATACTTAAAGGCTCATTTAAGCGAGACCCCATTATTAAATTTGAAAATAACCATATTAAACGTTCAATACAAGTAAAATATCTGGGCATATTTCTGGACGAAAGACTAAATTTCAAATTTCATACTGATTATGTGAGGGTTAAAGCAGAAAAAGTAATGCTGAAACTTTCCCGTTTAGCACAATTTGATTTCAAAATTCCCTTGAACACCATAACCACCTACCATACGAGCATATTTGGAGCCATAGTGACCTATGCAGCATCAACGTGGGCGCACAGAGCCAAGCTTACCACAGTCAAGACCTTACTGAGAAGATCACAGAGGAAGATCCTACTCCGATTTACAGGAGCTGTGAACACAACACCAACCATGGCTTTGCTAGTTATCCTGGGAATTTGGCCTATTGACCTTACCCTACGATACAGGGGTGCATGCTTTTGGATGAAAAAAGGAGATCAAGGAAAAGTTTTTGAAATAATGGATGGTTTTTATTACAAGAAACGAGACGTCAAAAATAAACTATTACAAATCTGGCAAGAAGAGTGGGATTTAATAGAAGAAGGCAGGAGAACTTACTCAATTTTCGGTAACATTAGAGAAAGATTACAAAAGAAGTATAAAAGTTTTAATTATACAAAAGGTACAATACATTTCCTAACCGGGCACGGCCCGTATGGAACCTACTGGCTAAAGATTAATAAACAATTAACCGATATATGTGATATATGCAACATCCAAGACACTCCTGAACATGTTTTCTTTGAATGTCCAAAATATGCACACCTGACAGAAGAACATCGGACACCATTACAAGGACACCAAATCTGCAACATCGTAAGGGATAAGGATTTACTCCACCACCTAGAGACAATGGCTAATACCATCAGCAAATCTGCCATCGAGACCAAAACTCTGCCAAGGCAAATAAATATTCAACATCAGGACCCATTAATAAGACGATCCGAGAGGATACAAAATCAACAGCACAGAAATAACTTTGATATTGGTTTATCTGATACACAAGATGACCAATAAGATATAAATACCGACAATAAAGAAATGTTTGAAATTTTTATGAAAATGAGGTTTTGAAAATGTTTAAATGTTGTATTTTTATGTTAGATGATGTTTTAGTGTATTATCTTAAATATGTGCAATTTTGTTTATATTTAATTGTCATTTTGATTATTATGTCTCCCATTTTATATAATTATGTACGAGTGTATTTGTGTTGTAGTATAGAGTTTAAATAGTTTCAAATGCTTTCTAAATTTAGGGATCAAAAATTTTTTGTAATATTTAATATATAAATCTGAATTTGAAATTTTAATATTTGATTTAAATTTAATGCAATATTTTATTTTATTAAATAAACTCAAATGTTTTAAAGCTTTAGTAGATTAAGAAATTTGAAGGATTTGTTGTTTATTTTGGAGGTCTGAGATTAAGAAATTTGAAGGATTTGTTGTTTATTTTGGAGGTCTGAAGATAATTTGTATTTTTGAGTTATTTAATTGAGGTTCTGAAGATTTTGAATGTTGTAATGTTTGTGTTGTATGATGTTTATGTGTATATTTTTAAATGTGTAATTTGATTATGTTCAATAGTTACTTTGATTATTGTTTATTATATAATTATGCATGAGTGTAATTGAGTTGTAGTGTGGAGTAAAGGAGTTTTGGTGCTGGGTACCAGTACCAAGATGGCCGCCGGATTCCGGCGGTCATATTTTGTTTTGTTATGGATTTTTTATATTTGTAGATTTAGTAGTAACTGGTTACCAGTTATTTATTTTATTACTGGATATCAGTAATATTTTATTTAAAATTTTTTGTTTTTTTTTATAAATTTTGATTTTGAAAGTTAAGGTTCTTATAAGTTATTTTATAATTTATAAGAGCTTGTGTTTAAAGAGGTGATTTTTTAAAATTTTTATAGATTTTTTATTAAATTTATAAAAGTTTTGAATAGGTATGATTAGGGATGAGATGGAAATTTTTAGATTTTATTTTGGTAATTTATTGGTTTTTTTTTTTTTTCTTAATTTTAGTTAGAAGAGGTGTGGTTTTAGGATGTTAAAATGTTGTGTTTTAAATTATTTTATTTTTATTTTATTTTGTTAATCTGTAAATTTTGTAAAGTGTATATTTGTTTTATATTTGTAATAAAATAATAAAGATCTGAATATTGACCCCGGTTTAAGAAATTAGGTGCCGGGGTCCAGTATGCAGATTTTTATTTTTATTTTTATATTTTTATATTTATTTTTTTTTGTCCTAAATTTAATTCATTTATTCTGTGTAATTACAGTAGAACCATGCAGACAATCAAGATAAATACCACAATGCACAAACTCCAAAACTACAGGCACATTGCCAATTGCCAATTGGAACCACTTTATGTAGAAGCCTCGAAGACTATCATTTCTTACAGTATCCTACCTAATGTCCACACCACCAAAATGTGTAAACTGCAAAGAGGAACACTTGACTAACTATAGAGGCTACTTATTTTACTGAAAGCTAAAAGAACATGTATTTCAAATTTAAGTTAATTGTTCGCTACCAAATACAAAGCACTAATTCCACAATTGACAACAAGCGTGCAACAGCAACCAATCAACCCATTTACTTCATAATGCAGGTTTGCAGCTGTTATAAAGGGAGCTGAGTGCAGTAACATACAAAACAAACAAATAAAGCAAATGATTCATCTTCAATTGACTTTCTCTCTTGTTTATTATACCAAGCTATTCCTCATTTTGTCACTTTCTTACTCCACACTTGCCAGTTATTCAGCAGTTTCTTCTTTCTGCTATATGTACCCAGGTTCTTAAAATGGCAACATGTAAAACACTTTCTATTCATCAGTTAACAATTTTAAACTGGAATGCCAATGGTCTTTGCTCTAAGCTCTTTGCTCTGAGCCTCGTTTTTTGCTTTCTTATCAGTACATGACATTGACATTGTGTGTCATGGAAACCCACTTTTTACAAAATAAATCATTCACAATACCTAGGTATAAAATATAAACAAATGCTCAGATAGCTTTAGGAGGAGCAGCAATAATAATAAAGATATTAACTAAAACTAAACCCCGGCGCAACAGCCCACGAGGGGCCAAGGCCTCCCGCCCAGCCGCTGCATCTCCCACCTCTGCCCACTACAGGCGTCATTGGTGAGGTGCAGTACTGGATGGTGGGACGTAGTCAGTGCCCTGAGCCCTCCCGGCCTGTAATGCGGTCTTCCAGACCTGGAGTAAAGATATTAGCTATCACTCAATACTACTTTCTACTTCAACAGAATTTGAAATTACTGAAATCATAATTCATTGTTGCGACAATCATTTTGTAGTATTATGGATCTACAAGCCTCCTTATTAACTTAATGTGACCTACCTTTCACTGCTGTTTCCAACAACAGACTCCACTCTTCTTTTGAGATACTTACATTGTAAGCAACAATTTGGTTTGCAGAACTATAAATCCATACAGCGACTGTCTTTATGACATAATCAATAAACTAATCTTTACGTTAATGCAAGAAACAAACCATCCTATTATCCATATAACTCAAACATTCCTCTTGATATTCCTGATACTGGTATTCTGGTAGCTGCAAAATTTATTGGCGGCTGACAGTTGACTATTACTATTCCTTTTCTTGTTGTTCAAATAAATTTATGGGCAAATGATATTAATCTCACCAGCTTTACAGTGTGATTTCACTGCGTGTTTAACTATACAATACTGCAAGGTGTAGCAAGATTGGATTTTGTGTTGAGTCAGTTGCCATTAAATTTTGCAACAGCTATCATGAGAGTATGCATCTACTTACATATGTCACATGTCTAAGAGCACTTGATTTGTACCATTGCTCAACTCTCAATACATTTCAATAAAATATTAAACTCAGTGAAAGCACCACATCTGATTACTGGTTATGTCCATTGAGAAAAATTTCAGTAAGTCTTGGACTTATCTTGGTAAACCGCATATTGCCTAATAACTGGACATTTACAATGTTGTTGCCAGGATTACATCAGCATCGCCGGTGTGCCGGAATTTAGTCCCGCAGGAGTTCTTTTACATGCCAGTAAATCTACTGACATGGAGCTGTCGTTTTTAAGCACACTTAAAAACCATCGGCCTAGACCGGGTTTGAACCTGCGACCTTGGGATCAGTAGGCCAGCGTCTAACCAACTGAGCCACCCAGACCGACCCTGGTGTGGATGGAGATGTTTCCTCTGAGCTCTACTCTGGTGGCGGCTCAAGAAACTTGCTAAGGATGTCCTTTTGGGGGAATGTTGAAATTGGATACTCTGTTTCTATTTTTCAAAATGAAGATTTGCTGATTTTTCTAACTTTTGTTTTTTAAGTTTCTAAAGTGTTCCTTGGATCTTATTTCTAAATTTCTTTTGGTTTTTCCTATATTAACTTCATTATGAAACAGTATTAAATATCACTAAATCAACCTAGGCAGGGTTAATGACCCGTCAGCTGTTCGACTAGCCTAGAGGCACTTGCCCGGTCAGCCGACTGGAACAAAGGTTCAGTTAAGCTTGAGCAATGAAAGTGGAAGGAGCGGATGTAAGCAGTGACAAATGTAAATAGTGAAGTTGATATATATGTATTAATCAATGAAAAACTAGTGTTGTTTGTTTCTCTGTTCCCCCTGAATCCCGTGCTCTGCGACATAATCATCAAAAAGAAGATATCGAAGGGAACCGCTTCAAGAATTTGGCGCCCAACGCTGGAGCCTGAATAGGAGAAACAAAACGATGGTTGGTGAGAGTACGAATTTTGACGCGCAAAACGACGGTTGAACAAATCTGCATTATAACGAATAACCACGCTAACATCGCGGGAGCAAGAACCGAAGAGTAGTAAAGTGCCAACTAACGGATGCCAGAGGAGTGCCGGAAAACCACAAACACCCAATTTGGAGGACGGAGCACCAATCAGCGGCAAAAACATCGAGACAAGGAACAACGCCAGGAAAGAAGCCCTCTGCAAGAGAAAACAGGGTAGGACAAAAACAATTTGACAATGTATACTCAGAACAGATGTAAAAAAAAACAGTGATCTTGTAATAATATATGTTAAACTCAATTTTATTAGAGAAATAGAACAGTGCTCTTTGTAAATGCTCTTAAGAAATAGTAAGGTAGTGGGTACTCATAATAGCAGATCCAATTTAAACACAGAAATAGATTGTAATACAAAAAGATACAGAATGGAGAATACGGAAATTGAGGGAATAAGTCAGGAGGAAGTCTCCCAGGAAAACAATGTAGTCATTACCAGTAGAAGTAACTCGCCTTCCCCCAGCACCAACAATAGTAATGTCATGAAAATACTTGAACAATTATTAGCTGCACAGAACGGATTTGAGGCTAAAATATCAGAACAGAGTAGCAAATTAGAATCTAAATTATCAGAACAGAGTAGCAAATTAGAATCTAAATTATTAGAATAGAGCAGCAAATTAGAAGCTAAAATATCAGAACAGAAAACAATGTTACAACAAATTGAGGCTAATGGTGTTAGATTAGAAACTCGCCTAAATGAAGGGTTAGCTCAGCACAACGAGGCATTAGCAAAAATGCAAACAGAAATTGATCAGGTTAGGAACCAAGCAGCACTAGACATAAGTGAAGTAAGAAAAAGTATTAGTTCTAATGTTAAAGAGTTAGAAAATACATGTCAATTGTTGCATGAACAACTGGAGGGTGGCTTGATTAAATTAGATAATAAATTAAACAAGAAGCAAAACGAATTCGAAAATGATATGCAAAAAGAAATAAGAGTAATGCAGCTCGCGATAGAACAAGATCGAAGAGTATCAATTGAAACGCTCGAATCCTTAAAAGAGAATGTTAAAGAGCAGATCCCAAGTCACCTGAGAGTTGAAAAAAGGGTAGAAGTAAAGGAATGTAGCATTAATGAATTAAGAGGGTCAATTCGGAGGCTTGAACTATCCCAAACAAGCACTCCAAGCGTAACAGCCAGTAATTGTAATGGAAGTTCGAGTGAAGCGAATGTGGAATGCCAACATATCGCAGAAACTCGTCCACAATATAACGTAGCCCAGATACCAAGCTCGCAAGTATGTACCAACAACTTTATGGGATTTAATAACCTGCTTAACGAACTTACGGTACCAACATTCGACGAGAACGTCGGGGATAACCCTAGGCAATTTATTTTGGACATCGAGGAGTATTTCAAAATCAAAAATGTACCGGACGCGCTAAAAATGCTCGTTGTTAAAAAAGGTTTACGCAATCGATCCCTTAATTGGCTGAGATTAACACTAGGGGAAGACCAGGATTACCAATATTTCAAGAATGCATTTTTAAACCGATACTGGAGTCCGACCGCCCAAAATCACATCAGAACCTCTCTCAACAATAGCAGATATGATATCCGTAATGGTCAAACAATGGTGGATTACTTATTATTGTGGGCCCAACGGAGCAAACTAATTGAACCGCCCGTCAGAGAGACAGATTTCATAAATCTAATCATCCAGCATTTTCCGGAACAAATAAGAAACTACCTAATAGTATCCAAACCCAAGAATTTAACGGAAATAATTGAATTAATATCGGCATTCGAAACTAACGGCCATGACTTCCATCATAGCCCAGGGAACGCCGCACAGGCCAACAATTTCAACAGGGATGAACCAATGTTTCACAGATGGCAAAATTCCCAGAGGTCCAGAGTTCGAAATGACATAAACTTCAATCGGGGACGCAGATATCAAAATACCCGAGAGAGATACGAACCCGAGATACCCAACTCTAATAATTGGAGTAGAGGGCGCAAAAATCACCACTGGAACAATCGAAATAACCATGAACATCACATTAACTTTATCCGATCAAGCCCACGACATCGAAACTTTTAAAAAAAAGAGAGAGAGAGAAATAAAAGAAAAAGGAATCTACGTTAATTCTTGGAGACCCCTAAATGTTGGCGCATCAAGAACAATAATCATAATAATAACAATATCCCGATCAATGATGATCACAATTAAATAAATAGTGATTATTAAAGACTGTTCATACTTGCTTGTTGGTAAACGGGACAGTAAACATATTCATGTATTATTATTTATTTATGCCAACAAACTTACTGTTGGTGTTTTTAAACACACAAGCCGTGTGTGGGCAAAGTTTTAAGAGGTAGAACTGGAACTTAAAAATTCAATGCCACAACTGGGATTTGAACCACAGACCTTCCGCTCGCCGGGCGGATGCTCTAACCACTGAGCTATTGTGACAAACTGCCAGAATGGCATTAAATTCTCAAGCCAGTTCGTATTTCTCCTGGTAAACCACAAAGGCAGTCTCACATCAGAAACAATTACCCCAATGGTGACTTACTATTGTAAGTACTTTATATCCCAGGATTAAATAACCTTCACATGGTAATTATTATTTATTTATGCCAACAAACTTACTGTTGGTGTTTTTAAACACACAAGCCGTGTGTGGGCAAAGTTTTAAGAGGTAGAACTGGAACTTAAAAATTCAATGCCACAACTGTGGTTCAAATCCCACTTCGACTAGCCTAGAGGCACTTGCCCAGTCAGCCGACTGGAACAAAGGTTCAGTTAAGCTTGAGCAATGAAAGTGGAAGGAGCGGATGTAAGCAGTGACGAATGTAAATAGTGAAGTTGATATATATATATATATGTATTAATCAATGAAAAACTAGTGTTGTTTGTTTCTCCGTTCCCCCTGAATCCCGTGCTCTCCGGCATAATCATCAAAAAGAAGATATCGAAGGGAACCGCTTCAAGATCTTATTTCTAAATTTCTTTTGGTTTTTCCTATATTAACTTCATTATTTAACTGTATTAAATGTAGGCACGTGTGTATGCGTGTACATGATGAGAGAACTGAGATTCTGTTCTACAACTTTTTACTTTCAATCAAATTTTTACTTTACAATCCTTAAACTAAAATAAAACGTTTTTCATGTAGTCAAGGAATGTCACTCATTTTTATTAGGGCTAATGAATGCAACAATTACATTTCACAAATGTTTTGTTTTTGTTTTCCGAAACTCGCACACTTAACAGGGAATGTCTCAGAAATGGTTCAACCTGTAGGAAAGTTTATTGAGACGTGGATTATGTGTTTTAGCAAGATCTACATTTTTGTACATAAAATGTCTGGCACTCTCTCTCGTAACTATACCGCTTTCAGTATTGTCATATGAGGAAAAGTAAAATATGATATGGGAATGTACCCAAATTCCACTCTTGTACATTTTAAATCTTACTCAGGGGTCTCCATCTAGGGGATATGTGAATGGCGGCCACAAGGTACCCAAGCTGAGCAGAACATTACTTCCACTTACTGGTGTTTTGCTCCTCACTGTAACTTTTCTATCTGACCTTACCTTGGTCATCTCTTGTTCTCTTCTGACCCCGATGCTATTAGGGTTCCCGAGGGCTAGGGAGTCTTTATTTTCCAATCTCTCCATTTCTCTAATTTCTCTATAAAATATAAAATATTAACCCTTAACATGCTGACCTGTCATGGCATGTATGCATCCTCTGATTGGTAATCAGAGGATATGGTCGGTGAATTTATTTTGATAATTCTCCCGGTCAGGTCAGTGAGACCCGTAAACCAACGACAGGTGTGGTCCTCCAGACATTCTGGGGGTTGTGAAAGAGCGATGTGACCGCCAAAACATAAAAATATGGTGCTCTCTAAAAGCGGTTACTATTACTGCTATTGCTCTCTTCAATATCATCAGTGAAAAATATTGGAGAGCAAGAGGATTAATGACTTCATTGTCAGAAATCCAGCATTAGCCAACAACAACAATGCTGTTGCAAACTTAACTGAAAATAATCATACTTGCATCAAGAAATCAATGACTTGCTTTAAGAGGCCAAGATCATACCTCTGTTTACTGTTGTTTATTCTGAAATTAATCAAGAGAAACATTGTATTCATTGCCTATTAAGCATGTTTATTTCTTTCGGGCTTGTAGGCCATGGTCTAGAAGGCATTGTAGATACTACCGTTTCACCAAGTACTGCGCTTGGCATCTTCAGGGTAAAAGATCCATTGTCTGCACTGGTCAGAGTTCGAATGTGGAAGCAGAGAGAGAGGGATGTGGAGGAAATGACCATTAACGACTGTTACATAGTGCAGGTGGGCGGGGCATTGTTACGCTGACTAAGGTGGTGATGGTGCAGAGGAATGTTTGAGTTACATGGATAATAGGATGGTTTGTTTCTTGCATTAACATAAAGATTAGTTTATTGATTATGTCATAAAGACAGTCGCTGTATGGATTTTTAGTTCTGCAAACCAAATTGTTGCTTACAATGTAAGTATCTCAAAAGAAGAGTGGAGTCTGTTGTTGGAAACAGCAGTGAAAAGTAGGTCACATTAAGTTAATAGGGAGGCTTGTAGATCCATAATACTACAAAATGATTGTCGCAACAATGAATTATGATTTCAGTAATTTCAAATCCTGTTGAAGTAAAAGTAGTATTGAGTGATAGCTAATATCTTTACTCCAGGTCTGGAAGACCGCATTACAGGCCGGGAGGGCTCAGGGCACTGACCACGTCCCACCATCCAGTACTGCACCTCACCAATGACGCCTGAAGTGGGCAGAGGTGGGAGACGCAGCGGCTGGGTGGGAGGCCTTGGCCCCTCGTGGGCTGTTGCACCGGGGTTTAGTTTTAGTTAATATCTTTATTATTATTGCTGCTCCTCCTAAAGCTATCTGAGCATTTGTTTATAGTGTCACCGCGCCCGCCGCATCTAATTGCCGACAACAGCAGTGTCACCCATCGCATTATTGTCGGCATTACCGCAAAGGAGCCGAAGGAAAGAGACAGAGCATGGCCGCATTGTTGGGGCGCTTGCCGAAAGAGAGAAAAGGATAGACACTTCGAGAATCTTCTCTGCTTTGTATCTCGCCGCAATAACTGAACGTTCCTGAAGCTTCCAGAATAGTGCCTGGGAGATATAAATAGCGGTAAAGTGCGACAGAAGAGTCAGTCAGACGTATGTGAAGGTTGAGTAGTCGTGCCGACGGAGAGGACAGACATATGTGAAGGTGAAGAGTTGTGCCGACGGAGAAGAGTTAGTTCTTTGTGTTACGAGTTCGGAGCCGTGCTGTGGGAGAATCGAAAAAGACTTTCTTGCTGTTGCAACGAGTGTACAAAGTTACTGTTTACGGAAATAAAAGTGTTTCTTTATCTCGACTACATCTGTTTACTTTACTTCACACCCACACCAAAAAGTTACAATATTTTATACCTAGGTATTTTGAATGATTTATTTTGTAAAAAGTGGGTTTCCATGACACACAATGTCAATGTCATGTACTGATAAGAAAGCAAAAAACGAGGCTCAGAGCAAAGAGCTTAGAGCAAAGACCATTGGCATTCCAGTTTAAAATTGTTAACTGATGAATAGAAAGTGTTTTACATGTTGCCATTTTAAGAATCTGGGTACATATAGCAGAAAGAAGAAACTGCTGAATAACTGGCAAGTGTGGAGTAAGAAAGTGACAAAATGAGGAATAGCTTGGTTTAATAAACAAGAGAGAAAATCAATTGAAGATGAATCATTTGCTTTATTTGTTTGTTTTGTATGTTACTGCACTCAGCTCCCTTTATAACAGCTGCAAACCTGCATTATGAAGTAAATGGGTTGATTGGTTGCTGTTGCACGCTTGTTGTCAATTGTGGAATTAGTGCTTTGTATTTGGTAGCGAACAATTAACTTGAATTTGAAATACATGTTCTTTTAGCTTTCAGTAAAATAAGTAGCCTCTATAGTTAGTCAAGTGTTCCTCTTTGCAGTTTACACATTTTGGTGGTGTGGACATTAGGTAGGATACTGTAAGAAATGATAGTCTTCGAGGCTTCTACATAAAGTGGTTCCAATTGGCAATTGGCAATGTGCCTGTAGTTTTGGAGTTTGTGCATTGTGGTATTTATCTTGATTGTCTGCATGGTTCTACTGTAATTACACAGAATAAATGAATTAAATTTAGGACAGATTTACCCTGATCATTGTGTTCTAGATCTACTGCACAAAGTGGCATTGGTTGTGTTACTTTGAAACCTGGATAATTCATTTCCTGCCATTCTGATGTTATTTAATCATCAAAAATGGAACAAGAAACATTTCTGATGATAACAGAGAACCTTTTGTCCACAGTATTTCTGTATGTATACAAAGTGTTAGGAGTATGAGTGCACAGATTTTAACTGCGACTTACGATGTTAATTTGAAACCAATGTTCCTCTACCATTTTCCTCTATAATACATGGTGGCATAAATAAAAAATAAAATTGTTTGAATCTCTGAATGCCAATATTTCACCAGGCCTTAATAATTTACTGCTGAGAGGTAGAATCAGGACTGAAAATAGTTAATAGCTTAGTGGTTGGAGCAGCCACATGTAAAGCAGAAGGTCTGTGGTTCAAATCCCAGCTGTGGCATTGAATTTTTAAGTTCCAATTCTACCTCTCAAACATTGTCCACACACGGCTTGTGTGTTTAAAAATACCAGCAGTAAATTTGTTGACTTAAATAAATAATAATTACCATCTAAAGGTTATTTAATCCCAGGACATAACGTACTTATGATTCAAAGTTGTCCTTGGGGACAAATTTTTATCAATACCAGCTGTAAATGCAATATATTTACTTTACATTAGTAACATTATTTACTCCTAGTAAAAGTGCTGTTGAAGAGACTGCATATTAAATTATAGAAAAGCTTCTTCACCAAGTGAACAAAGCAGATATTTCAAACAAAATTTTGCCTACTTCTGTACATAAATTGATCACCTTCATTGGGCTGCCTAATAAAAAGTCACCACAGTACAATCCAAACATTGCACTAAAGAACTTTACAATGAAGGCCCTCGCATACTGAACTGCAATCTCCAATGCTTCTCTAAGTATTGGTTATTTTCCATAGATATGGAAACTCACTGAGCTTATTGTTTTTTTATAAATCAAACACAACCAGACATCTGCCATCTAGCTATCAACTGATAATTTTACTACCAATGTTATCAAATTGTTTTTAAAGATCATTCGTAAATATCTTTGCAACTTCATATTTCATAATAATATTGTTCCAGATTACCAATTTGGTTTCTGTCCTAACCATTCTCTAACATATCTGTTATTATGGATAACTGAAGCTATATATAAAGGATTTGAAAATAAAGAATCCACTGCAGCTGTTTTCTTGGATATTGCTCAAGCCTTTCACAATGTTTGGCATGAAGGACTGCTAGGTACTTAAAGGATACTGCACTACCCTATCCATACTATCAAGAATTTCCTAACAGAATACCTGTTTATGATTCATGTTGATGGATTCACAACAGCACTCAGAGTGCCACTTGAAGTACCACAAGGGCCAACACTCTCACCTATGTTATTTAATATATTTACTATGATATATCCCAACTGCAACCTACCTGTATAGCTATGTGTGCAGATTCTGTTCTATTCTAATTTTAATCTCAATTTAGAAATCAGCTCTCTTAGGCATCTCTATCTGCATTGACAGAATGGTTTTTAAACTGGCACATTTCACTGAACATTCGCAAAACTGAGACTAAAATTTTTCTTTAAGGCTCTTTAATATTGTGGCAATATTATTTCTTATGAAAGTATGATTATTGTGGCTCCTCACATACAACTGTTAGGGATCTTGGTATATTAGACACCAGATTAACATGGAGTGCCCATGTAGAACGCATTGAGGCACTTGCTAACTCTAGTAGCAGTGGCATATGTTATGGCTATCAAAGCTATCACCGAAGTCCATATCTAAAGTAAACTAGAAGTTAATAAGCAATATTAATTATAATTGCAACAGTAGTCAATTTCCCTCATGAAGATTAGTGTGTAGCATAGAATATGTCTCATTCTCTACCAATGAACAGAGGGGAGAATAGGCAAGGCAGAGGAGTGCAGGAATAAGCACACCAAGGCTCTGGAATCCCATGTCCCTATCCCACCCAAGCATCTCTGAAATGTGCCGTATGGACACAACTGGCTTGAAGTTAGCAAAGAACGCTCTGCTTTTAAATTGTGTGATTGTTCCAGTCCTCTACAGCTGTATTAATATTGTTTATTTCGTAGTTTACAGCAGCGCTATCCAATGCAGTGCCCGTGATGTATTTTTCTGGTGCCCTTCATAAGCAAATTTTTACTCTAATAATTTCTAATATTAATTAAAATTTCAAAACAAAATTATTTACTTCCAGATATCTTCCCAGTACAGACCCATGAAGTATGTTTTTGCACACCTAAAGCTCTATTCATTACTTTTCTAACCAGTGCTTTCCCTTTTTCCTCTTAAAAAGAAGGGTACTTGCCCTGCACCTCCTTGGGCATGAGCTAAATGTGCCCGAGTGCATAAGGAAATTGAAGAGCACTGGTGTATAAGACAGTTGCTTGTACTAATTCTTCAAAATGGATGAACAATGTAATAAAACGATTAGTAAAATGACCATACTCACAGTTGAAATACGAGGATAAGTGAAAATAGTACAACACTGCAGTTCTTCCACAGTTGCAGTGTGAGCAGAATAAAAAAATAAGAATCCTTAGAAAATATATTTTAATATAAACAATTATGACAAGTATGTGTGTCTGATTGGTTCATGGGAATTAAATAAACTTCATTGGTGGCCATGCTTGTTGTTTGCAACTGAGAAAATGCCCTGAAATATGACAGGTTTTGCAAATTTACCGTATTTAATATGGTCAGAGGCTATGAGCATTACTAATGAAGATGACAAAGAAAGGCCTAGAAAGAGAAATTGTCATAAAGATGAAACCCATTCTTTGTCTTTAAGGGTTTTCTTTGAAGTCCTGGACTCAAACTAAATTGAGATTTGAATCACAGAAATAGTTGCAATTTCTGGCCTTACTAGATTCTAAACGTTTAGCAAGTTATGATAAAAGTTTTCCAACAAATGTACAAGGATGATTCAAATATAAACGGTAATTGTTGCATATCATGGAGGAAGCAGTTCAGAGCGGGGCAGTGGAGTGGGGGGTTGAAGGTTGGTGTGTTAGGGAGGGGAAACTTGCTTTGTTAGCTGCTTTGCTAGGTTCTGGCATCAGTACAGCCATGAGTGAGCAAGAGGTTCCTTCATCTGTTGCGCAACGCATTATTATCAGGTTTTAACCAATGAAGGGGTTAAACCTTCAGAGATTTTAACTCGTTTAAGGGTACAGTTCGGGGACACTACACTGTCACAGAGTCAAGAGTTTACTTGGGCCAGACAATTTAAGGGTGGCCGAGAATTTGTGGAAAACGAAAGTCATGCTCGACGCCCAAGGTCAAATCTCACAGATTTCAAAATCCGTGCCGTTCGAGAGCTTATTGAAGGTGATCACCGCTCCACTGTTGAAGAAATCACATCAAAAATTGGTTGATTTTCTTCATGATCGACATACAGTGACTGCAGCTTACTATTGCCAATTGTTAAGGTCTGCAAAAGCTGCCTACTGAAGCAAAAGACGTCGTATGCCCATCAGAGATGTCATCCTTCTCCAAGACAATGCTACGCTTCACACCGCCAATTTGACAATGAACACAATAGCGGACATACACTGGGAAACCCTTGAACACCCTCCCTATAGTCCAGACTTGTCCCCCGCAGACTATTTTTTGTTTATACCCATGAAAGAATCGCTTGGAGGGAAACATTTCGAAAGCAACGATCACATTGAGGAGCATGTGCGCAATTGGTTGGCAACGCTTCTTCAAACTTCTTTTGAAGAAGGAATGTTCAAGCTTTTGAAACGTTGGCAAAAATGTGTACAGTGTGAAGGAGGCTATGTAGAGAAATGTTGATGTAGCCACATATGTATATATTTAATCAATAAATATTTTTAACAAAATTACCATTTATATTTGAACCACCTTCGTATTATGTGACCCAAGAGGCTGGTGTGTTTCATATTTCGATATACTGTATTTCAAAAATGAACTGAAAGTGTTATATTCACCTCAAAAATTTTCTAACAAGTCCGTTCAAACCATTGAACATTATATGAAATCAAACAGCTTTGATGTTGTGTACAAAGAAGTTTATTAGCTATGCAAATGGATTTTAACATTTCCTTCAACTACTGCAAGTGCAGAAAGCAGCCTTTAAATGAATAACATTTTATTTATGGACAACATGAGGAGAAATTCGTCTGAGCAACTTGGGTCTTCTATCAGAAAAAGACATGTTTCATTGAGAAGATACTACAAGGGATTTTCTGATACTGTGACAACGTAGTTTACCCATAAAGAAAGACAGCAGGAATTTATGTATACCGGATGAAAGGGAACTTATTACTTTCCTTCTATATGTGCTTCATAGAAGCATTACAAACACAAAAGTCTAATGGCATTTTGTTCTTTCATCAACCAATTTTGAAAAAATAAATGGTTTTTGTTCCAAATTGGATGCGTAATTCCACAAGAATGTACAAAGATAACAGTTTGTTACTTGTAAGATGCACAGAGTAACTTATTTCTGACATAACTTCGGTAGTAATTATGGGACATTGCACAGGGTTTCGGAATAATTAATAATTTAAAAGAATTAAAGGAATATACCAAATAGTTTTTTCAGATGTGAAGTAACTCAGCAATGATGCATTGAGGTTGGGAATTGGACTGGCTGCTGGGTGTAAATAGGTCAGTTGCTTGCAGGGTGGTGTACTGTTTTGGGAGCTAATGATTCTGATTGGTCCATACTTGCACAGTAAATATGGAAGGACATGGTATATTTGTTTACATTCACGAGGCACAACGCTGTGTTTCTTTATGTACTGACTAGTGAAAGCAACACCCACACAATTTGCAGTGTTGTCAGCTTGTTTTTGACAAAACTAAAGTATCCCTATAGGAAATAGCCAGAGACAGAGGTTTAGATACAAAATGTGTTCCAAGTACCGAGACCTATCACTGGTCTAAATTAATGTAATGACTTCCCTTTCACCCTGTATATGAACAGGTATGGTAAAATTGTTCATTTTACTTTTATATTTGTTGTCTAGTTTGTTTCAAGAAAAATTTATTTAATGCACAATTCATGAAGTTAACATTTAATCAATAACCCCTTACTGTCCGGATCTGGTAGACCTAGCCTCATTTTTTGTGGTGTTTTGCATGTGCTTTTACTACATATGGCATTGCAGGTGGTGGCATTAATGATACATGGAATGAAGATGGAGCACTGGTGGAATAAGATGGCGGAGGAAACTGGAGAACGAGAGGAGACCCATCCTTGTGCCTGCTTGCCTGGTTGCAGTTGCCTGGGATTGAACCCGGGCCACTTTGGTAAGAGGCCTAGTGATGGCTCAAGTCGTAATCTCAGCATACACAACTGTCTAGAACCACAATAATAAATATACTTTAATAAATAAATGCTCCAGAATTGGTCTTGATTGCTCCGTTCCTCTATACAAATCTCTGGCTTGACTTTTCCTCATGTATGCTTCTACCATATGGGATTCAGCTAGTAAAACATATATTCATAAATTTCAGTTTATTCAAAAAATGTATTCCAGTCACAGTTAATTCTCCTGATTCATCAGAAACATTATACCACATCAGAAGTTTAATATTTTGCCCATCAAATAATATATCAGTTCTATTCATATGAAAATTATAATACCTTTAAAAATAGGATAAAAAATTATTTAATAACCAAAGCTTTTTACAGTATTGAAGAATACCTAAACTTATAGATATTTTCTATGATGTTTTGATTATACTAATTGTACTTTTAACTTCTTATCTAATTATATTGTATATACTATGTAATTACTAAAGTCCTTTCTATTTATGTTTCTCATGACATGGGCCCTTATAGGGTACCTTTTTATATCATCTTATGTATTGACTCATGACTATTGGCAATTGTGTATTCCACTGTATTGAACTGAATGAATAAATAAAAAAAAAATA
This sequence comes from Tenodera sinensis, assembly GCA_030765045.1. Classification (NCBI taxonomy): domain Eukaryota; kingdom Metazoa; phylum Arthropoda; class Insecta; order Mantodea; family Mantidae; genus Tenodera; species Tenodera sinensis. The sequence continues at coordinate 54,687,611 of CM060973.1, forward strand.
ATAACTAAACATTTTAGGAGCTCTAGTGTACAATCTAGGAAAAAGAAGCCATCAACAACCAAGATTAAAAGCAAGACATCAAAACTGAAGAAAAACATTGGTTTAACTTAATTTGTAATAATGATACCTTTTCCTTCCTTTTAGCAATGTTAATAATTAATAATATAGCTTCACATTCACTTGGTTTACAAATTTGTTCAGTTTAATCATTCAATTCATATGTAATTTGTAAACCTAACCTTTTCTAAACAACACTGTTAACTTTGTTGGAGTAGCCATCAGGAACGATAGTAGTAAATGACATATAATGAACAGGAAGGGATAATAGGGGAAGTGCTGCATTGCTGCTGTTTCCATTTTCCCCAGGAAGTATTTATACAGATTATACACCATTTCCCTGGCTTGACTGTGAATAATGCAACTTTTTTGCTTCTGCTATTGTTGGAACTCTTAATGAACTTACTATCACACAATGGAGTGGACTTGTTACTCAGAATTATTTAATTTCACTGTTAAACTGTATTCTTACTCTCAGACATGCTCTGAAACATATTACGCCTGATTGACTAGAAAACACGACTGTGACATTGTTGGGTATTTGTCTTCTGCGCATTGCCTTCGTTCATGATGGCGACTGCAGTCTCTTTTAACCTATATACTTTTTCATATAATATTGTACATGTGTTCATGGGCCCACTTGGCTCACGTAAATGTTAATTACCTGTTACTTACTGTTACATGTTATAAATGGCCTGTACAGCCCTGTATAGACTAGTCAGTGAAAATAAGTACTGAAGAGGAGGAGTAGGAGGAGAAGGGGAGAAAGAAGAAGATGAAGAAGGAGAAGAAGCAGAAGAAGAGGAAGAAGAAGATGACGAAGAAGGAGGAGGAGCAGAAGAAGAAGAAGACATAGCTACCTTGGTGTTCGTAACTGCTCAGTGAATATTGTGCTGAATTTATATGCCTGGATTTCAAAGTTATGCTTATCCGCCAGCTTCTTAGCTGCATCTGGAACCTCTAAGATTCTGTAACAAAGAATAATACATAAGTAGTCAAACATTCCATGAAATAAGAGCCCAAAATTCCTGCTATGTAATCACTGTTTTTTGTAACCCCATGGACATAGAATATCAGGGTGTAGTTTCTAAATTCTCTAACTAAGACATGATGATTATAAATAAAGGGCATAAGGATGATATACTAAAGCAATACTGTAGCTGAGCAGCATATTCTACACAGTGATTCCCAAGCTGCAGGATGGAGACAACAGGGAGCAGGGTGCAAAATCATTAAAATTTGGTAGGAGGAAAGCATTTCAGTAATGTATGTTTTGTTATTTGTCTCATCATATAAACCACCCCCTGGGATATTTTAGTGGGGTAAATTCTGGGTATAAAATCATTGGTGGGGGAAATTCTACCCATCTGCCCTCCCAGACAGGGAGCTATGAACGATTTGCTTACAAAGTAAGTGGAATGACAAAATACAGTAATTAACAATAACTTTGAAACTGAGACAACCGTCTCTGTAGTGCAGTTGGTAGCATGCTTGCTTCTGACGCAGCGGACCCGGGTTCGGTCACCGATACCAGCATGGGAATTTTATTCCTTCTGGGAGGTCTGGCACGTAGTGCACGGGGGGACCAATTGAAGAGCTAATTGATGGAACAGTAGCAGCCCCAGGTTGTGAAGACCACATAACTGGCTGGGAGGGATCAGGACGCTGACCACATATCACCCTCCAGTACTGCACCCCACCAATGACGCCTGTAGTGGGTTGAGGTGGGGGACGCAGCGGCTGGGCAGTAAGGCTTGGCTCTTCATGGGCTGTTGTGCCGGGGCTTAGTTTAGTTTTGAAACTGAGGCACTGGCATTCTGAAAATAATTTATATAAATTGCATTTGAAATGCACATTAATTCTGATTAGGTACATATACACTAAATCATGGAATAAAAGATTGCGCAGTACATATTACATTATAAAATGCTTACTTGTTTAGTTTTCATTGGTACCTATCTGCAGAGTTGGGCAGATAAAACCAGCCTGTGTTATGACATTGATTTTAAACAAATTTCAAATGATGTGAAACAAACTTTAATGGAATAAAATAATTAAACAAAACACGCAGAATATAGTATAGTCTACATAATTACATTTCAAGAAAAAAGGAAGAACAGAAAACAATGCCCTACATAATTTCTTTCCAAATCATGAGATGAGAAGAACTGGCCCAGTTATAGTTTACTGACTGTATGACTTTCCAATGACATAACAGTCACTGTTACTTATTTTAACATAAGATAATTCAGTATGAAAATTATATTTATTTTTTGTTATAAGTGCACATCTCACTATTAGTAACGATGTTTGCATTATGGCTTTTTACTAGAAAAATATTATTAAAAACAAAATGTCTGCCAAAAGGGAAAAGAGTACTCCTATATCTAGTTTTTCCTGTTACAAGTTTTGTTACGCCTCTCTTCACACACATACTTAGGTATAAACTACAGTGTCATATTGGAGCTTATTTGATACCCCCTGTTCCTTATTGTGCATTATTTTCAAACACAAGTTTTTTTCCTTCCTTGTTTTTTTATTATCTTTTTATTTTGTATTTTTTTAATGGCAGTTTAGGAAGCTAGGCAGGTAGAGGTATACCAAGTAAGGTTCTTGGCCTTTCAAACCAACATTTCAAGATGTCTCACTATGGGCCAATTTCCACATTATCCTCTTTATCAACATATTGGTCAGAATGTTTGCAATAGTTTTAGTTAGTAATTGTCTAAGGTTTTATGGTTCATCCTTAAAATACTTTTGTATCAGATATGAATGACTTTGCAACACCCGCATATATAGCAGACGCCTGATTGATTTCCAAAGTTTCCATAGATTCAGAGTAGTAAGTGTCTACTAACTCTCATGTATACATTGACAACAACTGACTTAACAAGGATGGCTGTCGGAACTTTAATACAAATTGTGTAACATAATGGCAACTGTCTGATGTTGTTAGCTAATGCTGGATTTCTGACAATGAAGTCATTAATCCTCTTGCTCTCCAATATTTTTCACTGATGGATGGGGTGCTAGAAGTGGCCGGGCATATTTGAAGATGGTCTCGGTCCATTTCCTCTTGCAGATCACATAGAGGACAGAGTGGTGAAGAATATATCCCAATTCTATTTAAATGTTTTGCCAGACAATCATGTCCTGTAATCAACCTGAAGGTTGCAACTGCTGTTTTTCGAGGATACTCAGGAATTACTGTTTCAATGTTTGGTAGTTCCCATCTTTTATTTTTTGATTTTTCATAGTAATATTTTGCAATAATTTTTTTGAATTCAGAACTGTCTGATGTTAACCATTTTCATTCTAAGCATCACTCAAATATTGGACATTTAAGATTTTTTATTTATTTATTATAAATAATTATAATATATAATTATAAATATATAAATATATGAAATATATATAGTTTATTATATATATTTTCTTGTTTTTTATAATGTTCTTAAGTGTCTGACAGATATCTAAGACATGGCACACCTATAATCTTCGCAAAAGTTAAAGGCATATGGAGGTGGGCCGTGCTACAGACTCCAGCGAATCCTACTCTTGCCCCTCCTGCCAGTGCTGCTGAACGTGGTACACCAGCATTCCAGCATTTGAGAACAGGTCGTACAGGTTCCCCTGTACGGTATGTTTATTTGCACAGCACCTAGCCGCTAATGCGACTTTATCTGTGCAGTAATGAAGGTGTTCTAATGTTTTTAAGCTTTTGTGTCTTGGGCAATGGTTTCTTCCTATATACCTAATTTTGGATACAACACGCATCTCACGCGCTCTTATATAACTACACTGCCGGTACACGCGCTACGCTTTTCTCCTTGATCGCGGGCTAACATACGCCCCACACGTCCGCGCAAAGGCCAAACTTGGTCATGCTGCGCTCAGACAGCTCTACCCTATCCTCCGATCCACTATGCCCAATCATTTAAAACTACGTATTTACAGGGCAATCATTCCGCCATTGATCTTATACGGCTGCGAAGCCTGGGGATCAGCGGCACCTTCTACCATACGCAAACTGCAAACAGTGCAGAATAGGGCGTTAAGAATGATATACGATACCGGGCGTAGATTCCCGTCCTACATCCTTCACCACCATTCTGGACTTCCCTACATCATGGACTTGGTAAGGGAGCGATCCCGAACCATGCACTCCAAACTTAACTCCCACACCAATCAGCTGGTACGGGCATTAGGTCAATACGACCACAGAGCACCTCGAAGAAGGAAAAGTTACCGCCTACCCAAGGACGCCCTTGGATAAGGGTAACGCCACTCCCATCTTCCAACACATTATTACCCCAACACCTATTCCTGCCCCCTTTCTGTATCCTAAATTAGGTATACAGGAAGAAGCCATTGCCCAAGACACAAAAGCATGATAACAAACGACAACCTTTAACACCGCACAGATAAAGTCGCATTAGCGGCTAGGTGTTGTGCAAGCAAAACATACCGTACAGGAGAACCTGTACGACCTATTCTCGAATGCTGGAATGCTGGAATGCACTACGCTTGGCAACAGTGCTCCGCTTGAGCATTGGCCAGCGTTCACACGCCTAACTTTTGCGAGCGGTATAAATGAGCTTTCCCAGACATTAGAAATCCATCCAGTTCATTCCATGATATGAGATGGATATGACCAGCACACTACTGATATCCAGAGGACTTTCTCAGGAGTAATTTGTTAAGTGTTGATCTAGCTCCTGTTGATTGACTAAGTCTTAACAATTCTAAGATACTTTACTGAATAGAAAATGCTGCATATTGGCTAGTAAATAAATTATGCCTATTAATCTACTGATGCACTATTTTTTGATCCTCAGAGAGAAATTCTTCTGGTCTCTAGAATGAAAGTATTCTTTAAACTGCCACACAAGAGAAAAGTATTAGGTAATTGCATGCCATGCGTAGTAGAAATAGTAGGTATAACAAAATGAAATAGGTGCATTCCCCAAAATGTTATACAATATTGTTATGCAAAACGTTAAATGCCTCGTTTCAAACATGTATTACAGTTAAAGAAAACAGATATTTACTAAACATTTGATCCGGAAATTTATAAAAAGTTATTTTGTTGAAGTCTAATGAAGCACAGAAAACGTCTCAGTAGGTTCCTCTTATTCTCATTTTCTTAATAAAAATTTATATGTCACACTCCAGATTATAGGAGACTCCTTCAGCGTGGATAACCGGACAATATGAATAAATAAATTGCATCAAAATTAACTTACGGTAACTCCTTTCCATATAGTATCCGCTTTATTTCATTGAGGTCATCCCCTTTCACATTTTTCTCTAGTAGCTTTTCTAGGCTTTCCGTTTCTGGTTTTGTCGAAGCCATTATGATTTCAGCTTGCGGTTCCGATGCCGTGAAGACTGACAAAAATGTGTTCATTTCGAACCAGTATTTGCGTATTTATATCATCTATATATGTACGTAGCATTGCTTTATTGCTTATAAGAGGTTAAAGGTTAAAGTTTACAATAGCGATAACACTGCCTATTCAAATCTCTAATTTATGGCAGACCAACGGTCAAGGCAAATCTACTGAGATACACGAGCAAATAGTGAAAAATACATGCCTAGGGTATTCTAACACTTCTTTATATTGCACCGTGGCTACACCCGGCCTGTTGGTCTAGGGGTAAGATTCTCGCTTCGGGTGCGAGAGGTCCCGGATTCAAATCCCGGACAGGCCCAGCTAATTTTTATGTCCCTTGCTTTTTCTCCCGAGTTGTTGAGTTTATTACGTTTTTGTACATCCTATTCACTTCTTCCTACTTGAACTGAATTTATCCTTGCGATTCCAAAGTTATCTTGCAGTGCAATTTCCTTAAAACAGGTGTAGGCTTCTCTCGCAGGTTACTTCTTCCGCTTTCTCATGATGATGGATAGAGGTGGCATTGTATCCTTCAAGACGTTCATACTGCGATTTCATCAGAAATACTCATTTTAAAGTTTCCTGTGCCCTAAGCCCTAAAGCATTTCGCATGTGGCTGTATTTTAAACACACACGCACGCACACACACAAACATACACACACACACTTTCTCTACTACGTAAATAGGGGCAATATTGCATTTCACCCAGAAATTCGATATCGACATTTCACTGTAGATACGTGTAGGCCCCAGTCTGAAAAACGGCATTTTTAATAAAGGTCCGCGCTTGTGTGGAGGTGTGTGTAGGAACAGCATAACTCAAAAATGAAAACTCGATCAAATACCCAACTTGTTATTTTCCAAGGATGCGATACGAAGATTTTCAAGAAGAACCTCCCAATACAAACTATCCTTTATATCAGGCATGTCAAACGTCACTCCGAGGGTGTGAAGGGAGGGGTCTACCCCTCCTTAACTGCAGTAGCACGCACTAGTAGAACCGGTTTTCGCTTTGTTTTTCCCGTTTTCCGATTTGATCATCACGGAGGGAGGGGAAATAGGGGAAAATTTTTCACGCCTGGTGAGTGCTGTTTGACACCCCTGCTTTATATGGAAAAAGCTTCGCAAACTTTTATTTTTTCAAAAGTGACTAACAATTCTAATTAAAATACAATATCATTAAGATATTTTCAAGAGAAATGAAATGTTATATTTTCAATTACCTAGGAGTAGCCTCTAAAGCAGGATATAAGCTACAGTCGCTTTTGTCGCTTTTTGCCACCCGAGGTGGACGGATGCAACGAACAGCATTCGCAAAAATGTGACAATCTGCCACAGAAACAAACGATAGAGACTATAAACACAACCTTTCAACAAGCCGTAACAGTCTGTCATAGAAACAAACGGTATGCCGCTTTCTCTCCCAGCTGCTGGAACTCATTTCTGATCTAATCTGTGTGGTTTACTCATTCTTGTCAATAATCATCATTTAGAACTGCATTAACAGACTAATTAGGTTGACAATTATAATTTGCACCGGGAGTATTTTTTTCAGAAGAACTCAATTTGAGTTAGATATAAAAAATTATTTAATAATCCGGCCGTGAAAGCTTACAGTTACTCATGATTTCGTAATCATTTGCGTTACTGTCTATCTTAGAACGCCGTTTTAAACTTGAGTTTTCTTGTTTATTGTGAATTTTAATAATGCAGCTTACTTGATGATGACGCCAAACCCGTGATGAACAGTCACTTTCCTCCAGGAGGGAGGAAGCTTGACAAGGGAAGAGAGTTAATAATATATATAGGTATATATGCATTTCTCGGCGGGGGGATTTCTGCCCCCGAGGCACCCCTTGAATTCATCGCTGCACCAAACACTTCTTTTTCGTGTTCTCGCACAAACTACACACAAATAATGGAATTTCTCCTGAATATTACACTTTGCACCACTTATATAACGGTTTTCATTAATTGTTTATTTGGTATGCTCATTTTAGCATCAGGTTTTGTTTCTTTTGTATCTCCAGTTTTAGTATCAGAGGAACTAAGACTTCGTTCCCCTTTCTTCTTTAAAAACAGACATTACCTATCACTGCTTAAAAACACACACACATACAGAGAAACTGTGTATAATGTAATGCAAAATATGCAAATCAATACTGACAGATGAAGTGTACATATACTCGTATGGAATGAGCGGATCTATGTGCAAAACTTAATTTCAAAAAAAGAATAAAATTTCGTTTAGCATATTACTGTTTACTTTACTACTGTTGGCAGTTCAATATACACGCATTTCACTTTTAAAACCCTCATTAACAGTTTAGTTCATTAAACGGTCTACTAGCAGAATTTTGCACAAGCTTATACATTGCGCAAATGTAAGTTTTGATTCGTGCATTTTTGCGACATTGTTTTATTTTCTAGCTTAAACCCTGCCCAGAAATCCTCTTGATTTTGGAGACTTTGGTATAATTGGTAAACCGCAAGAGAGCAAAATCTTACCAAACAAAAAATGTAGATCTTGTTAAAGCACACCATTCAGGTGAAATGAATTTTTCAGTGGAGATAATAATTTCCGAGAAATTCCGTTTCATTGATCTGAATTTTCAAATGGTTACACTTTTCTCAAATAGGAAGCCGTTATTCTTTTTTTCTTCTTCTTTATTTCTTGTCCTGCCCATGCAAAGAGAATGGAATATGAAAATCATCACATAGGAACCAGCTTTTAAAAATGTGAGTATCGCTTAAGTCTACCGTATTCCCCTGTTCCCATTGTACCTACAAGGAAATATGAATAGAACCATTTCTGCAAACGTTTATCTCGATTAAAATCAAGAAGATAACAATATAAGGTTTTGTAGGAATAGCTTGTTGAAGAATAGGTAGAGAAAGTCATGTGAATGTGACACATTTTTTGTCCTGGTCATGCAAAGAGAATGGAATATCAAAGCCCTTACATAGTGACCAGCTCTTAAAATATTTGACTATCGTTTAAGCCTACTGTATTCTCCTATTCCCGTTGTACCTATAAAAACCATACAATAAAACTATTTCTGCAAACGTTTATCCGTCCGTCCGAGCTGTTGGCAGGCTGAGGTTAAGCCTGAATGATTTTTCTGCGTTCCCACCTTCAATAGGGGTTAACTGCAGACAGAAATTTACTGGAAAGGTTGTTTTAGAATGGCTTGTTTTATTTTAGTTTGATTGGGGTTAAGAATGAAGCTTTTTGTTCCTCGACAACTGTCTTTCAGGATGCAGCAGTTATCTACACCCTGCCCTCATCCCCAGGGGCCTACTACGAGAGGTATGGGTTTGGAGCACCCGGGATCCCGAGCCGCTCACCATCATTTCACTCCCTCCATGCCCATCAACCGTTGCCACGATGTAGCTGCTTATGTAGCTTCTATTCATCACTCTCTTCCTCTTTTAGTATTATTATGATTATTAGTTTTTAAGACCTTACGTTAATAACTCCTGTCTCGCCAGCACGGATCTTTTCTGTGTCCGTGGTCCTGTCTCACGGTTTCATCGCGGCCCCCGACTTGTGTGCTCTTGGGAGGTCTCAGGTGCGAAGATTGGGCGGACCCTTCACATTACCCTCATGTGTAGCCTTAGGTTCTGAGCCCATCCACACCGTCATGTACGCCCACGTAACTCTCTGAGGGCGCGGCCTGTATTAATCCCTTGACAACCATGTGCCGCCCGGTTAGTATCACTGGCCGGACGTGCTACCGTGACCGAACCCCAGTGTAATCAACCACAAGTCCTCTGAATCCGTGTCTGACTCTTGCACATCGGCACGGCCTAAAGTGGGGAGCCCCAGGCAGTTATTCCTGTGGTAGGGGCATACAGCCGAGGTGTGCGTGGTGAACGGTTTACTCGTGTGGACAAGCAGTGGAGATCGGAGAGTATTCACTTTGAAGTACGCTTTGAGCGTGTAGAGGGGTGCCACGGTGGCATAAACCATGATTTGGTGTCTTTCTTTGTTTGATGGTAGGCTGACGCCAACGGTTCCGGATGGGGGACCCAACCCATAATGTATCCACGCAAAACCCCCTTTACTGGTGTTTTCTTGGTGATGACCTTAGCAAGCGAAGGGTAAACGATGAAGGACCTAAGCCTGTTCTAAGACACAGGATCAATGGCTCAGTACAAAACGCAACGCGACCAAGAGACGGTGCACGTTTGCTCGAGACGTCCACTGCAGAGCAATCTCAAAAGTTGTTAAAAGCGAGTTTGTTGATCTCCTATCCGATCCGGGTAGCCCCACAGAAGTCATTAAATTCGTGTACGGGAGTTGTTACTACCTCCAGCCTGGACGGTCTGTCAACGGAGGAGATTGTCACCTGCGTCTCCGATCAAAAAGTATGTCAGGCGTACCGTCTAACACGAAAACAGGATGGAAAAGAGGTTTCTTTAAGAACGGTGTTTCTCACCTTCAAGGGAACTTATATACCAGAATATATCTTCTATGGGTGCAGTACACCCGTATGTCCCGAACCCCATGCACTGTTTTCAGGGCCAGAGGATCGAGCATACCAGGAGCTCGTGCGCGCAACCTATTATTTGTGAAGAATAGCAGGGTTAGCATCACATGGGGACACTCCTGTATTCGGGACTCCTGCTACGTGAAGTCGCTCGCGCCCATGTCTACAGTTTTACGATGAAAAGTGCATACAGGGTTTGCGGTTTAAGGAACGTCTAATTTTTCCGGAAGCGCGGCGGCGCTTCGAACAGCTTAAACCTGCTAACGCCACAAGTTATGCATCAGCTGCGCGCCACACTCCTGTGGCCACTGTCGGTTTGCAAGACCTGTCCGTTTCCGATGCCTCCATCAAACTGACTGGCCAGCGAACACCCCTCCACAGCCTGCAGCACGTGCTCCGGACATACAACATTTAGTTTCTCACCGTTTGCCCTCAATCGCCTGTCTACAAGAAACCGATGTGCAACATAATCACGCCTTACATCTTCATGGCTTTTTGGCACTTAGAAATGACTCTGCAGCTAATCGGCGAGCAAGCGGTGATATTGCTACTCTGTTAGCCCATAACATCTCTGCCACCAGCATCCCATTTAACACGCCGCTGTAAGCTGTAGCGGTGCGTGTACATTTCTTTTCCTTTCTTTTTCTTTTTTTGAATTAACGTCCTCCAACATTGTGTCACATCGGACGAATGAATGAAATGAAACGGGTGAAATGATGCTCAAATGAGTCCGAGGTCCATGGAGCTTTAATTTACCCGACATTCGTCTTCTCAGGGTAGAGAAAACCTCGGAAAAAACTTTACCCGGATAACTTACCCTAAGCGAGATTCGAACTCACGACCTCTTGAACCATCACGCGGGCGGTGCGGTGCGTGTACAGCTGCAAGGTCTGGGTCTATCTATTTGTAATATCTATCTGCTACCGGCCAGTGTCGTACAACAGAACGATATTAGGGCTCTTTTGGCACAGGTTCCTCCACCGCTCCTCTTTATAGGTGATCTGAATGCCAAAAACACCTTATGGGGCTCCGACACTGACGATGCTCGTGGATTCCTAATAAACGTTTGCGATATGACCGGATCACTACTGTTAAACAATGGTGCCTCTTACCTTCATATCCTCTGCCTACGGTACATATTCTGCACTCGACGTTTCTTTCTGTAGCCCGCCGATGGCACCTCTTTTTGATGGTCGGTACTTTCCGACCCTTTTGGTGGTGATCCTTACCTATCAGGATACTTTTCTGTACCTACACGACATTCCCACTGGATTATTTCCAAGGCTGACTGGGGAAATTTCGTTTCCTCATTCACCTTCACCACGATGGTTTTGTCACCACCGATGAAATGCTGGAATATTTTACCTGCTTTATCTTGCTTGCAGTGGATTCCAGCAAACCTCGACGTCCATCTACCCCACGACACGTTCTTGTACCTTGGCAGAACGAGGAATGCGATTTGGCTATCAAAGCACGAAAGCGTGCTCTACGTGTTTTTTACTTACATTCAACTGAGGTAAACTTTATTCATTTTAAACGCCGTCGTACAAGGGCACGTTTTGTACTTCGTGGTGCAAATTGTAGTTCCTGGGAATCTATTCGACGTATGTACGGCAAGTGTCACCGGGCGAAAATTCCCGGTCTTGTCGTATAGGGCTGCATGTACACAAGTAAGCAGGATAACGCCGACACCCTTGGCGACTCTTTCGCTGCCGATAGCCAGACGCAAAGTCATATTATCGCACTTCTACCCATCAAGGATTCTGCGGAGCGGAAACTCCTCAATTTAAAGTGACTCTAGTGAACCACACATCACTCATTTTACAAAAGTGGAGTTGGTGCGTGCTTTGTCTGTCGCAAAGGACTCTTCTCTTGGTCTTGATGACATCCACCGACAAATGCTGCTTCACCTTCCACCTGAGGTTCTCTCCATTCTGCTGAGCATCTACAACCGTGTCTGGTTTCAGCAGGCTTGCCCATCTTCCTGGTGAGCGGATATTGCCACCCCTATCCCTCGGCCCGGAAAAGACCGGACACTTCCTTCTAGCTGCCGCCCTATTTGCCTAACGAGTGTCGTTTGTAAGATCTTGGAACGGATGACTAACACTTGCTTGGTGTGGTGGTTAGAGACCAATTACCTGCTGAGCAAGGTGTGGTGTGGTTTCGTCGCCGTCGCTCTAGTATCAACAGCCTGACGCACATGGAGGCTTACATCGCAAATTCCTTTCTCATAAAGCAGCATGTCTTTTTTATATAGTTTAACACCCGTTTTTACTACGTACGGCACCGCAGGCGGTGACACTGATGATATATGGAATGAAGATGGATCACCGGTGAAATGAGATGGCGGGGGAAAGCGGAGAATCCGGAGGAAGCCCGCCCCAGCACCACTTCGTCCACCACGAATCCCACATGCGGTTGGCTGGGATCGAAACCGGGCCGCTTTGGTGAAAGCAGCATGTCGTGGTGGTCTTCTTAGACCTGCAGAAGACCTAAGACACCACATGGCGCTATGGTGTCCTCCGTACTCTGCACGAATACGGTTCACGCGGTCATATAGTGATCTTCGGTTTTAACTTTTTACAACTTCGCCAATTTCGTGTCTGCATTGGCCATACGCTCTCATAAGAACGGGTCCAGGAGAATGGTTTACCCTAGGGGTCGATTCTCAGTGTAACGTTTTTCGCCCTCGCCGTTAACGGCATTGCCAGTGTTGTTCATAGCGGAATCCCAATGTCACTATGCGTTGACGACTTGATAACTTCACGACTTCAGCACATCGAGCGTCAACTACAGCTGGCCATAATCTCCACCGCCAAGTGGACCCTTCGCACCGTGTTTCAGTTCTCCGCTACGAAAATGCAACGTATCCCATTTCAGTTTATGGTGTACTCCCTCCTCCTGATCTTTATTTGCGTTGCACACGTTTTCCGTTTGATCCTCACGTTTAGCTCTTGGGCTTTCACCTCGACAGCAAACTCACCTCGGAGCACCATATTCGTCAACTTCGGGTTTCCGCGATCGTTCGCTTTGGGTACTCAGGGTTTTATCTGGGACACTGTGAAGTTGAGGTTTTATCACTCGCTAGCGCGGTCCAAACTGAACTATGGCAGTTTTATCTACGGCGTAGCGTTCAGCTCTAAACTCCGCCTTATAGACACTGTGCACCATACTGGTATCCGTCTAGCTGCTGGAGCTTTCCGCGCTAATCGTCATGAGTGTCTCTATGTTGATTCCGGCGAACCTCCAGTCTATTCGGCACTCCTTTTCTTTTTTTTTTTTTTAATGTTCTTAAGTGGCCTGGTTGGCAGCTCACCCTGGTCGCCCTTCTTTTGAATCCATACCGCGCCCGGAACTCACTCACGATTATCTGCGGAATAGCACTATATCCCGCCCGTTCATTTCACGAACTGCTCGCCGCGCATAACCTCCGAATGCCTGATGTAGAGCGGTATTCTCTTACCCGCTTTCCCCCTTGTCAACTCCAACCACCGGTTTGATCTTGCGTTTGCTGGCTGTGGTAAGATGGCCACCCCCAGTCGCAACTTTGTCAATTTTCTACTGGGCCGTTACGGGACTTAAACTCCGGTATTCACCAATGATTCTCAGTTGGGTGATGCTAGAAAGTAAAGCAAGATATCCTACTGATAAACTGGCAACTTGGTGCAAAAATGCGAAACTCGAGATTGCTCCACACAAATCAAGGAAACTTTAAAAGGAGTCCAATTATAAAATATAACAATCAAAACATTAAACGGTGTAACGCAGCAAAACATTTGGGAGTTATGCTATATAGCGTTCCACTCTTAGAAGACACTATGGAATTAAATGGGACATCTCTATCTAGCGCATACAAGTTGCCATTAGCCGCGTCCTTTTCCACCCTCGCGCTGTTGCCAGATTCCTAATAGCATGGTATTCATTTGTTATAAATTTCAGATTTGAACACATTATCCTATGCAGAATTTTTTCTCTATCAGGTTATATCCTTTTTAGAGTCATTATACCATACATTTCTATAGGCCCAAATTTCTTCAGAAAACGTTTTTTTCAATAGAAGTCCGATGTTTGCTGTTTCTATACTCATGACGCACTAACTAACAAGCTAACTGCTAGAATGCATCTATATTTTTTTCTTAGGTGAGGAAACCATAGTGCTACTACCTGCCCACTTTGAATTCTGTATGTTTACCCAGTTAAGTGTTATAATTTTTAAAATTAAATGTTTTCGGAAAATTTCATATCTGTGCACTGCAAAAGTTACGCAGTGTGAAACTTTTTTGTTATTGAGTTTACATCAGGGAACCAGCGAGAACAAATGTTGAGGAAGGTTGGAGAAAGTTTTTAAAATAAACCAAAAGCCAGTAACCTCTTTCTTTTATCCAGTAAGGCAAACAAAAGGTATTCATCTATTCAGCGTCAGGCCTGACACAGAAGATAGTATAAGGAGCAGCACTAACATTAGTTCGAAAGAGGCCGTGTGTGTAACTGTGAGCTGTTATTGCGTTATTTGTTAAATATTTTTGTAAATATTTGTAGTTATGGAGGGGGAAGCTAGGAAGAGACGATATGTTGGTAAATTAAGAAGTAAGGAACGCCAAATAATTATGAATGTGTTAGATTATTTTTTAAGCAAAATGCGTGTAAGGCAGTAAAAGAAACAGTCAAGGCTATCGGGTGTTCAGAAGCAGTAGTGTGTATGATTAAAAAGGAACTAATGAAAGGACCTCTAAGAACGCCATCGAAAAAGAAAGCAAAAAGGGCGGGACTACACAAAACGCTAGGTTAACGCAATATGATTGAATAGTGCAAGGTGGAGTGCGGCGAATTGTTCATTCTTTACAGTTTGCAAATACTCCACCCACGCTGAATATAATTTTGTCACGATTCAACAGTGATGAGACCCTACCAAATTTCTCAAGGGCCATTCTGAATTGGGGTTCGAATATGAAAGAAGGGGTAACAAGTGCATATTAATAGAAAGAGACTATATCGATATCATCAGATGGCGACATAAACATCTAAAAGACGTAAAAAGGTTTAGGGACCAGGGGAAATCAGTTGTTTATACAGACGAGTCATTTGTAAATTTAGGTCATACAGTAACAAAGACATGGAGGGATACCAAAGTTAAAAGTGTCCGTCAAGCAGCAATTGAAGGACCAAGTACAGGACACCGGCCCCCTCGGAGTCGCTCGCGGAGAAAGATTCTCAACTAGTACATGTTGCAACACTGCGCTCCATTTAACGTGTACTGTCTTCTAAGGGTGGAATGCGCTTTAGATGAAAAATTAAATTATATTAAACACACAGAATATGTGAGGAGTAAGGCCGAAATAATTAAGCACAAGCTGTCAAGAATTGTGAACATGAAATTTAAAATATCCCTAACATTATTGTATTTTTGGATCGATAATCACTTTTGCTGCAGGGGTGTGGGCAGACAAAATGACAAGAATTACATTGAAATGAAAACTTGGAAGTTCTCAAAGAAAAATCATTTTAAGGTACACAGGGGCGGTCTGCACCACCCCAACAATGGCTTTATTGATTATTACGGGAATATGGCCAATTGATCTTTTACTTAGACTAAGAGGTGCCACGTTTTAGATGAAGAAGCAAAATTGGAACAACGTACATGAAATAGTTTGAAACAGAAATGCAATGTACGCGAGGTTCATATGCTAGTTTCACGTGATCAACGGTCGAACGCTCAAAATCCCGGAAGCATGCGCAGAATAGCGTCAATATGCTTGGAGTAAACTAGGAAGCCGTTACCTGCGAGTACGTGGTGTATAATGGGAAAGCTTTGGTGGCAATTTACTGCGGTCGGCTCCTCTCAACGATAATAAATGAGAGAACCAACGAATAGATATCTCAAAACGAAGTTTGGATTGTTCCTTTAAAACCCACAAAGTACCCTGAGAACTTCAAAATCCATGCTGTACCAAGTTAAGCTGAGGTAATGACGCCAGGAACATCCTAAAGCATTCACACCTTCTTCACATCAGTAGCAAATTTAACATCATATCATCTGCTTCAAATTGGTTCCCAACAACGTGGGGTATTCTTCGACCTGCAACTTTCAGCGTCAAACTGGCTTCCCAACGTGAGGCAGCATTTCGGCGACAAATTGGCATCCCAAATTTTTTTTTTCAACCGTGGAGGGGAAAACCCCGTTATAGGTGAAGGCCGACATGCTGAGACCAACAGTGTGAGGGTCTCTGCGCCCTGAAGGGGGAGGGTTACCCACTAAAAAAAAACCTCAACGTGTTAGTTCGTGCAATGCTAATTTTATCGTGCATCATCTTGCGTTAGTTGGGTCCCGCATAGCACCCCGGTTAGTAATTGAAAGCTTTAAGCTGGCATGTAGCACATGCGAGCGATCAGAAGTTACTTTTTGGTAATGCCCATGAAACCTGGACAGGACCAAGAGGACTACATGCGTTGTGTTATCTTGGTGTTAATATGAAGACGCTATTTGTGCTTACTTATGATTAAAGTTGCACAGGCATAAGCCTGTTAGTCGTTATGATACGTGCTAATGTTAGTGTTAGCGTAACATGGTGTTATGCGTGCAATATTTAAGCTTACATCCAGCGTTCCACACACACCTGCAAGTCGTTATGGTATTAGCTAACGTTAGTGTTAGCGTAATATGATGTTATTCGTGCGATCCTTTGGCTTATATCTAGTGTTGCGCAGGTGTTTACCTGCAAGTCGTTATGGTATGTGCTAATGTTAGTGTTAGCGTAAACTGATGTTAGTCATGCAATATTTATGCTTATATCTAGCGATGCACAGGTGTAGACCTGCAAGTCGTTATGATATGAGCTAATGTTAGTGTTAGCGTACAAAAGATATGTTTTCGTGCAATAGTTAAGCTTATATCTAGTGTTGCACAGGTATATACGTGCAAGTCGTTAGTATCAGCTATTGGTTAGTGATTATATACGTGCTTGATGAACGCAATTGCGCTAGAGTTCTACTTCGTCTGCCTGAGACAGGCAGGACTTGTCATGTCTTCGTTAATCATAGATTCGCCTGGTCGTCTGAGTGTCCTACTCCATCATACGGTGGCCCGCTTTCACCGCGCACGTAGGACACTGGTGGGAGGCCCTAGTTCTCCCGGTCCGCCTCGGCAGTCGCCGAGGGCTTGTAGGGCTCTGTGGCAGGCTGTGGTCTGAAACAGGGAAAAGGAAGGTTTAGTTGTGTGAGAGAGAAGGGAACAGTCCTGTGTCAATGTCTGATTCAGTCGTGTAGTAGATTGTTCAAGAATTCCTCTACTTCCGTGTTATTTGGAGTTAGATTTCTGTCGAAAAGCGCTAGTGGTCTAGCATGTTTATAAATTTCCATTATATATTTGCCTAGGTTCGTTACTAAAGGGTTGTGATGTTTATGCAGCTGTTTATACGTATCGTGTAAGAGCTTTTTAATGAATTGCTCTATCGTGTGCATTTTTAATTCTTCGTGTAATAGTTCGGCTGGCGCAGTGTAAGGCACTTTTGCTACCAGCCGTAGGATTTTGTTTTGCAGTCTTTGTAGGCGCATAATGTGTGTTTTTGCGGCATAACCCCAGACCGGAGCAGCGTATGTGAGTATAGGGCGGATAAGCGTCTTGTATAATGTTAGTCCCATTTTGAGTTTTAGTTGCGAGTTCATGTTTATAAGGGGATAGAGTTTGCCTAATTGGGCGTTCACTTTTCCCCTTATTTGGAATATATGCTGCTTCCATGTGAGTCCCTGGTCCATTCGAAGCCCTAACCAAGTGACTGTGCTTTTCCACTCAATGTTCTCTCCAAATATAGTGAGTGGTGGAAGCTGGTGTTTACCTAGTCTATGGTTGATTCTTTTGGTGAATATGATAGCCTGCGTTTTCCTGGCATTCACCTTAATTCGCAATTTGGTGAACCAATCCTGTAGCTCTTTAAGGGCGTTTTGTAACCTCCTGTGAATGAACTCGGTTTTTCCCGATTGCGCTACAATTGCTATGCCATCTGCGTAAATGAATAAGTTCGTGTTGTGTGTTTTCGGGATATCGTTCATTGTTATATTAAAGATATTCGGCCCCAATATACTTCCTTGTGGGACTCCCGCTTTTATAGGGCGTGGGGGGGGGGAGGAGAGTTGGTTATTTACTCTGGACTGGAATGTCCGATTGTGGAGCTAATTGGCGATTAGTTTTATTAGAGAGTCGAGTATAAGTGTTTTCAGTTTCTTGAGCAGGCCCGCGTACCAAACTCTGTCGAAAGCGCGTTCTACATCAAGTAGGAGTGCGCCTGTCGATTTTCGGAAGTTAAACCCATGTGTGATGTGTTCTGTGGCTCTCAGAAGTTGCAGGGTTGTGGACTGGCGTGCGCGGAATCCTAATTGTTCGGGTATAGTTATGTTCTGTTTGATTAGCTGTGCGTTTAGGCGTTTTAGTATTACTTTTTCAAGTAGTTTTCCCAGAGCGCTTAGTAGACTAATTGGTCTGTAGTTCTGTGGGTTGGAGAGATCCCTGCCCTTCTTGGGAAAGTGTACGGCTATTGCTGACTTCCATCTGTCAGGGTAGTACCCTTTCTCTAGCACATAGTCGAAGATTTTGGAGAGTAGTTTGAAAGCTTCTTCGGGTAGGTTAGCGCCGGAATGCTGTCTGGCCCAGGGGCCTTTCGTTTTGGTAGATGTTTAATGAGCCCTTTGATTTCACTGGGACATGTTTTTCTGATTTTATTGTGAGTTATTTGGTCTTTATATTCGCACGTTTCTTCCTCGGTTTCGGCGGTGAATTGTGGACAAAAGGGAGTGATGTTTGGTGTTAATGTTTCTTGTAGCGCGTCCGCGAACGCATTTGCTTTTTCTTGATCGGTGGTGGCTATGGTCCGGTTATTATGGAGTGGAGGGATTTGTACTTTAACGCGTATTAGGCAGAGAGCTACTTTCCACATGGAGTCTCGTTTATAATCGAGATTCTCCAGTGTGTTCTGCCATTGACTCGAGACGTGATTTGAGATCCTTCGCTTACTAGGTTATTTAGGTATTTAACGTACTCGAGGTCTGTTAAATGCCGCGTTTTTTGCCATTTGCGTCTGGGTCTGTTTCTTTCGGCTGTTAGAGAGGTTATGTCTTGTGCCAGTTTAGTTTGATGTTGCCTAGGCTGGCGCATTGGCACAGAGGCTGCCGTTGCTATTTGATGGCCTTTTCCAATTGGATGACCGCTTCGTTGGTGCTTTCGTTAGTGTTTAGTGGGGCAGTGGGCAATTTTTTGCTTACAGTATCGGGAAATTTTACCCAGTTCGCTCTGGTATAATTTGGGTGTTTAATTGGCGGGGCTAGAGCTGCATTGCCCTCTAGGGTGATTACGAGGGGCAGATGGTTCCATGACAGCTCATTCATAACTTTAAGATGTGTTCTGCGTGTTAAGTTTTTGGACAGGGCTAGATCTAGCACATCAGATCTGTGTGTCCAGCAATAAGGAACGTAAGTATGTTCCTCAGGAGTGTGGATTAAGAAGTCCGAGTTGTTTTCGAGGTGTAATAATGCTCGTCCCTCTTTATTAGTCTCGTTGCATCCCCAAATTTGGTGTTTAGCATTGAGATCACCCGCAATTAGGGCCCTATTGTGCTGCTGCGTTAGGTCCGTTATATCGGATGTGATTAAAGTACCGGGAGGGGCATAGGCCGCCGCTATGAGCACTTTGTTGTTATCGAGTGTGATTAGAACGCTGGTGGTTTCCAAATTTTGGAGTTGCATATCTCTATCTGTTCGGTGAGTCGTGTATCCCGGGATGTTAAATCTATGGTTGTCTTTAAGGCGAGTTTCTGTGATAAGGACAATATGTATATTATTACGGGTGAGGAATTCCTTGAACTCTGTGTTTTTACGCCTAAGTCCTCTAGAGTTCCATGTCATGATGTTGATATAGTTTGTATGGTCCATCTGGATACTTAGAGGAAACCAGGTGTCACCAGCAGCTGGAGGAAGTCCCTGTAAGACGCCAGTATGGAGCGGACCTCCGACAATTCCGCTTCCATCAGCAACCCAAGGATGTGTCCCACTGACTCCCTCAGGTCGCTCTCTTCCATGCCGGTGTTAGAGACACGCCGATACATCTGTTGTTGATGGTGTAGTCTTGGGTCTCGGGGTCGTCTTTGCTGGTCCGGCTGGTTCCTCCGCGCCGTGCGCGACACTCCGCGAGGCTGGCGGGGCGTCCTAGAGCCAGACCGTTTCTCAGTGACAGGAGCCTGTGCCACCGCCCCGGCCACACTAGGCACTGGTGGGGCCCGCTCGGGCACTACTTCCTGCGCCCGGCTCCCAGCTTCCACAGCCATGCGTCCGCCCGACCCCTGGAGGTTACGTGCCGCCGCCACATGGCGCTGGTACTCAGGACAAGCCCGGTACCTGGCCCCGTGGCCCTGGCGCAGGCATAACGCGCACGTTCTCTGGGGGGGGGGCGGAACCTCACAGCCACGAGAGTTGTGGTCACCGGTGCAATTAGAGCACACCCTAACCGCGGCCGTGTACCTCGCCTCCGTGTGCCTGAGTTACTGGCACCTGCTACACTGGACTGGTATGACCGGTCGCCTGTATAACTCCACCTTCACTTGAAAGTGGAGCACATATTCGACCTGCCTTAAACGGTCCAGGTCGTCCACCGTCGCCAGGTCCACCAGATAGAAGGGAAGAGGTGTTCGGGCCTGGTCGTAACGCCTAAGTTGCGCCATTCGCAGCACTGAAAAGTGCGCGGCACGCAACTCAGCCTTAATGGCCTCCTCCGCCCCATTATAGTAAACGTGCTTTAACACGGCACTGAAGGTTTGCTGCTCGTCCTGCCTCGTCAGTTGGAAGCTGATCTCCTTCTGCCGCAGAAAGGCACACATGTGTGCATAGTCCACGGGGGACGACATGCGCACCAGCAAATCCCGCGAAAGCGGGGCCCTGGTCACTGTGTAACCCTCATTGGCATGGAGGGAGTCAAATTCTAGCAGGGTCTGGAACAGAGTGACATGGTGTTTATTGACATAAACTGGCGCTTGCATCCTGGGTGCTTGGGGGGCGGCAGTGGGAGCAGGAACCATAGCCGGGTCTGGTCTGGAGGAGGGGCCGGCTACGGGGCTCACGGAAGGGGCCAAGGGAGTAGGTTGTTGGTTTGATTGAGGTGGAGGGGTGGAGTGGTTAGAGCCAGAGGGGGAAGCGAGAGGAGGCGGGGTAGGGGGCAGAGATGGGACTGACGTGGCGGAAGAGGAGCGGGACCTAGGGAGGGGGGTATTGAGGGCAGATGGATTCGGAATGGGAGTCCGGCCGAGCTCAGGCGTCGCGGCAAGGCCGTTTGCCGCCTGGGCTGCGACTGGGGGACTCGCGGATGGTGTCACGGGGTGGGAAGGAGGGATGAGGTTAGGTGGGGGAGATTCAGGAGCTGAGGGGCCACCAACATCCAATAGTCGCTTAGTGACCCTTCCACGGGTCGTGCGCATCTCGCCAGGAGAGCGCTTCACTGAGGACTTTTTGGACTTGGTCATAATTGGAAGGAGAGATGGATGTTATATAAATGAAAAACAGCAAACAAATATAATATATGTCCTAGACAAGCCCTAACTTAACCTTCGAAGAGTTTCGGAAGAGAAGAAGAAATAAAAGCCTATAGGGGACCTAACGGGGAGCTTAAAACTATATAGAAAAGAGGAAAATAGATAAGTAGTAGAGAAAGAGCAGTTAGTGGGCGCTAAAAAGCCCGAAGTACAGAGGTCCTGCCCTAAGGTGCCTAGATTCCAGTCAGGTGACTGTTGGCTACATACTTGTACTTCTACCCAGTTAGACTGTTAGTGTGCCTGCACAGGCGGATTCTGGCTGGCGGGAACTGAAGCTTCTATCGCCGGGCGTCTGAAACCGTGAGTGGTGGCCTCCGCACTATGCTCGCTGGACAAGATCTCTCGGATTCCCTTTTTCGCGCTTAAACAAGCTAGGAGGGCTCTTCTTAGCAGCTGCAGACGATCTCGAAGTTCTGGCATCCCAAACGCGGGGCTCGACGAGGAATAAAGGACACATCTAGACTTCGGAGAAGACAACTACCACCAACAACAAGGTAGGACAACAGCGATCGACGAACTTCCAGAACTTCAAGAAATAAGGTATTGTGAAAAGAATTTATTAAAAATCACATTTACTTAAGGAATGGAAAAATGTTAGGTCCAGACTTACAAGAGCAAATGGAAATGTAAAATAACGAACATTGTGATAGCATACAGGACAGTAGTGAAAATATTGTAGAATTTGAAGAATGTAGTAGTAATGTATTAAGCAATTTAGAAGTGCAAGAATTGGAAAATCATAGGACTAGGGAAATAAATGTTAGTTAGGAAATGCATGAAAACAGTCTGAAAATGCAATAAACTGGAAAAAATATGTGAAATGTTAGGAGTAACTAACCGAAAGTTAGGTGAAAGTAATAAGAGTTTAAGAGCAGAGTTAGGAAACATAGACAAACAGATGGGTGAAACTAACTAAAAGATAGGAAACTTAGATAAACAGATGAGGAAACTACCAAAGAGTAAGAAAGATAGAACAGGTAGGAGAAAATTTAGACAAAAAAATGAGAGAAAATAGTCGAGAACAAAAAGACATCAGGAAACAGCTGGAAAATTTGAAGTTAGAAATGAGGGAAGAAATAAATCAGGTTAGGAGTGAAATAAAAGAAAACAGGGATCAGGTCAAAGGGGAGGTGCAAAATGTGAGGAAAGGTATGTGTGATACTGAAGAGAAAATAAGTCTAAGAATGGCAGAAAGATCAGAAGAAGAAAATGATACATTTTATTGAGAGAGAAATTAGCAAAGAAGTTAGAAAGAGATAGATAGGAATTATCACAAAGGTTAGGAAAGGGAAGGGAGGAATTATCACAAAGATTAGGAAAGGAAAGGGTGGATTTAAAACAGAAATTGAAAAAAGAAAAAGAGGAAAATAAAGCTAGGTTGGAGGGATCAGACGCAGAATGTCAAAAACAAGCTAGTAGGGTAGATGAGATAAATAATCAGGTAAAGAATGTATCAATTGAAATTGTTAATGTAAGAGAAGTGTTAGAAAATTTAAGAATCTATGAAACAATACCAATTCTATGTCCAGTAATGTGAGTGAGGTACTTAATAGAAACGAAGCAATGCCCAAAGCTTGTGCGGACATTTCTATGCCTAGTATGGGCAGTACATAATTAAACCTGAGTACTAGAACAAACATTCCAGGAAATGGTAACAATGGTTTACACTTACCTTGTCATATGTGGAACGAAATAGTGCCACCTGTTTTTGAAGACGAGGAATCAGACGATCCCAAAGCTTTCATTGAAGGGTTGGAGGAATATTTTAATGTCAAAAATGTGCCTGAGGAATACAAAATGGTTATGGTGAAGAAATGTTTCAAGGGCAACGCAGCTAATTGGTTCAATTTATCACTGGGAAATAATAATTTCAGGACCTTTGTAAATATAATCCTTAGCCGGTATTGGGGAACCAGCAAACCGGCTCATATAAGACTAGAACTAAGCCATGGGAAATATGACCCGAGGAAAGACCATTCCATGGTAAACTATTTCATGAAATTGGCACTAGGTCAAAAATATTAGAACTACCTTTGAGCGAGAAAGATGTGATTAATCTAGTTATCACATATTTTCCCCAAGAAATGCAACACTACCTCATAATAGCTCGACCACAAAGTGTGGCAGCTATGATCGATTTATTATTAGCTTTAGAAGCTAATAAACAAAAACAACATACAGAATATAATAATCGCAACTACGAAAGGTTCAAAATGGAAGCTAAGAATCCTTTCGGGCATGTTGCAACAGATTATCAAGATATAAACCAATAAATTAGGGGAAAATATCATGGGCCTGTGCCTAAATTCAAAGCAAATAACTCTGAAAGTCAAGGGACGAACCATTTCTAGAGGAATGACCGAAATTGGCATGATCATCGCAGGGTTAGAGATGTACAAGTAAATGATCTAGGGTCAGATAGATACCACCAAAATAGAAAGAGGCAAAGGGACCTTACGTGTAAAAGAAACAACGACAATGAAAATTGGGCCAATGATAATCGCTATGAATATGTGCCATGGTCACCCAGCTCGCTTGTTGAGGTCATTCCACTTCTCGGAGTATGTCATAAGCAATCAGAGCGACAGAAATCCCACAGTGTTTACCAGACCAGCTGAGTCAATGGAATTTAACAGACTAGATGTAGGTCACGGTAATAACCAAGGTCAAATGCCGGAAAATCATAACAATCCTCAGGATAGTAGACATAGTACAGGGGCGATAAGGAAGTGTCAGGGAAACGAATCCCCCAGTCAGACACGTCCTCGGTAAGCAGAGAAAGATATCAGGGAACTAGGTGGACCGTATGTACAAAATTTCGTTCCCACGGGGCAACTGTTAATAGTACAGAATAGGGAGAATAGAAACACAGAACTCCAAGATGAGAAAATGGCAGATGCACCTAAAATTGAGGTAGTCATAAATAACAAAGGATATCATGCAAACGTCGACACAGGGGCTAATAGCACGGTTTGTTCTCAGAATTCTTATGATGAATTAAAAGGGAATGGCGTGAATATAATGACACTACCAATGAGTGGAATATATTGTTTATTAGCCATCGGTAAAAGAAAAGAACGCGTAAGGTTACAAGCAATGCTAGATGTAAAAATTAAAGGGAAAACTACCCAAATCTTTTTTCTCGTTGTAATGAGATTAGTGACTGACGTAATCATAGGGTGTGATTACTTGTATAAATGGGATGCTAGTATAAACTTTGAACATCGATTTTTGGAGCTAACAATTAGGGGTGAAGTGATGACTGTACCATTTGTGGAAGATAGTAATTCTGAGATGATGATAATAATAATGGATGATGCTGAGGCAGAAGTTAAAACTGAAGCATTCTTCGTCGAACATACTAAGATAGGAGCTATGGAACTAGCCAAAATAAATAATATACAATATGCTATATATGAAATAGATAGGGACTACTACGACGATATAGAAATAGAGAGAAAGAAATAGATGTTCCCCAAGAAAATCTCTTAAGAATTATGAATTGTACAAACACAAATAGGTACAGAGATAACGAAAACCTTGACATGTTAGAAGATTTTTAGAGAGAAAGAAATCAAGTGAACCACAAGCAGAAAGATCAACTATACAACATCTTTGTCAGAAATAAAGAAGTATTTTCAGAGAAGCCAGGTAGATGTAACCAATATACTCATTCTTTTGAAATGACTCCGATAAGACCTTATAACTATAAAGCAAGGCCCATTCCACGTGATATTAGAGAAGAAGTAGATGAGGCAATAAAATCCATGCTACAAAATGAAGTAATCGAAATTTCACATTCCGAATTTGTAAATCCCCTGTGCATTGTTGGCAAATCAGATGGCCAAGTACGAGTGACTCTTGATGCTAGGAAATTAAATCAACACTGTAAGCCCGACCAGTTTAGGCCAGAAAGTGTCGAGGTTATTTTGAACAAACTACAGAAAGGCAAACATTTTTTACGTTAGACTTAACGGCTTCCTTTTGGCAAATCCCACTCAGAAAAGACTTAAGGAAAGATACGTCCTTTTACACTCAGGTATTGTATCAGTTCCAAGTTAGTACCTCCGGAATGAATACGAACAGTAGTGCATTGTTGAGAGCTCTATATAAAATTTTCAGCGAAAACATCAAGAAATTTGTAGCCCAGTACGTAGACGATTTCGTAATTTTCTCGGAAGATATCGAGCAACATTTGAATCACATTGATTATGTGCTAAGCAAGTTAAAAGACCATAAAACCCAGTAAAACACCATTATTCGTAGAACAAACAGAATTCTTAGGGCATATAATTTCGGACAAAGGTATCAGACCAAGTCCTCAAAGAATTGATAGCATCAACAAAATTCCAGCTCCTCGAAATGTAAAACAATTCAGAAGTTCTCAGCTATCTTAAATTATCAGTCGACGTTTATTATCGATTATGCTAATGTGGTAGCACCTTTGAGAAAACTATTAAGAAAAGATACGGAATGGCTCTGGACATCCGTCGAGGAAAACGCATTTCAAAAAGTAAAAGACGCATTTTCAGCCTCTATTTCGTTAGAAAAACCAAGAGTAGACCTTCCATATATTATATACACAGATACTTCCGGATTAGGTTATGGAGCTATCTTAACACAAAAGAATGAAAGTGGACAGGACCATTTAATTGCTGTGGCATCCCGTGGGTTATCAAGAACCGAAGTCCAAGCTTGCACCACTGAGAAAGAGATAGCTGCAATCTACTTTGCTCTGACCAAATTTAGGGAGTATGTATACAACAATTACATCATAATATATACAGATCACGTAAGGTTGGCATTTATGAATACTTGCAAGCTGGCAAGTACACGCATTTCCCAATATATACATGAGATCACCTCCTATAATGTCGAGATAAGGCACACTGCAGGGAAAGGTAACACCTTCAGCGACTTGCTATCTCGAATGAAAACGAATTATGTGATACCCGAGACCCATAGAGATAACAATCATGAAGTTGTGATATTTTATTTAAAAAATTTAGAGGGGCAACAATTAATGAAAGACTTCCATAAATTGTCAGCGTTCAAAAATAAATTATTAATAAAAGCAAAACCAATCAACGAAAATTCGAAATGCACCATAGTAATCTTTGAAGACAAACTCTACAAATTGGACGGAAGAGATAGCCAGAGATGGAAAGTCATGATACCTAAAGAAATGCAGGAAAAACTCATCCTAGCATATCATAAAGTGCTAGCCCATGTAGGAAGCGAGAAATTAATATTAACTATCAGTGAGCAATTCTACATCAAACATTTGGCAAGAAAAGTGAGGAAATTTCGCTCAGTGTGCGACTTGTGTGAGAAAGCCAAGCCTTTTAATATTAAATATGATATAAAACCCCAGGCTATCACTAGAGATAAAGTGAATGAATTAATAACTGCCGATGCACAGTTTGGCTGTATATATATTTTTGTACTCTAGGGGATATGTAAATAGCGACCACAAGGTACCCAAGCTGAGCAGAACATTACTTCCACTTACTGGTGTTTTGCTCCTCACTGAAACTTTTCTATCTGACCTTACCTTGGTCATCTCTTGTTCTCTTCCGACCCTGATGCTATTAGGGTTCCTGAGGGCAAGGGAGTCCTTATTTTTCCAACCTCTCCATTTCTCTAATTTCTCTATAAAACCTTAACCCCTAACATGCCGACCTGTCATGGCATGTAATGCGTCCTCTGATGGGTAATCAGAGGATATAATCGGTGAACTTATTTTGATAATTCTCCCGATCAGGTCGGTGAGACCCGTAAACCAACGACAGGTGTGGTCCTCCTGACATTCTGGGGGTTGTGAGAGAGCAATGTAACCGCCAAAACATAAAAATATGGTGCTCTATAAAAAGCGGTTACATTTTCTGCTAAGTCTCTTCAATATTTATGAAATATGACTCGAGGGGTAAAATGTTCCGGAGTTAAAATAGTCCCTCATTCGGATCTCCGGGCAGGGACTACTTCTCGAGAACCAAAACATTATATTAATAGAAGATCTAACATTACACTTCTACAATGCGGGTGGTCTCACACAAACAAAAAGAGTAGAACTGAATAAAATTGTATTTGACTATAACACAAATATATTTTTCATACAAGAAGCAAATCTAACAAGTGACCAACTTAAATACTTCAATTTTACTGGTTTTCTACTACACCTACTACCCAAAAATAGACAGGTAAGCAGTGGAATATTAGTTGAAGTCAAAAAGGATATAAAATCCTCCTTTCATTATTGTTAAAGAATTGGATAACACAGATAAAATTGAATTAATAAAGCTAAATTTTTGGGATAACAAACCAATCTACATGCCTACAGTATTTACAATCCTTCTAGGAATGAACCAGATCTCTCAGTTATTGAACAATTAATTAAAACAATCATAATTGGGGATTTCAATGCCCATTCCAAAAGATGGGGTTATGAAAAAGTGGATTCCACAGGGAAGATAGTGGAAGAATATTTGAATACCACAACCTTTGAACTGATTCATAATAAAGAAGATCCCACAACCTTCATACATTACTCTGGAGCAGGCAGTAACCCAGACCTCTTGATAGCTACAACAGATATTGTTTCAAAAATTAAAAAACAAGTTATAGAAGACCCAAGTTCTGGTTACAGAGCAGTAATTGCTGATATAAAACTAGATAATACAAATGTCAGTCAACATCACACGAATCTGTATTGGAACTTCAAAAAAGCGGATTGGAATAAATATAAAACTGAACTGGAAAATAAATTTAAAGAACAAACAAACTCACAGCTGAATGACCAACCAGATCATATGAACAAAAATTTCTGTACAGTCATCCTAGAAACTGCAAAAAAAACATATTCCTCGTGGAAGAATAAAAAATTTCAAACCCTTTTGGAACCCCCAGTTAGAAGAACTGAAAAAGCAAAGGGATATAGCTAGAAATACAGGTGAACAAACAAAAAACATATCAGATACACAAATATGGCGAAAGAAATGTGCCTCACTAAAAAAAGAAATTAATACAGCTAAAAAGAATCACTTTCATAATTTCTTATAAAAAATGTATTATAGGACAGATGGTAAAAAAGCTCATCAGTTCATAAAAAATGTCAAGGACAGGAAAGAAAACAACAGCACACCTCTCATACACAACAATAAAATATTAGTAAATGATGCAGTCATAGCCGAAACATTCAATAAATATTATGCTAATTCACATAAAGTAACAAGAAATAATAAAAAGGATTGTAAAGAATTTAAGAAAGATTTTTGAAACAAGAAAGAGTATGTGATCCTAACACGCAGTGCAATATCTTTTTTCAAAATTTTAATATGCAAGAACTGAACATTGCAATAAATAATCTAAAAAACAAAAAGTCTCTTGGACCAGATCACATACATCCAGTGTTCATAAAAAAACCTTGGAAACAACAGCAAAACAACAACTACTGAAATCCTTACCCATCTAACAGCACTTCAAAAACACCTAGTCTTCCAATGGATACCAGCTCACTGTGGACTGAGTGGTAATGAGAAAGCTGATTTTCTTGCAAAAAAGGGTACTGGCAATGTGCAGAAATCAATAATTAATCTACAATTTTATGCAGCTAAAAGATTAGTAAGATTTCAAAAAAATTATTGAAAAATATTACTATGAAAAATCAAAAAATAAAAGATGGGAACTACCAAACATTCAAACAGTAATTCCTGAGTATCCTCAAAAAACGGCAGTTGCAACCTTCAGGTTGATTACAGGACATGATTGTCTGGCAAAACATTTAAACAGAATTGGGATATATTCTTCACCACTCTGTCCTCTATGTGATCTGCAAGAGGAAATGGATCGAGACCACCTTCAAATATGCCCGGCCACTTCTAATGCCCCATCCATCAGTGAAAAATATTGGAGAGCAAGAGGATTAATGACTTCATTGTCAGATATCCAGCATTAGCTAACAACAACAACAACTGCTGAAACTCTACAATTTATCCTGGAAACCCACTGTACCTGCCGAATGGCTAAAAGCCCTAATTGCCCCACTCTTGAAGAAACACAAAACAGCATCAGAAATAAAAATTATAGACCAATAGCTCTTACTAGCATAATACCAAAAGTGATGGAAAGAATGGTGTCAAACAGGTTAAATTGGTTTTTAGAATCACAAAATTTAATATCCCCATGTCAAGCTGGATTCAGAGAGTTCCACTCTACAAATGAACAAGTCTTACTTCTCAGTCAAGAAATCAAAGACTCCTTCAATAGAAAAGAAGATAATTTATCAGTTTTTATTGATTTCCAAAGTGCATATGATTCTATATGCAGAACAAAACTATTAAAGAAAGTAAAAAAAATAGGGATACAAGGTCCAATGTTTTCATGTCTGTAATTTCCTAACACAACGCTTTATTGCAACCAGATATGGAAGACATATATCTAATTACAAACAAGTACACCGTGGCTTACCACAGGGCGCAGTGCTCAGCACAACACTTTTTAATATATTTATTAACGATCTTCCACAACAAATACAAGAATCAGGTGTGAAGTGTGCACTATTTGCTGATGACATAATAATGTGGACTTCAGAACCAAAAAGCAAAAGTACAGAACTAGAAAAAACCATGCAACAATCCTTAATCAACTTACAAAGGTTGGACCAAAGAAAATTTAATGACTGTTAATACAACAAAATCAAACTACCAAATCTTTTCACTAAGAAAAAAAACACTAAAAATAAAACTAAATTTTGAGGGTCAACAATTACCAGAAACAAAGGAAGCAAAGTATTTAGGAGTTACATTTGATACCAAACTTACATTGCCCAAACAAATAGAAAATGTAATACAAAGAGCAGAGAGGCACCTTTCACTGTTAAAACGTCTAACAGGAATGAAGTGGGGATGTTCCAGAGCAACTCTTTACACAACATACAATGTATATATAAAGCCATTATTTACTTACTGCAGCAAAGTTCTTGTAACAGCAAACACAAAAAAAAAAACTCCAATCTTTCAAAACCAAAGTCTGAGATTAATTACAGGTGCTATCAAAACCACACCAATTGCAGCTATGGAAATACTAACCAATCAATACCCCATTGAATATGAAATAGAAAAAGCGGCTCTATTCAACACGAAAAGTTGATCAGACTCCCATTCAATACATGGCACAAGAGACATTTTACACATACACTAAAGACTCAAGAGAGCTTTCTTTCCAAAATTCAAGACATCAAAAGAATGTAGACCTTCCTAATTCAATGGACAACTTCATATCTAAAGTCAATCCGACACATACATTAGACATCACATATTATTTACGCTTGACAGACGTTAAGGAAAGTGATACTCCAACTAGTGTTCTAAAATTATTGGCATTAGAGACAATCCATACTAGATTTCCGGAACACAAATGGCTGCCTATTTATACTGATGGATCATTGATATCAAACCAATATGGAGCAGGTGCTGGAGTCACATGTCACCTCTTTTCCTATTACAAATCTTTAAGTTATGGAACTACTAACTTTGATGGAGAAATTGAAGCAATTCGAATGGCCCTACAAAATCTTTTGTACAGAATTTCACATTTTCAGCAAGCAGTTATTCCCTAAGATTCCAGGGCAGCAATTATAGCAATTATTTCCAAGTTGTCACCAAAAAACCAAACAATAATAGAATGTTGGAAAATCCTTACGCATCTAACCGCACTTCAAAAATACCTAGTCTTCCAATGGATACCAGCTCACTGTGGACTGAGTGGTAATGAGAAAGCTGATTTTCTTGCAAAAACGGGTACCAGCGGTGTACAAAAATCTATAGTTAATCTTATATTTTATACAGCTAAAAGGTTAGTCAACTCTGAATTAAAAAAAAAATATTGCAAAATATTACTATGAAAAATCAAAAAATAAAAGATGCGAACTACCAAACATTCAAACAGTAATTTCTGAGTATTCTCGAAAAACAGCAGTTGCAACCTTCAGGTTTATTACAGGACATGATTGTCTGGCAAAACATTTAAACAGAATTGGGATATATTCTTCTCTGCAAGAGGAAATGGATCGAGACCACCTTCAAATATGGCCGGCCACTTCTAGTGTCCCATCCATCAGTGAAAAATATTGGAGAGCAAGAAGATTAATGACTTCATTGTCAGAAATCCAGCATTAGCTACATTAGCTAACTATATTTTTGTTCTCCATGATACTTTCAGCAAATTCATTAAAATTTATCCGGTAAGGAACATTACCAGCAAAACTTGTGTTCGAAAAATAGTCAATGATTATGTGCCAAAATACAGCAAAATGGAAGCCATTCTAACAGACAATGCCACCGTTCACGAAAAGTATATGTTTCATAGAAACTCTCAAAGACAATGGGATAAAAGTATACAATTGCTCGCCATATTTTCCCTTTGGGAATCCCATAGAACGTGTTCATCGAGCCATCGGTATCTTTTTTCGAATACTGACCCACCAAAATCACCGAGATTGGGTAAAATATTGTCCCCTTATTGAAAAGATAATGAATAATGCCATCAACAGGACTACAGGATTTCCGCCAGTAACATTAATGGTAGGAGTTAAACCTGAACCAATTTTCGAGGGAATAACAGGGACCATAGAAAGTAAGGACGAAATGAATGAGGAACAAAAGGCTAAAATTGCATTTGAGAATATACTAAAAGTGGAAGCAGAAAAGAGAAAATTTAAAAAGAAGGTTCTTAAGCATAGATGGGAACCTAAATTAGGAGTTTATGTCCTACTCAAAGACCATAAGTTGTCGAGTGCATTAAAAGGTAGGAATAAAGGAATGGAGTTAACATACAAAGGTCCTATGGAAATTATTGCCAAATTTGGGGATCACACATTCGAGGGAGGTAAAAAGTTCAAACTTGGTAGGTCGATGACACAAGCAACTACTAAGACTATATAAAAACTTTGAGAATGTGCTGAAGTGATAATAAAAGAAAGAAATTATATCTAAGAAAATATGAGTAGAAATGTTATTGAAGTTGATAAAAGTACCTATGGATAAATTAAAATAGGTAAAAATATAAACGAGAAAGAAAGAAGAATGACAAAGATGTAATTTTCCTGGAACGTATGTTCTAATCAGGTGATTGGGATGGTAAACAGAGTTCAAGGCCGAAGGCAAGACAACAGATTCATTGTTTACATCTCTTGTCTTGTCTTGTCTGGCGCTTGTTTAACGACGCTACTGCCAGCCTTAAAGGTGGCGACTGCGTCAATCATGACGGTCTAGTGTGGTGGAGGGGTGGGGGTCTAAACAGATGTGGCAACGTGTGACCTAGCGCGAGTTTACAGTTTCATTCGCGTGCGTGTAATAAAACGAAACAAAGCTTTACATATCTTGGTGGAAAAAGGTAGAAGTAACGAAGGTAATTGAAAAGGTCCAGTATGATATACCCGATACAATACCCTAAGAAAGTCCATAGTAGCTGCATGGTGCCTGGGACAAGCAAAAAATAGATGGTTAATATCCCCTATTTGGCCACATTCACAAGAATTTGAATCACGTAGATTGATTCTGTATAAATAGGCTGGTGTCAATGCCACATTTAGTAGCACCCTAAAGTAACTCGAATATGCAATTTTCGGTATACGTGGCTTATGCTCGAGGAAGTGTCTGAATTGTATGCGTATATCCGCCAACGGAGTATGCCGCGAATCGTCGCGGCGTAAGATATCCATCAGTATATCTCCCGGAGGTGTTAAAAATTCCGGTGTGACCGTGGGAAATCTGGTCGCAGCTTTGGCGGCGGCATCGACTATATCGTTGCCCGATATTCCGACGTGACTGGGTATCCACATGAGCGTGAGTGAAACATGACTTGGTAATTGGTGTAGTATATTCAATATTAGAATCTCGTAGATTTGGTGGTGCGAATGGCAGTATGTACGCGTGAGCGCCTGCAGGAGGCTGAGACAATCTGTAAAGATAAATACACGGGAGGGCACATGTTGCACGAACTTTATCGCCTTATAAAGGGCAATAGCCTCGGCGGTGTAAATTGAGGTCTCGTCAAATAATCGCCACGAGTGTTTTTCCTTAGTATTCCATATATATATGCCGGAACTGACTCCATCGGGGGTTTTCGAGCCGTCTGTAAAAATGATTTGTACTGAATGTTTAGGTGAGGAAAGGAACGGGGCGATATACTCTCGCCAAGCGAGGGAATAATCCATTTTGGGTGCACGAAACTGATGACAGTCAATCTCAATATGTGACGGAAGCGAATAAACGTTCATATCTATTAAGTAATTCGGACGTGTGGGTGTCCGGTAAATGTGATCATAGGACTGAAATCGCCCCAAGCATCGTACCAATGGTAATGGCAACTGTTCCCCCTCCGGCAATTGGCGGCGGAAAAGCTCGTAAAGACGTGTCAATTTCGGTAACAGGACATTGTGCGAATGTGTTAACAAGCGTGCTATTTGGCGACCGCCCTGTATGAGCATGCGACCCTCTACGTCATACGACGGAAAGTATAATTTATGTTGGCTCTTCGCTGGTCGTCCGGGTATATGGAATATTATGTTGTAGAGTTGGTATAAGAACGATTCTAGTTTATTCCGCACACCTTGCGTAGGGGCGGGGGCTAGTAATAAACCATATTCCAGGCGTGAGTATATCAATGGCGGAAATAGTCTTAGTAAGACCCGGGGGTCTGTGCCCCAGTGACGCGCGGTCATAGCCTTGAATAATGCTTTTAAGGTATTAAGCGTAGCTAATACACGTTGCATATGTAGCGTGTAACTTAAATTTTGGTGTAAAAGTACCCCTAAAAATTTTACTGTGAGAGTCGGCTGTATGACATAATTTCGGAGGCGCAGGGAAAGGCGTGACAAGCGGGTAGCTTTATTAAAATGTACAAACCGGGTCTTACGTAGGTTAACTGGGAGGCCGAGTTCTTCTAGGTACGCGATTATTTTCTGACAGTCTGTCGAAAAATTGTCCAAGCCTATATGGGAACGGGGGGTGATTGTTTGATAAATAATAATATCGTCAGCGTATTGTAGGACTCTGACGGCTACTGTGACCGCCGAGATGATGTCACCGACATATATGGCATATAACAACGGACTAAGTGCCGATCCCTGAACTAGACCTTGCGATGGCTGTCTTGTGTGGGCGCTTTGTCGGAACGGTGCAAGTGTGCAATGTCTATCGGCATGAAGCGCCGCTATTATTTGGCGAATAGGCGTTGGGATCCCGACCGCCTGTAGCCGTTTCAGTAATATTGGAATCGACACCTGATCATAAGCTGAAGTTATATCTAGAAAGAGTGCCAGAATTTGGTTCTTTGTGCGGAAGGCGATATTAACATCGGTTAAAAATGTATATAGTGGGAAAGTGGTCCCATAGCCTCTCCGGAATCCGTATTGCGTACTGGGCCACCGACTATTTCGTTCTAAATAAAAACTGAGGCGGTCCTGGAGGATCTTCTCAAATACCTTTCTTAAGGTGGTTAATAAGCCGATCGGGCGATAATCCGCCGGGGCGTGACCCATACAACCTGGTTTTAGGACAGGATGGATTATAATAGTTCGCCATGAAGTTGGTATAGATCTCCCGCGAAGTAGTTTGGTATACGCTGATGCTATTAGAGCGTACCATGCCTCCGGAAGGGATTGCAAAAAGTTATAGGTGATCCCGTCGGCTCCCGGGGCCGATCGTCCGGTTTTTCTCATTATAGTTCTGCGTACCTCAGTTGCCGTAAAAGGTGTTAATAGTGGGTTCGACGCATCTATTTCCGTTGCCGTAACCGTCATATTTTCGGGCACCGAAGTCGGGGCCACTCGACTTAAAAATTGTTCCTGTAATTCAACCTGCCTGTTCATCGGTAAGGGCGGTAAAGCTGGGCGTTGTTTCTTGAACCAAGCCAACTGTTTCCATATTTGTGCGGTTGTAGTATCCGAGGTAATGGAGTTACAGTATCGTAACCATGATTGACGTTTGATGCGGCGGAGCCGACGTCTCACGCGGGCCTCCGTTCTTCTGGCTACGAGGTAGGCCTCCTCGGTCCTAAGGTAGTTGTATCGAGAGTAAGCCAATCGTTTTTCCGCGACCAACTGGGCGCACTCGCTGTTCCACCATGGAGGTTTTCGAACCTTCGGCAACTTTATTTCCATCCAGGGGTGATACTGATCCTGGTACTGGTGTAGTGTATCCTCTATCTGTTCGTATGTCACGTCGGTTTCCGAAAACTGATTGGTCGCTTGGTTAAGGTACGAACGTAAATGTTCACGACGCACCTGCCCTCGTCTACGGCTATGATATATCGTGTGTCCGCCCCTCTGTCGAGGTTCGTATTGAATCAGAAAGGGAAAATGATCGCTCCCCAGGGTCTGGGGGAGTTTCGACAAAGTCACATTGGGATTTATGTCCGCTGTCACAAACATCAGGTCTGGGGAGGAGTCCTGTTGTCCCGGAGTACCCATTCTGGTGGTATGGTGTTCAGATATTAACGTCCACCCATGTTGTTCCGAGAGCTGGAATAGGGGATGACGTTGGCGTTGTTGTAAAGATAATGCCCGGAAATCTGTGATATTAAAATCTCCGCAAATCACTTGTTGTTGTGTTTGGGGAGTCAGAAATTGCTCCCATTCCACCAAAGTGAAACGGCGGCCGGTCGCATAGACACCTACAATTGAGAGGTCCCCTAGCGTTATCCGAACAGCTTCCAAGTGGGGCGGGTACCGGATATCGGTATCCCAGTCCCGGACATACAGATTACTGGCGACACCGATGGCTACACCTCCACCTTGCGTCGCCCGGTCGTTGCGGAATATTTGATAACCCTGGAGGTGAAATGACTGATGTAAATGTAACCAGGTTTCCACCAGTATTATAACATGCGGGTTAAACCTAGTTAAGTACCAGTGCAGATCAGCTAATTTGTTATTGATGCTGCGCGCATTCCAGTAAGCTATTCTAAATTCTGGCATGTTTAATATGCGAATTTTACAGGTGTAGTTGTTGTTTCAAAGATGTCAGTGTACGTAAGAGATATTCAGGAGCTTCAGCCAATAATCTGTCAAATGTATGTTGTATTTCCCGGAGGTCCCGTCCCCGAGACTCCGGGGACCACTTTGGGGGTAATCCCGTAACTGTATCCTCCCTCAGGACGTTTCTATCCAGCGAGTTTCTGTCTTTGCTCGATGCTCCTTGCTCGATTGGGCCAATGTGCACTTCCCGGGTAGGAAGCGGTTGTGGGACTCCTAGGGGGCCATTCTCCGTTGGTTTAGTAGGAATGACAGAGGGGGTTCCTTCTGGCCAGCGGCCATGGGGTGCCCACCGCTCTCGTAGCCATTCCTGAGCAGGAGGTGCCTGTTGTGTTTGACATTTCCGTTTCGCCGCATTTGTACCCCTTCCGGTCCTATACGCGTTAGGCTTTGATATTATGCTTCGGCTGCGCTCCTCTGGTAGGTTAGGAAAATCTTCCCGTCCCTGGCGCGGAACATCCTTGGGAACAGTTTTAGTGAGGTCCGCGTAGGATGTGGTTCCCGTAAGCATCTGCCGTGCTTCGTGCCTGGAAATGGGTAATTCCCCTATCCGGGCAGCAATCTGCGACTCCAGCCTATACGCTGGACATTTATCTATTTCCGTTGCCACGTGCCCCTGCTTACAATTGATACAGCATACGCGGTCTACTGGACAGTCGCTCTGCCCCTCCTGGTGAACCTGTCCGCACTTTAAACAGCGCTTGGTGTTCCTGCAGAATTTTGCTCTGTGATGGAATTTACCGCAATTTTCGCAAATTAAGACTCTCGTTGTATATGTTCCCACTGTAAAACGTTGATAATAAACATACACGTACGCTGGCAAACGTTGCGCCCTGAAGGTAATCTTTACCGTACGTGTTGGCTCAAAGGTCGTGTCCCCATTCGATGTAACTTTACGATTGAAACGGTGAAGATTGTGTATTTGTAGCTGACCTGTTATTTGAAGATGGGTACCCAGTTCTTCCATGCTAATATCTGTATCTATACCCCTCACCACACCTGTTACAAATATATTATAGAAGGGGATATATGAACGTGTATCATGTGTCGCATCAAAATCCGAGTCGAGAAATTTATTAGCTCCCATATAGGTTGAAAAGTGAACTTCTAGTTGATTAAATCCACTTTTATGGCTGTGTGTCACACCCTCGGCGTGTAAAAAAAGCCATTTTCCAATTTTCAGTGGGTGGAAATCTCTAATATTTCTACTGTTACATCTAATTATTACGAAAAAAGGTCCTAAATCCGTGGCTTGATACCTTAAAGGGGGTTTAGTTGGCTTGCTACTCATCGTTGTCCCAGGCGTCACATTTGCCCCATTAGACTGCTCGGCAGCCGGAACCTCTGTGGAATTCAGATTCGACTCGGAATTTTCTTGAGTAATGACTTCTGTATGTTCAGCCACCGGTAAGTCCATTTCCATGACCACCGGGGCTAGTAGTGTTGTATCATCCATAATTAGTGCCGGCTAAACGATTGCCGGCACCCCCCCGAAGGGGTGTAAACGCCTCTAAAATCCACCAAAATTAAGTAGGAAATATATAATCTTACCTCTTTAATCCACCAAGATAATCAAATATCAAATTAATTATACTACACACAAAGACGAAAATTATGCCAAAAAACGATCACGTGTGTTCTGGAAACACAAAGACTGCTTCCGCGAACGAACTGATCTGCTCCGCCACCACACGTCCACCAAGCAACTAGCAGTAAGCGTATGCGAAGAGCGATGCGCCTGCCACCATCGATCACGGTGGAATGACACGCAAATATAATGTTTACATCTCTGGAGTGATAAAGTGAAAGACCGGAGACAGTAATCTCATTACATTGTGGCGGATCCTGGTGGAGAATTCCAGAAACATTCTAGTGAAGTTGATGTTCTATGCTTAACATCTTATTTTTATTTTCTATGTTTTGTTTTACTTTGTTTAAAAATCAATAAAATGGTTATTCAATAAACCGCATTAAAAAACCATATTGGTGACCTCCGACGATTAGATTACCGAACGAGAAGTGAATTTCCTAATAAAAACATGGACAATAACCACAACAGTACTGAAGGGCCGCTAACCACAACATCAAACGAAATGGAACTTGCACGTGTTTCAGTGAAGATTCCTCCGATCTGGAAAAGAAGTATTAAGGTATGGTTCCTTCAAATTGAAGCTCAATTTACCGCGTTAAATATAGAAAGTGAAAGAACAAAATTTAACCATGTGATTGCCTCGTTAGAAGCGGCTGTCGTGGAATTAATTTCCGACTTTTTGACTCGACTATTATCTACCACGCCGTTCACAGATGTTAAAACTAGACTTATTCAGGAATTTGAAGAGTCAGAAAATAGGAAAGTGACGAAACTATTAACAGAGGTAGAACTAGGTGACAAAAGGCCGACTCAACTCTTGCGAGAGATGCGAACTTTTGCTGGTATGCAGGTTAAAGACTTCTTAAAAACATATTTATGCAGCGTCTTCCTGTTACCGCACGATCCATATTAGCAACGAGCAAAGATGATCTTGACACCATAGCCACTATGGCTGATAAAATTATTGAATTTTCCCCACCAGGATCGAATATATCTGCTCAAAACATGCAGTTACCATCATCCGTCGTTATCAGTAAAATGAACGATACCGGTAACGATCGTATTTCAAGACTGGAAGCACAGTTCGCGGAATTGACGTTGACCATCAATGAGTTAAAAACATTGTCACATCTTCAAGTAGTGACTCACTTTCATCGCGATCCTCACGAAGTAGATCACGAGATAGATCGAGGTCAGGCCAGCGTTTTAACCCTCATGGAACACTATGTTGGTATCACTTTAAATATCGCCATAGAGCAAAGAAATGTCAGAGCCCATGCTCATACCAACCACCAACCTCCAAGCATTCTACAAAGCAGTCAGACTCAAAACTCTCCACACTAGCGGCGGCAGGTGATGGAAGCCACTTTTCTCGCCGTCTATTTTCTACAGACAGGGTGCAGATATTTAGTTGACACCGGAGCCGACATATCAGTAATTCCCCCTTCAGATAGTGATCGTCGCAAGAAAGCAGAATGTAAACTTTTCGCAGCAAACGGCACCTGTATAAATACTTATGGAGAGCGCTTATTAGGACTCAACCTTGGTCTACGGCGAAATATTACATGAAGCTTCGTGGTTGCAGACGTACAATCCCCAATCATTGGAGCAGATTTCATTCACCATTACAATCTCTTTAGTAGATCTAAAGAACAGGCGACTCATTGATTCCATGACCTCAGCAACAACATTTGGCACAATGATTCAGGCATCAGTCATAGAATCAGTTCGAGTTATGCCACCAGACCATAATCATGCTGACATTCTATAAAGATTTCCCAACTTACTTCATGAAAACATTCAGTTCAACATTCAAGATACAACCGTTTATCATACCATTATCACTGAGGGACATCCAGTAGCGACACGAGCACGACGATTACCTCCAGAAAAACTGAGGACAGTCAAAGCTGAGTTCCAGCAGATGATTAACATGGGAATCTGCCAACCTTCAAAGAGTGCTTGGGTGAGTCCCCTCCATTTAGTACCAAAGAAAGATGGTTCCTGGAGGCCTTGTGGAGACTACCGAGCTCTCAACATCACCAAGCCAGACAGATACCCCATACCTAATCTTCAAGATTTCAACAGTCAATTTGATGGGAATCGAATATTTTCAAAGGTAGATCTCGTCAGACCCTATCACCACATACCTGCACATCCAGATGATATTGCCAAAACAGTAGTGACAACTCCATTTGGGTTGTTCCAATTCTTACGTCTTCCATTGGGACTTAGAAATGCAGCCCAGACTTTCCAACGATACATGGACACTATACTGAGAGTTCGTCTACTGCTACATAGATGATATTCTAGTAGCATCACAAGATGAAGTAGAGCACAAGAAACACCTTCATTTTCTATTTGAGCGCTTGAGTAAATTCAACATTAGAATTAACTTGAGCAAATGTATTTTCAGTTCCACAGAAGTACCATCCTAAGATATGTGATATCTGAAAAAGGATTCACTACACTACCTGAACGAGTACAAATCATTGTCAACTATCCGCTACCTGCTAAAATTAAGGAACTGCGTAGATTTCTTGGCCTCATTAATTCTTATAGAAGAGCACTCCCAGACTCGGCGAGCAAACAAGCCGAGCTTTGTAACCTTCTTCATGGTGCCAAGAAGAATGATAACACAAAGATTGAGTGGACCCAAAGTCTCCGACAGGCTTTTGATCGCCTAAATGACAGCCTAGCAAACTCAGCATTTCTGGCTCATCCATCCTCAAATTTACCGTTAATTTTTATGGTTGATGCATCAGATTTTGCCATCAGTGCATCTCTACAACCAGTCAAAGACAATAACTTACAACCATTAGCTTTCTTCTCCAGGAAACTTACAAGTACAGAGAAGAAGCAGCCTATTCTGCTATGAAGCACTTTCAGTATATGCTAGAAGGACGTAACTTTCCTATCTATACTGATCACAAACCACTCACCTTCGTGTTCAAACAACGTCCAGAGAAATCGTCTCCACGTCAGATCCGGCAAATTAGTCTCATTGGACAATTCACTGCGGACATATGTTATACTGCTGGAAAACAAAATGTCGCAGCTGAAGCTTGTTCACGAATTGCTTTAATCACTATTCTTGCTACTATTACAATGGAACAAATTGCAGAGAATCAAAAATGTGACGAAGAGCTCACACACCTCAAGCATCTAACGTCACTTACACTTCAAACAATAATATTACCAAATGGTAAAAAGCTGTTTGTGACATGTCAAAAGGTATGGTTCGACCATATATACCTCACCAGCTCAGACAAACAATTTTCAACACAATGCACAATCTAGCACACCCTAGTATTCAAGATACTATCAATTTAGTCAGAAAACGCTTCATTTGGCCATGAATAAAGAAGGACCTGCGAAACTGGACATCGGCATGTATACCGTGCCAACGAAGCAAAGTCTGGAGGCACACCAACAGTGCAGTAGGATGATATCCAGAAATTACCTCTAGATTCAATCATATTAATGTTGACATCGTGGGACCCTTACCTCCGTCACAAGGATATCGCTATTTACTAACAATTATTGATCGTTTCTCAAGATGGCTGGAAGCACTTCCACTAGCAGATATTACAGCAGAAACAGTTTCGTTTGCCATAATTTCAACATGGATATCTCGTTTTGGAGTACCACAAATAATAACCACCGACCGAGGAAGACATTTCGAATCTCAATTGTTCAAATGTCTAAGCAGCGCACTGGACATTGTCCATATCAAAACTACAGCATATCATCCTCAAGCAAATGGGAAAATTGAGCGCTGACAGCGTCAGTTAACGACTGCTTTAAAAGCACAGATGCCTGACGATTGGGTTTTGAAGCTGTCTTTAGTCTTGTTAGGTATTCGCTCGTACGTCATTCCACAAGTTGATACAACACCAGCGGTTCAGCATTCCGATTAGCAGGAGAATTCCTCAATGAACAAAAATTAGTAATCGACATTCCAGCCTTCGTATTCAAACTGAAAGAACAGATGAGGAACCTAAAGCCAGTTCCCATTAAACATCATGACAGCAAAACGATATTCATTCACCCAGAACTAATGACAAGCAAATTCGTTTTCGTTTGACATGATGCAGTTAGAACTCCGCTTCAACCGACATATGATGGACCACATCAAGTTCTATCTCGCAATTACAAGCACTTCGAAATAGAGACATCAAGTGGAAGACAAACAATTAGCATCGACAGATTAAAAACTGCTTTCATTCTAAAAGAATATTCTTCTCACAACATGTGAAACACATCAGAAGGATCAACATTGGATATTCCCTCACCTTCTCCATCTAGCAATCAACCCTGTGCACCTTTACCACAAACTACCAGATCAGGTCGACAAGTCACCTTGCCTCGAAAATACATGGACGCTGTCACTGCGGAGGGAGTGTGTGGCGGTTCCTAGTGGAGAATTTCAGAAACATTCTAGTGAAGTTGATGTTCTATGTTTAATATATTAGTTTTATTTTCTATGTTGCTATCTTTTGTTTTACTTTGTTTAAAAGTCAATAAAATTGTTTGGTAACACGCATCATCAAAAGGTTATTCAATAAACCGCATTAAAGAAAACCATAACATATTACTAAACAACCACAAAGTGAAATACATAGTGGCCTTTGAAAATAAAGAATCTATGTTGAACTGTTATGGAAGATTGAGTAAGCAAAGTAATTTTAAAAAATGTATATGGGCAATAGTGTGTCAAATTGTCAGTTCTTTAAAATATTATGGGACAATTAATACAGAAGCTGATGTTAATCTAGAAATTAAGAGCTTTTATTCAGCTTACCAGATAGTATATGCAAGGGACAAAGAATATATACCTTAATAAATAAAAAATGTATCGTCACGTGTTGTATATTGGAAGTAATGTTACCAGAATAATATGAATATTCCTTGAGATTGTCGAGATATTGTAGAGGTAAAAACAAAACTTAAGAATAATGTTAGAAAATTGTAATGACACATATGAATGAAAGAGTGACATAAGAATGTAAGTGTCAAACAAGACATAAGTGCGCTCCTATAAAAATACCGTGAAATATAAACTTCATGGAAGTGTGTGACGATGACGTCACAAGTAATTGAAAGCAAATGTGTTAAGTGAAAGGGTATGGAAAGAGAGGCGAGAAATAATATTAGAAAGGAACGACCTTTGAAAACAATATTATATAGAGCTAGAAGAAATAATCTTTTGTGAATCAGTGCGAATGTAGGTGTGAAATAGTAACATGATTAGGATATATATTTTTGTTAAGTGTCATTAGGATTAATGTTTAATAATAAAATTACAAAAGAAAAAATATGTATTTAGAAAATGAGAGTTGCCGATCCGGGATGACATCAACATTTTAAAGGGAAAAATAATTAAAGTGCTAATAGTTTTTTTTTCGGGCAATAACAATATTTTACATTACTATAAATAATAATGTGAAATAATGTGGGGCATTTGAGAAAGAAATTCAATGTACGCGGACAAGAATCGCCTGTTGACCGTGAGGTTCACATGCTAATTTCACGTGATCAACGATCGAAAGTTCAACGCACAGAATAGAGTCAGTATGCTTGGA
This sequence comes from Tenodera sinensis, assembly GCA_030765045.1. Lineage (NCBI taxonomy): Eukaryota > Metazoa > Arthropoda > Insecta > Mantodea > Mantidae > Tenodera > Tenodera sinensis. Next base: position 54,731,335 of record CM060973.1, read on the forward strand.
GTAAGCTAGGAATCCGATACCAGCGAGTACATGGTGTAAAATGGGAAAGCGTTGGTGGCAATTAACTCATATTCATCCATCCCATCCATATCCATCCATCCCATGTATACATCCATCACATTCATATCCATCCGTCCCATCCATATCCATCCATCCCACGCATATACATCCATCCCACGCATATCCATCCATCCCATCCATATCCATCCCACCCATATACATCCACCCCACCCATATCCATGTCCATCCATCCCACGCATATCATCCATCCCATCCATATCCATCCACCCCATTCATATCCATCCATCCCATCGATATCAATCCATCCCATCCACATCCATCCGTTCGGCTGGCTGGCTCGCGGGCTGGCTGGCTGACTGGTCTTCAGGTAGGTCTCATCAGGAACAGCGGGTAGGGAAGTGGAAATGTTGAGTTGAGGCTCTTGAGATGGAGGTGGTGCTAAGCCTGCAGGTGACTGCTGCTGGCGAAGTGCCCTTTGTTAACTTGCCACGCGCGTTTGGGTAGGTTACTGCTCTCTAGTTGGCGCAGCAGAGATTTTCTTCCCCTCCGAAGGAATGTCGCCTTGACGTGGCAGAGGGGCTCAGTACCCGATCCAGACAGCCTACTAAGTGTCATTTTTTTACTACAGGAAGGCAAGAGGTGAGGCGAAGCAAAGAACATTCCAAAACGGTTAGATGACGCTCGGTAGTCTTGGTCGAGGACTCATCTAGGAGAAGAGGGCTCCGAAATCAAACTCCCCTAGGGGGTCCTACTACGGTAGGTACGGGTTTGGCGTACCCGGGGCCACGAGCCATACTCTCGATTGGTTTCTTCTAAGAGGTGAGAGGGTACCTGCCAAACGCCCAAGCAATTTTGGTCCACTTTTGTGTTTGACCTCCTACCTGATACCTCCCTGTACATGGTCTGATGGATAACCTACGCGCGGGTTGTAGGAGATGTGTGACTGGCTAACCGCGTAATTCCATGCGCCTGGTTATGATGTAGGATCTGTGTTCGTATCCGCTGATAAAGGTCAGTCCCAGGGAGGGGCCATTGCATGAGCTGATGCACTCCTGAAGGCGATTGGGTCCCTCTGTCTATACATTGGGAGGTGAGACCCTAGGGTGAGCAAGGTCCAGACCAGGACTCTCACCTAAGCCAGGGTGGCGCCCAGGATGTGAGCATACCACTGGAGACATTTGCAATGGTGGAGGATTAATGCGCCATGAATTCTACTAAAACTCAAAACAAAAAACAAAATAAAAATTAGTAAAGTCTATGTAAAGGAGTGTAAATGAGTCTTGTGGTCCTCGCTACTTGGTTATTTCGAGAACTGAGGAAGGAAAAAAGTTTTCATGGTTGAGCCTATTTGTGATCCAGAAGGGCCTGGATAAGATAGCTGATCCAGCGAAGTCTTTCACGAGATCTCGCAATGGCACGCTCTTGGTTGAAACTCATTCTGCAGACCAGGCAGGAAAGTTACAAAAGGCAAATATGTTAGCCAGCTATCCAGTACGTGTTGACCTACATAAAACATTGAACTCCTCACGCAGTGTGGTTAACACCCGCGCATTGGAGGGACTCAGTGTTGAAGAGATTAAGGGAAACCTAGAAGATCAAGGTGTTACCTGTGTGTATCGGGTTCATCGCAAAGAAAGCGGTGAATTGAAGCCTACTCGTACCCTGTTCCTGACTTTTGATCGGGTAGATCTCCCTCAAAGGATTAAGGCAGAATATGAAGCGATAGAAGTAAGGCCATGCATCCCAAACCCGATCAGGTGCTTTAAGTGTAACCATTTTGGTCACACAAGCGAACTGTGTAACAGAGCAGCTTCCTGCGACTACTGTGAAGGCACGGTTCACGACGCTCCATGTTCGTTGCCTCCCAGTTGTGTAAACTGCAGCGGCGAACATCCAGCTAATTCCCGAGAATGCCGCCGTTTTATAGAGGAAAGGGCGATCCAGGAAACACGAGTCAAAGGGAAGGTGGCTTTCTCAGAAGCTCGGAAACTCCTGCATATCCGTCGCCCACCCTCCCTTCCAAAATCCGGTACCTATAGCTCAGTTGCAGCTAGGCCGATAGACAAGCCGGAAATCACTACACAAACCAGCGATCAAACCGGGGCCATAGTTTCACAAAATGTTATCTTAGTAAGAACAGTTCCAAAGCCTTCAGCATCTACAGATAAATCTACGTCTCCTACTAAGTCCGTAAAGGAAAAGAACACATCTACAAGGTCACCGTCTAAGTTGCCAGTCTACAACAATGGCAAGAATTAGCCCGTTATTTATGTTGCTTCATCGAAGAAATTCAAGAAACAGTATGTAAAATCTGACTTCCTCAAAGACGAAAACGTGTCTATTTCCATTAAACCGAAGGGAAAGAAGAGCCAGCGTTCATCCCCTCGAAGATCCTCTTCTGAGGATTCCTCTGGGATGGACACAGACCGGCGGCTTTCATCTTCGCCGGTATCCATGAGCAATCGGTTCGAGGCTCTCGAACCGAAGTTTGCTATGGGGAGACGCACTTCCTCGGTAGAGGAGATGCAAGAAGATCCGCCTATGGTGGGAGAAACCCAGTGAAAAAGAGGCAGGATAAATCTGCGAAGAGTGTAAGCCCAAAAGATCACAAAAGGGCTAAATTGAACCGACCACCGCCTACTACAAGGTAATGCACAGTTACCTTGTAATACTTATCCCACACAGATATTAATATGGCTACCCTACATTATAACATACGTGGTATTAGAACTCAACGGCCAGAACTTGAGCTCTTGCTCAAAGAAAACAAACATCTGGTCGCATGTTTGCAAGCGACTAAGCTGCGTCCTCAATACGCTTTCCATCTAAGCCGATACACCCCAGTACGGTATGATGTCACAGCAGAAGACGGTGCTCCAGCTCATGGCGGCGCTATGATATTTGTCAGAGATGACATATATATGACATATATATAGAATCTGTACCATTACACTCTGATATACAATTAGTTGCTGTAAGGATTATACTTCCAACCATCCAGGTCACAATTTGTACCTTATATTTGCCTCCGTCCCATGACTTCTCGCACATTGATATAGAAGATCTAGTTTCCCAGTTACCAACACCGTTTCTGTTGGTGGGAGACTTCAATGCGCACCACCCACTTTAGGGTTCAAGTCGCGCTTGTGCGAGAGGTACGCTCATTGCCAATTTCTTGGACAGTTACAACTAGCTCTCCTCAACACTGGAGAACCTACATTCATTTCTGACTCTTACAATAGTTTCTCACACCTTGATCTTGCAGTTTGTTCACCTCAGTTGGCAGTCTCCTTACTATGGAATGTCATCTCTGATTTACTCCCTAGTGACCACTTCCCATGTCCTATTAGTCTCTTAACGCAAGATACATGTTGCACCGTATGCCCAGATGGCGTTTGCATCATGCCAACTGGAACCTTTACCCCCAGTTGACTGTCTTTACGTACAACGAGCTCGACTCAGTGAATGATTTGGCACAGCATCTCAAAGGAGACGATCCTCTCTGGTGCTGAATAATTAATTCCGCGGTCGACTTCACACCCCCGTCGATTTCCCGTCCCCTGGTGGACGGAAGAATGTCGGAATGCCATTCGTGCTCGAAGGCGTGCTCTTAGGGTTTACCAATGTCACCCTACTTTGGATAACCTAGTCCAATACAAGAAAATGCACGCCAGGTCCAGACAAGTAATTAGCGGTAGCAGAAAATTATCTTGGAGCAAATTTGTAACTTCATTTAACCGACACACACCTTCCTCGGTTGTGTGGGATAGGTTAAGGCGTGTTGGTGCTCAATCGACCCATACACCAATTGCGGGCCTAAAAACACCCACAGGAACTGTTGTTATTCCATATGAGGTTGCAAACACGTTTGGCAGTGCTTTCGCCCAAGTGTCTAGCTCGGAAAACTACTCCCCTGAGTTCCTGCCAATTAAAGGTCAGGTGGAATCTCAAGGCTTCACGTTTTGGTCTAAAAACGCAGAAGATTATAATCTCCTTTTCACCATGGCGAAGCTAGAACATTTTCTTAAATCTTCGCGATTATCAGAACCAGGACCAGACGGTATTCATGTAAAAAGGTTACAACAGCTCTCTCCAGAAGATAAGGCATTCCTCCTCGAGGCCTATAGTCGCGTTTGGGTTGACAGTATACTCCCAGAAAATTGGCGCGAGGCCACCGTTATTCCCATCTTGAAGGCTGGGAAGGACCGTCATCTTCCCTCCAGCTACCGTCCTATTTCCCTCACCAGTTGCGTTGGCAAGGTGATGGAACGCATGATCAATGGACGACTGGTATGTTGGTTAGAAAGTCGTAACCTGACTAACATTCAGTATGGTTTGCGACGACGCAATTCAGCTGTAGACCATCTTGTGTCAATATCGACACAGATAATGGACGGATTTAAGAAGAACTCAAACCGTTGGAATATTCTTCGATATAGAGAAGGCTTATGATACGTGCTGCCGAGCAGGGAATCTACGTTCCCTGTATGCCTGGAATTTGATTTGATTTGGTTTAAGGGCGCTCAACTTCTAGGTCATCAGCGCCCTTAAAAGATTCATGGCAATAGCCAATATATGCCTGGAAGATACGTGGACGCCTACCGCTGTTGATTCAGGAGTTTATGAAGTACCGCTTTTTCCGAGTAAGGGTCGGCTCGGTTTTTTGTAATTCTTTTGTTCAGGAGGAGGGAGTACCTCAGGGTTCGGTGCTAAGTGTCACGCTCTTTGCTATAGCAGTTAACTCCATCTGGAAATGTGTTCCACCTGGAGTTTCGTCATGCCTATTCGTAGCGTGGCTCGCGCGAAATACAGGCTACGGTCCGATTGCGTCATCTTTGAAACAGCTGATCGAAGGGAACCGACCGAAGCCGAACGTGAATATGACTTCTCCGTTTGGAGGAACAGCGTAAGGGAGTGATATCCATTGAACTGTCACTCATTATTGAAAATAAAAACACGTAACAAAAATACCTGCACAATATTATAATACGTTACATAAATAATAAATCACATATCAATATAATAAAGATTAATTATCTATATCAATAGCTGCTGTTATTATCATCAAAGTTTAAGCATGAGGCACGTGATTATTGCCAAACTTAATTCCACTAAATCTGAATATATACATGTAAATGGAAATATTCCATCCTCAATATTTTGATTTTTAATGGCCCATTGTGACTAACCGATATATTATTATAACTAGTCAATCATATCAAAATAATGGTAATATTGATATGTTGCCTACCCCGGAGAAGCCGGAAGACTTATTTTTCAATAGCACTTGTATAAAGTACTTACCAATGTATCCACTTACCTTACATAATATTTATTAATGATGGAATCTATAAATATTAATTTATTATCAGCGGGGCATATATAGTTTTCTCAGTTTCAGTTTTGTTTATTGAAAGTTTGGCCTGGTGCCGTTACAAAGGACCCGGCTTACAGGCTAAAATTAACATTAACTTACAATTGTAAATATTTACAAAGTTTACTGCTTTTGGGTTTAACAAAACCCATACGGTGACCATACCAAGAAGTTTTTGGGTGTGTATTTGTCCTTTAGATAGGCATCCCAGAAATTGAAGCAAGATGCTAATTAAACTCAGTCTATCAACATTTACCATGCTGGTTAGGTAAATTTGCACATAAATAGCAATTATCAACAATAGGCCAAGCTGTGATACCTGTGTTAATTTGTAAAAGTGGAGAAAGAGTTGAGATATGATGTTATAAAGTTAGGTTAGGATTGCATATTATTATTGATGGCAGGTGTGGATGCTGCCTCTGATAACACAGGCTAAATTTTGATAACACAGGACTCTGTCATCCTGTTCATATAAGTACACATTAACCTAGGTGTCATTGCCTACATAATTCCATCATGTGTGAGTAAAGACAGAGGACAAAATTTGACCCAAGTATAATAGTTTTCCCTTTTTGATGAAGGTGGGAAAAATGTAAATGACCTAGCTACTGCCTGTTTTCTAAATTTATTGATTAACTTGGTAAATGTTTTGATAACATTCATTGCATTTAACTGTTGCCAGAATGGTTTAACAAAAACCAACCTATACCATCTTTAGTTCAACAGTTTTTGGGTGTAGATTTGTCCTTCCAAAGTGTTTCATTTATATATATATATATATATATATATATATATATATATATATATATATATATATATATATATAAACTGTCCTAACTAGTTTTACATCGATACACACTACAACGTCGACCCATATTGTTCAATTCTACATCTAAAACAAAAGTAGAATTACATACCTTTCAGTACCGGTATCACCATGTTACAATATAGGTTATGGACTCTTGAATAACTTCACTGAAGAATTAACCATTTCTTAAATCACTTAAAATTACACACTATAAATGAAAATAATCATTTTAGTTTAATAGTTCAACTATAACAAGTAGAACTTACGAAAACCAGGCGAAAAACTGTTCAGTTGCTCAAAAGAAACCGTTAAAAATTGCAGCGAAAAACATGTTATAATTCTCGTACTACAACAAGAAAACTACTGAAAAATTAATTTTGATTAATTTACAATATTTACGAATAAACACAATCACTGAAACAACATATACCGCCACTAATTCACTTTCAATTAAACAAAACTAACACGTGTTGCCCCATAACATTCCACACTGGTAGCCATGTTTGTTAGCATACCCGGTTCCCGGCTATCAGCTGATCACCCCGGGCCAGAGCCTGAGATTCACGTCAGCCTCGATTCGTAGACGACTTCGCTGTCTATTGCACTTCTCAGTGCACGGCGTTCTTACAACGGCACCTGCAGCAATGTTTGGACAATCTTAGAGAATGGAGCTCAGAAAATGGCTTGCGTTTCTCAACTGAGAAGTCAATCTGCGTTAATTTCTGGCGTCGTAGGAGACCACCTTCGCTCCGTTTCGGTCCAGATTTACTTCCCTTCGCAAATGAGAGGCGCTTCCTGGGTTTGATCATGGACAGGAAGCTTAGTTGGTCGTCGCATGTTGCACAGCTAAGAGCCCCTCCGAAGGAGTGTCGCCTTGTCGTGGCGGAGGGGCTCAGTACCTGAGCCAGACGGCCTACTAAGTGTCATTTTGATTACTGGTAGGCAAGAGGTGAGGGGAAGCAAAGAACATTCCAAACGGGTAGATGGGGCTCGTTAGTCTTGGTTGACGACTCATCTAGGAGAAGAGGACTCCGAAATCAAACTCCCCCAGGGGCTCCTACTACGGTAGGTACGGGTTTGGCGTACCCGGGGCCCCGAGCCATACTCTCGATTGGGTTCCTCCAAGAGGTGAGAAAGCACATGCCAAACGCCCAATCAACTTTGGTCCACTTTTGTGTTTGACCTCCCACCTGTTACCTCCCTGTACACAGTCTGATGGATAACCTACGCGCGGGTCGGAGGATGGGGTGACGCAAGGGGTGAATGGGTAATCGCGTAAGTCCCAGCCCCTGGTTATCATGTAGGATTTGTGTGCGTATCCGCTGATAAAGGTCAGTCCCGGGGAGGGGCCATTGCATGAGCTGATGCACTCCTGAAGGCGATTGGGTCCCTCTGTCTATACATTGAGAGGTGAGACCCTAGGGTGAGCAAGGTCCAGGCCAGTACTCTCACCTAAGCCGGGGTGGCGCCCAGGATGTGAGCATGCCATCGGAGACATTTGCAATGGTGGAGGATATAATCGCAATGAGTACATTCAAAACTCAAAAAAACAAACATTTTAAAGTAAGTGAAAAGGAAGTAGCAGAGTTGAGTGGTCCTCGCTACTTAGTTATTACAAGAAATGAGGAAGGTAAAACATTTAGGTCGGTGAATCCATTCGCTATACAGAAGGGTCTCGATAAGATAGCTAGCCCCGTGAAGAACTGCACGAGATCTCGGAACGGCACGCTGTTGGTTGAATCCAATTCAGCAGCACAGGCAGCTACTATATTAAAAGCCAACATGCTAGGCAGCTGTCCGGTGCATGTAGAGATGCACAAAACGTTGAACTCCTCTCGCGGCGTTGTCAACACACGCGCATTGGACGATATGTCCAATGATGAAATTAAGGAGAACCTCGCAGATCAGGGTGTGATATCTGTTTATCGGGTTCAGAGAAAAGATGGAGGCGAATATCTGCCTACCCGTACCCTTTTCCTTACCTTTAATCGGGTAGATCTCCCGCAAAGGATAAAGGCTGGGTACGAGGCCATTGAAGTAAGACCTTACATTCCGAGCCCGCTTAGATGTTACAAATGCCAGCGCTTTGGTCATACAAGTGACACGTGCAGTGGTAGAGCTACCTGCGTAAACTGTGGAGGCATCGCCCATGACGATGACTTTACCTCACCTCCCAGTTGTATTAACTGCAGGGGAGAACATCCAGCAAACTCCCGAGAATGTCCGCGCTATATGGAGGAAAGAGCTATCCAGGAGATCCCGGTTAGAGAGAAGGTGTCCTTCTCAGAAGCCCGAAAGCTCTTACGTTTGCGCCAGCCCACTATCCCGAGCTCCGGTACCTATAGCTCGGTTGCAGCTAAAGCAGTACCATGTCGGGAAATCGCAACTCAAACTAGCGATATGAATGGGGCAACAATATCAGAGAAAATTCTTGTAGCTAGCTCACATCCAAAGCCTCAGACATCACCTAAGTCCGCCAGAGCATCTACAACCACCGCAGTTCAATCCAGCAGACCAGGAAGGTCACCAACAAAGAAGCCGACCTCGACAAGTAGACCGATTGTATACGATGCTTCACCGATCAAGTTTAAGACCGAGTATAAAAGATCCGATTTCCTCAAGGCAAGCAAGGTTTCTCCCAAGCCATCAAAGGGAAAGAAAAAGCCATCTCCTAGGAGATCCTCTTCAGAGGGATCCTCTGGTATGGCTACAGACCGGCAAATGTCATCTTCGCCGGTCCCCATTAGCAACCGGTTCGAGACACTCGAACCTAAGTTTGCTATGGGAAGACGCACGTCCTCGGCAGAGGACATGGAACTAGAATCTGCCCACACTGGAAGACCCCCAGTGGAAAAGAGGCGCGAAAAAGCGTCCGAAAAGAACGTCAGCCCAAGAGAGAAAAGGGCTAAATTAGTTCGACAACCGCCTGCTCTAAAGTAATGAAGAGTTACCTTGGAACTATCTGTCCCACACACAATGCAATATGGCTATCCTACAATGGAACATACGTGGAATTCGAACTCAACGGCCAGAACTTGAGCTTTTGCTCAAAGAATACGAACCTCTGGTTGCATGTTTGCAAGAGACTAAGCTGCGTCCTCATGACGCTTTCCATCTAAGGCGATACACCCCAATACGGTGTGATGTTACACCAGAAGAGGGTGTACCGGCACATGGCGGCGCTATGATACTTGTTAGAGATGACGTGTATATGCAAACTCTACCATTGCACTCTGATATACAATCAGTTGCAATAAGGATTCTACTGCCAGACATCCATTTCACCATCTGTAATATATATTTGCCTCCGTCCCATGACTTCTCGCACATTGATTTAGAAGATCTAGTTTCCCAGTTGCCAACACCGTTTCTGTTGGTGGGAGACTTCAATGCGCACCACCCACTTTGGGGTTCAAGTCGCGCTTGTGCGAGAGGTACACTCATTTCCGATTTTTTGGACAGTCACAACCTAGCTCTCCTCAACACTGGAGAGCCTACTTTCATTTCGGACTCTCACAATAGTTTCTCGCATCTTGACCTTGCAGTTTGTTCACCTCAGTTGGCAGTCTCCTTACAATGGAATGTCATCTCTGATTTACACTCTAGTGACCACTTCCCATGTCTTATTAGTCTCTTGACGCAACATACATTTTCCACTCGTATGCCCAGATGGCGTTTGGACCATGCCAACTGGAACCTTTACACCCAGTTGGCTGTATTTACCTACAACGAGCATGACTCAGTAAATAATTTGGCGCAGCATCTCACGGAGACGATTCTCTCTGCTGCTGAACAATCGATTCCGCGGTCGACTACACACCCCCGTCGATTTCCCGTTCCCTGGTGGACGGAAGAATGTCGGAATGCCATTCGTGCTCGAAGGCGTGCACTTAGGGTTTTCCAACGTCACCCTACTTTGGAAAACCTAATCGAGTACAAGAAAATGCGCGCCAGGTACAGACAAGTCATTAAGGATAGAAAAAAGTCATCATGGAGCAAATTTGTAGCTTCATTTAACCGACACTCACCTTCCTCGGTTGTGTGGGATAGATTAAGGCGTGTTGCAGCTAAAACGACCCAAATACCAATAGCGGGACTAAAAACAGCCACAGGAGCTGTTGTTGATTCATTTGAAGTGGCCAATACCTTTGGCAGTGCTTTCGCACAAGTCTAGCTCGGAAAACTACTCCGCTGAGTTCCTTCCAATTAAAACTCAGGTGGAATCTCAAGGCTTCTCGTTTCGTTCTAGAAACGTAGAAGATTACAATCGCCTTTTCACCATGGCAGAGCTGCAGTATTCCCTGAAATCTTCGCGATGTTCAGCACCAGGACCGGACGGTATTCATGTACAAATGTTACAACGGCTCTCTCCTGAAGGTAAGGCATTCCTGCTCGAGGTCTATAATCGTGTTTGGGTTGACAGTATACTCCCAGAAAATTGGCGCGAGGCCACCGTTATTCCCATCTTGAAGGCTGGGAAGGACCGTCATCTTCCCTCCAGCTATCGTCCTATTTCCCTCACCAGTTGCGTTTGCAAGGTGATGGAACGCATGATCAATGGACGATTGGTATGGTGGTTAGAAAGTCGTAACCTACTGACTAACATCCAGTGTGGTTTTCGACGACGCCGTTCAACTGTTGACCATCTTGTGTCAATATCGACACAGATAATGGACGGTTTTATGAAGAACTGTCAAACCGTTGGCATATATTTCGATCTTGAGAAGGCTTATGATACGTGCTGGCGAGCAGGGATTCTACGTTCCCTGTATGCCTGGAACATACGTGGACGCCTACCACTTTTCATTCAGGAGTTTATGAAGGACCGCTTTTTCCGAGTAAGGGTCGGCTCGGTTTTTTCTAATTCTTTTGTTCAGGAGGAGGGAGTACCTCAGGGTTCGGTGCTAAGTGTCACGCTCTTTGCTATAGCAATTAACTCCATCTGGAAATGTGTTCCACCTGGAGTTTCGTCATGCCTATTCGTAGACGACTTCGCTGTCTATTGCACTTCTCAGCGCACGGCGTTCTTACAACGGCGCCTGCAGCAATGTTTGGACAACCTTAGAGAATGGAGCGTGAAAAACGGCTTCCGTTTCTCAACTGAGAAGACAATCTGCGTTAATTTCTGGCGCCGTAGGAGACGATTACCACCTTCGCTCCGATTTGGTCCAGATGAACTTCCCTTCGCAGAAGAGACGCGCTTCCTGGGTTTGATCTTGGACAGGAAGCTTAGTTGGTCGTCGCATATTGCACAGCTAAGAGCGAGATGTGACCGTTCCCTAAATATTATGCGAGTACTGAATGGCAAATCGTGGGGAGCGGATCGAACAATTTTGTTGCGAATATATCGCGCATTGGTCCGCTCCAAGCTAGACTATGGGTGTATTATTTATTCGTCAGCACGGCCATCTGTGCTGAGAAGATTAGACGTGGTCCATAATAGGGGCATCCGCATTGCAACAGGAGCTTTTCCAACAAGCCCAGTGGTGAGCCTTTACGCCGAGTCCGCAGAACCTCCTCTGCAATATCGACGTGAGATTCTCTTGGCAAATTATGGTTGTGCGCTTAGATGTATGTCTAAGCACCCAACGTTCGCTTCTTTTTTCACCACCACGCTAAGAGAACGATATAGAAATAGCACCCTTAATCCAAAGCCTGCGGGGTTCCGTTTCCAAGAGCTCCTAGTGAAGCTTGGAGTGGAACTGCCTGTGATGTTCGCCAAGGGCGAGAGACTTTACCCCCCTTGGTTATCTGGTACGCCCCATGTAGATCTTGGGATGACCATACACCAGAAGTCCACGATGCCTATTTCAAGTATCCGCACGTGTTTCTTGGAATTTTTGTCAGGTTACTCTGACTGTAGATATATTTACACCGATGGATCAAAGAACACCAACGGTGTTGGATGTGCTTATGTTTATGGAACCGAACCATATACATTCGGTTTTCCAAATAGCACTTCCATTTTTACTGCAGAGCTTTATGCAATTTATCGAGCCGTTTTGTATGTTCGCCCTCGTAAATTAGGTGACTGCCTGATTTTGAGCGATTCCCTTAGTGCACTGCAGAGCCTTTGTCAGTTGTACAACCCCCACCCTATTGTACAACGTATCCAGGATGCCCTCCATGTTTTACACGCTTCTGGTGTTGATGTGGTGTGTGCATGGATTCCTGGTCACGTAGGTTTGCCTGGGAATGAAATGGCAGATTTAGCAGCAAAGACGGCAACTACAGAACCCAGAATTATCATCTCACGTGTTACTTCGGAAGACTTCAGGCTTGAAGTGCGGAGAGCGGTGCTGTCGTCCTGGCACGACGAGTGGTCAGCTCTCCGCGGTAATAAGCTTAGAGAAGTGAAAGAACTTCCGATAAACTGGGTAACTTCCTGTCGCACATCTCGTCGCGAGGAGGTTAGTTTGGCTCGATTAAGAATAGGGCACTGCAATTTTTCGCACGGTTACCTTTTTAAAAGGGACCCTGCGCCTCTATGTCCGCTGTGTGACAACGTTTTGTCGGTTCGCCACGTGCTCCTAGAGTGTTACTCTCTAGCGCACCTTCGGGATTCTCTGCAGCTGCCTGCCAGACTTGCAGAGGTCCTAGCGGACGACAAAACAGCGGTTGATAGAGTTTTTAATTTTTTAGCGCAGTGCAATATAAATTTGAGGATTTAAAATTTTTAATTATCTGTTTCTGATTTTGGACATATTTATCACCTTGTTTCATATCTGGCTATTGCCACTGCTTTTTACCTTTGTATATTTTTCTTGTTGCTAGTATTTTTATTTTTTGAGTGAAATTTATATCTGGCTATTGCCATGAGTCTGTTAAGGGCGCTGATGACCTAGAAGTTGAGCGCCCTTAAACCAAATCCAATCCAAAACAGCTAAGAGCACGATGTGGCCGTTCCCTAAATATCATGCGAGTACTGAATGGCAAATTGTGGGGAGCGGATCGGACAATATTGTTGCGAATATATCGCGCACTCATCCGATCCAAACTAGACTATGGGTGTATTGTTTATTCGTCAGCACTACCATCTGTGCTGAGACGATTAGACGCGGTCCACAATAGCGGCATCCGGATTGCAATAGGAGCTTTTCCAACAAGCCCAGTGGTGAACCTTTACGCCGAGACCGCAGAACCTCCTCTGCAATATTGGCGTGAGTTTCTCTTGGCAAATTATGTTTGTGCGCTTAGATGTATGTCTAAGCACCCAACGTTCGCTTCTTTTTTCACCACCACGCTAAGAGAACGGTATAGGTATAACACCCTTAGTCCTAAGCCTGCAGGGTTTCGTTTCCAAGATCTTCTAGTGAAGCTTGGAGTGGAACTGCCTAGGATGTTAGCCGAAAGCGAGAAACTTTACCCCCCTTGGCTATCTGGCATGCCCCATGTAGACCTTGGGATGACCGTACACCGTAAGTCAACTATGCCTATTTCAAGTATCCGCACGGTGGCCGTCCATGTATTTACACCGATGGGTCAAAGAGCACCACCGGTGTGGGATGTGCTTATGTTTATGTAACTGAACCACATACATTCGGTTTTCCAAATACCACTTCCATTTTTACTGCAGAGCTTTATAATATTTATCGAGCCGTTTTGTATGTGCGTTATCGTAAATTAGGTGACTGCCTGATTTTGAGTGATTCCCTTAGTGCACTTCAGAGCCTTTGTCAGTTGTACAACTCCCACCGTATTGTACAACGTATCCTGGATGCCCTCCATGTTTTACACGCTTCTGGCGTTGACGTAGTGTGTGCATGGATTCCTGGTCACGTAGGTTTGCCGGGGAATGAAATGGCAGATTTGGCAGCAAAGACGACAACTGCAGTACCCAGTATTACCATCTCACGTGTTACTTCAGAAAACTTCAGGCTCCAAGTGCGGAGAGTGGTGTTGTCGTCCTGGCACTAAGAGTGGTCAGCTTTCTGCGGTAATAAGCTTAGAGAGGTGAAAGATCTTTCGATAAACTGGCTAACTGCCTGTCGCATATCTTGCCGCGAGGAGGTTAGTTTGGCTCGTTTAAGAATAGGGCACTGCAATTTTTCGCATGGTTACCTATTTAAAAGCGACCTTACCCCTCTATGTCCGCTGTGTGACAACCTTCTGACTGTCCGTTGCGCTCTTTAGCGCACCTTCGAGATTCTCTGCAGCTGCCTGCCAGATTGGCAGAGGTCTTGGCGGATGACATAACAGCGGTTGACAGATTTTTAAATTTTTAGCGGAGTGTAGTATTAATTTGGGGATTTAAAATTTTAGATATATCTTTTTATGTTTTTTGACAACTGTATCACCTTGTTTCATATCTGGCTCTTGCCACTGTTTTTTACCATTTTGTGTAAATTTTCCTTGTTGATAGTATTTTTATTTCTGAGTGAAATTTATATCTGGCTATTGCAATGAATCTTTAAAGGGTGCTGATGACCTCGAAGTTGACACCCTTAAACCAAACCAACAAAAAATTAAGCAGCCGAGTTTGCAGGTTGCCCGTTTATAGATGCTTCCTTTTGCCTTTGCGGCGGTGCTGGTTTGGTAGTGGATGGAACAGGTAGTGACTCGTTTTGGGCTGCAGTGGCGTAAGTAGCCGCTGCGTAGCTTGGATATTTAATTGGTGTTCTCGGAGGCAGTCCGGCGTATCTTGCTCCCGCAAAGGCTTCTCTCGGGAGCTCCACATTATGTGGAACTCGAGGCCGGGCGTTGTAGCGGGACATTTGGCCTTGTTTGTTGCCATAAGTTCCATTCGTGCTTTCTGCTACATCGGGCACTTAGCATAGCGGCAAGAGTGCGAATCTCCACAGTTGTAGCAGTGTGGACTCGAACCTGGGACTTGGGCAGTTTACTCGGTTGTGTCCAACCTCACCATAGAATGCACAAACTGTTTGCAACAGCATTCTCAGTGAGTTGTTTAAGTTGGTGCACTGCTGTGGCCTTGGTGGAAGTTTGAATGTTTCCACTCGCATCGTTGCATGGGACATGCAACATCGCGATTCTTTATAAATTTCTTGCGCATTCTCTGTTTTCTTTAGTGCAACCCTGGAGTGAATTAGTGATTGTGGTTAGCACCTCTGGTGGTCAGTTGGGCTACACGCTCCACAGAGTAGTCTTTGCCTAGGAGAAGTTCCTTGACCTCATCTTCGGTGATAAACACCGGGGCGTCCTTCAAGGTAACGTGAAGTCTTCAGGGAGGCGTGTAGTGACTCCCTCGATTTTGTTTTGCTCGAGGTGTTTTCTTAAGTGGCGGTGATCGTCTAGCGACGTTGGTATCGGTGCCACTGTTCCCAGCAGATTTCTAAGCGATTAATTTACTTTATCAGTATGCACTCTATTCAGAACTTTCCTGGCATCTGCTGGGTTGCGCAGGAAAATGGATGCCCTTCGGTGCGAAGCCTGTGCATCATTGGGTGCTGCAGTGTTGATGGTAGATACGGGAACAGCAGCGTCCTCATCCATACAATGGTGTAGAGTCTTGATGAGCAGTGTTGTTCCTCTTCGGTGTGATTTTCCGCCAATGTTCTTGCAATTTAATCGCTTGTTCAAGATGGAAAATGGTAATGTCGATGGCGTCTATACGCGCTCTGTGTAGGTCCATCATACGGTACAGTTGCGTAATGTTGCAACGAGGTATGTCATCATTTGGCAGCATCTCAAGGAGTTGGTGGTCAACCTGGGCTTTATAGGCTGTGCTGTTCTTTCTTCCGCTTAACAGCGTTATGGTTTCTGCTAAAGGCAGGGTTGGCTCCTTAATCAAATCCTTACCAAGAAAGGTCGACAGATCCCCTCCTTCCAGATAGTAAAGTGTCATGTTTGCAGATGATTTTTCAATGACTTATCAGGTCATGCTTGTTAGGTCGGTAAAGTTTACTACCTTCTGGGACATATGGCGCGTTTAACTTCCTAGCTGGTGTAACCGTGGAGCCTGCAAAGCACTATTAATGTAAAAAGTTCCAGGAGGAGTAGTAGTTGTGGTTTGCAGATCCGGCTGGTACTATCTACTAGTGCTTTAATGACAGCTCTCGGGACGGTAGTTGGAGAGTTTGTGTAGATACCAGTCTGTGTGTCTGGGTTTGCGGTAGACAGTGTGAGAGATTGCACAATCGGACGTGCTGGCTCTGTGTACATCCAAATATTTAAATGAGCAATTCTTGTGTATATAAATATATTCCGCGCAACTTGGAAGCGGCTCTAACGATTTCGATCAAACTTTGTATTCAGATAGGGTTTTGCTTTTTAAGTTCAACTATATAGGTGTAATTCCCGAAAAACGCGATTTTGCATAAAAAAATAAAAAACTTTTTCCCGCTTCTACTGCGCAATTCTTGTATATATATATATATATATATATATATATATATATATATATATATATATATATATATATATATATATATATATATATATATAGTACCTGGGCGACCGAGCTTCGCTCGGCGTTTTTCGCCTCTGTTTTTTGTGAAATGTTGTTTTTTGTGGGAGAATATACTTATTTAGATAAACTGAAAGTCAAAACGTTAACTAAATAGCAATTTTAGTGTAATTGTGAAGAGTCATTTCCGAGATACAAATATTTCATAAACACCATCATTTCAGCTGTAAAACATCTACTGCTGAACGCAGACCTCCCCCATAGATATCCACCCAGTTTGACGTTTTCGTTGAGCATTTGTTCCATTATGGAGTTCAGTTCTTTGGTGCTGCGATTGACTCCAGGGCGTTAACACATTCGCCAAGGTCCTTAATCTTTCCGTCGAGTTCTTCCATGGCTTCCTTTACCCTGGTCAGTCGCTCGTTAGTATTCTCCGATAGATCTATCTTCATATTACACATTCCCGTCTTCATCTTTTCTGTTTTGGAGTTTACGTTTTCAATTTGGCTTCCATTTTTTTCCATTTTGTCCATTTTTGTTCCTATATTTTCTATTCCTTAGTTTACATTTTTCCAATTCGGTTTTCACATTTGTTTCCTCTGTCATATTCCGGAATTCATTTCATTTCCCATTATGTCCTTACAAACACGGAGCGATCAATTTATACCAAAATTGTATAAATCGGATGAAGTGAAAAAAACCGAAACAACTCAAGCGGAGCGAAGAAGCGCTTAAAATCGACCTGCTCAAATCCAACCCAAATTGTGCGGAAACGACTTTACAGACACAAGACGATCAATTTATTCCAAAGGTCTAAAAACCGGATAAAGACAAAAATTTTAGTGGAATAACTCTAAACGAGCGAATAATCGCGAAAAATCGACCTGCGTTAATACAGCCCAAATTGTGCGGAAACTTCTTTACAGACACGGAGCGGTCGATGTATACAAAAATTGTATAAATCTGATGAAGTCAAAAAATTGAGTGAAACAGCTCTAAAGGAGCGAAGACTCGCGAAAGATCGAACAGCGTTATTCCAGACCAAATTTTACGGAAACATCTTTACAGATATTCAAGATGTTCTCGGGCTTTTAGCCAGGTGTAGTGATGAAGAACCGTCGACGTTTCGGGAGTGCACATCTCTCCCTGATGATGGGACCGATGTACACTCTCGAAACGTCGATGGCTCTTCATCACTACACTTGGCTCGAAGCCCGAGAACATCTTGAATATGTTCATCGCCAGGAAAGGTTAAAATCAGTCTTTACAGATCTTCTACGTATTACTTGGCTAAACACCTGGCGAAATTGCAGCCAGATTTTGGGAATACACTAACCCCTACATCAAGAATAAAGCACATTTTTTGTTGAAAATCTTAAATATTGTAACTTTTGGGTTGGCGTGTAAAGTAAAGAAGACAGATGTAGTCGAGATAAAGAAACACTTTTATTTCCGTAAACAGTAACTTTGTACACTCGTTGCAACAACAAGAAAGCCTTTTTCGATTCTCCAACAGCACGGCTCCGAACTCGTAACACAAAGAACTGTCCCTTCTCCGTCGGCACGACTCCTCAACCTTCACATACGTCTGTCCTCTCCGTCGGCACGACTACTCAACCTTCACATACGTCTGACTGACTCTTCTGTCGCACTTTACCGCTATTTATATCTCCCAGGCACTATTCTGGAAGCTTCAGGAACGTTCAGTTATTGCGGCGAGATACAAAGCAGAGACGATTCTCGAAGTGTCTATCCTTTTCTCTCTTTCGGCAAGCGCCCCAACAATGCGGCCATGCTCTGTCTCTTTCCTTCGGCTCCTTTGCGGTAGTGCCGACAATAATGCGATGGGTGACACTGCTGTTGTCGGCAATTAGATGCGGCGGGCGCGGTGACACTGCTCCCTCCTCAGAGCTGGTCGTCCCGACCAGCACTATCACTGCGGCATCTCCCTTGCGCCCCGGTGGACTAACCCATCGAATCTCTTCTCCAGGAGGCACGATCCTAGGTATCGCTGTTGGATAGTGTTCCTTGGTCCGGGTAGGACGATGTATGCCATCCTGCTTCGAAATTCTGCAACAGTACCGCCGGTCTTGACGGTCCCTCGTCCAGTTGCCCTTCTTCCTGGTGTGTTGACGGGTTATCCTGCGCACTTGGAAACGGCTCACTGGGTACCATGTCCGCCGACCTCTCTGGCGCACCTTGGCAGCCACCTTGCTTCCGATGGGTCCGGCAACCAACCCCGCCACATCCGCGCGAGTCGCGTCCACCGCTGCACTCGTGTTCACTCGTGCTCGGCACGGCCTCTGCTGTATCCTGCCGTCCACGATGATGTCCACCATTCTTCCGTTCACGGCACTATGCGTCAGGTGATTGGATGGCTCCGACGGTCCCCCCATGTCACACGCCAAGTCGGTTCTCGCGTGATGCTCGTTTGCTTGTGCGCTTCCCTGCTGATCGTCCTCCACGTCATATCCTGGTTGGTTACGTACCCGACACACTCCTCCAGAGGATCCTCGACGACGTCCCTGAACTGCCCCTTTGTCTTCCCCGAGACGTACACTTTCGTTATCTGAAACGGGCGCAACTGTCGCCTCGGCCACTAGGTGCTTCCTCCCCGGGTCCGCGCTATTCCGTCTGCCCCTGACATCCAGTACTTTGACGCTCTCGTCAACTCTTACTACCAGGGCGCCAAGACGTTCCCCGTCGTCCTCCACGACGTCTACATGCTGGCAGAGGTCTTCCACCTTTTCGCCGAGTTCTTCCATGTCTTCCGTCACGCCAATAAGTTCGCCGAGTTGTTCCACGTCTTCCGTCACGCCAATCGGTTCGCCGAGTTGTTCCACGTCTTCCGTCACGCCAATCAGTTCGCCGAGTTGTTCCACGTCTTCCGTTACGCCAATCAGTTCGCCGAG
The DNA here is from genome assembly GCA_030765045.1 of Tenodera sinensis. Taxonomy (NCBI): domain Eukaryota; kingdom Metazoa; phylum Arthropoda; class Insecta; order Mantodea; family Mantidae; genus Tenodera; species Tenodera sinensis. Next base: position 54,750,816 of record CM060973.1, read on the forward strand.
TTGTTCCACGTCTTCCGTCACGCCAATCAGTTCGCCGAGTAGTTCCACGTCTTCCGTCACGCCAATCAGTTCGCCGAGTTGTTTCACGTCTTCCGTCACGCCAATCAGTTCGCCATCAATTTTCGCCGATAGCTCCGTCTTCATCTCTTTCAGCTCGGCAGCGAGGTTGTTGTTTGACGTTTCCATTTTGGCAGCGAGGTTGTCGTTTGACGTTTCCATTTTGGCAGCGAGGTTGTCGTTTGCCGTCTTCATCTCTTTCAGCTCGGCAGCGAGGTTGTCGTTTGCCGTCTTCATCTTGGACATTTCTGTCTTCATTTCGGCGAATAATTCTTTCATCATTGCCATCATCCTGGTTTCCGAATCTCCCTCCATCTTGGTTCTAACGTTGCAACTTCTAACGACGATGTAACGAAACTAGAAGCAATTCCACGGATCCCACTTCTGACAGCAGTGTAACTTTTGGGTTGGCGTGTAAAGTAAAGAAGACAGATGTAGTCGAGATAAAGAAACACTTTTATTTCCGTAAACAGTAACTTTGTACACCCGTTGCAACAACAAGAAAGTCTTTTTCGATTCTCCAACAGCACGGCTCCGAACTCGTAACACAAAGAACTGTCCCTTCTCCGTCCGCACGACTCCTCAACCTTCACATACGTCTGTCCTCTTCGTCGGCACGACTACTCAACCTTCACATACGTCTGACTGACTCTTCTGTCACACTTTACCGCTATTTATATCTCCCAGGCACTATTCTGAAAGCTTCAGGAACGTTCAGTTATTGCGGCGAGATACAAAGCAGAGAAGATTCTCGAAGTGTCTATCCTTTTCTCTCTTTCTGCAAGCGCCCCAACAATGCGGCCATGCTCTGTCTCTTTCCTTCGGCTCCTTTGCGGTAGTGCCGACAATAATGCGATGGGTGACACTGCTGTTGTCGGCAATTACATGCGGCGGGCGCGGTGACAGTATTTTCCAGCCCAGTGACCTCCTTATGTTTCGATGTCACTTCTCTGTTCAGAATGGTAACCACCCAGGGGACAGTTGCCCTTCTACAAGAATTATTCCCTTAGAACATTAGAAACTTATTCGGCCATGTATTAGAAACCACTTACTTCCAGTGGAACCAGTAGATAATTTAGTGAACAGAATGATGGAGAGAATATGGGCAGTCCGGAGAGCCCAATTATGGCTAACTATTACATGGAACATTTTGAGGCCACCGCTTTGGGTTCTGTTAAACAAAAAACTGTGTACTATTTCCGTTATGTACGTTTTCAGTATCTGGAGCCACGGACCTTGACAGATTTCCTACGTCACATTAACTCTACTACCTGGGTGACCGAGTTTCGCTCGGCGTTTTTCGCCTCTGTTTTTGTGAAATCTTGTTTTTTTGTGGGAGAAGATACTTATTTAGATAAACTGAAGGTCAAAACGTTAACCAAATAACAATTTTAGTCGCAATTGTGAAGAGTCATTTCCGAGATACAAATATTTCATAAACACAATCATTTCAGCTATAAAACATCTACTGCTGAACGCAGACCTCCCCCATAGATATCCACCCAGTTTGACACTTTCGTCGAGCATTTGTTCCATTATGGAGTTCAGTTCTTTGGTGCTGCGATTGACTCTAGGGCGTTAACACATTCGCCAAGGTCCTTCATCTTTCCGTCGAGTTCTTCCATGGCTTCCTTTACCCTGGCCAGTCGCTCCTTAGTATTCTCCGATAGATCTATCTTCATATTAGACATTCCTGTCTTCATCTTTTCTGTTTTGGAGTTTACATTTTCAATTTGCCTTCCATTTTTGTTTCCATTTTGTCCATTTTTGTTCCTATATTTTCTATTCCGTAGCTTACATTTTTCCAATTCGGTTTTCATATTTGTTTCCTCTGTTGCATTCCGGAATTCATTTTATTTCCCATTATGTCCATCTTGGCTAACATTTGTTTCATCAACTGTTCCATATCGTGCTTTTCGGCGCACTCCTGACATCAATTGTGATTAATTTACTTTTTTTAACTATTTCTTTATTTTTTGTTAAAACACCGGAGCAACACTAAGCAAAAGCACTGTTGAACAATAACAAATACTACAGGAAGAAAAGCTGGTTGGTAAAGCCATGTGAATGTACTACGCATTTCTGCTTCAACCATATAAAAATTGTATGAATTGTTCGCCGAAGTGGGAGTAGTGAAAGAAATGTGATTGTGTTTAGTAAAACAAAAATGCGTAGCAAAATGTGTGAATGTTATACGTTGCATTTATATTTCAAGCGTATGGAAAAATGTAGGGATTGTTTGTAGAAGAGGGAGTAGTATGTTAGGTAAAAGAAAAGGGATTAGAGAAAGACACGTGAACATAATACGTTGGGTGGTAAAATGGATTGCATAAAAACCTTCGCCAAGAAAACAATTAGATATGTCACTTTTCATGGCGATCGGTCAACTTTTTTGGAATTTACCCACTCTTCAACCTACGAAATGTATAGGCGTTGGTATGTATGAAGTTGATAAAAGATAGGGAATAACATGTGAATTGTTACGTAAAACAAAAGTGAGTAGAGAAAATAGTATGAATGTAATACATTGTATTTCTTTTTCAAACATATCAAATTGTATGAATTATATGTTGAAGGCCGAATAGCGAAAGAAGACTGGTGGTGTCTCGTAAAAGAAGAATTAGTAGAGGAAATCGTGTGAATGTAATACGTTGCATTTATATTTCAATCATAGAATATTATATTAATTGTATGTTGAAGGCCAAACAGAGGATAAATGAATGTGCTACGTAAAAGAAATGCGAGTAGAAAGCCATTTGAAAGTAATATATTGTGTAGTAAAATTGTTGCCATAACAAATTTCCCCATAAAAATACATATACGTGCCGAATTCCGCGGTGATTGGTTAAGCGGTTTTCGAGCTTAACAGATATATATAAACAACCAAGTTGTATAGATGATATGAATTGTTTGTAGAAGAGTGAGTGGAGAAAGAGATGTGAATGTGTTATCTAAAAGTGAGTATAGTAAACAGTGTGAATGTAATATGCAGCATTTCTATTTTAAACATGCACAAAATTGTATGACTTATTTCTAGAAGAGTGAGTAGAGAAACAGTTATGAATGTGTTTCACAAAAGCAAGTAGAGAAAACAGTGTGCATCTAATAAGTAGCATTTCTATTTCAAACATGCACGAAATTGTATGACTTATTTGTAGAAGAGTGAGTAGAGAGAGAGAGAGAGAGATGTGAATGTCTTACCTAAAAGTGAGTAGAGAAAACAGTATGAATATAATAGAGAAAGAGATGTGAATGTGATAGCTAAAAGTAAGTAGAGAAACCACTGTGAATGTAATGTGTAGTATCTCTATTTCAAACATACAGAAAATTGCATGCCTTATTTGTAGAAGAGTGAGTAGAGAAAGAGATGTGAATGTGTTACCTAAAAGTGAGAGGAAAAAACAGTGTAAATGTAATAGCATTTCTATTTCAAACATACAGAACATGGTATGACTTATTTTAAAAGTGGGGATAAAAGTGTTTTTTGGTGCAAATCACGTTTTTTATGGAAAATTGTTTATAGAAGAGTGAGTAGAAAAAGAAATGTGAATATGTTACCTAAAAATAAGTAGAGATAACACTGTGAATGTAATATGCAGCATGTCTATTTTAAACATACAAAAAATTGTGTATTTATTTGTAGAAGAGTGAGAGGAGCAAGAGATATGAATGCGTTACCTAAAAGTGAGAGGAGAAGACAGTGTGAATGTAACAACATTTATATTTCAAACATATAGAATATGGTATGACTTATTTTAAAAGTGACAATAAAATGTTTTTTGGTGCAAAATTACATTTTTTATGGAAAATTGTTTATAGAAGAGTGAGTAGAGATAGAGATATGTGTTACCTAAAAGTGAGTAGAGGAAACGCTGTGAATGTAATATGCATGTATACAAAAATTTAATCAAATCTTTAGAGCCGTTTCTGAAATAATACAAAGTTATACCTAAAAGGCTTATATATATATATACATTCTGATTCTAAAATTACAAATATATACATAGAAGTTCCCGTCTCAAATGCGCCGGACTTTGTAACAAGAAAAACAGGAATAACTTTGAGAGATTTCTCCTTTTTTCTGGTTATCAAGTTCCTTTTTCCTCCCAAGTTCAGACTTCAGCTTAACTTACAAATGAGAATTTCCACTTCCTCGTAGCATCCCTTTACTTTCAGGTTAGGTACCTGTCTTGGTCTTTCACTTTTGCCCCTTGCACTATCACACATATAGGTCGCTGACACAGATTGTTCTTGTTTACCTGGCCAACGTAAACCCATTGTTCAATGTCTTCCAGGGTCCCTCAATTCTTAACAAGTATGTTTCACATAATGACATTTTGTACTGCCAATCTAATCACATTTACGAGGTACTGATTTTACACTTATTTCTACCTATTTTCACCCATATCCTTCCAAGTTTACCATTGTTCCTTTATCTGTCTTTTTAAACTCTTATACCGCTTCGCGCGTATTTTAAAACCATTATTAATTAATTAATTAATTTATTTATTTATTTATTTATTTATTTATTTATTTATTTATTTATTTATTTATTTATTTATTTATTTATTTATTTATTTATTTATTTATTTATTTATTTATTTATTTATTTATTTATTTATTTATTTATTTGTTTGTTTGTTTGTTTGTTTGTTTGTTTGTTTGTTTGTTTGTTTGTTTGTTTGTTTGTTTGTTTGTTTGTTTGTTTGTTTGTTTGTTTGTTTGTTTGTTTGTTTGTTTGTTTGTTTGTTTGTTTATTTATTTATTTATTTATTTATTTATTTATTTATTTATTTATTTATTTATTTATTCATTCATTCATTCATTCATTCATTTATTTATTTATTTATTTATTTATTTATTTTGTATATTTAACTCAATTGTTGCTCGTTTCTGTTTCCCGCATCTTCGGCCTCCCTTTGATAAGTAATTAGACCTCTGACACCATTTATTCTGTATTTCCATATCTCTCGAATTGATAGGCTGACTCGGGCGTATATTACCTCGAATACTTATTCTTTATGTGCTTTTGCATGCTCTTCTCTTTATTTGTTCTTTTTCGGTTCTGACATCGTCCTGACGATACGGACGTAGTAGTTGCTTATGCCATTTTCCCCCTAGTTTACCGCTGTTCAGGTCCATAAGCAAGTACTTGTCAGTTCCATATTCCTCTATTACCTTATACGGACCCTAGTATAAAAGTCCCATACGCTGGTTTTATGTGTTTGATGCGCTAGAAAGCTTCTTGTTTCTCGCCAATACGAGATCGCCTTTGTGTTCTTCCCACTTTTTCCTCTTTCTGGCCTTATGTTTTTCTTTACGTCTATCCGCCCTCTTTCTCATCCGCTCTGCGGCCAATTTCATCATTTCTAATTGCAACATACTCACGACGCCTTCCACATCAAGGGTTTCCGGTATATTCGCACCCATCGTGTCAATGAGTTTGCCTTGCATTAACTCTACCGGTTTGAATCCCTTGACTTGATTTACCGATTCATTTAATATCTTTTCAATTGTCGGTATCATCTCTGGCCATTTGGTCTATTGATTACTACAGGATACCCGCAGATACACCGATAGATTTCTCATGGTTCTCTCGGTTGGGTTGCTATTTGGCCGATAACGCGAACAATGGTAAAGTTAGATACCTTGTTCTTTCATTGCGTTAACAAACTTCTTTCCTGTAAACATGGTAGCGTTATCTGCTAATAATGCGTCCATTTTTCCGATCTGGGGTATATAATACTTTAGCAATTTATTCAAACATGTGGCACTATCAATCTTTTTAACTGGGTAAATCTTAACGAACTTTGAGAACACGTCTACAAATACTATGACGTATCTATATCCAAACGCTCCTCGGGGTAACCCACCATGACAATCCACCGTAACTAAGGATCTAGGTTTGTCTCGGAGGATGGCGTTCGTCTCGTCATACGCGACTTGCAGTGGCTTCGCTTTCTGACATACGTCACGTAACCGTATGCCTTACCTTTCGTCTTAGCTTAGGGATGTACAAATTTTCCAAAATAGTAGCAGTCGTCCGGTCCGTCCCTGAATGACATAACGCTTTGTGGAACGTCGTAATAATCTCTTTTTCCAGGCTACCAGGAATGTATGTCTTCCAGTTTGGGTTAATGGCTCCGTGCTTTTTATATAAGACTTCGTCTTTCATTCCCAAACTACCTTCCACCTGTCCATCTATTTCCAGCGCTTTGACCATTAAACTGACCAACTTACAGTCTTTTCTCTGCAATTCGCTGATTTTCTTTAATTTCTCCTTTAATCCCCTATCCATTGGTATCTCTAGTTTCAACACTTTAATTTCTCTTTGCACTCCACCCATACAATCGGGTATTTCTGCATGATGGGTCAATCGCGATAACATATCACTGAACGTGTTCATTTTTCCCGGGATATGTAGGATTTCCACGTCGTACATCATTATTTCGTGAGCATACCTACATATCTTTGAACTAGTATACTTACATTTCTGTAGAAAAGACAAACTAATGTGGTCAGAGAATATCTTTACCTTTTTGCGGTATATGTAAGTTCTAAATCGCTGAATGGCAAAATACATCGCACAAATCTCGATTTCTGTCACCGACGCGTTTCTCTCTACATGGCTCAACCCCCTGGAAGCCGTACTTATAGCATGGAATTGATCTGGAGCTGACCTCTGCCCTAGTATAGCTCCAAATCCTTGGCATGAACCGTCCACGTAAATTTCATAAGGAAGTCCATCCCTAGGCCTCTCAAGTAGTATAGAGTTTGCAAACAACTGCTTAATCTTCTCTAACGCCTTCTGCTGGGTGGCACCCCAATGCCATTTCACCCCTTTTCTTAATTTCAAACCCTTATAGGTTCCATTATACTGGCATACTGTGGAATAAATTTCGCCTGATAGTTTAAGACGCCGTTCAATTTCCTAACTTGTTTAACCGTTCTAGGGGGCGGAATATTCATGATGGCATCGATTCTCTTTTTGTCAGATTTTAGCCCCTTTTCATTTATTATGTACCCCAAAAATTCTACCTCCTTTACGCAGAATTTAGATTTTTCGAGGTTTACGGTCATCCCATTTTCCCGAAGTTTCATCAACACGTAATCTACATGTTTCATGTGCTCGTCAAAATCTTTATCTATGATCAAGTAGTCATCCACATAATGGAGCAAATACGTCCTCGTGGCATCCCCTAAAATTTCATCTATGGCCCGAAGCAAACCATTTCCAGAGGTACCATTCCCTTCAACGATAAAACTCGTGTATTTCCTAACCTCTTCTTTTAGCTCCACTTGCCAATATGACGCCGTTAAATTAATCGAGGAAATATATCGGCCCCTGGACATCTTAGCAATCAACTGCTCGATAGATTCGCTCCTAAAATAGTCGGGAAGTGTGCATTTATTTACCCCCCGTCCATCTAATGTTTTTCTTAAACTGCCATCCTTCTTCGCTATCCAAACAACGGGACTAATTATATCAGAATTTGAGATTCTAAGTATTCCTAGTTCTAACATTTGATTGATAATTGCTCTCGCCTGTGTCTGTATGGCTAATGGTAGTTCCCTCTGTCTGTAATTATAAGCTTTCACGTCCTTCACCTCGAAACTGTGTTGATACCCTTTGCATCTGCCGGGTAATTTACTGAAGGTTTTTGCATTTTTAGTTAATGTTTCTTCTAACTGGCGCGTTTGTTCCCTGGTCAATTGGTATGACTCGGCCACCTTTTCTTTCATTCCGGCCTCCCGACCTTGCTGGCTTTGTTCCTGGAATAAGGGTACGGACGCCTTCCCCCTCTCTCGCTCCAAAGTACCCTCTGCCTTTTCACAAAAAGGAGGCATGTTACCTACGGGGTTGTTATCCCTGATAGCAATCTTTACAACCGGTTCCGTTTCTACACGCACATGCTGGATAAATAAGTGTTCGTCTCCTATATCTGACTCATTTAACATTCCAACAATCTCACTTTCTTTCATGTTACGAACAAACGTTACTGCTATTATCTTTCCACCTATATTTAAACTCAAACTTTCATTTGCAAAATCTACGACCGCCTTCAGGTCGTACAACATGTCACATCCAATAATGGCATCACAAATCAAATTATCGATCACTAAAAATATGTACTCAAACATCTCCCCGCCGATTTCTAAGCATAGCATGGCCTGCAGTTTAATTCTTTGCACCGTTTTGCCTACGGCTACCTTAAAAACCAAATTAGAAGCAGGTAAAGTCATCATCTTGACGTTTCGGTTTAGCAGCCCTTGGAAAAATTTCGCGCTACATACATTCATGGTAGCACCTGTGTCTACTGTAAATAACTGTTTTACCTCCTACTTTAACCTCTATCACCGGGGACTCATCTTCGTTTTCGTCAGAGTAATTCTTTAATAATGCCAATTGTTCACTTTCGTCATCATTTAATTCGGATCGTAGCCCAGTGCAGTAAATCACCCCAGGGTTCGGTGCAATCTTTTTCCGGTCCACAACAAGATCGCAATTTAGTTTTCCGGATTATTTTCTTCTACTTGCGCAAACCCATCCCTCACAGGTGCCACTAAGATCTCTTGACTTTCGGCAATATTTAAATTTCCACCTCCTTGGCCCCGTCGGTTATTTCCTCGCGAGCTTTATCCGCTACCATAATTCCTCCTGTCTTCTCTATGGTAATACTCATCGTCGGAATCTCGGGTTCTCCACTGGTTTCTCGGGTTATGTCCGTTTCGACGTCCCCTATGTCGGTACGGCCTATCATGGAAATTCGCCTCCGTTCTAATCAAATTTACCTGATGCTCACGTCTGTCGTTTCTTGGCCTACCCTCGAATCTTGGCGGGTCATTTCGGTATCGTTCCCTGATACCAACGTCTCGGATATGGCTCCCATTGAAATTTCTGTTGGCGCGCGGTGAACTCGGCTGACCACGCCAACTTCCCCTTTCATTTCTCCGCGAACCATAATCTAACTCACGTTCCCAGTTACTACTTTCAAAAGCTGACACCAGATCTATTAATTCTGTAATATATTTCGGTCTCGCTACAATCAGGTAATTTGTAATCTGCTGTGGGAAATGTTGAATAATTTGTGAAATAAAATCCGCTTCGCTTACAGGAGGATCGACTAATCGACAATTTTGCGCGCAAGTTAACACGTAGTCCGTCATCGACTATCGGCCGTGTTCATTGTATCGGCCGTTGCTCAACATTGATCTGGCTTTGTTCTGCGTAATCGCGTTCCAGTACTTGTTGAGGAACATTGGCTTGAAATACTCGTAAGAGCAATTCCCCCCCAAAACAACCCTTAACCACGTCAGAGATCTATTTTTCAGAGCTTTACGTACAACAAACATTTTGAGCTGTTTCGGTGTATCCTTTATCTCGAAATAGTGGTCTAAGTCGATAAGGAATTGCTTTGGATTTATGGCACTAGACTCGTCAAAAATGGGAAGAGACAACTCATTCAACAATTGCCCATATTGACTGAGACTATTTCCTGTATTAGGCGAGTTCACGCGGAAGGAACTAGGTGTTACATTCTCCATAGCGGCAGCCTCATGCTGTGCACTATTTACAATTCAGTTATCATTCCCATTACTATCAACTGCGCTAGTCGCATTACCATCATTAATATTTCTTAATTGTATTTCCATTCGCTCTAAAGATCCCTGAAGCTCCACTATCCTTTTCTGATTCTGTTCTGAACGGTTATCTACCTCTAGATGAGCTGATAGCTGTCTCTTATTCTTTTCCTTAAGTTCACTAATTTCTTGTTCCTCAGCTTCTAATTCAGCGTGTACTGCTTGTAAAGTTTCATTTACCTCCCCATGCACTGCGTTTTTAATAGCTATTAGCTCATCCGTCAGGATTTTCATAGTTTCTACATTTTTTCTTTCACACGTCTCTTTCATACGTTATAAATTTTCGTCCACGTTAACTCTAAAGGAATTTAACCCTTCCTGGATTTCGGAAATGCTCACCTGCTGTGTATTTAATTGCTCCCTCATTCTCTCCTCAAATTCCTGGTGCTTGTGATCTAAATGTTCTTTCAACTTTGATTCTTGGGTCCTAAATCCTTCGTCTATGAGTTCTTTAAGCTGACCACTATTTTTACTCTCCAACCTATCACCCATTTCGTTTAGTTCTTTAGCCTGACCACTAATTTTACTCTCCAACCTATCACCCATTTCGTTTAGTTCTTTAACCTGACCACTAATTTTACTCTCCAACCTATCACCCATTTCGTTTATTTTTTCCAAGAGCATCTTAAGGCAATCTCCCGAAATATTCCCTACCGCGTCGCTGCTCCCAGCACTGTTTTCTTTATTCTGTTCTAACGACTCCATTTTGTTCTTTCTACTTCACTTCCCGCTACGAAGGAGCATCTATTTAAAATTACCCTATTCTATCTTCTCCACTCAGTCATACAGTATATAATACCCTCTCATTCCTGCATACATTTATTTTCATGCATCTATAACTATAACTATTATATATATTGTTTTTACATAGGATTTTTTTAAACTCTGACCTTTCGGCGACCTGCGTTGCTGGGTTGATGTAGTCGTCCTCTGATGTTGATTGTCTCGCGTTGAAACAGCGCCTTATGCGCCTTTCCTCCCAGATCTTGAGGCTGCTTCTTGATGCTCGTGACGTTCCTTGCGGTCGTCGTCTCCTTTTCGATCCACGGCGTCTACTGCTGTCCCTGCGTTGATGTTCACTCTCGTGCGCTGTTCTTCCTACGCGTCGATTATATTCTCGCCGAGTCACCTGCTTCCATCGGCGATCCTCTGGTTGTCATCCTTTGTCGAGCTGCCACATTGGGACGCCATTTGTAACACGGTTGGGAATCCACTTGTAACAGTGTACGTTGGGTGCCACTTTTGTGACAGTCTCTTTTCTGTCACCTGAAATACTCGGTAGCTCATCCGGTGCAGTAGCTGCCTCTGCGCTGTACGCCGCTACGTTGATTTTGTTTGGGATTGGGTAGGCATGAGTAGGATATTTCTCAGGCGCGAGGTTATGTAATATATACAGCACAGACGTTTCTGGATTTTATTCTCCACCACATCATTGCCTCCAAGTACAGACCTGAGCTAGTTTCTGGTATTGCGTTTTCAGATCGCTATTTCCTTCACCCTTACACTAATCTTCGTCGCCTTTCACACATCGACGTTTTGGCGCGAAACTATACATATTCGCGATTCAGGTTCACCCTGGTAGCCGCATCGCCACAGACAGACAGCCCCGTTCTCTTCCAATTTTTTTCCTATTTATGTCTCTCACCCCCGCACTTTCTCTCTAGTCCCGTTATGGGGGAGGGGTGTATTTTCCCCAGCTGTGTCCTTGGACTTTAGGCAAAACGTCCCTCGGCGCGAGATGACGTAAGGTATTTGTCCTCTGGCCTTCAGAAATGTGCTCATGTCAACATACTTTCAAGAGGCAGCTTCTTTACACAATTTATAATACAAAATTATCCTTATACCTAAAAGGCTTATATATATATAGTAGCGTATTCCCAGCCCCTTTTCTGGTCGACCTCTTCGCTTGAAGTCGTTGTCTCGTCGATGCAGCTGAGGAGGCGCCAATTTTTTAGGGTCAGCCTCGACGAGAAATGTTGGTCTTTGGGAGAGGAACGGTGTGTTGGGCGGTGATGAGAAGGAATGGGTTTTTATACGGGGTTCCTCGGGAAAAAAAACACAAGATGCACTTCCCCTATGGCCACTTCGGGTCACAGGAAACTCTGCAAGTTCTATCTTCCACCCGTTAACTAAATTATGATCTCCTGCTGTGCCGAATGAATCCCAATACCTATATAAATAATATACAATCACTGGACGTGTAGCGACTCAGTGGCACTTGACAAAACACTTCCTAATAACGTGTCGTCTATTCCGTGACCCGAAGACACAACCTTCCCTTACACCTGGTAGCACTGAACTGTCGACTTTCTCACCAACGCTTTTTCCCTGATTGGCTATGCTTATCGGGCTTTGATGTTCATTTGTTTTCTCTTTAAACATTTAAATTTTAGCAACGGTTCGCGAGTTCGTTAACAGACTCGCGGTACTTTAGGAAGGCAACAACAATAATATAATAATATAATATAATGTTATGAAATATGGTGAACAAGAATTAATTACCAAATGAGACATACATGAAAGTGATATCAAGGTAGTTTACATAAACGTTATAAAATGCACAGTAATACTTAAGAAATAACAATAATTAACTATGACAATCGAATCAACAGCAGCACCCCTAAACTAGGATAACAGAATTCAAGTAATTTTAACACAATTATCCCTATACATTTTTTTAAATGGCGTGTTAGAGTTTTGAGTTAGAGTTTGCCTCACGCCAAAATTGTATCAATGGCCGCATGAATTATTTTGTTTTCTTGGCGGGAAACTTGCAGATTTCCCTGCGTAACTGTGCCTATGTTTATTTATTAACCTTTAGGAAACTTATAACATAAATATAATTCTACAAGGACTTTTGTTTTATATAATTTTCAAAGAAATTGCTGCAAAAACATGGATAATTAATAAACTATTTCCTTAATTATGACAGGATTGAAGTTCCATTTCTGGACACCCATTATTAGGCGGAGATATCGCTACAAAATGCTCCCTTTTGTGAGAGAAAATCGTATTTGTTCCAAAACGGTTTTGTTTCACAAAATACTGCCCTAAAACGAATTGTTTGGTTACAAGAGATGCAGGTTGCATATACACATACACAATGTTATGAAATATGGTGAACAAGAATTAATTACCAAATGAAACATACATGAAAGTGATATCAAGGTAGTTTACATAAACGTTATAAAATGCACAGTAATACTTAAGAAATAACAATAATTAACTATGACAATCGAATCAACAGCAGCACCCCTAAACTAGGATAACAGAATTCAAGTAATTTTAACACAATTATTCCTATACATTTTTTTAAATGGCGTGTTAGAGTTTTGACACCGTTATGGGTTGTTCTGACACATTCCTCGCTCATCCCTGAATATTTACGGCAGTTTACGCCTGGGTGAATAGAGGCATTTCAGTTTCACATATCCATTGTTACTACCTGCTCTGAAAGAGAGGGTTACAATTTTTTTTTAACTCCGAAACTACTGATCAGGCTATTGACCCTGAATGTCCTCAAAATACATAATTTCTGGTGGATGTGGGTCAACTATTTTTCCTACCTAGTTAATTTATGTAAATGCATACTTTGTCTTGTATCTCGTTCAACTACAATCACATAGATAACAATGTACCATCTGGGTTAACAATAAAATACCAAAATTTTACCTTGAAGTTATACTAACATTTTAAACTTCATCACACATGAAAACTTTGTCCTTTCCTTGTGATTTCACTTTATTTGGTTCGATTTGTTTAGGGTAAGTCTTCTTCTTCCTTTTTTTTTTTTTTTTTTTTTTTTTTTTTAACACACAACAAATTCAAGATTAACGGCTAACAAATACAGAGGTTTAATTAAAACTAATTACAATTGCACCTAATACTCATATTGGGGCTTGCGTGCATTACACGATCCTCCATTTTGTTTAGCTCTCTGACGGATCATCATTATTCTGGGGTATGGGTTGTTTGCAGTTTACTATTATTAATATTATCTACTTATTTTAATATTATTTATCTTAATTATTTGCTCGCTTATTAATTTTTGAGTCGTTGGAGTGAAAACACGAAAATCCTTTGTGTGACTGCCAGGAATTCTTGTCGAGTCATAAAGAAATCCCGAGTTAGTTTTCCGCCGGGGACGTCATAATTGCAGTAACATCATTTGTTACGTCTTCGCCGCTAGGAGGGTGAGTAACAGTTGGTCCTGGATGGCTGTAGAAGTCCTGGGTTTGACCTGTCACGTCGGCGGTCCTTTGAAATCGTGGACCCATTCCCCTGTTGTACAATCCTTTACCACGGTTGTGTGGAGGTCCTCGGTTCGGGCTCCGCTGAAAATTCGCATGTTGGATTTGTGGTTGTCGGTCACCTCGGAAGCGTGGGTGAAAGTTCTGCCTTCCTCGGTGAGGTGGTGGACTCCCCCCTTGCCGGTGATACCTGTCGAATTCGGTAAAACGGGGTACGTGCTCCTGGTATCGATTCCTGGCGCGATCACGAGGTGATGAACTTCCTGCCCCCTGCCCTAAATAAAAGTCACCTGGAGGCCTGTCCCTATGTTCCCTGCGGTTCCTATGATGGGTTGGGGATCTTCGGTTCACTTGTTCGGGTACGGAAGGGTAACTCTCAAGGGAAGCTAGGAGTTCCATAAATTGTGGGTAGGTGTTTACTCCCGCTACTCGGATGAAGTTACGAGTCTGTGGAGGGAAGTGACCCGTAATGATTTGGATTAAGTCCCGGGGTGAGATCTCGGGCTCTAAAAGTCGGCTTTGGTTGACTGTTTTAAGGAAATAATCCTGCATAGATAAACCATCTGAAGGATCATATTTTCCCGCCAAAATCTCCTGTCGTATGGAGGTTTGCCGGTGTACTCCCCAATAGTGCGCGAGAAACGCCTGTTTGAAAGTGATGTAGTTAGAACTGCAATCGAAAACAATCTTGGACCACTCAGAGGCCCTTCCGCGCAGCTGTTGTTTCGCTATCGGCATTTTCAATGCATCTGGAACCCGCTTAAGGTGAAAATATTCGTCCAGCTCACGAATAAAGTATAGAGGACAGTCATCTTTGGTGCCTTGAAAAATTGGTGCACTTAGTTCATTTAACAAGGACTGGTGAGTTCCGCCAGAGAGAGAGAGAGAGAGAGAGTGATTAATGCTACAATCAATGTTACACACTGGGTTAACACTACCTCCAATACTATTGGTACTACTACAATTTTGGGTGCTGTTGTTGCATGCACTTAACCTAACATCTTGGTTTAAACTACATCCTCCACTCGTGCTAGCACTATCAGTGGCGTTGGGAGGTTGAGAGGCATGTTGGATAGAAACATTTTCGTTAGGGGTGCTATTACCGCTCACATTGCTAATGGTGTTATTGACAGCCTCTTTTAGTAATCTTATTTCTTTTTCGAAAACTTCATTTGGTTTTTCAATTCCCTCCAAGCGACTGTTAGTGCTGGCATTTTGAATGCCTATAGATAACGCGAGGGTTTTCACGCCTTCAATTTCTTTATTAATTCAGGATATTTCTCCCTCCATAGCACTGTTTAGCTGTGTTTGTACTCCTAACAGACTTCCTTTGTTGTCTTGGATTACCCCTATTAACCTTTGTTCCGTTTCTTTGTTGGCCCTATCACAATTCTGCTTCGTCTTTTCCACCTCAAGAGTAACATTGTCTAAGCCCTGTTGTAATTCCCTGTTGCTATTTATCAATAGGTCCCTAATTTCCTGGGTTTGCGTGGACATTTTCTTTTCAAGTTCCTCCGTTACTCTGGATAATTTTAATTCGAGACACTCATTAACTTTAGTTTGTAAACATTTGCTCTGTTCCTCGAGTTTCCTATCCAATTCTCCCCCCAGTTTACCTTCTAAATTTCTACTATTTTCGTCTAGTAAGCAACCAAATATTTCTAGTAGAGAGTTAAAATCGAAGGTATCCGCTGGGGAAGGTGGTCTGTCCGCTGTGAACAGATTCCTGGCAACCCCCGAACAATGGATTGGCTGGCTAACGGGTGACCCTTTAGGAGAAAGATTGTTGCCCTCGCCACTGTGACAACCGTTCTTTTCTGCGCTGTCCATGGTGTAATTATCTTGGTCTTGCATGCTGGCGAGATTAGGCAGATATTTTCCACTCCTCAAAAACATTAAACATGCACACTTATGAATTCTGCACTGTCTTACTTTCTGTTGCGGTAATGATTACCGTCACCGTCGTTGAGGTCCTTGTAGTCTCGG
Organism: Tenodera sinensis; assembly: GCA_030765045.1. NCBI lineage: Eukaryota > Metazoa > Arthropoda > Insecta > Mantodea > Mantidae > Tenodera > Tenodera sinensis. Next base: position 54,766,751 of record CM060973.1, read on the forward strand.
CTTCGAATCTTGCACCTTCTGTGGGTATCGCGTTCCTGGGTTGTGGTTTCTCGTTGTCGAGGTCCTCCTTGTCGTACGTCTGGAGCGTTATCGGCCACACGTTGGCGGCGCCATGCATATAGCATATTCACAGCCCCTTTTCTGGTCGACCTCTTCGCTTGAAGTCGTTGTCTCGTCGATGCAGCTGAGGAGGCGCCAATTTCTTAGGGTCAGCCTCGACGAGAAATGTTGGTCTTTGGGAGAGGAACGGTGTGTTGGGCGGTGATGAGAAGGAATGGGTTTTTATACGGGGTTCCTCGGAAAAAAAAAACACAAGATGCACTTCCGCTATGGGCACTTCGGGTTACAGGAAACTCTGCAAGTTCTATCTTCCACCCGTTAACTAAATTATGATCTCCTGCTGTGCCGAATGAATCCCAATACCTATATAAATAATATACAATCACTGGACGTGTAGCGACTCAGTGGCACTTGACAAAACACTTCCTAATAACGTGTCGTCTATTCCGCGACCCGTAGACACAACCTTCCCTTACACCTGGTAGCACTGAACTGTCGACTTTCTCACCAACGCTTTTTCCCTGATTGGCTATGCTTATCGGGCTTTGATGTTCATTTGTTTTCTCTTTAAACATTTAAATTTTAGCAACGGTTCGCGAGTTCGTTAAGAGGCTCGCGGTACTTTAGGAAGGCAACAACAATAATATAATGCCAACGTTTTATTGCCTCACGCCAAAATTGTATCAACGGCCGCATGAATTATTTTGTTTTCTTGGCGGGAAACTTGCAGATTTCCCTGCGTAACTGTGTCTATGTTTATTTATTAATCTTTATGAAACTTATAACTTAAATATAATTCTACAAGGACTTTTGTTTTATATAATTTTCAAAGAAATTACTGCAAAAACGTGGATAATTAATAAACTATTTCCTTAATTATGACAGGATTGAAGTTCCATTTCTGGACACCCATTGTTAGGCGGAGATATCGCTACAATATATATATATATATACATTCTGATTCTAAAATTACAAATATATATACATAGAAGTTCCCGTCTCAGCTATCACAGTCATATCTCTTTCTCTATAATATTCATACTGTTTTCTCTACTCACTTTTAGGTAAGACATTCATATCTCTCTCAACTCACACTTCTACAAATAAGTCATAGAATTTCGCGCATGTTTGAAATGGAAATGCTACGTATTACATGCACCCTGTTTTCTCTACTTGCTTTTGGGAAACACATTCATAATTGTTTCTCTACTCACTCTTCTAGAAATAAGTCATACAATTTTGTGCATGTTTGAAATAGAAATGCTGCGTATTACATTCAAACTGTTTACTATACTCACTTTTAGGTAAGACATTCACATCTCTTTCTCCACTCACTCTTCTACAAACAATTTATATCATCTATACAACTTGGTTGTTTATATATATCTGTTAAGCTCCAAAACCGCTTAACCGCACACCGCGAAATTCGGCACGTATATGTACTTTTTATGGGGAAATTCTTTATGGCAACAATTTTACTACACAATATATTATTTTCAAATGGCTTTCTACTCGCATTTCTTTTAAATAGCATATTCATTTATCCTCTGTTTGCACTTCAACATACAATTAATATAATATTCTATGATTGAAATATAAATGCAATGTATTACATTCGCACGACTTCCTCTACTAATTCTTCCTTTACGAGACACCATCAGTCTTCTTTTGCTACTCGGCCTTCAACATATAATTCATACAATTTGATATGTTTGAAAAAGAAATACAATGTATTACATTCATACTATTTTCTCTACTCACTTTTGTCTTACGTAACAATTCACATGTTATTCCCTATCTTTTATCAACTTCGTACATACCAACGCCTATACATATCGTATGTTGAAGAGTGAGTAAATTCCAAAACTGGTGGACCAATCGCCATGAAAAGTGACATCTAATTGTTGTCATGGCGAAGGTTTTTATGCAATCCACCCAACGTATTACGTTCACATGTTTTTCTCTACTCCCTTTTCTTTTACCTAACATGCTACTCCCTCTTCTACAAGCAATCCAAACATTTTTCCATATACTTGAAATATAAGTGCAACGTATAACATTCACACGTTTTTCTACTCATTTTTCTGTTACTAAACACAATCACATTTAACTATGTTAAGTAGATTTTCCGGGCTTGTGGGCCGTGGTCGAGTTGGATTACCTTCCTCCGACGTTTCGCTGAAAACTGCGTCCAGCATTTTCAGGGTCAACTTGTTATTAGCGGCTGCACATAAACTAAAGTTCACTGCAAACTTTCATATTCATCTTTGTTTGTTATTAGTGTCCTTGGTAACATAAATTTTCAGGATCGCTCGTTCTCGTGAATACCAACATGAGATTATCGATCTCAAAATGCCGGCAAATGGGACGTCTCTGATCCTGGTATAAAGGAGAAACCTTTACGTGTCTCGGGTTTTCTTCTCCCTCTTATTAGAGCCGGGAGCCAAGTTTTGCTTATCTGCTGTCTCTCTTCTTTTCGATTGTAGGAGTTTTTATGCATAAAAATCTCTATCGCTTCCCGAGTCAAGCGAGCCTGGTAGTGGCTTGTCCTTGAGAGTAGCTGCGTGTCTTTGTAATTCACGTCGTGGCCGAACAACAGAGTGTTCTGCCACCGCTGACTTGTCCGTCTGCCCCAACCGGCTATGTCTTTCATGTTCTTTTAGTCGAGTGCTGATACAAGACGGACAAGTCAGCGGTGGCAGAACACTCTCTGTTGTTCGGCCACGACGTGAATTACAAAGACACGGAGGTACTCTCAAGGACAAGCCACTACCAGGCTCACTTGACTCGGGAAGCGATAGAGATTTTTATGCATAAAAACTCCTACAATCGAAAAGAAGAGAGACAGCAGATAAGCAAAACTTGGCTCCCGGCTCTAATAAGAGGGAGAAGAAAACCCGAGACACGTAAAGGTTTCTCCTGTATACCAGGATCAGAGACGTCCCATTTGCCGGCATTTTGAGATCGATAATCTCATGTTGGTATTCACGAGAACGAGCGATCGTGAAAATTTATGTTACCAAGGACACTAATAACAAACAAAGATGAATATGAAAGTTTGCAGTGAACTTTAGTTTATGTGCAGCCGCTAATAACAAGTTGACCCTGAAGATGCTGGACGCAGTTTTCAGCGAAACGTCGGAGGAAGGTAATCCAACTTGACCACGGCCCACAAACCTGGAAAATCTACTTAACATAGTTGATAATGCCGGCCGTGAAAGCCTCAACACTTATACAATCACATTTCTTTCACTACTCCCGATTCGGCGTACAATTACGAACAATTCATACAATTTTCTATATGATTGAAACAGAAATCCATTGTACATTCACATGGCTTTATCAACCATCTTTTCCTCCTGTAGTATTTGTTATTGTTCAACAGTGCTTTTGCTTAGTGTTGCTCCGGTGTTTTAATAAAAAATAAAGAAATAGTTAAGAAAAAAAGTAAAGTAATCACAATTTGATGTCAGGAGTGCGCCGAAAAGCACGATATGGAACAGTTGATGAAACAAATGTTAGCCAAGATGGACATAATGGGAAATAAAATGAATTCCGGAATGCAACAGAGGAAACAAATATGAAAACCGAATTGGAAAAATGTAAGCTACGGAATAGAAAATATAGGAACAAAAATGGACAAAATGGAAACAAAAATGGAAGGCAAATTGAAAATGTAAACTCCAAAACAGAAAAGATGAAGACAGGAATGTCTAATATGAAGATAGATCTATCGGAGAATACTAAGGAGCGACTGGCCAGGGTAAAGGAAGCCATGGAAGAACTCGACGGAAAGATGAAGGACCTTGGCGAATGTGTTAACGCCCTAGAGTCAATCGCAGCACCAAAGAACTGAACTCCATAATGGAACAAATGCTCGACGAAAGTGTCAAACTGGGTGGATATCTATGGGGGAGGTCTGCGTTCAGCAGTAGATGTTTTATAGCTGAAATGATTGTGTTTATGAAATATTTGTATCTCGGAAATGACTCTTCACAATTGCGACTAAAATTGTTATTTGGTTAACGTTTTGACCTTCAGTTTATCTAAATAAGTATCTTCTCCCACAAAAAAACAAGATTTCACAAAAACAGAGGCGAAAAACGCCGAGCGAAACTCGGTCACCCAGGTAGTAGAGTTAATGTGACGTAGGAAATCTGTCAAGGTCCGTGGCTCCAGATACTGAAAACGTACATAACGGAAATAGTACACAGTTTTTTGTTTAACAGAACCCAAAGCGGTGGCCTCAAAATGTTCCATGTAATAGTTAGCCATAATTGGGCTCTCCGGACTGCCCATATTCTCTCCATCATTCTGTTCACTAAATTATCTACTGGTTCCACTGGAAGTAAGTGGTTTCTAATACATGGCCGAATAAGTTTCTAATGTTCTAAGGGAATAATTCTTGTAGAAGGGCAACTGTCCCCTGGGTGGTTACCATTCTGAACAGAGAAGTAACATCGAAACATAAGGAGGTCACTGGGCTGGAAAATATTTAAGATTTTCAACAAAAAATGTGTTTTATTCTTGATGTAGGGGTTAGTGTATTCCCAAAATCTGGCTGCAATTTCGCCAGGTGTTTAGCCAAGTAATACGTAGAAGATCTGTAAAGACTGATTTTAACCTTTCCTGGCGATGAACATATTCAAGATGTTCTCGGGCTTCGAGCCAAGTGTAGTGATGAAGAGCCATCGACGTTTCGAGAGTGTACATCGGTCCCATCATCAGGGAGAGATGTGCACTCCCGAAACGTCGACGGTTCTTCATCACTACACCTGGCTAAAAGCCCGAGAACATCTTGAATATCTGTAAAGATGTTTCCGTACAATTTGGTCTGGAATAACGCTGTTCGATCTTTCGCGAGTCTTCACTCCTTTAGAGCTGTTTCACTCAATTTTTTGACTTCATCAGATTTATACAATTTTTGTATACATCGACCGCTCCGTGTCTGTAAAGAAGTTTCCGCACAATTTGGGCTGTATTAACGCAGGTCGATTTTTCGCGATTATTCGCTCGTTTAGAGTTATTCCACTAAAATTTTTGTCTTCATCCGGTTTTTAGACCTTTGGAATAAATTGATCGTCTTGTGTCTGTAAAGTCGTTTCCGCACAATTTGGGTTGGATTTGAGCAGGTCGATTTTAAGCGCTTCTTCGCTCCGCTTGAGTTGTTTCAGTTTTTTTCACTTCATCCGATTTATACAATTTTGGTATAAATTGATCGCTCCGTTTTTGTAAGGACGTTTCCGCATAATTTGGGCTGGATAAGCGAAGGCCGATTTTTGCGATTCTTCGCTCCTTTGAGACAAATTCATCCACATTTTTTACTTCATCGGACTTACACAATTTTGGTATAAATGGATCTCTCCATGACTGTAAGGCGGTTTCTGAACAATTTAGGCTACATTAGGCAGGTTGACAATTTTGGTATAAATCGATTGCTCCTTGCCTGTAAGGACGTTTCCGCCCAATTTCAACTGGATTAGCGCAGATCGATTTTTCCGGATTCTTCCCTCCTTTGGGGCAATTTCCTCAAATATTTTACTTCAACAAACTCATACAAATTTTGGTATAAACCGATCGCTCCCTTTTTGTAAAGACGTTTCCCCACAAATTGGGCTCGATAAGTGTAGGTCATTTTTAGGACTCTTCACAATTGTTTGACTTCAATCGATTTATACGATTTTGTAATAAACCGATTCTTACGTGTCTGTAAGGATGTTTCCGCACAATTTGAGCTGGATTAGCGTAGGTCAATTTTTTTGTGATTCTTCGCTCTTTTAGTGCCATTTCGTTAAAATTTTGATTTCATCCAGTTTATACAACTTTACAATCGTTTGCCCAATGTTGTAGAGACGTTTCCGCACAATTTATGCTGGATTAGCACATGTCGATTTTTTTAGATTCTTGGCTCCTTTAGAGCTATTTCACTCAAATGTTTGACTTTATACAATTTATGCAATTTTGGTATAAGTCGATCGCTGCGTGTCTATAAAGACATTTCCCCTCAATTTATGTTAGATTAGCGCAGGTCGATTATTTGTGATTCTTCGCTATTTTAGAGCAATTTCACTCAAATTTTTTACTTCATTCGATTTATACAATACTCTAAGACGATATATCCGTATCTATAGACCTTCGACGCAATTTGGTATGGATTGTTGTAGGTTCATTTTTGCGATTCTTCACTCCTCTGAAGCAATTTCACTCAAATTTTTGACTTCATCCGATTTATTCTATTTTGAACGCTCAGTGTCTATAAAAAACGTTTCCGTAATATTTGGGTTGGTCAGTGCAGGTCAATGTTTCGCAATTCTTTGCTCCTTTAGAGCAATTTCACCCAAAGTTTTGACTTGATCCGATTTATATAATTTTGCATAAGTCGATCGCTGCGTGTCTATAAAGACGTTTCTTTACAATGTGGGTTGGATTTACGCAGGTCGATTTTTTGCGTGTCTTCCTTCCTTTAGAGCAAGTTCACTCAACTTTATACTTCATCGGAATTCTGTGAACTTGGTATATGTCGATCGCTGCGTGTCTATAAAGACGTTTCCCCTCAATTTGGGTTAGATTAGCGCAGGTCGATTATTTGTGATTCTTCACTCGTTTACAGCAATTTCACTCTAATTTTACACCTCATCCGATTTATACAATTTTGGTATAAGTCGATCGCTTCGTGCCTGTCAAGACGTTTCCGCACAATTTTGGGCTAGATTAGCGCAGGTCGGTTTTTTTGGGATTCTTCGCTCCTAAACTTATATTTTGACTTCATCCGATTTACACAATTTTGGTATAAATTAATCGCTCAGTGTCGGTAAGGACTTTTGCGCCCAAGTTGGGTTGCATTAGCGCAGGTCGATTTTATGTTTTTCAATGATTTAGAGCAATTTTGGTCTAATTTTTGACTATCTGATTTATACAGTTTTACTATAAATCAATCGCCCCGTGTATATAAAGACGTTTCCACACAATTTGCGCTGGATTAGCGCAGGTCTATTGTTTGTGATTCTTCGCTCTTTTAGTGCCATTTCGTTAAAATTTTGATTTCATCCAGTTTGTACAACTTTGGTATAAATCGATCGCCGCGTGTCCCTAAAGGCTTTTCCGCAGAATTTGGGTTGGATTAGCACAGGTCGACTTTTTGCAATTATGCGCCCTTTATAGTAATTTGACTCAGTGGCGGCTCGTGACATTTTAATGTGGTAGGGCACACAAAAATCGACATGCAGTAGTACATAAGGAAAATAAAGCAATAAATTATGATGTAAGGCTTACTTGTTATTTTTTGTATATCGGCTCAATCCTCCTATTTTTGGCTGTAGAAAATTCCTCAATCACACGTCTGTTGAAGTCTGGAATGGCGTTTATCATCTTCTCTATTGATAGCATCGCCAGCGCGTTCAGTCTCTCGTTCACCATAGAATTTCGTAAGAATGTCTTTATTCTATTGAGTGTAGAGAATGATCGTTCGGTCTCTACAGTCGTCATTGGAAGACTAACAATTATTTTTGAAGCCATCACACACTCAGAGAAGGTCCGTGTCATATTGTTTTCACATAAAAACTGCAGAAGAGGCGTTGCACCGGACGCTCTACACAAATCTTCACGACTATACAGCACCTGTAATTCAGTTCGAAATTTCGGACCACTGATTGTGGGATATAATTTCAAGGTTGTCTGAAGGCACTTTCAGGAAATATATTGCAGTATTAGGGAAAACTGTCAACCAAAAATAGCTTCGAGACACTCAAATGACCTGAGAACTGAAACCTATCACTGATATTGCTTGTAATCATGCCACAAACTTCTAGAGCTGCCACCCTATTACTCCTACTATTGCTGTGTTTTCAACACATTGCCTCTTACTTGGGGGTTCGTATAGACACTTCTTCGTGTTCATACATTTTCCCAACTTTCACTATAGCATTAACTAAGCGCTTGACAAACTCACTAAGTTTAACAGCATCGATGTCTTTTTTCTGGATACAATCAAAGAATACTGCTACATGAGGCATAATTTTGTGATAGAATTCAAGCTAAAAAGTGAATTCAGAGTCTCTAAATGTTCGTACAAATCCTGTTGCTTCGCTAGACGCTTTATTATCATTTAATTCGTTGTCTCTTATATGTTCGAAATATTTTAGCAGATTATCGTTCTGCTCGAAAATGGTATTAACAATGCGATACTGGAAATACCACCTTGTCGGTGGGACACTGCCAAGTTTTTTTTTAATAAATTCAGTTAGATAATCCATCCTTTTGGAGACCTCGAAAAGAATGTCCCTATCCCCTGTAAGTCTTGGAAAAATATTCTGCTGTGAGATGAAGCTGACGTTGCACTCTGAAGGATAAGATTTCCTTGATGTGCATAGCAGTGAATGTAGTTTGCATTAGGTACCTTTCTTTTATCAAACATTGCACCCCACCCTTCTTCCCACTCATAACAGAAGCTCCATCATACGTTTGGCATATAAGTTTCCCTGGATTTTTCTCTACTCCCATTTCACGTAACTGTTCTACAATAATTGCTGCTAAACCAGTGGCACTCCTGTCAGTCACTTCGAAATATCCCCAAAATCTCTCAAATATTTTCCCTTCAATTTGATATCTTACAATTAAGGACAGTAAAGTTTTACATGAATTGTCTGTTGTTTCATCAGCCTGAAGGGATAGAAACTCTACATCACCTAGCTCAGATAAGATATAATTTCTGCAAGCTGATAAAATTGCGCCTAAAATGTCATTCTGAACTATTTTTGATGTAGCTTCAAAGACTGCAATTTTCTAAATGATCTCTCAAAACATTGTCAAGGGCCATGGTATAGTTTATTAGACCTTTAAAAGCACCTGCGTTAACGGAATCGTCTGTTTCGTCATGGCCACGCAGAGCTAGTTCAAATTCGCCGCAGAACTTAATAGCATCAATAATGCGTGACAAAATGTACCTATTTTTATCAACAAGTTCATTGTGTTTGCGAACAGACACCTGTAGCTATCATCAAGCTGTATTCTAATATCAGTTTTGCCTAGTACAGCGAGGTTCATTTCATTATGTAAATGAGTCTTTGATAAACTATGTTTCTTGCTTTTTTCCGGCAAATGTTCAAAGTCTTTTACGCCGGTTTTAGCTCACGTGTCCTCCCCACCAAATAACACACAAGGAAAGCAAAACAGTGCATTATCCACAGAACACCCGCACATCCTTTCCCATTTTTCATACACAGATTTATCAAAATTTCTGTTGTATGCTCTGCTTTTATCTTTAAAAACCTGGTTTATGCAAAGATCTGGCCTAGGAGGTCCTAATTCCTTTGCTAGCAATCGGTCCTCGAAACTTAAGGTTTTAGTTTGTAAGAACTTCACCTGATTCATTTTAATAGTTTCGCTCACTATGCATTAGTGATGTTAAATTATATAAGCTTAGTAGTTGAATAAGAAAACTGTTATACACAATTTTATTCACAGTTAAAACTTAAAATATATTATCGACACTGCACTACAATGGACACTACTGCAGCAGACTGAATAATGGCGCTTTTAACGTTTTAAACGAAACAAGCCGGTAAAGGAGGGAAAACATTCACAAATTTTAGTGACAGCGCCGCATAGTGTCAGGTCTCATCACTATTGTGACCATATCAGGACCCTCTGGATTAACGGACCTAACACTACCATCAAAGTTGTACAAAAAAGACGTCGGCTGTTGGTCCTGATTTCTGAGGTGTTTCCACACGCTATCCTTCGTATTATTTTCTATACCTTTGAGTTATCGTTTCTTATAACAATTCCTATGTAAATTTGTCTTCATATTAGCAAAGCGAGTGTTTAAAAAATTTTATTTGGGCAGTATTGGGAACGGGAATAAATCTAATAACGTGTTGACTGTGCCGTGTGTATATCCACGTTTTCATGTTTATTGTGTTTCATCTAAGGCTATGGCTACGTTAGCCGTATAGTGTGGTTAATTTATATGTTTGCAAGTACAATTTGTGTCACGATTACAGTGGTGAGAGTTTGTTGAAGAAAAACTGTTCCAGTAGTGCACGTTATTGTTGTCATACCTCAACCTAACCTCAAACATGACAATGCACCGTAACTGTTGCATTCCCGGATGCAAATTAAAAATGAGAAACATTCAGTTAAAACAAAAGGTAAATTGCAACGTATCGCTTGTAAATTCAGTATTTAATTACTATAAATTGCAACGTTATGTGTGTTTCCGGTGTGTATATAACATGGTGAATAGTGAAAGACAATAATTTCGAGACGCCGCTCTCCTATAGTTTTACCCATGTAAGTAGAATGCTGCTTGTATTTATACATTATCTTTTGTCTTTGTAATTTAAATGTGTAGCTGTAGTTTAGAAGAAATGTGTTATGTTGCTGCATGTAATACTGTAGACTATAGCAAAGTTGCATTACAATGCTGATTTAAGGTTATATATTTCATTTACAGTGCTGTTTTGGGTTATTATTTTTAATATTTCATCTGCTTTTGTGGATTCCCCCCGTCATGAAGTGTCATGAAGTGCTGAGTTTTATTGTTGCAAACTGAGTAATCATAAGTTTTCAGTAAAAGTAGAAGCAAAATTCTACCCTAAAGCTTTTGAATTCAGTAGGTAGCTTTAGGTTATTCTAAATAGCAGCATTTGTATATCAGCCATCCAGTATATGTTTTGTGTAGGTATATAACATTCTGCACATGGTACAGTGTGAAAAACAGTGTAAACAATGATTAATAATTCTGAGTTAACTCAATGTCAACATTTCTGTTTTATTTAAGTAACATACCGCTTGCAGTTTTGTCTAGCTTCTTTGTAATTTGAGTGTGTAATGCAGTTACATAATGGCATGTAAAACTGTAGATTGCATGAATGATATTTAAGGTTATATATTTCATTGCCCATTGGTTATTGTTTAATATTGAATGTCATTCTTTTTTGTTTACTTGAGGTTATGTTTAAGACAGTGTTTTTGTGTTTAACACAGCCCATATTCACAAAATAGGCGTGTTATTACACAACTCTTTTATTTTACTGCGTTGAAATCGTAGCCTGTAGACGAGTTGTTTATAAGTAGTTTCCACCACATAGGCCGCCATCTTGAATCACAGTGTCAGGTCCGGTATTTAGGAGGTCCTGACCATATGCAAGCGAATTCTTCATAACCCCCTTTCACTTCCCGCAGCTAAGAGTGAGGGGATGACGTTAAATACAAGAAGTTGGAAGTCCGCACGGAGACTGTGACCGCGCAGGGTTGCCAAGTTTCGTAAAGCTTACAAACGTGGATATCAAACAAAAATCAATGCAAATAACTCATTTAAAGAAAAAATAAAACGTATTACAGTTCTGTCTAGATCACCAGAACATGATTAGAGGGGCACGTGACCTTGTGACCTAAAGGTAGAACCGCCCCTGATTTGACTCATATTCTTTACTTTATCAAATTTATGCAATTTGGGTATAAACCAATCCTTCCGTGTCTGTAAAGAAGTTACTGCAGAATTTGGGCTGTATTAGCGCAGGTAGGTTTTTGCGATTCTTCGCTCCTTTAGAGCAATTTCACTCAAATTTTGACTTCATTGGATTTATACAATTTTGGCATAAATCTTTCGCCCCGTGTCTGTAAAGACTTTTCCACACAATTGGAGTTGGATTAGCCCAGGTCGATTTTTTTGCAATTCTGGGCTCCTTTATGGCAATTTGACCGTTTGCCACTTTATCAATTTGATACAATTTGGGTATAAACCGATTGCTCCGTGTCTGAAAAGACGTTTCCGCAGAATTTGGGCTGGAGTAGCGCGGGTCGATTTCTCGCAATCCTTCGCACGTTTAGAGCTCTCTCACTCAAATTTTGACTTCATCCGATTTATGCAATTTTGGTATAACTCGACCGCTCCGTATCTATAAAGACGTTCCCACAATTTGGGCTGAATTAGCACAGGTCGATTTTATAAAATTCTTTAGAATTGTTTCACTTAAAATTTTGACTTCATCCGATTTGTACAATTTTGGTATAAGTTGATCGCTCCGTGTCTGTAAAGGTGTTCTGCACAATTTGGGCTGGATCAGCGCAGGTCGATGTTTTGCTATTCTTCGCTCCTTGAAAGCAATTTCCCTCAAATGTAGGACTTCATACTATTTGTACAATTTTGGTATAAATCGATCGCCCCGTGTCTGTAAAGACGTTTCCGCACAATTTGCGCTGGCTAAGAGCAGCCCGATTTCATGTTTTCCGCTCGTTTTGGAGCTATATTACTCAAATTGTTTCATCTTATTTATACACGTTTTGTATAAAAACATGGATGCATGTATGAATGGATGCATGCATGGATGGACGGATGGTTGGAGGGAGGGGCGGACGGGCTGAGGGGCGAGCGACTTGGCGGGTGGGCGGGTGGGGGGGGGGGGCGGCGGCCAGATCGGCGGTTGTTTCTTGCCGTTGATTTTCCCAATGTGTAGACTTGGGGGCAGTGGATTTGCGCCAGATTTAACGTATGGGAAGTACTTTTATTCTTAAGGGATGTGGGTTTGCGCCAACGGCAGGTTAGGCTAAGAACCTTTATTTTTCTTAAGTTGGTAGTGAAATAAATTGACTAGTATAGTTGCCGTATTTTGTTTCAGTAGTAGCCTCTTTCTCTAGTTACCTTGGTAGCCACATTGAGTGGGAGAACATTTGTGAGATGTGAGACAGAGAACAGTAAAGGTTGTCATGGAAGTAGTCGAAAGGGGCAGCAGTTTCGTAAGGCGTACACATATATAGATGGACGTATATGTTGGCGTTGCACAGTGAAGAATTATCCTGACATAATAGTAACGTTAAACATGGATATGGAAAGTGTAGGTGGCCATAATCACCACCGTAACGAAAGAGATGTCGTACGGCAATAAAGTACGTATGCCGTGTAAAGGGAAAGCGGCTGGTGGCTTAAATAAAAAAAACCAAGCATTATAATAAGTACAACATTGAATGAAACTCCGTCTTACATTTCAGTGGTGTTAAACTATTACGAGAAGCAATCTATAGAGAACGATGTCACCATATGCCGAAACTACCTAAAAAAATATGCGCATTTTTAAAATGTTATGGCAATTTTTAACCACGCCATATGCATTATGCGCGCGTCAGTCCGCAGTCTGCAAGTGGAACGGAAAATTGTTTTGTTTAACATTTTAATTCTTTCAACCGTAAAATATACCCCACCATGTTAACGTGGTGGCAACCTAAGAACAAAAATACACATATTAGTTTCGAATTAATGGCGCAAAACACATTATCCATTCACAGCAATACATTGTGGCGCAAATCTATGTGGCGCAAATGTGGTGGACCGGTAGACTTTCTTGTCTTAGCGTTTTCCTAGCAGTGCTCTTTGGAAGTCCATTATAGCAGCATTCCTCTTCATTTGTAATTGTTCTCTTTGCTAGTCGGTCTCCAATTCCATTGCCCTGCATCCCTATGTGTGCTTTGACCCAACCAATTTCTATATTCCAGTTTTGTTTTCTAAATGTTTAAACTCTGTTCTGTTTGCTTCTGTTCGGTAGCTGTGAATTTTATAGTTATGCAACGATTGTAATGTGACTCTACTGTCCATGTATATCGCTGCAGTTTTGTTAACTTTCTTTCTTTCCTTGATTACCCTCCCCTTATGTGGGACTTACACCCCCTAGGACTTACAAGCCAGCCTAGAGTCAGACGCCTGTCGGGGAGCAGAGGGACCTCTGGACCAGACAGAGTGCAGACCTGGTAGCAGGTGGTCAGCCAAGCACCAGTTATGATAGTGAGGAAGAGGATGATATGAAACGCAGGCGGAATGGATGATTGGAAAGGTGACAATGGAGCAATTGGTGGAATGAATGGCGGGGGAAGCCGGAGAACCCGGCGAAAAACCGCCCAGACGTCGCTTTGTCCACCACGATACAACATGCGGGTTCCGCCTAAGTGGTAGGCGAGCGGTCTAACTACTCAGCCACGGAGCCGCCATTATACTTCCAGACTCAGAAAAGGATGAGGAATAATGCTGGCTGGAGAAAAATTCCTGCCCCCCTCCCGCGAATCGAACCCGGGACCCCTTGTACAGCAGGCAGTTTTGCTAACTTCTTCAATTAATTGCATATTTTTAACAGTTTCTAACGCTTTCAAAACTGCAAATTGTTCAGCTTGGTTGTTGGAGCACTGTTTGTCTAACTTATATTGTATCGGATATTTCCAGTTTGTTCTTATAATAAATTGCTGCTCCAGAACCAACTCCTTCTCTTTTAATACCATCTGAGTAGCACATGAATATAGTTTCTGGACCAATCTCAAGGTCATTCAAGATGGCCGCTATACATGGTATAGTTTCTGGACCAAATTCAAGGTCATAGGAGGGGTGGGAAGCGGTGGGGGACTCCAGTATGGCGGTTGGTGCGGGGGTGGTAGATGCCATATGGCGGTTTCCAATATGACCGCTAAACATGGTATAGTATCTGGACCAAATTCAAGGTCATAGGAGGGATGGTAGATATACTACTGAATAACTTCCACAGGGATTTAGTCCTAAACAGTTTATAATTGCATTGTGAAATCGTCAATTAGCTTTAAATGTAAAACGATTTTGATTCATTGAATAAAATCAATGAGGAGAAAATAGCAGTGTTATCATTTAACCTAGCATATCCTAACCTAACTAGGAATGGATGTACCTAGCAAATGAGGAAATAGGTATGTTAGTTTCACATTAAAATAAAACAATCATAGTTCGATAAGTTTATTTAACTAAAAAATATGATGCAGTACATTAACATTCAGAAAGCTTACCAAAGATTAAGTGAAGGAAGAGAAAAGTCCAGGTCTAAGCAGGGAAGATGATCTCGATGTTGTCGTTGTTGTTGGCGGCGTGAAATTTCAGTATGTGGACTGTTCTGTGAAGGATGATGAGATACAGGGGTGTTACGTTGTTGCCTGGGGCGAAGAGGAGCTCGGCTGGAAGATGCTACCCAGGGATCGGTTATGCCGGAAGTAGGAACATCCCCGACGAGCAGGTCCACATCTGGTTCCTAGGCGATGTTTTCCTGATCCAGGAGCTCCGAAGGCAGAGATGGTGTGCGAGACAAAAGCGGTAGCACTAGATGAGTGTTGTCAGGCCAGAGCAGGGTGGTTGCCTGTGAAAGGGAGTCATCGTTGTTGTAGTTGGACTCAGGTGCGTTCCCTACTCGTCCAGCGAAGTTAATAAACCAAGAATCACCAAACAGACGCTGAAACCTTTCTTGAAGAAGTATCTCTTCTCCGAGTGATGAATTAACAGACACTTGACTGCTGGTGTTCCATTATGAATTGGAAATGAGGCAGAGCTTAGAATATATATAGCAGAGAGCAAGGGGGTGAGAAAGGGGTGGCGTGAGATAGGAGCATAGTTATAAACCTAACCGGAAACCAAAAAAAAAACTAAAATTATGGGGGATTATAAACAGATGTGGAGATGATAATAAAAACCTGCCAGCACTCTCAGCATACAAAGATATCGCCTCACATAGCGAAATAAGTAACCAGAGAAAACGAGCAAAGTTTAAAATTTATTGAAAAAATAGGAACCGAACCAACGGTATTGCAGCTATATTATACGCAAAATAATTACATTTAACACACAGTAACATATAAGTTATATTTTAACCCTAGACACTTGTAGTTCCTGAGATGATTAAATGGGAGCCATTAGGATTCGAACCAAGTACTGTATTCTAATATTCTACTTGTACCTACAAGAACTTAGTAATAAGGTAATTTATGAAAATGCTTATGTCGATTAAAATGAAGTACACAGTGATGCAGTTGGATGAATATCTCACACAGCAGCAAAGAAAATCATATGAATGTGTTGTCATATTTTCACCCTAATGGAACCGGATGTGTGACGGTGAGTTTCGCTGGCAGGCCTGAGGGGATTTGTCTGTCGCTTTAATGAGACAAAGACGCTGTTTTGCTAGCAATACCGGATGCAGGGGATGGAAGTTTCAATCGCTCACAGATGGTGAAGGGGATCTTACCGCTGGCTAGTGTGAGGGAAAAAATATATCTGGGGTGCTACACTCACATGACTTTCTCTTCTCTTCTACTAAACTTTCTTATAAACTCTTATTCCTATATAACTTTGCGTGTAAATGATCATAAAAATTTGTAAAAATTACCTTATTGCTTATTTCCTTGTAGGTGCAATGGGAATATTAGAGTACAGTTACACACACATACACACACACACACATGCACACGCACTCACACAAAATAGCCAATAATGCTGTTTTAGTTCATACTATGTAAGTTAAATACTTTCAAAAGTATTTTTCATTAGGCATTCATTCGGATAAATACAATGTATGATATATAATTTATCTTGTTTAAACTTTAAACATGAGGGAAATGCATTTTAGCGTTGAACTGATAAATAAAAACGAAACAAGTTAATATTGACTCACGCATTTTCTTACTAATATATAAATATATAAATAATATATAAATATACTAATATATAATTTAAAAAACTTAATCTTGAATCACGTAGTCGCTTATAACAATCTTTATTAAAGTATACACTTATCTATACAGGGAGACCTGCTCAAACAGATTTACACACTGACAGACACACACAAACACATATACCCACACCTCAACCCACACACACGCAAACCAACGTACATGCACACACACGCAAACACGCACACGCAGACACACGCCCGCACACAGATTCGCATATACACAAATAGGCGCGAATTTTATCTCTAGTATGCACAAAAATAGTTACATGTAACGCACAGAAACATATAAGTTTTATTTTAACCCTAGACGCTTATAGTTCCTGAGATAATTAAATGGGCAGCCATTAGGATTCGAACAAAGACCCTAGGATACTAGCAACCAGGGATAAGAAATAAGAAAGAATTCGGGGAAAGGAAAGAAAATCATGTATATATTCTCTGTAATAAAATTAAATATCCTGTAATTCTGTTTTACGTTACATTTAAATATATATTTTCCCATCATTGAGTTAACAGACAGACATATTAGAGACGTCATTTCTTTCGCTATATGCCAGCAAGTGATAACGTAATCTAGATTCTTACAATTCGGGAGGAGATAATAACCCTCCACATGTTGCTACATTAGGGGGGGGAGAAATACAGTGTTACGCTCACATAGCTTTCTCTACTCATTGACTAACTGTTCATACAAACCCTTATTCCTTTGTCTTCTTCGTGTGAGTGGTCATAAGCATTTGTATTCTTGTTATTGTTTTTTATTTGTATTTTATTATTTTCATGTCGATACAAGGAGAATAATTATTAGAATACAGTATACTTTGAGTGATAGTGAAATCTTTTAAAGCTTTGAGATCCCGTTCTCTTTACACATTTAACATATAAAATAATAAACAATGGTGTTGCATTTCAAGAAAGTTTTGTTTCCCGAAAGTGACACAAATAACAATGGATATCTCAGAAGTGGCTCACCCTAAAGAACATTTGCTTTAATGTGACAAAGACGCTGTTCTGCTAGCAATACCGGATGCAGGGGATGGAAGTTTCAATCGCCTACAGATGGCGAAGGGGAGCTTACCGCTGGCTAGTGTGTGGGAAAAAATATATCTGGGGTGCTACACTCACATGACTTTCTCTTCTCTTCTACTAAACATTCTTACAAACTCTTATTCCTATATAACTTTTCGTGTAAATTATCAAAAACATTTATACAAATTATCTTATTGCTTATTGCCTTGTAGGTGCAAGGGGAATATTAGAATAGTGTAGGCTTTGTGCGATAGTCAAATGTTTTAAAGCTTTGAGATCCCGTTTTTCTTTAAACATTTAACATATAAAAATTAACAATGATGTTGCATTTCAAGAAAGGATTAAGTTTCCCGAAAGTGACACAAATATCAATGGATATCTCAGAAATATCTCACCCTAAAGAACATTTATTTACACATAAATTGTATATTTAATGGGACTTACATTATTGTATATATCTCAGCAGGTTTACCTGTTATGCAAAAACCCGTACACAGCAAATACGAGTACAGGGCCATAGCCAGAAAATTTAAAACACTCGCTAAAGTATTTTTCATTAGACATTTGTTGAACAAAAGGATGGATATTTAAAAGTGACACGTTAAGTGGAATTGTTTCTTTTACATTACTTAAGGGTTTCAGAATTTTGTTTTATTTATATATCAAATCGACATATCATGGGCAACACAGTATATTTGAGCTATTACAACATAAAAGTTTATATATTTGTTCAATGAAAAAGTTGTTCACACGACATTTTTTCTGTGCACAGCCACCTTTTAAATCTATTTGGGACAAGGGGTGACTTATCGGCTCTCTGCATGCAGAGGGAGAGGAGGGGAGAGGAGGGGAGAGGAGGGGAGAGGAGGGGAGGGATGGTCCTGGAAGCGTATATAAATGGCGCACCAACAGATGTTAAGACAGTTGCTCTTGCAGAGGCCGCTACTGAACTAAAATATATTATAGAGAATTAAACATCGACTAGATTCATCAATAGCTTTGCTGTGTTATTAAGGTAGGTCTAATTTTTCAATGCTTATACTACTACTACTTTACTACTAGTATTATTATTATTATTATTATTATTATTATTATTATTATTATTATTATTATTATTATTATTATTATTATTATTATTATTATTATTATTATTATTATTATTATTATTATTATTATTATTATTATTATTATTATTATTATTATTATTATTATTATTATTATTGTTGTTGTTGTTGTTGTTATTAACAATATTTTTAAAATAATGAATTAACAATGGAATTTTAATAATTATTTTAAAAGAACTTAAGAAATACTGTACCTATGCAATATTATTCACTCATGTACATAATCTATGAAAATGTATCAACTCTTATTATAAAATGTAATTCTTTAGTATAACCTATAAAGACGAAACGCAATCCATTTGAAACTTATTCGAGAATCATGAGAGGATTAAAGATAAAGAATACACAATTGTACATGTAAACAGTTTATACATTTTTGAAATTATTATTTCAGAGAGGATGAGAACCTTCAAGGAAGGAAATAAACTTACACTGGCTGGACGTACCCGCCGTGAGATTGCTGCTGAAAAGGAGCTAACAGGGGCCCCTGAACTATCACCTGTGATGGTATACAAAGAACACGTTTCTCCTGTTCAGGCCTACACCATCCCACCTCCCCCTGGTTTTGAATATGGTGAATCACAACAGGATACCTGGATGGATATAGCAACAGAAGGTATTTGCTCGTGTGAGAACAGTGGCTACAAAACAGCCCTACTAGAGCTATTTCAATCATTAGAGTGTAAGTTTCTCAGTTTATTATTATTGTTGTTCTTTTTGTGTTAAAAATCACTTTTTTCGTATAGATCAAACAAATCGGGTTTTAACTATTACCTATAATATTCAATTATGACATTAACACTTTATCTATGAAAAGAAACTTGTTACCATACATAACAGGGATTTGCATTAACTGTTTTATTTTTTATTTTATATATGTTTTAATGATTGTTTCTAATGGTTCTTTTGTTACAGGCCACGCTCCTATGCACCTTTAGGAAGGCGGAGCCTCAAGGAGATCAGTCTTTGGGGCGAGGCTACAAGAGGTCTCATGACACTCAAATGGAGCGCAGCACAGGAGAGTAGACCTTCAGGGATTATCCTATTAATTCTTCCAGCTACACTCATGATCCTCAAACGATAGCTGTGAACCAGGGGGTGGCTTCAACCAACACAGCGGCGGGCAGCTCAATTATGTCGGGACCCTCAACCTCATCTGCAACATCACTGGCAAAAAGGGTATGTCGGAATGATTATAATGACCTAGAATGTATAGTGATAGAGTCTGCATTCAAAGGTCGTATTTTCAACAGTAAAAATGAAAATTCGGCTGGAATAATGGACCCGTTGGAGTTCCTTAATACATGCAAGGGACTTGTTCTTAAAGAAATTGAATCCACTCTAAAGAAGAGCATGTCTGGATTAAAAATGAGTTGTTCTATGAACGTCTCATACTTAATTCAGACCCCTGATAATGAAAAAGTGGAATCAATATTCTTTCATTCCAAGACGAAGGAGATCCAGCAATCATCGAACGTTGGTGTAGTCTTTCATGCAATGAGAAACGAAATTCTAGAAAATCTAGCCTGTTTTGAAGGTCAAGCAAGTTCAAAGACACTGTTCGCAATCCACTCGCTAGTAAATAGTGCAGTAGAGTACAATCCTCTTTGTGCTTCAGGGTATGTTGGGTTGCCAGCATGCATCAAGAGGAAGAAAGCAATAGTTAATATTAAAAACAACGATGATTTCTGTTTCGCTTGGTGCATGTTGGCTTCAAGATACCCCGCAAAGAGGCATAGAGATTGTCCTTCATCATACCCCGGAGATTTGCTTCTCAAAGCATTCAATTATGATAGAATAACATTTCCGTTCCCATTAGAACAAATTGAACATTTTGAGAGGCAAAATACCAAAGTATCTATTGCTGTATTTGCTCTAAATGCCAACAACTCAGTAGAGTCTATTTGCAAGCCATCCGAGAGGAAGGCTAGCCCGGTTAACATACTAATGATTGAAGAGGGAGACAAGTCTCATTACTGCATCATCACTAGCATATAGAGGCTTGTTAGAAGTCAGATAACTAAGTGTGCCAAAAAAATGTGGCTATGCGAGGCATGCATGAAAAGGTCTCCTAACGAGGCGGCCTTAAGATTGCACAAACTAAAGTGAAATAAATGTCAGGTCCTCAAAATGCCTATGCAGGGTGAGGTTCTCACATTTAATGCATTTTCAAAGTCTGCCCCTGTAGCTTTTGTAATATATGTAGATATCGAATCTGTTTTGAGGAAGGTTGACTCAGACGCATCGAGTTGGACCCGAAACATTCAGGAGCATGAAGCGATATCGATAGCACTCAAGGTCATATGCAGGCATGAACAGATCTTGTCGAGGTTCAAACTTTTCAGAGGTGACAATGCTCTCGATGACTTCTTCAGCAAACGTAGACGTATCGCTGATGAAGTCATTCAAGTATACGGTCATATCGAACCGATGCATATGTCACTTGAAGACGAGCTGGATTTCCTCAATGCTGATCACTGTCACATATGCCTCAAAGGTTTTACTATAGATATTAGAGTGAGGGACCATTGCCATATTTCTGGTCGTTACCTTGGTTCTTCTCATAATGCTTGCAATTTGAATAGGAAATTGCCGAATTTTATTCCAATTTTCTTTCATTGCTTAAGCAATTATGATAGCCACTTTTTGATTAGGCACATGGCTTATGAAAATGGGGATATCTCATGTATAGCACAATCTTCTTAGCGCCATCTGGCATTCAGCAAATGGTACAAGAGCATTCAATTCAGGTTCCTCGACAGATACAAGTTTCTTGATGACAAGTTATCCAGCTTGGCTGATATGCTAAGCGATGATGACTTCAAGGTCACTAATGCCGAGTATTCGAATCCAGAACACCTGGCTCTCATGAAGTGCAGGGGTATATTTCCCTATTCTTATCTGGATTATCCCGATTGAGCTTTTCGATGGTATTTCGGAAGAGGAGTATGCCCATGCACTTAAGGTGTGGAGAACCTTCAGCATAAACAATCTCGGGGAATACAGTGACCTTTATCTAAAGACCGATACACTGCTTTTAGCAGATACATTTGAGAAATTTAGAGACTTGTCGCTGGATATGTATCATTTGGACCCTGCATGGTACTACACCCTACCGTCTCTAGCCTTCGATGCCATGCTTAAGACTACACAAGTCAAGCTTGAGTTGATAAATGATGTCAGTATGATAGAATTTTTTGACAAAGGTATTCGTGGCGGGCTTTGTACAGTATCAAAGCGGTACTCCAAAGCCAACCATGAATACATGGTAAACTACAATGCTGCCCAGAAGACAAACTTTCTGTCATACATATATCGACATCAACAACCTATATGGGTAGGGAATGCTAGAAAGGCTCCCATATGGCAATCTCAGATGGCTTGAAAGGGACGAAATTGACACCATCGACTTTGCAACGATCCCTGAGGACTCCAAGACCGGATACGTGCTAGAGGTGGATCTAGAGTATCCTAACCATCTCCACGATGCTCATAATGGTCTTCCTCTCTGTCCCCAGTGCGAGATATCACCCGGCAGCCAATACAAGAAACTGATTGCAAGTCTAGAGAATAAAAGCAAATATGCCTTGCATTATAAAACCTTGCAATAGTGTATAGATCTGGGGCTGTTATTGAGACATATTCATCGGGTGTTATCGTATGACCAATCTGAATGGCTTACGGTTTACATTAACCTTAACGCCGAAAAGCGAGCCAGGAAATCTTCTAAGTTTGGTCAAAACCTCTGGAAGAAAATGAACAACGCTGTGTACGGTAAGTTCATTGAAAATGTGCGCAAATACCGTGATTTCCGTATTGTACCTACCTGGAAGCAAGCGCGGAAATTTTCAGTGAAAACTTAGTTGGCATAGAGTTGGCTCGAGAGGAGATCCTCATGAACAAACCAATCTACATTGGCCAGGCGATTCTAGACCTTTAAAAATTTATTATGTATGATTTTTTTTACAAAGTAATGAAACCCCAGCTGCATGATCTTGTCTTAAATTACATGGACACAGATTCATTCATTTTCGAAACTAGTTCTGATATATATCAGTTCATGAAAACGCATGCCCATTATTTCGATACTTCAAATTATAATCATGACAATATATATGGCATAAAGCCGGCCAACAAGAAAAAGATTGGGTTGTTCAAGGATGAGTTGGGCGGTAGGGTGATGACTGAGTATGTTGGTCTTAGGGCAAAACTATAGAGTTATAGATATGACCATTATACAGTCATGAAGCCAAAGGGTATTACAAAAGGCGGAATGCGAGCAATCACTTTTGACAAAAATTTCGAATGTCTTAAAGATTTAAACAAAACATTTTTGGCTAAACAAATTTGCTTCAGAAGCACCAAACAATGTTTCGACTGTCGAAATTAACAAAATTGTATTGCATGGAGGACATACCAAGCGTAAGATGATTGATGGCTCTCATGCAGCTCTCGCATGGGGTCATAATTCTCTTAGGACTGAATAATCAATCCCTACTTCCCTGACTGTCACATCACCATCAAAATTGTATTATTTGTATATCTTTTATTTATTATATTAAATTATTGGATATTGTTTAGTTTAGCTTACCCGATGACTTGGTCAGAATTTCGGCAAAGTCCCACTCGGCAGTGTGTACGAATGGTCACGAAATTTGCCGAAGTTGCTGTGTTAATGCAGCGCTGCCAACAGCAGAATGTCCGTAGGAGTTTGTTGCCAATAGTAAGTTTGAATGTTTTTGCGGGAGTCGGCAGTATGCTGTTGAACTTCTTAGAAGCAACTAGTACAATGGCTAGGTTTATCAGTATATTGGATTTGGCGCCTCTGTGCTTAAATGAAGAGGCATGCATGCAGTTCCTGTACGACGAGGGCCTGTTGAGGACTCGAATGCTATGCAGGGAATGTGATGTCGTGCTACACCACTCGAAAATTTAAAAAAAATAAATAAATAAAAAAGAACGGTAATTAATAAAAAATAATATTAATATAGTAATATAATACTATTAAATATAATATATAATATTAAATAATAATACAATAAAATAATATAAAATAAATAAAAAAGAACGATAAATAATAAAAATAATATAAATATAATAATATAATAAATATAATATATCTTTATATATATATTCCGCGCAACTTGGAAACGGCTCTAACGATTTCGATCAAATCGACATTCAGATAGGGTTTTGCATTTTAAGTTCAGCTATATAGGTGTAACTCCCGAAAAAACGAGATTTCACATAAAAAATAACATTTTTATTCCAGCTTCTACAGAGCAATTCTTGCATATACTCACGGTATTTCAGAAACGGCTATAAAGGTTTGATTAAATTTTTGTATACATGCATATTACATTCACAGCGTTTTCTCTACTCACTTTTAGGTAACACATTCACATCTCTATCTCCACTCACTCTTCTATAAACAATTTTTCATAAAAAACGTCATTTTGCACCAAAAACATTTTAATAAGTTAATGTTTAAATTCAATGTAAACTTCATGATTTGTTTTTTAGTTTCCTCCTAATAAATAAATAAATTTAAAAAAATAATAATATAATAAAATAATATAATAATAAAGAACAAGCCAGCGTATCGTGGACCCAGTAGCAAGGCAATAAGGATAATCTACACAATAATTCGCACTAGCGATATATCTGTGTGAGCAAGAGCAAAATAATGTACACAATGAGCAAAATAATAATGTACAGAATCCACAACAATAGTATGGAGTTGCGCTAGGCGATAGCGGTGTATGTCTGTGGCGGCAACGACGCGAGTGAGTGCATTTGTGTTTAATGTGTTGGCAACGAAAACTAGTGTAGTGTAAAAAGCAATGTTGGCAGATGTGAAAATCGTCTGCTAGTCATGCAGTGAAATCTAGTGGGCTATTTTGAAACTAGTGTAGGCCCATGCGCAGTAAGTAATTTTGGACTTAGAATCTGGCTGGCAAGTGGAAAGTGAGCTAAACTAAACAAGACCCAAATTATTATTGTTCATTTTGTATGTATTTTATTATTTACATTATTTGTATATATTTTACTTTATTATTTAAATTACTTGTATATCTTTTATTGTATTATTTCAATTCTTTGTGTATTATTATTTTGAATTATTGTATATAGTTTTTCTATGTTGTAACTTAGGTAAAGGGAAATTACGTTTAGACAATAACACAGATATACATGTTGGAAATGAAAAGACTTTGTTTCACAATTATTATCATCACTACAACAAATCCTTCCTCTCAATCCTCTGACTCTCGGGGAATCCATACCATTTAACAAGAACCCTCTTTACTTGACGCCTCACAATCTCCACCAAATAGGTGTTAGGATACCATGTAGATTGAAGTTCATGTCCATAGAATGTTCCCTTTATCTCCTCACCGTCCTTATCCTTTAGTATGTATGTAGTAGGATTGGTTCGCTTCACTTGAGCAACTTGGAAGATTTCAACACTCCAGTTAGTTTCAAAACCTTTCTCAAAATGCCCCTTATTCTTAGATATCCTCACATAATCACCAACACTAAACTTCCTTGCGCTCATCTTCTCTTTTTGAGGATGCTTTTAGTTGTAAATAGTCAGAAGAAGATCATTGTTCCTAACTTCACTAGGCTTCATCCAGATGGTTGAGTGGTAAGTATCATTGTACTTTGCGATGATTCTGGGTAAAAGATGAAGTCACTTGTATGACCCCTGCGATAAAAACTCTCGATACATTATGTTCTTCAAGGTTCTTATTAAACGTTCAACAGCTGCAGCCTTCACATTGCTATAAGTGCTGTAGTGATTGATATTATACTTTCCCATTAAATGCTTAAAGTGTTTGTTATAAAATTTCTTTCCATTATCACTCTGTATATTGCGGGGAAGCGTATCCATGTCTTGTAGTATATTTTCCATGGCCTTCGCAACTTGAGGACCTGTCTTGTCCTTTAACGCTCGTGCATATGCCATTTTAGAATAGAAGTTGATTGCAACAAGGATGTATTTGAAATTCCTGTTGATTCTTGCATGAGGTATCATCTCAACCAAGTCAATCTGCACTAAATCATCGATTCCATTGCTCACAATCTTTCGACGTAAGAAGTTTGTTCGGGCAGGGGCATGAAGCTCTCTTGCTATATTTTGCTTCACTGTGGTCATGCTATGATTCTCGCTGATTTCAACTCTTGAATAATCTCTTTAATTTCTTGAGTGTGGCTATTGTTGCCGGCGTCTCTGGATGCAACAAGAAGTCTTAGACGATTCACTAGATCATTGGGGTCGTTCCAGTAGATGTAGTCTTACTTCGTGTCAGGTCGATGTTCTTTCCACTGCAACCCTAAGCCCTTGTGGTTCTTCACTAAACGTCGTATTACGTTTTTATACTTGTAGGAATTGCCTGATCTCAGCTGACCATTCCTGCTGTAGTTTCGACGATGAACCTGCGATAATTTCAGTATTTTGCTGTATGTAACAAGATCCTCTTCTGTATAGTCATGCATTTCAGGTATCTTTTTGAAGAGGAGGTCACTCATACCAGGTGTGGCATCATACATTTCTTCTCCTACTCCAACTTTATCGTTAATGAAGTCAATAATCTTGTTCCCTAGCATATAGCTTCCATCTTCGTATCTTACCCCCTATACAGTATCTATTTCGCTCTTATCATTGTTTCTAACTTTATGTAGGTAGCTCAAAATTTTCTCATTCTTCTGATCATTAGTGTCATAATTGTTCTTTTTCTGAATTTCCTTTCCGTCTGAAGTTGTGGTAGTATTCTTTTTCTTCTATATTTTCCAGGATATCGTGTAGAGGTTCTGTTACTGGTTGAAGAGCTTCACTCATTACTCTCTGGGTCTCAATCTGTGGTCCTTTTAGTACACGTAGCTTTTCTCTTATAGCCCTAGCATGCTTGGCTGCAGATTCTTTAAGTCTTATACTCTCGCTGTACATTTTAAAATGACACTAAAACACGTTTTCATATCAATATATAGGGTTCTTTTATTTGGAGGGCGTCAGATAATATGAAATTTTCAATTCAATATTTATAATATGTCCATCTTTTGCTCGATTAACTGGAGAAGTGAAGGTTAGTATATCGCCCATCTGAATCATATCACGGTAGCTTTCAACTAATCGCTGGTTTATTGCAAACATTGTCCCTGCTCTTGTATGCGGTTGCGGCAATGATATCATGGAACAAGAAATCAAATTTCCGTTTACAGGCCCCTTGTAGTATTGTAGTCCTGAAGTTAACATATACCGTAAGGAAGGACTCCTGTAAGGTTTCGTCTGCAGTGCAATAATGAGCTGACCTTTCATTTCCTCTAGTATAGCATTTATGACGTGAACCTGTCCTTTAAGAGTATTGTTGTTGTTGTTAGCTAATGCTGGATTTCTGACAACGAAGTCATTAATCCTCTTGCTCTCCAATATTTTTCACTGATGGATGGGCACTAGCAGTGGCCGGGCATATTTGAAGGTGGTCTCGATCCATTTCCTCTTGCAGATCACATAGTGAACCATAGGGGCTTAGGTACAATCGTGAGAAAGGGGGGGGGGGAGGAACTGAAAAGAAGAGAGCACTAAAAATTCCGAGAACTACAACCTTTATGGATCAATAATTTATACAGAAATGGAAGTCGAAACACAACAGAAATACAAGTAAAACAAACCAATTTGCATAACCCCCAGTCAATTCCCTCTCAAGCGAGGAGTCAGGCAGTCTTCAGCCTATCTGAAAGCCTAAATGTTTCGCGTGGACCCTGAGCCCTAGTTAAAGCCAAAACAACTTACCCCGCACGGCGCGAAAGGAGCACTCCGACTCTCGTCTCCTTTCACCGAGAGGCAACCCATAGGAAGACACTAGCGCAACCCAGCGGGGAAAGCGAGAGTTGCGAAACAAAGGAGGTGCCTCCATAAAACAAAATAAGTGCGATCAGCACAATACTCCCGCCCCCATCTGACAACACGCACTCGCCATTCTGGAAAGGAACAGACTGATATTGTATGAGAAGTATCATATTAGGAAGGACACACCTTACACCGCCCGGTCATTGTACAGGTCACTGTGAAAGCACTGGCACCAAACACTGTCACTACAAATCACTGGCCACTGTCACATCAGAGAGCACAATTCTGTTTTTCCAGGACGGGAGAGACGATGCACAGCTCGTTGGGCGTACCGATCCCTCGTTGTTCCAGAGAAATTAACAAATTCTGGGTTTGAGCCTGTGGATGTCCTCTCGTTGCAATCAGGCGTTGAGAAAGTCCAAAACCCAAAACGTGGGCCACATACAAGCCCCTTCATATTCCATCGTCACCTCCCTGGCCTCCAGAAATCTCCATTGCGGACCTTACTGCTGCCGTAACACTCCAGATAGATGGTAACAGCCAGGCTTAACATTACACAATGCCAAACTGCGGTGGTTAGGTGCTTTCTGGACAGGTTACGAACAGGAGCTGGCGAGGCTGTAACACGGAACAAACCCAACAGAAAGGGAACAAAACGCAGGCTTCAAATAGGCTGCTGCCCCAAAATAACATCTCAGGGTAGATCAAACTGAATGAATGACAGTATTTTTACAGAACTGTGGATGACATCAAATACATAAATAGCAGAAAATTAAAAAAATTGAATCAATTTATAATCAACAAGCGTGATAACATACCATAAACTGTTTAATGAACATAACAATATAAGAACAATTTAAACGAACTTGATATAATTTCTTCCAAATGACAATTTAAAACAAGCTAAACAATATATATATACACAATATATATATACAAGTTAAACAAAATAAACAAGGCCTTGTATAAATAAATGCGCATAAAACAAAATCCCTACTGGCCAGACAACACAAGAGTACAAACACGAAATACACATAATTACTACACAAGACACACACCGCAAGCACGCAGCAAACATCCCACAAATACTCCCCAAACATACCACACCAAACACCTCACACCGCTTCCATACAAAGACACACGAAAACAAATCTACACCATGCCGACTCCACACGCCCGGCAGAAACTAACTACAGGGGCGCCGTAGAGGTATACAGCCCGGCGCACACATGGCACGCTCCAACATAAACAAACACCCACATTCAAAACAAAACACTTTATTCACAACATAAACATACAGGAGTAAACAAAGGAAACCCATACACATACGGAAAACAGATACCAAACTACTGGAAGGGTTTCAATTGTGAGACGTGAGCTCTCCTTTCTTGGCCCGTGCGGAGGTCCCTTAAGCGCACAGAAACATTTTTGAAGATACTTATAATCTCGTACGGCCCTACGTATATAGGAGCCAACTTCGCTGCATAAGCATTTTGCTTAGAAGATTGAGTGTACAGCTTACATAGTACTTTCTGGCCAACGGCATAAGGTGAAGGCCGTTTATTTTCATCATACCGCTTCTTTACCTGGGCAAGTGACTTCTTCAAATTCCGAAAAGCGGCCTTCCATACTCTACATATTTCCTCGCGAGTAATATTCTGGGGAAGCAAATCGTCCAACCGCCAAAGGTTAGACAGCGGAGAGTTAGGTATATAGGCTAACATAAGCTGATGAGGGGTAACGCCATGTGATTCGTGTCGAGCCGAATTAAACGCCAACTGCAACCGAGACAAATTAGTGTCCCACTTAGTATGATTATCATGATGAAAGGCTATTAATGCTGATTTGAGGTTCCTGTTAAATCTTTCGGCATGGGAAGGACGGGGGTAATAAGGGGTGGTAGTTATGGTTTTAATGCCCCAACTAAAACAGAAATTTCTAAAGGCGAAAGAAGTAAATTGAGTGGCGTTGTCTGTTACCAAATAACGAGGGGCTCCAAAAGCCACAAATACTGAAGAGAGAACCTTGACTACCCCTCGTGTATTCGCTTTCGGTAAGGCCGACATCCATACAAACTTACTAAACGAATCTACTATGACTAATGCATACGTATTCCCCTGGACTGAACGAGGAAAAGGACCGACAAAGTCCACAAATAATTTTTCCAGGGGTCTACTTGCCACCTCCGATGCTAAACCTTTCCATACTGTACATTGCGCGGGTTTCGCCATTGCACAAAGCTGACACTGTCTAACTCGGGAGGCAATTTCTTTATTCATGCCCGGCCACACAAAATATTCCCGAATCTTGTCTTTGGTCTTGGCTATTCCCAAATGCCCGCCTACAGGAGATGAATGGAAATATTCAAACACCATGGAAATTAAGGCCCGTGGCAAAACAACCTTGTTCTTGCCGTCGAAGGTAGCCTGGGTCATCAAAACACCCTCCTTCAAACAATAAGGGGTAACAACCTCGCCAGCCTCAAGCCGATCAATAAGGGCCTGCAGATCCGGATCTTTCCTCTGATGTGTGTGCAAACCCTCGAACAACTCCGGAAATTCACAGACGGCTAAAACATTTTCCTTTCCGCATTTACATTCTCTTGGTTCTTCGAATACTCTCGTTAAGGCATCAGCCACACAATTTTCTGAACTACGTATATGTATCGGGACAAACTTAAAAGCTGAAATGCGTACGCCCCAACGCGCTAACCTGCCTGTAGATCGCGGTGAGGCCAACGACCACGTTAGCGCCTGGTTATCGCACTCAAGAGTAAACTCAACATGCTCCAGATATTCGCGGTATTTTTCTAAGCCAAATACCACAGCCAAAGTTTCAAGTTCGTAAACTGAATACTTCCGCTCGGCTGGAGTGAGGGTACGTGAACTATACCCAATAACCCTACGCCCCATAGGAAAATCCTGAAGTAACACAGCAGCCACCGATCCCCTGCTTGCATCGGTCTGAAGGATAAATCTACGTGAAAAATCAGGGAAAGCCAACACCGGGGGATTCATTATGGCCTGTTTAAGGTCTTCAAAGGCCTGCTGCTGTTCCTCACCCCACTTAAACGGCGTTCCCTTCCGCCGAAGACGGTTCAGTGGTTCCGCCCGCGCTGCAAAATGCGGAATAAACTTGCTGAAAAAGTTCACCATCCCCACGTACCTGGCCAATGCCTTTACGGTTTTAGGGGGAGGAAAGTTACGTAGAACTTTGGTCCGCTCCGGATCAATCGTTATCCCAGCCGGAGATACAATATGACCTAAGAAAGAAATCTGTCCCGCAGCAAAGTTACACTTCTCTTTGCGCAAGGTAAGGCCTGCGCGCTCGAGCCGGTCAAAGACCTCCGCTAAATGTTGGCAATGGGTTTCAAAGTCGGGCGAGTAGACAACCACGTCATCTAGATAGTGATACACATATTTAAACTTGATGTCCGAAAATATTTCGTCTAATAACCGCGACAACACCTGAGCTCCAGTAGCAAGTCCGAAGGGTACTCGTTGAAATTCATAAAGCCTCCATGGGACAGCAAAAGCCGTTAGTGGCTTAGAGGACTCCGATAAGGGCACTTGGTAGTAGGCGCTATTCAAATCCAAACTAGTAAATACTTTGGCACCCGCAAAATAATGCGCTGCCGAATTTAGATGTGGCATTGGTTGGGCCTCGATCTTTATCTTCTTGTTCAAGTGCCGGTAGTCCACCACTACCCTGAAATCGTCCTCGCCCTTAGGGACCAGAAATACTGGACTACTATAAGTAGACGTGGACGGCCTGATCACTCCCTTTCGTAACATTTCGTCGATCTTTTTACGAAGAATAGCCATTTTAGGTGGGGTGACACGATAGGGTGGTAACTTCACAGGGGTGTCGTCTGTTAGTTGTATATCATACTCCACCAAATTTGTTACTCCTAAACGGTCAGCAAACAATGACCCATGGTTCGCACAGAGTTGTTCCAGCGAACGGCCCTGCTCTTCTGTCAAATGGGGGAAAGCATTGCTGACGTCGCATATATGGTGACGTAGCCCGCCACTCTCCTCCAAAGGTGGTTTGTTGATGACTTGACCGCACTGAAATGCAACTCGTTCGGAAGGGGCAAATGCAAAGGTGATTTCCCCATCCCGAAAATCAAGCCTTAGGCCGACTCTAGTCATAAAGTCCGAGCCTAAAATCAGTTGAAATGGCAGGTCCGGCAGAAGATAGAAATAGTGTTTCCACGTAAAACGCGAAATACGTATGGTCAACAGAACCTTGGCATTCACCTGAAATTTATGACCATTTACAGACACGCACCCAACGCTACACTGTCGCGGTTTGTCCGAGAATTTACCAAGATAGGTATAATAAAACTCCTCGTGTACCAAAGAGCAGGAACTCCCCGAGTCCAAGAGAGCGATTAACTGTCGTTTCCCAACAGTCACCTGTACTGTCGGCTTCAAATTAAAGGGCTTGGCTATTATCCGACGGAATATCCGACAACAGGCAGAAATTCCGCAAGGAGCTCGTTGTCAATCTTGGCGCCTTTGACCATCTACCCCCACGGGTAGTAAAACGCCACCACGCTTCCTGGCCACCGTGCATTGTCTAACCAAATGCTCAGGAGAACCACATCTAAAACAAGACCCTGGCGAGCGAAAACTATCTCGAGCCAAATCTCCTCGGTTAGTCTGCCGCGGCTCAAATCGAACACCATGCAGAGGCACTTGCAATGATTCGCGGTTTCGTGCCGCATTTGACGCCTCATACTCTGCCAAGATCGGCAATAGCCCCTCTAAATCTTTAAACGTAGCAGGACAAGAGCTAAATACCAAAAGAGAACGTACCTCCGGGGTCAACCCCGTAATAATGACGTCACAGATCTGCCGTTCGCTATCTGGCAACCGTAGTATACGCGCAAACAACTTAACCCTGCTAATGTACTCGAAGAAAGGCTCTCCTGATCCCTGGGGTTTCAAATAATGACCTTGAATTAATGTATGTAGCTCCCGACGAGGAATGAAACACTTCAATACACTGTCATGTAATTCAGAGACTGGATCAACACATCCCTTAATACGCCCAATTATACTGCGCACCGCGTCACCCCCTTTTGACATCACTACTTCAAGCAGCTGCAAACCGGGAACTTCGCATAATTCAGCGCAATCCTTAGCTCTTACCAGGAACTTCAGAAATTCAAGAGCTGTAAGAACATCAACAACCTTAAAGACTTGATAAGGTTCAACCAACTGTTGTAAGGGATGAAGTAACTTTAGCGGTTTAAAGGCCGACATTTGAGACGTCACAGTTGGTGTGACAGTAGTCGACTCGGCCCGATCCCCTTTCTGAGCAAGCACTTCTAAATATCTCCTAAACTGCCCCTTCAGCTCGGCTAAGTCAACCCCGAACTTAACCTTAGGACAATATTTTTGGAAATATTCAATCCGCTGCACATAATGCAAGATCCTGGCTGTCAAACGCCTCACCTGCGCTTTCGAAAACCCCGAGATATTACTCAACTCGGAGAACAACTCTTCAAATTCCAGCCGTGCGGCCTCACATAATGACGGTGATTCAGTTACCAATAAATGTTTGTCCGGCAACACAACATAATCGTTATCCTTCACGCCACGAAGTGCGTCTAATAGGGCCGGAACGTCTGCCGACGACAAATCATCACGTCCACGAATCCCCAACTCAAATAGTATTTCATTCTTACGCAACAGCTGAAAGTCACTCGACATGGTTAATCAAAACAATAACCCAATGCTCAATTTAACTGCCCCACTCGACCATAAGACAACCACGCTCTGCTACCATTTTTGAACCATAGGGGCTTAGGTACAATCGTGAGAAAGGGGGGGGGGGAGGAACTGAAAAGAAGAGAGCACTAAAAATTCCGAGAACTACAACCTTTATGGATCAATAATTTATACAGAAATGGAAGTCGAAACACAACAGAAATACAAGTAAAACAAACCAATTTGCATAACCCCCAGTCAATTCCCTCTCAAGCGAGGAGTCAGGCAGTCTTCAGCCTATCTGAAAGCCTAAATGTTTCGCGTGGACCCTGAGCCCTAGTTAAAGCCAAAACAACTTACCCCGCACGGCGCGAAAGGAGCACTCCGACTCTCGTCTCCTTTCACCGAGAGGCAACCCATAGGAAGACACTAGCGCAACCCAGCGGGGAAAGCGAGAGTTGCGAAACAAAGGAGGTGCCTCCATAAAACAAAATAAGTGCGATCAGCACAATAGAGGACAGAGTGGTGAAGAATATGTCCCAATTCTGTTTAAATGTTTTACCAGACAATCATGTCCTGTAATCAACCTGAAGGTTGCAACTGCTGCTTTTCGAGGATACTCAGGAATCACTGTTTGAATGTTTGGTAGTTCCCATCTTTTATTTTTTGATTTTTCATAGTAATATTTTGCAATAATTTTTTTGAATTCAGAGTTGACTAATCTTTTAGCTGCATTAAATGGTAGATTAACTATAGATTTTTGTACACCGCTGGTGCCCTTTTTTGCAAGAAAATCAGCTTTCTCATTACCACTCAGTCCACAGTGAGCCGGTATCCATTGGAAGACTAGGTGTTTTTGAAGTGCTGTTAGATGGCTAAGCATCTTCCAACATTCTATAATAGTTTGCTTTTTTGGTGACAACTTGGAAGTAATTGCTACAATTGCTGCCCTGGAATCTGAGAGAATAACTGCTTGCTGAAAATGTGAAATTCTGTACAAACGATTTTGTAGCGCCATTCGAATTGCTTCAATTTCTCCATCAAAGTTAGTAGTTCCATAACTTAAAGATTTGTAATAGGAAAAGAGGTGACATGTGACTCCAGCACCTGCTCCATATTGGTTTGATATCAATGATCCATCAGTATAAATAGGCAGCCATTTGTGTTCCGGAAATCTAGTATGGATTGTCTCTAATGCCAATAATTTTAGAACACTAGTTGGAGTATCACTTTCCTTAACGTCTGTCAAGCGTAAATAATATGTGATGTCTAATGTATGTGTCGGATTGACTTTAGATATGAAGTTTTCCTTTGAATTAGGAAGGTGTACATCCTTCTTGATGTCTTGAATTTTGGAAAGAAAGCTCTCCTGAGTGTTTAGTATATGTGTAAAATTTCTCTTGTGCCATGTATTGAATGGGAGTCTGATCAACTTTTCGTGTTGAATAAGAGCCGCTTTTTCTATTTCATATTCAATGGGGTATTGGTTGGTTAGTATTTCCATACCTGCTATTGGTGTGGTTTTGATAGCACCTGTAATTAATCTCAAACTATGGTTTTGAAAGATTTGAATTTTTTTTTGTGTTTGCTGTTACAAGAACTTCGCTGCAGTAAGTAAATAATGGTTTTATATATACATTGTATGTTGTGCTAAGTGTTGTTCTGGAACATCTCCACTTCATTCCTGTTAGACGTTTTAACAGTGAAAGGCGCCTCTCTGCTCTTTGTATTACATTTTCTATTTGTTTGGTCCATGTAAGTTTGGTATCAAATGTAACTCCTAAATACTTTGCTTCCTTTGTTTCTGGTAAATGTTGACCCTCAACATTTAGTTTTATTTTTAGTGGTTTTTTTCTTAGTGAAAAGATTTGGTAGTTTGATTTTGTTGTATTAACAGTCATTAAATTTTCTTTGGTCCACCTTTGTAATTTGGTTAAGGATTTTTGCATGGTTTTTTCTAGTTCTGTACTTTTTCTTTTTGGTTTTGAAGTCCACATTACTAAGTCATCAGCAAATAGTGCACACTTCACGCCTGATTCTTGTATTTTTTGTGGTAGATCATTAATAAGTATATTAAAAAGTTTAGTGCTGAGCACTGCACCTTGTGGTAAGCCACGGTGTACTTGTTTATATTTAGATATATTTCTTCCATATCTGGTTGCAATAAAGCGTTGTGTTAGGAAATGACATAGCCATGAAAACATTGGACCTTGTATCCCTATTTTTTTACTTTCTTTAGTAGTTTTGTTCTGCATATAGAATCAGGGGTCTCCGTCTAGGGCAGGCAGCCTCAACTCGATGCACTGTGACGTCATATCTTATAGCCCGATGCCCGAGCGTGTGGAAGCGGGCAGAAACGAAGGTCAACGGAGATAGAAAAACAGTCAGTGGCGGAATAACTAAGATTTGCAACATCGGCAGCTTTGAACGTTTATTGAGTGTTGACTGAGTATACAAAGAGAAATAAACATATATTTACCTAGATGCTTAATAGAGCAAATTTAACATACCATTTCATAGCTTATATCTGTCACTTATATTATATTTAATACTTCCAAGTGAGTTCAATTTTGATTCAGACGTCGAGTTTTTTGTATCCTTTTCCCCCTTATTATCTGTGAAATATTTGGTGTAATTGTCTTTGTAGTACAAAGACGAAGACTGCATTTCAAGTTGCTGTCAGATAAATGGCTTCTGTGACTCGGTTTACAGTGTTTCATTAGTGAAAAGAATTGTTCACAGAGGTAAGTAGAGCCAAATATGCTTAATATGTGAGCTGCTTGTCTGTGTAGTCGTGGAAATCTGGACTGAGGAAAGTTTATATAACAATCGATCAAGTTTCTTTTATGAGCAAAGGAATCCTTCATTTCCCGATCATATTGCAGGTCAATAAGTTCTAATTGAAACTCTGTAGGAACGTTCTCGACGTCTACGGCGAAAGGAGTGACAAATAATGGAAAACATGTAGATTCCATAGTTTGTATAATTATTCTATTATAGCTAAGACGTACAGCCGATTCACTTATTTTATGGTCCGTATCATTGTCAGTAGCCATAGTGTCTTTGAGTTTCTGTATCATCATGTCACGTTCCACTCCATTATAGCCGTCGTATTCACTGCTATGAGCAGCGTAATGTCGTTGTAGGTTATACTTTTTAATTGTTTGAACAATCTTACCACACACTAAACATTTCGCGGCATCCCCTAGGTCTATGAACAGATACTGTTGTTCCCAAACAGAGGAAAAAGTATATGGGGAAGATGGGCGAGGATTAGATGAGGTAGCCACACTTAGAGATGTTGCCATTTCTGTACTTCATGAACCGCCACTGCACACTAGTTACACACGTCCGTTGCTGGTGCACTCAGATAAACAACTGTAACACAATGCCCGCTTGCACGCACAGATATGCTGACTTTGCCCGCTGCCCGTATTTACGTGAGTTGAGGCTGCCTGGTCTAGGGGATATGTGAATGGCAACCACAAGGTACCCAAGCTGAGCAGAACATTACTTCCACTTACTGGTGTTTTGCTCCTCACTGTAACTTTCCTATCTGACCTTACCTTGGTCATCTCTTGTTATCTTCCGACCCCGATGCTATTAGGGTTCCTGAGGGCTAGGGAGTCTTTATTTTTCCAACCTCTCCATTTCTCTAATTTTTCTATAAAACCTTAACCCCTAACATGCTGACCTGTCATGGCATGTAATACGTCTTCTGATTGGTAATCAAAGGATATGGTCGGTGAATTTATTTTGATAATTCTCCCGGTCAGGTCGGTGAGACCCGTAAACCAACGACAGGTGTGGTCCCCCAGACATTCTGGGGGTTGTGAGAGAGCGATGTGACCGCCAAAACATAAAAATATGGTGCTCTCTAAAAAACGGTTACTATTACTGCTATTACTGCTATGGCGGGGACTACTTCTCGAGAACCAAAACAATATATTAATAGAAGATCTAACATCAGACTTCTACAATGGAATGCGGGTGGTCTCACTTTAAGAGTATTAAAATTATTCATAGTTGCGATGAGGTGCTTATCCATGGAACTCTGACGGTTTACCATATTTTCTGTGTGTTTTCCCATTATTTCAGAAATGTCATTTCCAATAGTTTGTAGTCGCGTATTTAAATCTTACTGTGCTTCATTTTGTTTCCTCCCAAACAAGTGTTTAACAAACTTTTTGGTTGCTGCATCGCTGTCTTCGATAGGATCTGATATTTCTCTTAATCTTCTTTGTTGAAAGGAAACGTTCCCATTTGAAACGATCGGAGGCGTTCTTGAGCTGATGTAGTCTATTACATAATTCTTATTCGGCACATCACGATCCTCCTGGGGCGGTAGTAATGACTTCATTCTTATTGTATCCAGTATGATATTGTTTCCATTATCTCGTTTAAGAATATTTTTGTCTAAGTAGCTCATAAGATTCTCATGCTGTTTGTCTAGCGATTTCTTGATATGATTCCTAAGCGAATTTTGAAGTTCGCCCATGCGTTGATGTGCCGCCTTTTCGGTGAATTCTTGCAGTCGATTTTCAGTGGAAGCCGTAAGCGAATCAACATATCGCTTAGTGGTCGCATCGTTATCTTCCTCAGGGTCCTGAACAATGCACAATCTCTTGTTGCGGAA
This sequence comes from Tenodera sinensis, assembly GCA_030765045.1. Taxonomy (NCBI): domain Eukaryota; kingdom Metazoa; phylum Arthropoda; class Insecta; order Mantodea; family Mantidae; genus Tenodera; species Tenodera sinensis. The sequence goes on from CM060973.1 coordinate 54,804,676, forward strand.
TTGGTAGTTTCCTTTTCCATCTCTGGCTATAATGAATTGATGAAACGATGTTTTAAGTGGTGTACTCCTGTGTGATCCGAACCGATCAATGCTCATCTCGAACTACAAATGATCATTTTCTTTCTTTAGCACTTTAATATATACCTCAAATCCATTCCTATATCGTCCCTCATTCATAGGGAATTCGGGAACTAGCAATACAAATGGTCTTCCTTCTGAGGTACTCTCCCAGGCATTTTTGCACAATTCTTTGAATTCAATGTAAGACATGTCAGTGTTCACATAATCGTCATATATATGCTTGAGGTTTAAATTATCTTGCCTGAAGAGGATAATCATGTTCGTATTATCACGAATGAGATGTTTCGGTACCTTTGCATAAGACTGAGCTAAATATATAGAGTCAACATTGCGATGTCTCCCCATGCTGCAAAAAGAGGCTATCCTGTCCTGCTTTTCAGTTATGACGTCATCGAATACAAAGATTGTGTTTTCAGTTTTCTTTAACATCCCTAGGATGCAATACACTATCTCCGTCTTCATAGGTATTCAGTTCTATTCCATCAATGTTTTTAAGTAGACGGATCAGATATTGATACTTTGGTTGATATAGGGACTTGGAATAAATATACAAGTTTTCAAAACGTAAACCATTCTCATGAAGCAGCATATTCAATAATACATTGGTTTTTCCTGCACTGGAGCTCCCTAGAATAAGAGCTCTTACATTTCCTTTCCGTGGCGATCCCGTCTAAAATCACTTTCAAAGTCTAACACCTGAATAGGCAGAGAGCAATCTTGCTTCACGAGTTCTATCTTAACAACTAAATGTAAAAAAGGAATGTTTAATGTATATATGGAAAACACTAATATTTTCGAATTCCGATTGGAAAAGGATTGGAAGTATAAAAGGGAAGACAAACATTAAAATCTATTAGTATACAATGAGAGCTAAGAGGATTAAGACCCCAGAGGTTCAGAAATAATTAACTCTCTCATAAATCGCCTGCCGTTTGAAGCACATTTAGCGGGTTACAAGTATTGCGGACCCGGGACAAAGCTAGAAAAGCGCCTAAAGAGAGGAGACCCAGGAATCAATCCTTTAGACAATGCTGGTATGCGTCACGATATAGCCTACGCTGAGCATAACGATACTGCTTCCAGAAACATAGCAGATAAGATCTTGGCAGAAGAGGCTTGGAAAAGAGTTCAGTCATCGGATGCTACATTAGGCGAAAAGTTGGCTGCAAGACTGGTAACATCGATTATGAAGGGTAAGGCGGCTGTTGGTGCCGGATCCAGGAAGAAGAAGCATGGGGGATTTCTACCTCTCATACGAATTATTGCTGCCTTAGGTGCTGCAGCTGGAGGTGCAGCGCAAATTGCACCTGCAGTGAATAAGAAAAAAGCTGCGGATAAACATCACGCAGAAATGTTGCGGCATAACAGAGAGATGGAAGCAAAAGGAAATGGCCTTAGGCAGGCAAAGAAGAAGAGGAATAAAAAGAGAAGTGGAGGTTTCCTACCAATCCTTCCGCTGTAAGCGTCTTTAGCAGTTGCTTCTAAGATCATCCAAAACTTAAAGGACAAGAAGAATGTTAGAGGAAGCGGTCTAAAGCCGAAAAACACCACAAGAAAGAATAGGTCTTCAAAAAACTCGGGCAGAGGATTATACTTGTCCCGAAAAAGCCTTGAGCAACATTTATCTTGCATTGTATGCACGACGTTTAAATATTCCCAATTTTAGAGACGTATATATGATCGACAGTCTCCCTTTAAAACCTCATTACAGAGAGAGAAGTATTGTTAATCTCGATTCTTCAGAGAATGAAGGCACTCATTGGGTTGGTGTAAAGAAGGACGGTAACATTGCATTTTATTTTGATAGCTTTGGAATCTTAAAGCCTCCAAAAGAGATAGAAAGGTACCTCGAAGGCGTTAAGATAATGTATAATACTCGGAGATTTCAGAGTTTTAGCTCAGTCATCTGTGGACACTTGTGCTTGCAATTTCTAGCACAATGAGCTACACTATTGCTGTTAGCGGCAATGAATCTGTTCTCGCCACATATCTAAATCCGCCGCTAAGGCTTGATCCAAAAGGATATTATGAGATGGCGCTACTAAATTTTGAAACCTTCTACTCAATCCCCAACATTGATCACAGTAATAATCAACTTCATTACATTGACAATGAAGAGCTTAAGGTCATTCATATTCCACACGGAACATATGAAATTGCAGACATTGACAATTACATCAAAGGCAAGCTTGAATTAGACGAAAATGACTTCTTGATTCGACCCAACAATAATACTATGAAAACTGAAATTAAATGTCCATTCCCTTTAGATTTTTCTAAGGAGCGTACAATCGGATCTCTTTTAGGATTCGATGAAAAGAGAGTTATCCCTGCTAATCAGCTGGCTGAATCTGATTTTTTAGTAAACATATTTAAGGTGAGCATCATACGAATCGAGTTCAGTATTGTAACAGGATGTTTCATTGGCGGTAAAAGCGGACACCCTATCTATGAGTTTTTTCCTTCTGTCCCGCCTGGATATCATATTTCGCAAGAACCTTCAAATCCCATTTACCTGCCTATCATAGACACCAACATTATTGACCAAATCACACTTCGAATAGTCGACCAGAACGGTCATACAATAAACTTTAGAAACGAAGATATAAGCATAAGACTCCACATTCGCCGGAATGGGAATCGATTTTAGCAGAAGGAGAAGAGACTGCCCAGGATATAAGAAGTCTAGGATTCGTCATGCTCAACATACTCTGCATTTGACCCTGAAGGCGTTAACACCAAGCAGTCGCAAATTCCTCGAACAGTTAGGCTTCAGACTTCTGTAATGGATATCTTCAATGTAACCGAAACGCTTACATTTGAGGACAAGATTGCTAAAGAAGAGGAGCATGTGTTTCTACCTTATAATATATCAGCTCTGGACGCCAACGATGAGATTAGAATACCCTGTCAAGCTGAAGATTTGTATACTCTACCCAGCCGGAGTTATCTCTACATTGAGGGAACTATTACTAAACCTAATGCATCTGCTACTACAGCAAAGCTCACTAATAATGCTATAGCATTCATGTTTGATGAGATTCGATTGGACATGAATGGAACGACTATAGATAGAACAAGAAATCCAGGGATTTCATAAACTATTCTCAACTATGCTGCCCTCGACCCAATGGAATCAAGCCGCTTGATAAATGCTGGATGGTCCTATCCTGGAAAAGATGTGGATATTGTACTTTCTGAGAGTGGAGCATTCAACGCTATAGTACCGCTGTCAATGCTTCTGGGGTTTGCAGATGACCACAAGGATCTCATTCTCAATAGCAAGTTTGAACTGGTGCTCATTCGTTCCAAGGACTCTAAGAACTGTATTGGGGCATCTGGCGGAGAAGCTGATGCGTCTGTTAATCTTATTCGCATTGAGTGGAGGATGCCTGTAATACGCCTTTCAGATGCTAAAAAAGTGGAGATCCTCAAGATTGCCAAGTCGGAAAGGCCGCTACATATTGTCTTTCGAACTATGGATCTTCATACTCAGCCTGCTGTACCACAAACTAGATCCTTTACATGGAACGTTGCAACAACATCGAAACCAGAGAAACCAAGATTTGTTATTGTCGGAGCACAGACTTCAAGACTGAATAATGCAACTAAGGACTGCTCCATGTTTGATCATTGCAACATAACAAATTTGAGACTTTACCTCAATAGTGAATGTTATCCTTACCACGACATGAACTTTGACTTTGGAAACTCCAGATTTGCCTCATTATATGAAATGTATTCCAAGTTCCAAAACTCTTATTATGCTAAAGACAATTACCCCTTATTGAAGAGAAAGGATATTCTTAAATATGCCCCAATATTCATCATTGACTGCTCACATCAGCCTGAGGAGATTGTAAATGGGGCTGTCAATATTAGACTTGAAATTCAAACAAGTGCAAATATTCCTGCACAGACCTCACTGTATTGTCTAATAATACATGACAAAGTATTTACTTACAAGCCCCTCACTCATGTGATGCAGTCTCTATTTTGAAATGTTCCAATGTAAGATTGAATTTTCATTAGGAATATAAGGAATGTAAGGTGTTTCTTAATGAATAAAACATGTTATAAGCAGTAAATCATTTAGTTATTCTTTTTTGCATACACTTCAATCATCTTCCTACTCCAACTCCTTGTCCTTACGTTTATGTCCGTATTTGCACTGGAGAGGTTGCGCAAATGTTTATCAATATAGGCTTCAAGTCTTTTCAGTTCAGATATTTCACTGCAATTTAAAAGTATTTTTCAATTATTAAAAATTGTATTCAAAAGGCTTACACTCTCATTTTCCATAAGTACAATTAGATTATACGAGTATACTACATTTTCACCATAAGCACTGCGAGGACACTTTCACTTTGAGGAAAGTTTCGAAAATTTAGAAATTTTGTTGAATGATCTCCCAGTCTAGCAATGTCATGTACACAAATTCGTTACTGAATGTTGTTTTTATGAAGATCGCTGGAATTTCATGAAATAGAGCTACATTTACGCTATGGCTTCTTGAGATGGAGGCGTCTCGGAGCACGAGCGTTACTGCTGGTGCTTCCATTTGACTTTGAGTTGACAAGTCGTGTCATTCGATCTTCCAAGAGCCCGAGCCTTCTATGGAGATCAGCAAAGCTATTCTTCTTCTTCAATGTTTGGCGGGATCTGAAACATTTCCATATTGACTTTGTTAGAAATTTTAGGTCTTGGTAAATGCAAAGGCGAGCTCCTGAAAGAAATACAAGAGATAAGGTTAAAGCTGGTGGATAGTTTTTTGCAATAAAGGTTATTTGAGTAATAAGGTTGATTACTTACATCAATTTTTTGCCGAGTTCTGATTGTTTCCTGGGTGAATCCTCGGGAGTCGCCTCCAACAGATTGTCTATTGGAAGGGTATCACTGTCTGCGATGTCTGCATCTACTTCATCTACACCTCCGATGCTCAGATCTTCACCTTCTTTAGGATTGGGTGTTGTCATGCGTATTCTGGGAACAAGAATGATGTTTTCATTCTTACATATTAAACAATTACTCACTGATAAGTATATTTAATTATTTTTTCAGTAATAATACTGACTTTAAGTTTCTCTTCCTAAGTTGATATATACCACAGTTTTCGTTGCACAAAAAGTATGATGACATTTGGTCATGAACCTCGGGCTTGTCGCATAGGGTTGCATGAGTGTAACCGTTAGAAAACTCCGAATGGCATTCTGCAGCATGGCTTGAAACAACTGCGTCTACTTCATCCACCCCGCTACAGGAGCTCACGGTAGATAGTGCAGAAGAAATACGCACGGCGGTGGCCGCTGCCATCACGCGAACCTCACTTCCTAAGCCCAATATCAACCGGGACGAAAGCTTTGCGCTTAAGAGACTGCGGAATGACGAGAACTTGGTCGTCTTACCGGCAGATAAGGGGAATGCAACTGTGGTCCTCCTCACAGCCCAGTACATAGAGAAAATGGAACAGCTCTTAGACGATCCAGCCTACAGAGTCCTCGGGAAGGATCCTACCACTTCCATTGAGCGACGGACCACTCAACTAATTAGAAGATCCAGTCTTTCTCCAGAAACCAAGCACTTTTTAATCACCGTCGGGATCCAGGCCTCCTAGAATGTATGGACTCCCCAAGATCCACAAAATGGACGTCCCTTTACGCCCCATTGTTGACGCCACGGGCAGCCCTACATACCTGCTGGCACGCCACTTAGCGCGTCTGTTGCAACCTCTGGTAGGGGATTGCCCACACCACGTGACGAATTCCCCACAGTTCATACAGTGCTTGAACAACATCACTACTGGCCCTTCTGATCTTCTCGTCAGCTTCGACGTGGTATCTCTTTTTACAAGGGTACCGCTACAAGAAACCATCCAGCTTCTGAAGGAACACTTTCCGGCTGACATCATCGAGCTCTTTCGGCACACTCTAACGTCCACTTTCTTCCTGTTTGGTGGCAGATTTTATGAACAGGTGTGGCAATGGGCTCTCCGTTGTCACCAGTAATAGCAAATTTCTACATGGAACACCCGGAACACGAAATACTGGCCACAGCCCCACTTAAGCCATCTCTTTTCTACCGGTATGTTGACGACACATTCGTTATATGGCCACATGGACGAGAAACTTTGCCGAGCTTTCTCACACACCTCAACAGCCTCCGACCCAAAATTCAGTTCACCATGGAAGTTGAGAAGGACGGAAATCTGCCATTTTTGGACATCCTGGTCTCCAAAAACAACAACGGTACTCTGGGGCATGCAGTATACCGCAAACCAACACATACTGACCTCTATTTGAATGCTCGCAGTTTCCATCATAAGTCTCAACGGGTCGGAGTTCTCAACACTCTGTTCCACAGAGCTCTGTCGATCTCCGATCCCAGCCACCTAAAACAAGAGCTGCAGCACCTGAGGCACACATTCCGCCAAAACGACTACTCTGTAGAGGATATTGAAGCCTCTATCTCCAAGGCCAAGAGAAGAAAACCACAAACTCAGCAAACACCAGACCAGCCGACCGCCACTGCCTGCATCCCATACACTGGCAATCTTTCCGGCAGAATCAGTAGAATTCTCGCTAAACACAACATCAGAACCATCCACAAGCCACCTTTGAAGATCCAACACCTAGTGAGGCCGGTTAAGGACAAACTGCTCCTTAATGTACCAGGGGTATACCGTATCCCCTGTGAATGCGGGACGCCGTACATAGGGCAAACCGGCAGGACCATCTCCACCAGAGTCAAGGAGCACGAACGGTCCATACGATTAATGCAGCCTGAAAAGTCAGGGCTGGCGGAGCACTGCTTTGAAAAAGACCACAGAGCCAACTTCAAAGAAACGACCATTGTGGCAAAATGTAGCGGTTTATGGGAACGGAGGGTTAAGGAGGCTCTGGCCATCTCCTCCGAGAAGAGTACACTGAACCGGGACGCTGGATTGCAGTTTAGCCCATCTTGGAAACCAGCCTTAAAATTGGAAATCGACCGACTCAGAAAACACAGATTCCAACGGAGCGGTGAACCACCTTCACACTAGACTAGGTGTTTTCTACTCGGTACGTACTGGCTGACAGTACTGGTCCCTTCACTCTTGCTAGTCATTCATCCTGAAGATGGGAGAGATGTACACTCCCGAAACGTTGATGTCTTTTCATCACTACACCTGGCTCGAAGCCCGAGAGCATCTTGAATATGTTCGTCGCCAGGAAAGCTACAAATCTTATTTTGTAATTAAAAAAGATATATACTTACAAGTATCTTCTTCTGTATATGTGACAGTTTTCTGTGCATACATCTCCATAAGACATCTGGTCGTGATACGAAGGCATGCTACATACAATTGAATGCATAAGCCCATTACATGACTCCTTGTGGTAGTATGTATAGTGATGCACTTCCTCTCCGCATTCACTCCAAAAGTAATCCATTCCACTCATAACAATATTGTTATCCTACTAAGTCCCTGGTAAGATTCCACCTCGCAACTAATACTTCAGACAATGAGAAGAGGCTCTTATATACTCTAGACCGAAGCCGGTTCCTAAGCGGCCATATTGGAAAGTCTTGTGACCCTCCCACCCCTCCTACGTCATACAACGTGATTGACAATTCCCATCGTGTATAGCGGCCATATTGGAAACCGCCATACTGGAGTCCCCCACCCCTCCTATGACCTTGAATTTGGTCCAGAAACTATATAATGTATAGCGGCCGTCTTGAATGACGTTGAGATTTGTCCAGAAACTATATTTATATGCTACTCATCTGTATAAATTTCCAGTGCATACGATTTATTCTGGTTTATTTCTATTATTCTTGGTATATCGGCTGGATGACACCATTTCCTATATTCCACAGGTTTGTCTAATTTGTTCTCAGAGTTTTGCTTCAATATTGTATATTCATTGGCGATATCCTGAAGTTTAATTGTTATAGGTATAAGTCCCGTTATAATGGATAGTGCTTCGGTAGTTGTGGTCCTGAATGCTTTAGCAATTTTGATATTTATTTGTCTTTGATTATGCATTCTTGTAAACTTATTTGCCTTATATTTCCTATCAGTGGCTTCTATCCATACTGGAGCTGCATAAGGTAGTAATGGTAAAATTGCACCATTGTACATAATCTTTAAAGCCTGGTGTCTTAGTCCCCAATCTAATTTTGCTGTATGTACGTACGTGCGCGCGCGCGTGTGTGTGTCTGTATGCTTGTGGTGTATAGGTAGGTAGGTATGTATTTTGTATTGTTATTAACATACATCATGCCCCATTACATGGCCCCTCCGAAGGAGTGTCGCCTTGCCGTGGCGGAGGGGCTCAGTACCCGATCCAGACGGCCTACTAAGTGTGTCTTTGTGACCACTGGTAGGCAAGAGGTGAGGGGAAGCTAAGAACATTCCAAACGGGTAGATGAGGCTCGGTAGTCTTGGTCGACAACTCGTCTAGGAGAAGAGGACTCCGAAATCAAACTCCCCCAGGGGAACCTACCACGGTAGGTCCGCGTTTGGCGCACCCGGGGCCCCGAGCTGCGCACAATCATTTCACCCCCTCCACCCTCATTAACTGTGCCACGTGCGACGTTTTATGTTGCTTTTTATATCACCCTCTTCCTCTTCTAGGTTTATTCTGATTATTAGTTTGTAAGTTCCTAGATTTATAACTCCTGCCTCACCAGCAGGGATCTTTCCTATCTCCGTGGTGCTGTCCCACGGTTTTCGGCGCGGCCCCCGACTTGTGTGCTCTTCGGAGGTCTCAGGCGCGAAGGTTAGGCGGACCCTTCACACTGCCCCCATGTGTAGCCTTAGGTGCGGAGCCCGTCCACAAATCAAGTACACCCACGTAGCTCCTTGAGGGCACGGCCGGTGTTAATCTCCCGACGGCCGCGTGCCGTCGGGTTAGTATCACCGGCCGGACGTGTTACCGCTGACGGAACCCCGGTGTAATCAACCCGAAGTCCCCTGAATCCACGCTGACTCCGTTGAGGCAGCGTGTGCTAAAGCGGGGAGCCACAGGCGGTTATTCCTGTGGTGGGGGCATAAAACCGGGGTGTCACGTGGTGAACGGTTTACCCATGCGGACAAGCAGTGCAGATCGGAGGGTAGCCCCTCTGAAGTACGCTTTGAGATCAGTCATGGAGGGGTCTCCATGGCGGCACAGACCGTGGAGATTTTGGTGTCTTTTATCCTTTGACCCCCGGATGGCAGGCTGACGCCGACGGTTCCGGATGGGGGTCCAAATAATCATGTCTCCGCGCAACCCCTCTTCCTTTGACCCTTTCTTAGTTTTGACTTTGGCATGTGGCGGGAAAACGATAAAGGACCTTAGCCCATTTTATATAAAACGAGAAGTCGACAGAATATGTGGCCCGGTTAAGAACGCGACCAGTGTTCGAGACGGTACGCTGTTGATCGAAACCATCACGGCAGACTAGACCCAGAAACTTTTAAAGACGAGTTTGTTGGGCTCCTACCCAATTCGGGTAGCCCCACACAAATCGCTCAACACTTGTAGGGGAGTTGTCACCACCTCCAGTCTGGACAATCTGTCGAACGATGAGATTACCACCTGCCTCTCCGACCAGCGTGTGTGTCAGGCTTACCGTCTTACCCGAAAGCAGGATGGCAAGGATGTACCTTTGCGTACGGTGTTTCTGACGTTCAGAGGAACTAAATTGCCCGAATTCATCTTTTGTGGCTACGAACGTGCCGCCGTACGCCAGTATGTGCCGAACCCCATGCGTTGTTTTAGGTGCCAACGGTTCGGCCATACTAAGACCTTGAGTAATAATCCTGCTATATGTGAGCACTGTGGTTTAGCAGCCCATGAGGACCCGACATGTACACGGGATCCCCTCTGTGTGAACTGTGAAGGGAAGCATCCATCCAGCTCGCGTCAGTGTGCGAAGTTCCTGGATGAGAAGTGTATACAAGAATTGCGCGTGAAAGAACATCTCACGTTTCCAGAAGCGCGTCGTCGCTTTGAGCAGCTGAAACCTGCTACCACCACAGGTTATGCCTTGGCTGCCCGACGCGCTCCTGCCAGCAGCGTAGCGATCCAGCACGTTCCTGTGTCAGATGCTTCTACACAGACTGACCTACCTGCGAATACACCTTCACTGTCTCGTGCCACAGCTGCACCTGCGACTACATCTATAGCCGTGCAGACACCAGCTCACAAGACAACTAGCCGCAGCCAGCCTGTTGACAGCCATTATTCTAGGCCTTCTGGTCGCGGCAGCAATCGCACATCGTCCATGAAGTCCCGCTCCCGCTCTCGTTCAGCGAGCCGCCGGGGATCTTCAGACTCCCGGACGTTGGCGGAGTCACCAGACGATGGCGAATTTAACCTACCCCGTCCGAAGTCGGTTAAGGTAAAGATGAAAAAGAAAAAGATGAAGACGAATCCCTAATTCTTCTTTACCATGGAAATAATCCAGTGGAATGTTAATGGGTTCCGGGCACGTGTTCCGGACATACAGCATCTCGTTTCGCAACGCTCTCCATCAATCGTCTGTCTACAAGAAACGCACTTGCACCCTAACCACGCATTACAACTTCGTGGTTTTTCGGCATTTAGACATGACTCTGCAGCTGATAGGCGAGCAAGCTGGGGTGTTGCTATTCTGGTGGCGCATGATATCTCTGCCACCAGTGTGCCACTCAACACGGCGCTACAAGCTGTAGCGGTGCGTGTGCAGCTGCAGAGCCTCTGTTTCTCCCTTTGCAATGTCTATCTGCCACCGGTCAGTGTCGTACACACGAACGATCTTCGGGCTCTCTTGGCACAGATTCCGCCACCGCTCATCTTTCTTGGCGATCTGAATGGCAAGCACTCTCATTGGGGCTCCGACATTGATGATGCCCGTGGGTGCCTTGTAGCAGACGTTTGCCATATGTCCGGCCTAGTCATATTAAACACTGGCGTGCCTACTTACTTATCATCTGCCTATGGTACACACTCCGCGCTTGACGTTTCTTTTAGCAGCCCGTCACTGGTACCTCTACTTGATTGGTCGGTACTTTCCGACTTATTTGGCAGTGATCATTACCCCATTAGCATTCACCTATCGGGCCACAATTCTGTGCCAACACGCTTTCCTCACTGGATTATTTCCAAGGCTGACTGGGGGAAGTTTCGTTCCCTCATTCACCTTACCGACGATGGTTTTACCACCATTGACGACATGGTGGAATATTTTACTTGCTCTATCCTTCGTGCAGCGGATTCCAGCATTCCTCGTGGTTCCACTACACCTCGTCACGTTCCTGTGCCTTGGTGGTCCGAGGAATGCCGTTTGGCTACTAAAGCACGCAAGCGTGCATTGCGTATCTTTACCTTACATCCTACGCAGGCGAACTTTGTCGCTTTTAAGCGTGCTCGTGCTAGGGCGAGATTCATACTTCGAGACGCAAAACGCAAATCGTGGGAAAAGTATGTATCTTCTCTTTCCCGTCGAAGTTCAGCGCAAAAGGTGTGGACTGCTGTTCGGCGAGTGTACGGCAAGTGTCGCCGGACGATCATCCCCGGCCTTGCCGTACAGGGCTCCCGTTACACCAGCGAGCAGGACATCGCCGACGCCCTTGCCGAGTGTTTCGCCTATACCAGCCAAACCCAAAGCTATGATAGAGCGTTTTTAGCTATCAAGGAATCTGCGGAGCAGATAGGCCTTAGTTTTAACAGTGCCCAAAGTGAACCGTACAACGCACCATTTACCGAGGCGGAGCTGGCGCATTCCTTGTCCCTAGCAAAGAATTCTTCTCCCGGTCCTGATGACATCCACCGCCAAATGCTGCCTCATCTTCCACCTGCAGCTCTTTCCTTCATGTTGAGCATGTATAACCACATCTGGCATCAGCAGGTTTTTCCGTCTTCCTGGCGAGAGGGTATTGTCATCCCTATCCCTCGACCAGGAAAAGACCGGACACTTCCCTCTAGCTACCGCCCTATTTGCCTGACGAGTGTCGTCTGCAAGACCTTGGAACGGATGATTAACACTCGCTTAGTGTGGTGGCTAGAGACGAATAACCTGCTGAGCAATATTCAGTGCGAATTTCGTCGCTATCGCTCCAGTGTCGACAACCTGACGCGCATGGAGGCATACATACAGAATGCGTTTCTCCTGAAGCAGCATGTCGTGGGTGTCTTCTTTGATCTGGAGAAGGCCTACGATACTACTTGGCGCTATGGCATTCTTCGTACTCTACACGGTTATGGTTTGCGCGGTCACTTAGCCGTTTTTCTTTTTAGCGTTTTACTCATTCGCCGTTTTCGTGTCCGTATAGGCAACACGCTGTCTCAAGAGAAGATCCAAGAGAATGGTGTACCCCAGGGATCCATCCTCAGTGTCACACTTTTCGCAGTTGCCATTAATGGCATCACTAGTGTTGTTCGTAGCGGTATCCCAATGTTGCTGTATGTTGACGACTTTGCGATCTACTATCGCTCTTATAGTTTGGAGCACATCGAGCGTCAACTGCAGCTGACCATAACCTCCATCGCCAAGTGGGCTTTACGCACCGGCTTTCGGCTGTCCCCTACGAAAACACAGTGTCTTCACTTTCACCGACTGCGAGTACACCCTCCTCCTGATCTTCATCTGCGCGACACACGTCTTCCTTTTGTACCGCACCTTAAGTTCTTGGGCCTGCACCTTGACAGTAAACTCACATGGGAGCACCATATCCGCTATCTTCGTGCATCCTGCGATCGTTCGCTTCGGGTACTCAGGGTCTTATCTGGGGCATCTTGGGGCGGCGATCGCACCGTAATGTTGAGGTTGTATGGCTCTTTGGTTCGGTCCAAATTAGACTACGGCTGTTTTATTTATGGCGCGGCGTCTGCGCCTAAACTCCGGCTTTTAGACACGGTACATCACACTGGTATCCGTCTCGCTACGGGGGCTTTCCGCACCAGCAGAATCGATTGTCTGTATGCTGATTCTGGCGAACCTCCACTGTCTGTTCGACGCTCTTTTTTACTTTGTTCTTACGTGGCAAGGCTGGCTGCCCATCCAGGTCACCCTTCGTTTCCACCCGTGTTGCGTCCAGACCTCGCGCACCGTTATATGCGAAATACAACCATCTCCCGTCCAAATGGTATCCGGTTTCGTGAACTGCTTGCTGCACATGCTCTTCGACTGCCAGCCGTAGAGCGGCATTCACGTGGCCGATGTCCTCCCTGGCAACTCCAGCGCGCACGCTTTGACCTGGAGCTGTCAGGCTGTGTTAAGATAGCTACCCCTCATTCCGTGTTTCACCAACTACTCACGGAACTACTGGGCCGATACCGTACTTCCTGTCCGGTATTTACCGATGGCTCCCAGATGGGTAGTGCGACGGGTTGCGCCTTTATATACAACGGTGACGCTCATACGTACCGCCTACCGGACGCCAGTTCAGTATTTACCGCCGAGTTGTTTGCCATATTTTATTTCCTCCTTTTTATCTCCAATTCAGGTCCTGGAAGTTTTATCGTTTGTTCCGATTCTTTTAGCGCTCTCCAGGCCCTGCAACAGTTTATCGGCACCTCGGCATTGGTTGTTAAAATCCAGACGTTGATTTCTCAGCTACTGTCTCGCGGATACCAGTTTGTTTTTACGTGGATCCCAGGCCATGTGGGTATTCCGGGCAACGAGGCGGCGGATGCGGCTGCAAAGTCTGCATGTCGCCTTCCGGAGTATTCCACCCGTACGCTCCCCTATATAGATGTGCAGAAATATTTCCGTCGCCATCTATTTGCTCTCTGGCAGGAACCTTGGGAAGCGTTATCTGGCACTCAGTTACGGACAATCAAGGACACGGTACAACCCTGGCATACCAGCTGCAGGAATTCCAGGCGGGAAGAAGAGGTCTTAACCCGCCTGAGGATAGGTCATACCCGAGCCACGCATGGACACCTTTTGCGTGGTGATCCGGAGCCTGTCTGTACGACGTGTAACATTCCAATCTCCGTCGCACATGTCCTTCTTGATTGTCCGCGATACGCTCGTGAGCACCAGTCCGTTGGCCTGGGCCTTACACTGTCGTCAGTTTTAGGCAACGACCCAGTATCTGTAAATACAGTGCTGCGGTTTTGTTCCACAATTGATTTTATGAAGCAAGTGTAAGGTTATTTTATTTCAGAGATTTTAGCCCTTTAGATTGCCATATTTTTGGGTATTTTAGCGTTTTAGTGTTTTTTACTTTGTAGCAATTTTAAGTTTCTGTTTTTAGCATTTTAAACGAAACGTTTTAATAGTTTAGCTGTTTTTATCTATTTTAACCTTAGATTTTTAGTTTTTTAATGGGTGATGTTTTAACACTTGACCTACGTAATTTTACTTTTGGACTCGGGGCCCTAATGACCAAGTTGTCGACGGGCCCTTAAACCCAACACACTCACTCACCCCCCATTACATGGCGGCGCCGTGGCCGAGCGGTTAGCGCACTCACCTACCACCTAGGTGGCTCGGTTTCGATCCCAGGGACCCGCATGTGGTATTCGTGGTGGGCGAAGCGGCATCAGGGCGGGTTTTCTCCGGGTGCTTAGGTTTCCCCCGCCATCTCAATCCACCGGTGCTCCATCTTCATTCCATGTGTCATCAGTGTCACCGCCTGCGGTGCCGTAGTAGTAAAAGCGGGCATTAAACACTATAACAAGCCCCATTACATAGTAACATTACATGCTCTTAGTTACATTTGCATAATTTGTAAAAGCTACAATATTTGATTGAAAAAAATTGTAAGAAACTGTTTACAACCCAAACTATTTAGCTGATTCTGCTACTCACAATGTGTTATAGTTTTTCAAACTATATATTGTTTATGAAATATATGAAGTCCTTAATGTGTCAGTTTACAAGTTCACTGTTTGTTACAGACCACTGTTCATCTTTGTTTTTAATGCTGTTTTAGTGTTTGTCTTTCAGTGCCTAAGAGAGTCTACTCGTATATTAAATGGTTTCTATATCGGTTTTGATTTTCAAACTTACACAAGACAATTTCCAGTATCTTGAACCGATTATAGTATTTTCTTGTTTCTCCGTGGCCTGTTAGTATTGCTACAATTTGTCCGTTTAGTGGTATCTTCTGTTTTAGGCGTTCTTGTACCGAGGGGGAAAGCATTTTGCTGATTCTTCCTTTTGTATGTATGTGTGCTCGTGTGTGCGGTTGTGTGCGTGTGCGAGTGCGCGTCTGCACCTGGGCGCGAGTGGATGGATGGATCGATGGATGCACGGGACGGACGGGGTGGATGGATCGGAATCTGGATGGATGGATGGATGGATGGATGGGTGGACGGGTGGATGGGTGGGTGGATGGATGGATGGATGGATGGATGGATGGACGGATGGACGGATAGGACGGATGGATGGATGGATGGATGGAGGGATGGACGGAGGGACGGACGGATGGATGGAGGAATGGGATGGATGGATGGAGGGATGGATGGATGGATGGATGGAGGGATGGATGGATGGATGGATGGATGGAGGGATGGACGGAGGGACGGACGGACGGACGGACGGATGGATGGAGGAATGGGATGGATGGATGGGAGGGACGGGGCGGGAGGGGAGGGCTTGGATGGATGGATGGAGGGACGGAGGGATGGATGGAGGGAGGGATGGAGGGAGGGACGGACGGATGGATGGATGGAGGGACGGATGGGATGGATGGAAGGGATGGATGGGAGGGACGGATGGGATGGATGGGAGGGACGGATGGGATGGATGGGAGGGACGTGGCGGGAGGGGAGGGGTTGGATGGATGGATGGATGGATGGATGGATGGATGGAGGGAGGGAGGGACGGACGGATGGATGGAGGGAGGGACGGAGGGATGGATGGATGGAGGGACGGGCGGATGGAGGGACGGATGGGATGGATGGAAGGGACGGATGGGATGGATGGGAGGGACAGATGGTATGGATGGGAGAGACGGGACGGGGCGCGAGGGGAGGGGATGGGTTGGATGGATGGATGGATGGATGGATGGATGGATGGATGGATGGATGGATGGATGGATGGATGGATGGATGGATGGATGGATGGATGGATGGATGGATGGATGGATGGATGGATGGATGGAGGGATGGAGGGATGGATGGACGGACGGACGGACGGACGGACGGACGGACGGACGGACGGACGGACGGACGGACGGACGGACGGACGGACGGACGGACGGACGGACGGACGGACGGACGGACGGACGGACGGACGGACGGACGGACGGACGGACGGACGGACGGATGGATGGATGGATGGATGGATGGATGGATGGATGGATGGATGGATGGAGGGACGGACGGACGGACGGACGAACTGTCTGTCCTTGTGTTGGTGTGTGTTGTTATTAATATACAGCATACCCCATTACATGGTAACAATGTGTGGGTGTGTGTATGTTTACTTGTGTTTGTGTTTTTTATTCAATAGCAGTACTTTACTAGCCGCTGATTTGGTTCAGGGTATGTATTGTTTTTAAAACGTTGGCTATGAGCCTATTTTGTTTTTTATTGTCCTTTAACAAATATAGTGCTAAGTTACTGTCTATATAGACTATTGTTCTTTTCTCTACATGGATTTTGTCTTGTATTGTTTGAAGTTCCTTTAAGACTTTTAAAATGGCTATTTGCTCAGCTTGATTATTGGAACATTTCCCTTTCAGTCGGTATTTAAGCTGACAAATTGGAGTTTTTTCCTTGAATATTAATGCTGCTGCTCCCACCTTATCATCTGTTTCACTACCATTTGTGAATATTCTTATGGGATTTGCTCTTACTGCTTCTGATTCTTCTAACCTCTTCAGCTGGGTGAGGCCGGTTTGAAGGTTCTAAAGGTGCGTCATATTGTTTTGCTCCGTGAATGGCTCTATACAGATTTGCTTTTCCGGCAATTGTTAAGTCTGTTGGCTGTATTCCGGCTATGATGCAAGATGCATCATATGATATGGCTCTGTAGGCTTTAGTCATTTTAATATTACATATTCTTTGAACTCTGTGCAATTTTCTTGCGTTTTGACAACTCTTAATGCTTCTTCCCAAAATGGTGCTCCATATATTAAAATCGGCTCTATTGTTCCTTTATATATAGTTCTTAGTGCCTTATTACCAAGTCTCCAGTTGAGCTTTTAAGACTTAGCAAACATGTAAATAAATAATGCTCATTGATTTGTCTTGTATTTGTTGTACATGTGAGTGGCAGTTGAATTTACTGTCAATATTTATTCCTAAGTATTTTAACTCAGTCACCTGTTGAATTGGTTTGTTGTTAAGGTATATTTATTCTCTCGTTGTAGCTGTTTTTACTTCGTAAGATTAACATGACTTTCGATTTTGTGTCATTAAATCTTATTTCCTGAGCTAAATTTAAATATTTTTTATGTCTCCAGGGCACTGTTCCCCTTCATCAGTATTAATCCATCATCTGCAAATGCAATGACTTCGGTTCTGGGGGTAAATTTGAGATTCAACATTGAATTATACAAAATATTCCAGAAGCCAGGTCCGCAGGCACACCCTTGTGGACAACCCTTCTTTACTTCTTTCACAAACTTGTATTCATTGGTGCAAAGTGTAGCACTTCTGTCCTTGAAGTATTGACAAGCTAAGTTATATAAATTCTTGGGGCCCTCTAGTTGGCATAGATTGTTGAGGATACTAGGCCACCACGCTGTGTCAAATGCTCCCTGCACATCTATATAACCATGTAATTGCAGATTTTTGTGCACAAAACCCTTCATTGTCATTGCCACATCAACTGTGCTTCTCTGGGGCATGAATCCGCACTGTTTCTTGTTTAATAAATCCCTCAAATTTATATTATGAAGAATCCTGTTGATCATCTTTCTAGGACTTTGCTTGAAGTATTAAGTAGACTGATGGGCCTATATTTTGACACACTGTCACTTTCTTCTATACCAGGTTTAATTATTGGTATAAATTAATGAATGCTTCCATTGAATAGGAAATATACTCTTTTGTAAACAAATATTACAGACTGTAGTAAAGAAGAGAGGGAAGAGTGTAAATGCTTTCAGGAGTATGTCGCTAGTTACTCTGTATGATCCCGGTGATTTTTTCTGATTAAATCTTCTTATCACTGCTAGAATTTCTCTCTGGGTAAAATCTCTATCATTTGGAGTGTCCATTGGTTTATCAACAATTCCTCTTATTTGTTTATGTATTTCATTGTCATCCTGTTTGTTGTCTTCTGGAATGAAGCGGGTCATAATATATTCTATTGTGCTTACTGTGTCCATAATGCAAGTTCCATCTTCCCTTCATAATGTAGTGAGTGAACTATTTGCTCTTAATTTATTAGGTGCCATCTTATATACACCACTCCATGGGTTAGATCCTTCTGTGATGCTGCAGAACTGTTTCCAGGAATTGAATTTCTCTGTGTTTATTTTAGCTTGGTACTGGTGGCTCTCCTCTAGGTACTTTGTTTTCCTTTCCTGGCGTAAGTTTTCATAATTTATAGTTCTTTGGTAGTACCTCCTAAGTGCATTTACCTCTTTTCGCATTATAGTTAGCTCAGGTGTCCACCATGGGACAGTTTTTTGTTTCATGTTTTTCCCATTTCCCTTGCTTATCCGAAAGGAGGTTTTGCATGATTTACTTATGCACTCTTGCAGTTTGTTGAATAATAGTTGTATGTTTTCATATTGTTTAACAATATCAGATAGTTTTTGGTCAAGATTATCTGGATTTCTCCCACAGTTGAATGTAGCACTGAGATGTGTTGTTAGTTCGTGGTTGAATTTAATATATTCTTCCTTCCTGGTTAAATACCTCAGTCTCTGGAAAGTACTAGTCAAGGTTGAGCTAGCTTCACCTATCTTGAAGGTTATTAACTTGTGGTTGGAACAACTTTCTTCATCACTTATGCTCCAGTTTGTAATGTGTCCTAGGAGTCTATGATTCAAAATTGTTAAATCAATCCAGCTTTTCCCTCTTACTGTCTCAAAAGTAGGTATTTCTTTGTTTTCATTCCTTAATATACGCTATTGACTGTAAAGAAATCCTCCAGTTTCTTACTATGATCATTATTTATTTTGTTGTACCCTAGCTTACTCCTTGCATTGGATCAGCAAGTATCAGAAGCCCATGTCCTTTAGTATTGTTGAGTATAGCATTCATTTTTTTCAGGTCTACCTTTATAGTAGAATCTCCGTCAAAATACATACTTGTCAAATAATTTGCTCCTATAGTTGACTTGTGTGTATGTGTGTAAGTCTGTGTGTGTGTATGTGGGCATGTGTGTATGTTTTTTTGTTTTTTTTAACAATAACAGTTTATTTCAGCATGTTCCATTACAGAAGATGTAATACTACATGCATATGTGTTTACATAATTAAACTTATCTAAGGTTACAGTACAATCATAGTTGGTTTCGTACAGTTATGTGATGGTAGTTATTTTCAAATGTTCAAAGTCTATATTATATACATACTTCTGAAATAGTTTCATATGTTTTTCCACTAGTTCTTGATTTTTAATTGGCCACTTCGCACCTTTGAGTGTCACTGCTTTTTTAAAATAGTTTCTCTCATGGTTTTAGTATTTCACACCCCCATAGGATATGGTCCACCATTTGTGCTTCCTTTCTACACATGCATGTTGGATCATTGGTTAATTTAAATCGATAGAAGTATCCACCGAACTTCCCATGACCAGTAGTTACAGCTGTAAAGTTGTTTGTAAGCTTTATATTTATATTTAGTCTTTTTTCAATGCTTGGAAAATGTCTTTGTAAGTGCAGCATTCTGTGTGGTTTTCCACTCATTTTCCCACCATTTCAGGCTCTCTTATTCCAGTTCAATTTTCATGGTGCTAATGGGCTTTAGAGTGTATACTATTGCTGTAGCTGTGTTGTTTGCTGCTTCTTTTGCTAGTGTATCAGCAAGCTCATTTCCTTCAATTCCTATGTGCCCTTTAACCCATGTAAATTGTATCTTCTATTCTTTGGATTTTAGGGTTGTTAGATTGAGTCTTATTTCCTCTATCAGAGGATAATATTTTCTGTTATTCCAAAGAAGATCTAATGTAATCTGGCTATCAGTATCCACTGCTGCAGATTTATCGTTAACTTCTATGACATTAAGAATTTTAAGGGCACTTAATATAGCAATTTTTTCCCTTGGTTGTTTGAGCACCTATTGTGTAATTTAAACTGATATTTTTGTATTGATTGGTCCTGACAGGTGATAATAACTCCAGATCCTACGCCCATATGAGTTTTGCTGCCATCAGTATATATTTGAACTGCATATGTGTCTGCTTCATTCTTTTCTTCAATGATTATGCTATTGGCAGGATGCAGTTTACTGGGATGTCAAGTTGGGCTGTTGTTTTTGCTTTTCCCCTTATAGTACTGTGGTAGTTGGCTATTTCTGTTAGTTTGATGATGATCGGAGTTCTTCCAGCCAGAGTACATAGGGCTTTGTGTGAAGTAGTCCTGAATGCTTTTGTAATTTTAATATTTACTAATCTTTGTACCTGTCTTATTTTTTGGGCATTATATTATATTTTTAACGCATCTATCCAAACAAACACTCCATAGGAGATCAATGGCAAGATTGCTCCTTTGTGGATTATGCTCATTACATCAGAACGCAGTCCCCAGTTGATTTTTGCTGATTTTCCTAATGCATATATTAGTTTCTTTGACTTTTCTACTATAGGATCAATATGCTGATGGAATCTGAATCTGTTGTCTACTATTATTCCTAGATATGTTATACTCTCTGTCTGTTCTAGTTTGCCATTATTCAGCTATACATTTAATCACTGTTGAGTTTTTGGTTTCCTTCTAGATATTAGCATTACTTCACTTTTGCCTCTATTGACTGTTATCTTGTTTGCTGCGGCTATGTTGTAATTCTTTGGATTTCTATATTTGCTTGATTCTCTAATTCCAGTGTGCTTTTTCCTTTGATAAGAACCAGAACATCATCGGCAAAAGCGATGAGTTAGTACATGGTTTTAAGTTTAGTTTCAGTAAGGAGTCCTAATAGATGTTACATAGCCCAGGTCCACAGCAGGATCCCTGTGGACATCCTTTCATTGCTTTCCTTTCTACCGAGATGGTACTGTTTGTTGTGAGTGTGCATCATCTCTCACTTAAGCAGCTTTGTGTTAACCTGTACAAATTCTTCGGGCATTGGAAGTTCTTTAGGGCGTTAAGTATGCCTGGGCACCAGGCGCTATCAAATGCCCCTTTTACATCTAGGCTGATTGCCGCTGCACTGCATTTGTTTTGTAAACTTTCTTCTATAAAATCCTTGGCTGACATGATTGCATCTAGTGTACTTGTTTGTGGTGTGAAACAGTATTGATTTTTACTTAATTTGTCATTCAAATACAAGCTGTCCATGATTCGGTTTATGAAAAGTTTCTCTAGTACTTTGGCAGCAACCTATAATGCACTAATTGGTCTGTATTTGGTGACCTTGTGGCTCAGGATGCATTCAATAAATTCAGTAGTAAATCTACACAATTATTTATTACCAGCCAAGTAAACAAGTTTATGAATAACAATCGAAAAACAAAAGATTAACTAAAAGTATACTAGAGTCTTTGATGTATGAGGTGCATCCAGAAAGTAAGTCCCGATGACCGATAAAGAGAACAAGAACATCACTAAGTAAGAAATATTTATTGGAATAATTACATAGACTCACTGGCTACATTTCAACATAGTCACCACCATTGTTCAGGCATTTATTGTAACAGTACACCATTAATTGTATGCCCAACTCATAGGATTCTGCCGCCAATGTCTGCAGCCATAAAATCACTTCATTCTACACCTCAGCGTTACTGTGAAAACGTTTTCCTGCCAGAAAACGCTTCATGAGACAGAAGAGATGAAAGTCACTTGGAGCAAAATCGGTTCTGTAGGGTGGATGTTCGAAGACCTCCCATCCAAACTTATTCAACACATTTCGTATGGCATTGGCTGTATGGGGTCTTGCATTGCCATGCACAAGCGTAATGCCTCTGGCGTCACCAGGGACACTCATTACGGTCTTCGTCCTGAATCTTGGTTCTTCCTTCCGTGAATTGCCTGCACCATTGTCTTACCATACTGTCACACATAATGCCCTGTCCATACACGTGACACAAATTGATGATGGATTTCTGCTGGAGATTGCTATTGACTCGGATGACTGCACGAACCTCGCATTTGGCGGGAGACAATATTTGAGAAGCCATTTTCTCCTAGTACAGAGCAGTAACTACTGTTGTCACAAAACTGAAACTTTACTGCAATGTTACCATATACTTCCTCTCTTCTCCTGCATATGCACATTCCTATCCGTCTGGTGGTGCCATCTCTGGATGCGTTTGGGACTTACTTTCTGGATGCCCCTCATATAAAATGGTACAGACCTCAACCTCTTCAGTATTTTCTCTACCAGGCTTTATAATAGGTATTATTTTAGCTATTTTCCAGACTTTTGGAAATTTTCCTCTTTCTAGACATTTGTTATGTGATGCTTTTATATACAGTGGCATTGAATCAAATGCTAGGTTGAGTGCATTGCTAGTTCTACCATCATCTCTTGGGGTTTTTTGGCTGTTCATGTTTTCTATGACATCTCTGATTTCATTGATCGTGAATGGTCTATTGCCTTCTGTGGTTGGGGTTGTGGTACATTACTCCTTATTTGCGCATTGTCAGTTCCTTCCTCATCAGTTGGGACAAAGGGATCCATTATGTAATTCACTGTGTTAAATGTGTCTGTGATGTATGTGCCATCAGATTTCTTAAGGGTTGAAAGGATGTGGTTTTTCTGAATTTTGTCAGATGCCAGTTGGTATACAGCATTCCATGGGTTTGAGTTCATAGCTATGCTGCAAAACTCCTTCCAGGACTTTATTTTCTCTTGTGGGATAATTCTTTGGTACATAGTTTTTGTTTTGTGGTATTGTAGCTTCCATTGCATTCGCAGTTCTTCATTAGCTGTTGTCCGCTGGTATCTTCTCCTTTGCACATTTGTCTTTTTCCTCAAAATTGTCAGTTTTGTGTTCCACCATGGAACTCTTTTGTTGCTGAGTACCTTACATGCATGCAGGTCTTGAAGGATCTTTTGCAGGCTGCAGTGAGAATGTCTTGGAACTTCCTTATGCTCTCTTCCACATCTCACTGCTCTAATACCTGATGCTCTATGTCCTGATCCAGCTGGTGAAAGTCAGCATATTCTAATCTTCTGGTAACTGAATTCTAATTTAGTCTTGCATTGTCCTATTTCATAAGTTATTAAGCTGTGGTCTGAGCAGGTTTCTTCATTACTACAAGTCCAATTATTGAGTGTCTTCAGCAAATTGTCATTACTGATAGTTAAATCAATATTGCTCGTTCCTGTGTTTGACTCAAATGTAATATTTTTAACATTGTTATTCATTATATTGAGATTGTTTAATATAATGAATTCTTCAATTGCTTTTCCTCTACTATTTGTTACTTTATCATTCCATAATTTTGATCTTGCATTGCTATCTATGGCTAGCAGCAAACCCTTACCCTTGGCGAAAAGAACTATTTCCTGGATTTTTAAAAGATCTCTGTTTATGCTGACGGCTATAAACTTCAGTTCGCCTAATGTAAATTCAATTACTATAGTATCTTCATAAGAGAGTTGATTTATTTGGAGAGCCTCAATTTGCTTGTTGTTTATAACAACTGCAGCTTGCTTTTTACCACTTCCAGAAGAATATATTATGTAATGTTTTGATATTCTAACTATTTGGTTCTGGTAGAGGTATGGTTCTTGAATAAAGAGAATATCTATTGATTTTTCAATTATCAGTTGACACATAATGTTAGTTGCTGCCTTGGAGTGCTGTAAGTTGACTGGTGTGCTGCTTAGTGAGTATGTATGTGTGTGTATGTGTGTATGTGTGATGGGTGTATGAGTGTATGTATGTGTGATGAGGGTATGTGTGTAGGTGGGTGAGTGGTTGGGTAGATGGGTAGGTAGGTAGGTAGGTTTTTTTTTATCTTCCTTTCATAGATTTTTTTTTATTTACCCAAAATTATATTACAATTTACACATTCAGGCTATTGTGCAATTATTGATGATGGACACAGCCTGCAAGCCATGAGAGATTCTTCCTGGAACCACTAAGCTAGGTAGGTAGGCAGGTAGGTAGGTGGGCATATGGGCAGATGGACAGGTGGGTAAGTAGGTGGGTAGGTAGGTGGGTAGATAGATAGGTGGGTAGGTAGATGAGTGGGTAGGTGGGTAGGCAGGTAGGTGGGTAGGTAGGTAGGTGGGTAGGCAGGTGGGTGTGTAGGTGGATGGGTTGGTGGTGGGTAGGTGGATGGGTAGGTGGGCAGGCAGGCAGGTAGGTGGGCAGGCTGTGCAGGCAGGCAGGTAGGTAGGAAGGCAGGTATGCATGTAGGCAGGTAGGCATGTAGACAGTCAGGTAGGCAGGCAGGTAGGTAGGTGGGTGGATAGGTAGGTAGCCATTTCCATTAAATAGTGAGTAATATTATATGCTTGGATACACAGTTACATATTATTGAACATTTACATTAATGTTTGTGTTTACAAATTATCAAAATTTGTACTATCTACGAATCTAACAAAACTTTTAGTACCGGGTCAACTGGGGCTACTTGGGATGCTGGGGTAACTTGGGACATTTTGCACCATATTTTTCAATTGTTCCATGTGGCATCTCTGTGTAAGCTAGGTTGTTTGAAAACGTGCTGGCATGCTGTGCGAGAACTGGCTGTTATTACCGTAATTGCTAGACATTCAAGAAGTTATGGGTAAGCTGTGGCGAACCAGTGACACCTTGTAGTTAAAAAACCTTATTTTTTTGCATGAAATAACTTTTTCTCGATATCAAATATTATTAAGCCTAAATAGATCAAAATACCTTAACTCATAACTTCAAACCATACATTCAAGCATGGTTTTATAGTGTAATACTGCATTAAAAATACCCCAAGTTATACTCAAAGGGTCCAATTTGAGAGTGTGGTGGGTTTTAGACTGTTGTCCCAAGTTACCCCATACATGGGTCTAACTTGGGACACATATAATATTACAGTTATCATATGTAAAAGTAAGTGTAACAATAATGGTTAACTATATTTAAGTGGTATAAGTATAGACCCAAGTTTTAAAGCAGTTAAGTTGCCACAACTATCATTCATATGTAAATGGCAAGCATTTGAATCTTCAAAGTGTCCAGTAGCCCCAGTTTACAGGTATGTTTTTGTTCTTTTATGTTTATGTTTTAGTTTTTTTTTTTTTTTTCTTAAGTGTCCAATTTCCACATGCTATTGTTATTGCTTTTTTGAGGATTCTTCTTTCCCTGTCTAACAGACTACACTCAAAAAACAGATGGGTTACAGTTTGGTCATTTTGGCTACACTTACACATTGGATTGTCAGTTATTTTGAAGCGATAGTAATAGGCTTTAGTTTTCCCATGACCTGATAATAGTGCTGTATGTTCCGTGTTAATTTCATTTTAATTCTTGTTTGGTCACTAATGGTGGGAAAAAAGGATTTTGTAGTTTCCCCTTTTGATGTCTGTTGCCATTCTTCTTGCCATTTTGCAAAACTTGAGAGCTTTAATCTTCTAATTACTATACTTCTCAGCATTCTGTTGTAGTTTATTTCCAATCTATTATCGCTTGTGGCATCCTTTGCAAGTTTATCCGCTATTTTGTTTCCATGATGACCTACATGTGTCTTTATCCATTTCAAGTTGATCTCCCAGTTGTTTTCTTTTAGTTTCTTTAATGGACTTCATATGGTATTAAGGCTGTATGGATTTTAGGGCTGTTTACTGAGACCAGCGTTATTTGGCTGTTAGTGTATATGGTTGCTGTCCTCCTTTCCTGCACTATGTCTGGTGGATCTTGTCTAGGACTTTGATGATGGCTAATTGCTCCACCTCATTGTTTGAGCATTTGTTGTCTAATTTATATTTTAGTTGATGGGCAAGTTCATTATCAATGAATATGGCAACTCCTGATCCAATCCCAATCTCACGCTCTATTCACCTTCTGTATATATTCCAACGTGGGGTTTGAATCTTCTTCTCTGCCATTGCTGGTTCTTATAGTTTCGGCAGGGTTTGGCCAATTATTATGTTCTATATGATGATCTACAGCCCAATCAATGTTCTCTTTTCCTTTCATTATACTATACAGTTTTGCTGTTTCTTCTACTTTTAGATTAACTGGGAGAATTCCCACTAGAATGCAGAGGGTTTCCACAGATGTAGTACAGAAAGCCTTTGCCATTTTAATGT
Source organism: Tenodera sinensis (assembly GCA_030765045.1). Classification (NCBI taxonomy): domain Eukaryota; kingdom Metazoa; phylum Arthropoda; class Insecta; order Mantodea; family Mantidae; genus Tenodera; species Tenodera sinensis. Next base: position 54,831,023 of record CM060973.1, read on the forward strand.
GTATAAGTATGAACTCTTATTAATTTTTGCCTGTTATGCTGCTTCTTCCGTGCTTCAATCCATACAGTTGCACCATACTGAATCAATGGTAAAATAGCTCCCTCATAGGTGGTCTTGAGAGCCTTATGTGTTAATCCCCACTTTAACTTAGCAGACTTAGATAACGAGTGAATTAATTTTTTGCATTTTTCTTCTACATAGCTTATGTGTTCAGAGAAGTTAAATTTGTTATCTAGTATTAGTCCAAGGTATTTCATCCTGACTACCTATTTCAGCAATTCATTATCTAAGTAAACTTTTATGTCTCTCAATTCTCTTCTTTTCCATCTTGATATGAGTATGACCTGGGATATGGATTCATTAAATTTTATTTTATTGTTAGCTGCCCATTTCTTAATTTTATTCATTTCAATATCCCTAACATTTTCTATTTCTATTGCATTTTCCCCTTTTGTTACTATAGTCAGGTCATCCATGAATACTACTGCTCTTGTAGTTGTTGAATAGTTAATATTCAATACAGAGTCATACATTCCACAACCCAGGTCTGCAGCACGATCCTTGTGGGCAGCCTTTTCTATTTCTTTATTTGCACTACTGATTGTTTAAAGATGCTCTTCTTTGACTCAGGTAGTTTTTAACCAAATTGAATAATTTTTTGGGACAGTTGTGATCTTTTAAAGCTTTCAAGATACTTGGCCACCAAGGTGCATCAAATGCTCCTTTAACATATAGACTAACTATTGCTACTAGTTTTCCATTGCATATGGCTTCTTCTACAAATTGTCATTGCTGCATCGATAATGCTTTTCTGTGGGGTGAATCCGTATTGGTGTTTATTTAATTTATCGTATAAGTGATACATAATTCTATTTATGAGCAACTTCTACAAAATTTTCCCAGCTGTATTTAATAAACTTATAGACCAAAATTTGGAGACATCTGAATTGTTTTGGATAAGTGGTAAAGAGTAACACAGACAAAAGCTTACTAAATAAAAAAATGGACCTAGTTAAAACATGCAATTTATGTTAAATACCTATTTTTTCTTTTGAGTGAGCTATTTCCAAGACATTCTTTATTTTTTGTTTTAATTTGCCAATAGTTATGCTTTGCTCAGATGGGAATATCTTTTTTTTATATCTTAGACTTGCAAAGAGAATGGAATTTCAAAGGCATCGCATAGCAAGTAGCTCTTAAAACATTTCATTATCACTTAGAGCTTACTGTATTCCCATGTTCCCCTTGCACCTACAAGAAAATTAGCAGTAAGACAATTTCTGAAAATGCTTATGTCGATTAAAATAAACTAGGTACAGAAATAAGTATCTTCCTTTCATAGAAGTTTGAAAACAGTGTTGTTGTAATTAATTTAATTTAAAAGGTGAGTCAATTAATAACACTGAACAACACTTACAACATCATTTTCCGGAACGCGTTTTGAAGGTTAACTTTCCTCCATTATCAACCGGACAATAACTGGGTTTCCATGGTGTTTCATGGTGTGGATGGCGATGCTTCTTCTGGTGTTTCTTCTGGTAATGGTTCAATGAACTTGCTGAAAATATCTTTCTGAGGAATGTTGAAATTAAATACTCAGTTTCTATTTTTTAAAATGAAGATTTGTTCCCATGTGGACAGTTCTTGTTTTCTGGTTATGTGTTTGAGAAGTTTTGGTTCTAGCTTTATATCGTGATTTTTTGTCCAAAAGTGAAACGCAACTGCTGATTTTTCTAATTGTTTACTCTTGATGTTCCTAAGGTGTTCCTTGGATCTAATTTCTAAATTTCTTTTGGGTTTTTCTATGTATATTTCATTACAATCACTGCATTCAATTTGGTATATGCCAGATTTTTTGTTAGGTGGAATAGCATCTTTGATGTTTGAAAGTAGCAGGTTTTTTATGGAGTAATGGTGCTAGCTGAACGTTGTATTCCTTGAACACTTTTTTAAATTTATCAAAGGCCCATGGATGATATGTGAATTTTTTGAATGTCATTTTTTTTTTTGCCGCTGCGAGAGTTGTAGTTCCTTTTAATAATTTTTTCTTTTCTGCTCATTTTACTTTTTTATCTACTAATTCTTTGGGGAAGTTGTTTTTTGTGCTATTTCAATTATTTTGTAATATTCTGTTTTGTATTCTTCTGCTGAAAGAGGGATGTTCACCAATCTATGTGTTAAACTACTGAAAATTGCTTGTTTGTGGCTTCTTGGATTGTAACTATTAGTTTTTATGCAGTTGTCTGTCTGTGTTGGTTTTCTGTGAATACCGAAATTTATTCTATCCTTGTTTTTGACTAATTTTAGATCTAAACATGGTAATTTATTATCTTTTTCTACTTCTACTGTGAAATGTATACTTTTGTCCTATATGTTCAGAAGCTTTAATGCATCACTGATGTGTCTTTTTGAAACTATTGCAAATATGTCATCTACGTATCGCTGCCAGAGTTTGAACATCCACGGGAAACCTTTTGTGATCCTTATTTCCAATGAACTCATGTAAATATCTGCTAAGAATGGTGAGAGAGGGTTGCCCATATGAGAACCAAAAGAAATTTAGAAATTAGATCCAAGGAACACCTTAGGAACATCAAGAGTAAACAATTAGAAAAATCAGCAGTTGCGTTTCACTTTTGGACAAAAAATCATGACATAAAGCTAGAACCAAAACTTCTCAAACACATAACCGGAAAACAAGAACTGTTCACATGGGAATAAATCTTCATTTTAAAAAATAGAAACTGAGTATTTAATTTCAACATTCCTCAGAAAGATATTTTCAGCAAGTTCATTGAACCGTTACCAGAAGAAACATCAGAAGAAGCATCGCCATCCATATCATGAAACACCATGGAAACCCAGTTATTGTCTGATTGATAATGGAGGAAAGTTAACCTTCGAAACGTGTTCCAGAAAATGATGTTGTAAGTGTTGTTCAGTGTTATTAACTGACTCACCTTTTAAATTAAATTAGAGAAATAAGTATTTACAAGAATAGTGTGTATAAGAGTATAGCTCTACATATGTTTGTGAACAGTTTCTCCAAATTGAACTATATTAAAAGTCTGTATCGCAATATGTTACACAACAATCAATTACTGGATCTTCTAAGGCTATGGCAAATATTGACAGACTTGTTAAACCTAAGCAGTACCAAAGAAGTCACTAGATATCACTGAACAGATGTTTGTCATATAAGATTTGAAAGTGCTTTTGTAAATCAAACACAACTTACATATAACCAACCTGCCACTGTAACCAATGTATGGCTGGGGGTTAAAGAGAGGCAAAGTGTGTGTATAGTGGAAGGAGGTAAATCCAACGTCTGCTCTTTCGAAACGTTGGACATCACAGATCTTGCTCGACATTCCAATGTGAACACTGTGCCGATTTTGTGTTATGACTAAGGAACGGATTTATAGGCACTAAAAATGTGTGAAATAGGCAGGCAAAAAGACACAAAAAATTAAGAAAATAGGCATACAAGTATAGAAAATACACAAAATAGCTTAAGTGTAAAATCACTAAACCAAATCTCCTCGACCAATCCATCGTACATTAAATGTTTGGTTTAGGTATTGTGTGGTGCATACAAAATGGGGTGGTGCCCTGTCATGCATAAACCACATGCGTGGTCTTTCCACAAACACAACTCCTCCAAAAGCACGGGTAACTCATCACGCAGGTATCGATGATACACAGCACTTGTTAATCTGTTTGGTAAAATGTATGGTCCTAGGAGTCTGTCACTCACAATTCCTGCTCACACATTGGGACTAAAGCGATCCTGATACTTAAACCAAATATTCAATGGACGATGGATTGCTCAAGGAGGTCCAGTAGCATGGCCTCCACGTTTGCCAGACCTCAGTCCATTGGATTTCTGGCTATGGGGACATTTAAAGACATTGGTGTATACCGAACCCACCAAAATGTGGATACATTGCACATTTTTGTAAAATGTCTCATATCTCAACATTTGCTTCCAGACATATGTTTATAGGAACATTTATTCTAGTTTTGATCAATCCCAACTCCTGTTGTAATATCGGACACTTTTTTTAAACATCCTGTATACATATCACCTGTCATTAGCAGTATTGCACTTCGTATTACAATGGAGAATTATCTACTTTTCAAGATTTTTAGGTGCAAACTTAAGTCTCTTTTCTCGTAACATCTGTGCTAAATGATGAATCACCAGTTATCCATTGTTTAAGTTGTAGACTTCTGCTACTTTTCTCCTTTGGCATATATGCGTAACAAACTGATCATGATGTATGCACTGGAAACACTGCATACAGAATAGGCTTTTCATTCCCCACATAAAGAATGGTCTCATTTCTCAATCCATTAAACGATCTTGTAGCTTGTCTTAACTTACTTGTCTTTGAGCAAATTCTAAGATTTTTCAAAGTCATTAGCACATTGTGAAGCAGATACATTAGGTGCCTAACTACCTGCTAAACCTCTTTTGTGTATCCAATCTACAGTAGTAAGAAATATTTCTTCCTCGAAAACTTCACGTTAAAACTAACAAATGCAAAAGCTGTTGTTGTTGTGTTGTTGTTGTTGTTTTCTAGTGCCTTGCATCTGGCAATGAAGCCATTAGCATTCGTGCTTTCCAATACTTTTGAACTGTAGTTTCTTCTGATCTTAATGCTTGACAGGTCTTCAAGTGGTCTTCGTTCATTTCTGCTGGATCGTTACACAGGACACATATTGGTGAGGCAAAAGCTGTTGTCAAACAGGAGAAATTGACTAAAAAGGCAGTTTTATGCATTAATAAGCAGAATAGGCACAAACATGTGAAATAGGCATTTATAGGTGCTATAAAACTAAGAATTTTGACTTATAATTGTGTGATAGGTGCTTATAACTTAAAACCCTACATTTCTGGACAAAGAAATAAAATAGGCAAATAGGGCAAAATCTGCTCCCTACTTATAATTGGTATTGGCAAGAAGCAGCAATTCTGCTTCAGCCAGTTACACTGTTAAGGTGATAAATCACTGCATTTGACATTCTAATCCTGGGAATGGGATTGAACTGCACCCACCGAAAATCGTGGCCACCTCGGCTCTATACCGGTACAGAGTGAGTACGAAAGATGTGCCAAAGTAACCTCATGCCTTTACCATTCACTACTTTTCCTTAACCCTTCTGTCTTTCATCAACTCCTTCTGGAACAACTGTTGCTGAAGCACTGCAACTTCTTTCCTCTGCTTTCCCCAAAAGAAGCTCTATGCTGCAGAGAGACGGTGATGTATTTACCTGCTTTCTTTCTATGAGCATTCTAAAATGTGTGATTACACAACAGTAGAACAATTGTTCTTTCTAAAAGCATAATATAATGTAATGTGTACACAATATTACCTTTAAAGCTAGGTAAGCAGTAGAAACACATACATTACCTACTTATTGACACAATGACACATTTCTGTATGTTTCCAGAACCACAAGAGCACTGCAGGTTACAAGCACACAAACATTAGGGTAAGGTCAGGCACCAGCTGTGTTACGTAGGATGTATGGTACAGTAAAGTGCAGTAGTTGCAAATAGGGAATCCAAGTCTGTATTGATTTGTAATTGAAATAATAAGTAGTATGTCTCAAGTGCAGGACTGTGGCTATAAACTCATGTATGCATGTTTATGTGGAGGAGTTGGATTCAGATGTAGAAAACATTAAATGTAAGGTATGTTATACAAGCTTTGGTTTTGAGACTTTGAAAATGTATATGGTCATACAGTGCAACACATTACGAAAATAATAATGTTTATATACAAATTTATGAATGGTAATTCAATCTTGTTACATATAATTCAATTTTTAATTGTATTGCTCCTTTTACATATCTCAATGTAAAATTTAATGGCCATCCTGTAACCCTGTATATAATTTCAAATTAATTGCTCATCTACAGCTACGTGTTTACGTTGTTCGCGACTGTATGTCGATTGATTGAGTACGACAAGAGGCAGCTTTGTTTATGTTGTTACTGACCAATATTTCACAGGCTACATCCATGTTCAGTAAACTTGAAGAGACAGATAAACTTAGCCCTGTTTATTACACAACAGATTCTTCAAATATAAACCCACAAGACAAATCTGCAGTAACACCCACTTCAGAACATGTAATCACAATACTATTAAAGCCTACCAAATACATATCAGAATTTTGATTTGCAATCACTACTAACATCACTAGTGTGACACACTTGCCCTTCAAATATTTTCCCATCCGAAGGAGTGTCGCCTTGACGTGGCGGAGGGGCTCAGTACCCGAACCAGACGGCCTACTAAGTGTCATTTTGACTACTGGTAGGCAAGAGGTGAGGGGAAGCAAAGAACATTCCAAATGGGTAGATGAGGCTCGTTAGTCTTGGTCAACGACTCATCTAGGAGAAGAGGACTCCGAAATCAAACTCCCCCAGGGGGTCCTACTACGGTAGGTACAGGTTTGGCATACCCGGGTCCCCGAGCCATACTCTCGATTGGGTTCCTCCAAGAGGTGAGAGGGCACCTGCCAAACGCCCAATCAACTTTGGTCCACTTTTGTGTTTGACCTCCCACCTGATACCTCCCTGTACACAGTCTTATGAATAACCTACGCGCGGGTTGTACAAGGATGTGGTGACGCAAGGAGTGACTGGGTAACCGCGTAAGTCCCAGCCCCTGGTTATCATGTAGGCTCTGTGTGCATATCCGCTGATAAAGGTCAGCCTCGGGGAGAGGCCATTGCATGAGCTGATGCACTCCTGAAGGCGATTGGGTCCCTCTGTCTATACATTGGGAGGTGAGACCCTAGGGTGAGCAAGGACTCTCACCTAAGCCGGGGTGGCACCCAGGATATGAGCATGCCATCGGAGACATTTGCAATGGTGGAGGATATCATCGCCATGAGTTCTTTTAAAACTCAAAAAACCAAACAAGCCAAAGTCAGAGACAAGGAAGTAGCAGACTTGAGTGGTCATCGCTAATTAATCGTAACAAGAACAGAGGAAGGTAAAACATTTAGGTCGGTGAATCCATTCATCATTCAGAAGGGTCTTGATAAGATAGCTGGCCCAGTGAAGAACTGCACAAGATCTAGGAACCAGCTGCTGGTTGAATCTATTTCAGCAGCACAGGCAGCTACTATTTTAAAAGCCAACATGTTAGCCAGCTATCCGGTGCGTGTAGAGATGCACAAAACGTTGAACTCCTCTCGCAGTGTTGTGAACACACGCGCATTGGACGATATGTCCAATGATGAAATTAAGCAGAACCTAGCAGATCAAGGTGTGATATCTGTTTATCGGGTTCAGAGAAAAGATGGAGGCGAATATATGCCTACCCGTACCCTTTTCCTTACCTTTAATCTGGTAGATCTCCCGCAAAGGATAAAGACTGGGTACGAGGCCACTGAAGTAAGACCTTATATTCCGAACCCGCTTAGATGTTACAAATGCCAGCGCTTTGGTCATACAAGTGGCACGTGCAGTGGTAGAGCTACCTGCGTAAACTATGGAGGCATCGCCCATGACGATGACTGTACCTCACCTCCCAGTTGTATTAACTGCAGGGGAGAACATCCAGCTAACTCCCGAGAATGTCCTCGTTATATGGAGGAAAGAGCTATCCAGGAGATCCGGGTTAGAGGGAAGGTGTCCTTCTCAGAAGCCCGAAAGCTCTTTCGTTTGCGCCAGCCCGCTATCCCGAACTCCGGTACCTATAGCTTGGTTGCAGCTAAACCAGTACCGCGTCGGGAAATCGCAACTCAAACTAGCGATGCATACCGGGTAACAATTTCAGACAAAATTCTCGGAGCTAAGTCACATCCAAAGCGTTTGACATCACCTAAGTTTGTTACAGCATCTAGCACCGCAGTTCAATCCAGCAGACCAGGAAGGTCGCCCACAAAGAAGTCGGCCTCAACAAGTAGACCAATAGTATACAATGCTTCACTGACTAAGTTTAAGACCCAGTATAGAAGATCCGATTTCCTCAAAGAGAGTAAGGTTTCTCCCAAGACATCAAAGGGAAAGAAAAGTCCAAAGTCATCTCCTAAGAGATCCTCTTCAGAGGAATCCTCTGGGGTGGCTACAGGCCGGCGTATGTCATCTTCGCCGGTCTCCGTGTCCAATCGGTTCGAAGCTCTCGAACCAAAATTCAGTATGGGAACACGGACGTCCTCGGGAGAGAACATGGAGCTAGAATCTGTCCACATTGGGAGACCCCCAGTGGAAAAGAGGCGCGATAAAGCGTCTGATAAAACTGTAAGCCCAAGAGAGAACAAAAGGGCAAAATTAATTCGACAACCGACTACGCCAAAGTAATGAATAGTTAACTTGGAATTACCTATCCCATACACAATGTAATATGGCTATCCTACAATGGAACATCCGTGGCATAAGAAGTCAAAGTTCAGAACTTGAGCTTTTGCTCAAAGAAAACGAACCTCTGGTCGCATGTTTGCAAGAGACTAAGCTGTGTCCTCAAGACGCTTTCCATCTAAGGCGATACACCCCAGTACGGTGTGACGTCACACCAGAAGAGGGTGTTCCGGCACATGGCGGCGCTATGATGCTTGTCAGAGATGACATGTATATGCAAACTCTACCATTGCACTCTGATATACAATCAGTTGCTGTACGGATTAAACTGCCAAACATCCATTTCACCATCTGTAATCTATATTTGCCTCCGTCCCATGACTTCTCGCACATTGATTTAGATGATCTTGTTTCCCAGTTGCCAACACCGTTTCTGTTGGTGGGAGACTTCAATGCGCATCACCCACTTTGGGGCTCGAGTCGCGCTTGTGCGAGGTGTACGCTCATTGCCAATTTCTTGGACAGTTACAACTTAGCTCTCCTCAACACTGGAGAGCCTACGTTCATGTCTGACTCTTACAATAGTTTCTCACACCTTGATCTTGCAGTTTGTTCACCTCAGTTGGCAGTCTCCTTACAATGGAATGTAATATCTGATTTACACTCTAGTGACCACTTCCCATGTCTTATTAGTCTCTTGACGCAAGATACATACTCCACACGTATGCCCAGATGGCGTTTGGACCATGCCAACTGGAACCTTTACACCCAGCTGGCTGTCTTTACGTACAACGAGCACTACTCAGTGAATGATTTGGCGCAGCATCTCACGGAGACGATTCTCTCTGCTGCTCAACAATCAATTCCTCGGTCGACTTCACACCCCCGTCGATTTCCCGTCCCCTGGTGGACGGAAGAATGTCGGAATGCCATTCGTGCTCGAAGGCGTGCTCTTAGGGTTTTCCAACGTCACCTTACTTTGGATAACCTTATCCAATATAAGCAAATGCGCGCCAGATCCAGACAAGTAATTAAGGATAGCAGAAAATCATCTTGGAGCGAATTTGTAGCTCTATTTAACCGACACACACCTTCCTCGGTTGTGTGGGATAGGTTAAGGCGTGTTGCTGGGCAATCGACCCATGCACCAATAGCGGGACTGAGAACAGCCTCAGGAGCTGTTGTTGATACATTCGAAGTGGCGAATAAGTTTGGCAGTGCTTTCGCTCAAGTGTCTAGCTCGAAAAACTACTCCCCTGAGTTCCTTCCATGTAAAACTCAGGTGGCATCTCAAGATTTCGCGTTTCGGTCTAGAAACGTAGAAGATTACAATCGCCTTTTCACCATGACGGAGCTAGAACATTCTCTTCATTCTTCGCGATTATCAGAACCTGGACCGGACGGTATTCATGTACAAATGTTACAACAGCTCTCTCCTGAAGGTAAGGTATTCCTGCTTGAGGTCTATAATCGTGTTTGGGTTGACAGTATACTTCCAGAAAATTGGCGGGAAGCCACCGTTATTCCCATCTTGAAGGCTGGAAAGGACCGTCATCTTCCCTCCAGCTATCGTCCTATTTCCCTCACCAGTTGCGTTTGCAAGGTGATGGAACGCATGATCAATGGACGATTGGTATGGTGACCTACTGACTAACATTCAGTGTGGTTTTCGACGACGCCGTTCAACTGTTGACCATCTTGTGTCAATATTCTTCGATCTCGAGAAGGCTTATCATGCGTGCTGGCGAGCAGGGATTCTACGTTCCCTGTATGCCTGGAACATACGGGGACGGATGCCACTGTTCATTCAGGAGTTTATGAAGGACCACTTTTTCCGAGTAAGGGTCGGCTCGGTTTTTTCTAATTCTTTTGTTCAGGAGGGAGTACCTCAGGGTTCGGTTCTAAGTGTCACGCTCTTTGCTATAGCAATAAACCTCATCTGGAAATGTGTTCCACCTGGAGTTTCATCATGCCTATTTGTAGACGACTTCGCTGTCTATTGCACTTCTCAGCGCACGGCGCACTTACAACGGCGCCTCCAGCAATGTTTGGACAACCTTGGAGAATGAGGCTCAGAAAATGGCTTACGTTTCTCAACTGAGAAATCAATCTGCGTTAATTTCTGGCGTCGTAGGAGACGATTACCACCTTCGCTCGGTTTCGGTCCAGATTTACTCCCCTTCGCTGAAGAGACGCGCTTCCTGGGTTTGATCTTGGATAGGAAGCTTAGTTGGTCGTCGCATATTGCACAGCTAAGAGCACGATGTGACCGGTCCCTAAATATCATGCGAGTACTAAATGGCAAATCGTGGGGAGCGGATCGGAATATTTTGTTGCGAATATATCGCGCATTGATCCGATCCAAATTAGACTATGGGTGTATTATTTATTCGTCAGCACGACCATCTGTGCTGAGAAGATTAGACGCGGTGCACAATAGGGACATCCGCATTGCAATAGGAGCTTTTCCAACAAGCCCAGTGGTGAGCCTTTACGCCGAGTCCGCAGAACCTTCTCTGCAATACCGACGTGAGATTCTCTTGTCAAATTATGGTTATGCGCTTAGATGTGTGCATAAAGCACCCAACGTTCGCTTCTTTTTTCACCACCACGCTAAGAGAACGGAATAGGAATAGCACCCTTAATCCTAAGCCTGCGGGGTTTCGTTTCCAAGATCTTCTAATGAAGCTTGGAGTGGAACTGCCTAGGATGTTCACCAAGGGCGAGAGGCTTTACCCCCGTTGGCTATCTGGCACGCCCCATGTAGATTTAGGAATGACCACCAGAAGTCCACGATGCCCATTTCAAGTATCCGCACGTGTTTTTTAGAATTTTTGTCAGGCTACCCTGACCATCGATATATTTACACCGATGGGTCAAAGAGTACCAACGGTGTTGGATGTGCTTATGTTTATGGAAACGAACCATATACATTCGGTTTTCCAAGTAGCACTTCCATTTTTACTGCAGAGCTTTATGCAATTTATCAAGCCGTTTTGTATGTGCGTCGTCGTAAATTAGGTGACTGCCTGATTTTGAGCGATTCCCTTAGTGCACTACAGAGCCTTTGTCAGTTGTACAACCCCCACCCTATTGTACAACGTATCCAGGATGCTCTCCATGTTTTACACGCTTCTGGCGTTCACGTGGTGTGTGCATGGATTCCTGATCACGTAGGTTTGCCGGGGAACGAAATGGCGGATTTGGCAGCAAAGACGACAACTGCAGAACCCAGTATTACCATCTCACGTGTTACTTCAGAAGACTTCAGGCTCGAAGTCCGGAGAGTGGTGTTGTCGTCCTGGCACTAAGAGTGGTCAGCTCTCCGCGGTAATAAGCTTAGAGAAGTGAAAGAACTTCCGATAAACTGGGTAACTTCCTGTCACATATCTCGCCGCGAGGAGGTTAATTTGGCTCGATTAAGAATAGGGCACTGCAATTTTTTGCATGGTTACCTATTTCAAAGGGACCCTGCGTCTCTATGTCTGCTGTGTGACAACCTTTTGTCAGTTCGCCATGTGCTGCTAGAGTGTTGCTCTCTAGCGCACCTTCGGGATTCTCTGCAGCTGCCTGCCAGACTAGCAGACGTGTTAGCGGACGACAAAACAGCGGTTGATAGAGTTTTTAAGTTTTTAGCGTATTGTAATATCAATTTGAGGATTTAAAATTTTAGATATTTGTTTATGCCTTTTGACCTATTTATTACATTGTTTTATATCCGTCTATTGCCGCTGTTTTTATGTTTATGTGTATTTTTTCTTTGATACTAGTAATTTATTTTTGATTCAAGTTTATATCTGGCTATTGCCATGAATTTTAGAAGGGCGCTAATGACCTTGAAGTTGAACGCCCTTAAAGCCACAAATCATCACAAATCATTTCAAATATTTTAAAGTGATGTATATGTTTCTAACGCTTTACAGCTTAATCATTTAAAACACAATTTTGTTTCTGGCTTCTTTCAGTATACTAAATGTAGCTGACATTCTTACAAGCTTTTGGCATAGCTATCTAAATTGCTATATTATTACTGGATATATCACATGAACTGTAGACTTTTCTTTTGAGTTAAGCAAGGTAATCATTTACTGTACATTCGCACCATAAAAAAACCTAATTCAGCAAAAACAAAATTGTTGTGTGTTGATACTCGGAGAAAAAACCTGTGGCCATCCATGATGAAAACCATCAGTGATGGAACTTAACTCATAAATTCTCATGAGTCAGTTCATATATAAGGAAGTTATTAAATAAACCTTTAAAAACTCAGCCAATTTAAGATTGGCAGAAACACTTCTCTGATGTTTGTCAACAATTACACTAGTCTGCAACAGTTTCTCAGCTTTGATGAACATTGGGTATTTATATGGAAAAAAATTTGTTGAGTTTGAAAATGATAACAGTTTTTCCATAACACCTACCATTTTTATGCAATTTGAAATTTATTAATTAAGCTACACACTAGACCTATACAGTAATACGTATGTATGAAAATATAATTACGATTATTATAGATCTATAATTTGATAACCTAAGATGAATAACACTCATTGTGGATCTTCAGGGTGTAAATACTGTATATTTACAAAATAAGCCACCATTTATGTTCTTCCGTGATGAGCTGATAACTAGTGTAAGCAGTTTGAGTGCGAGCGGCTAGTACGAGTATTTGTTTCCCGTGCGATCATGTGCAGACAACAAAGCTTTTAACCATTGAATCTTAGACAAACATCCATTAATTACTCACCCTTATAGGGACACATCTGTCTTAAGATATACCTGAACTTAAGTTGCTTCTTATAACTCGCGGTGATCGGTAGTGTGATTTCTGGAAAAGGTTTATCGTTTCTATTTATTTTAGTTCGTATTGTGTCATGGTACATTTTTAACAATGGCTTCAACCTCTTCTAGGAGAAAATGTGTGAACAATTCTAATAACTTCTGTTACGTGTGTGGTTCTTTCTTGCTACAAAAGCAGAAAACTAACACTATATCATGTATTAAAAAGGTGTATTTTGCATATTTTAATGTTAAGCTAGAAGATCAAATCAAACATGGGCTCTACATGCTGTTTGCAAAACATGTAGGGAATGACAAAGGCAGTGGTATAATGGAAAACCGAAATCAATTAAGTTTGGGATTCCTATGATATAGTGTGAACAAAAAAATCATTGTGATGATTGTTACTTCTGCATGTGTACTGTATCTGGATACAATAAAAAAATAAATCAAAAATTAAATATCCAGATGGTCTTGCATTGGTTCTAACTCCTGTGCCACATGGAGTAGATCTCCCTATTCCTGTTCCACCAACTCAATTAGAGGATGCTGAGAGTTTAGTCTCTGTGTCAACAGAAAATGCCAATGTTGATGAGCATTTCCCAGCACACACAAGTCACACATTTTAGTCAAGAAGAGTTGAACGACTTAGTAAGAGACTTAGGTCTTACCAAGGACAAGAGCAAATTACTAGGGTCGAGATTGAAAGAGAAAAATATGCACCACCACATTATCCTGAAATAGGAATAGAGATAAAGAATTTACCAAGTTCTTTAAGACCAGCTTGTTTATTGCAGTGATGTACCAGGTTTAAATCAGCATCTGGGAAGACCAACATATGGTAGTAATGACTAGCATTTATTTATTGATGCTTCAAAACGAACCCTAAAAGCTGTTTTATTGCATAATAGAAGCGCATTTGCCTCAATATCACTTGCACATTCTGTTTTCTTGAGAGAGTCATATGGAAATCTTGAAACCATTTTAGAAAAGATTAATTACCGGGAACATCAATGGCTATTGTGCAGGGACCTACAGGTATCCAGTATCTTACTAGGGCAACAAGGAGGCTATACAAAATACCCATGTTTTTTATGCGAATGGGACAATTTGAGATAGGGTTAAACATTGGACAATGAAAGAATGGCCTAAGAGATAAAGTTTAACACCAGGAGAAAAAACCTAATTCGTGCCAGTCTAGTTGATCCAAAGAAAATGTTATTACCTCCATTGCATATAAAACTAGGTATTATAAAACAATTCATGAAAGCATTGGATAAAAATGGTTCGTGTTTCAAAAATTTGAGTAGTAAATTTTCTGTGATGTCTGAAGCTAAGATAAAAGAGGGCGTATTTGATGGACCTCTGATAAGGTAGCTAACGAACGACAGTGCATTTTTGGATGTCATGAATGATAGAGAACTTCAAGCATGGTGTGCTTTCAAAGAAGTAGTCAATAAGTTTCTGGGAAATACAAAGGATCCTCAATATGAAGTAATTGTGAGAAATATGTTAGAAAAGTTAGTATACTTGGGTGTAGTATGAGTTTAAAACTTCACTTTTTGTATTTGCATCTAGACTATTTTCCTGATAATTTAGGATCCCTAGGTGATGAACAAGGTGAAAGAATCCATCAAGAAATCAAAGAGGTGGAGAGGAGATATCAGGGTCGATGGAATGTTGCAATGCTAGCAGACTACTGTTGGTGCTTGAAAAGGGAAATTGCTCAATGCAGCCATCCTTCCAGGCAAGGAAAATGTAACTTCATACACTCTTTTACAGGTATGTAGGTATTTATGTTTATTGTTTACTGAGAAATTTTTCATTCTTTATTTATTTTATAATGCACTTTTTTAACATCAAACATACCATTTTTCATTATTTTCATTGTAATATTTAGTGAGTTGTAGAAAAACTATACGTGATAGAGAAAAGCTGTAATCACCATTCAATTTAGCACATCAAAATTAGTTAATATCACCTTTCAGATCTCAAACCGATGGGAGAAAATGTTTTTTTGCAGGCTAGTGTTACATGATTAATGAATGGGTCATGTGACCATCAAACACACCATTCAAATAAGTGGTCTGAATATACAAATAAGATGTAAAAATAAATATACACCACCTTGTGATAAGGAAAAGGCTGCAAGGCACCCTTCACATCACCATTCCACGATAAGGAAAGTATTATTATAAGTAAACGAACAATTTTTTTTATGGATGTTCTTTAATATGCTGACCCAATTCCTCAGTCTGACGGATTGTGCATATTGATATCAGACTGATGTGATAGATGTCAACATGAACCTAACAAACATCACTGGACTAAGTTACAGCACGTACCTGATAGATCGAGAACTCAAGCAGCAAAGCGTAGTCATGGATGTTTTTATAACAAGAGCAGAGCAGCTGAAGCCTTCGGCCAATGGCTGCAACTGTGAAGTGACACAAGAACATAGCCAAAACATCAATGTAGCTCAAAGTCAATGATCCAGGAAACTAGGTGATTTCACTTAGCTTGGCACTCTCATATGCAGTTTCCTACACATGGCTTTTTCTGCTGTCTGCATGCATACTTTTCAATAAAAGAACAGCTCCTAAATTGGACATGTGGGTGGTTTGCCAAGGTAACATCTACACTCTAAGCACTCCACAAGGTATTTACTCTTGTTACTCTAATTTATTCACCGTTTCTAAAATGCCTCAAATTGGGCGACTATACTAATTCCAGCTCATATATCCACATGAAATTTTTTTTCAAAATCAACATACACTATTCATCCATAAATTACTGAACAAAGCAATATGCCTTGCTGCTTACGTACATTTTAAGAATGAACTTAGGTGCAGTTTTCTACATTTCTGGATTATAATAATTAAAAACTGCTTGTAAGTGCATTAAATATTCTACCACATTCATAGTAAACTTCTTTAGTATCAGTCATACATATCTCTGAAAGAGCTAGTACCTGCACTGCTAACTGTTTGTAAAGCAGCACTTCCAGGCGTTTTCAGCATCTTAGCCGAGAAGTCTCCCCAATCAAGATCTGTAAGTTACAAAATTATTTATTAATACCTTGTTACATTTCTCTACCCTTATCTTCCTCACAACACAGGAACCCAAAGTAAACCCAAATTATATGTTTTGAGGTCCTACATATCCAATTACAAGTTTAGAAAACCAAGTATGCATAACATGTGAGCTGCATAGATTTTATATAACCATACACAAGTATGTATGAAATTTAATATTTCCTGCCAAAGCAGAGCAAGGAGTTGCAGGGAATAGAGTATGGTTGCAGAATCACTATTTAATGTGCATACACATTCATTCCTGTGTTGCACAAGATATACACATAATTAACCATAACTATAGGAAAACATACAGAGAGCCCTAACCCGCACAGCATAGACGAGGGATGGTTTTTTATAAGCAGAGGGGAGTAAAGTCTGAACCTATGAAGTCACGGGAAAGCATAGCCAAAACATGGGTGAAGATAAAACCCAATGATTGCCAATACTACTTATTAGCTCAGGATTAATATCACTAACCCTGGAATTCTTAGCATAAGTCTTTTCCTCCGTCATACTGTACTGGGTTACCATAAGCTATGCAGAACACTTATCCAGTTGGTATCACACATTCATGCACAAGATTCTGGCCCTACTAAGGAATGCAGTGAATGCCTGAGCACAGAATTTATTTCACAATTAGAAAAATGTATTGGATGTTAACAAGTTAAAAAAAAGCCCAAGAGCATTCTAACAGGACACATATAGCCTCCTGACCCAAAGACCATACCACCAAAATCCTACACTCGGGAATCATAACTTTGTCTCAATATAAAATCAGTAGGATAATGTTAAATTACTTCATAATTAAAGGCAACTGTTAATGTTTCCTGTACACTAAAGGTGCTTTCAAAAATGTAGCACTTTTATCTATTAACAGCCTAGAAATTCAAATAACATGAGTTTAGCAAATACAGTCCTTACAAAAGTCACTACATAACTTCATTTTGGAAGTATTCATTTCACAACAAGGAATGTGCAGGCACTGCTATGTAAGGTTCAAAACCTACATGAAGCTGCACAACTATTGTTTTTGTAGCTTCTCCTATACTTTGTAATGAGTGAATGAGTGAGTGGGGTTTAATACTTTTGAATGAATAACACAAGCACTTAGGGATAAAGTTGCTCCATTTATATAGTACCTGGACGACCGAGCTTCGCTCGGCGTTTTTTGCCCCTGTTTTTGTGAAATCTTATTCTATTTTTTTTTATTTTTGGGAGAAGATACTTACTTGGATAAATCTGAAAGGCAAAACGTTAACCAAGTAATAATTTTTGTTGCAATTGTTAAGAGTCATTTCCGAGATACAAGAGATACAGAAATACATACAAATATTTCATAAACACCATCATTTCAGCTGAAAAACGTCTACTACTGAACGCAGGCCTCCCCCATAGATATCCACCTAGTTTGAGGTTTTCATCAAGCATTTGTTCTAATATGGAGTTTAGTTCTTTGGTGCTGCGATTGACTCCAGGGCATTAACACATTGGCCAAGGTCCTTCATATTTCCGTCAAGTTCTTCCATGGCTTCCTTAACCCCAGCCAGTCGCCCTTTAGTATTCTCTGATCGATCTATTTTCATATTGGACATTCCCGCTATCATCTTTTCCATTTCGGAGTTTACATTTTCAATTTGGCTTCCATTTTTATTTCCATTTTGTCCATTTTTGTTCCCATATTTTCTATTCCGTAGTTTACATTTTTCCAATTCGACTTTCATACTTGTTTTCTCTACTGCATTCCAGAATTCATTTCATTCCCCATTATGTCCATCTTGGCTAACATTTGTTTCATCAACTGTTCCATATCGTGCTTTTCGTCGCACTCATGACACCAATTGTGATTACTTTACTTTTTTAACTATTTCTTTATTTTTTATTAAAACACACCGGATCGACACTAAGCAAAAGCACTGTTGAAGAATAAAGACAACAGGAAGAAAAGCTGGTTGATAAAGCCATGTAAATGTACTGCACATTTCTGTTTCAATCACATAGAAAATTGTATGAATTGTTCGTCGAAACGGAAGTAGTGAAAGAAATGTGTTTTTGTTTACTAAAGAAAAATGGGTAGAAAAACCATGTGAAGTATACCTTGCACTTATATTTAAAGTGTATGGCAAAATGTATGGATTGTTTGTGGAATAGGGAGTAGGTAGTATGTTAGGTAAAAGAAAAGGGAGTAGAGAAAACCATGTGAACATAATACGTTGCTTGGCAAAATGGACTCCACAAAAGCCTTCAACATGAAAACACTTAGATATGTCAGTTTTTAGTGTAAACGTTTTTTTAGTGTAAGCGTTTTTTTATGGAATATTGTTTATAGAAGAGTGAGTAGAGAAAGAGACGTGAATATATTACCTAAAAGTACTAAAGTAGAGAAACCACTGTGAATGTAATATGAAGCATTTCTATTTCAAACATACAGAAAATTGTATGACTTATTTCTAGAAGAGCGAGTAGAGAAACAGTTATGAATGTGTTACCCAAAAGTAAGCAGAGAAAACAGTGTGAATGTAATACGTAGCATTTCTATTTCAATCATGCACAAAATTGTATGACTTCTTTTTAGGAGAGTCAGTAGAGAAACATATGTGAATGTGTTACCTAAAAGTGCGAGGAGAAAACAGTGTGAGTGTAATAGCATTTCTATTTCAAACATACAGAACATGGTATGACTTATTTTAAAGGTGGGGATAAAAATGCTTTTTGGTGTAAAATCACCTTTTTTATAGAAAGTTGTTCATAGAAGAGTGAGTAGAGAAAGAGATGTGAGTGTGTTACCTAAAAGTACTTAAGTAGAGAAAACACTGTGAATGTAATATGCAGCATTTCTATTTCAAACATACAGAAAATTGTATGACATTTCCAGAAGAATGAGTAGAGGAACAGTTATGAATGTGTTACCCAAAAGTAAGTAGAGAAAACAGTGTGAATGTAATACATAGCATTTCTATTTCAAACATGCACAGAATTGTATGACTTGTTTGTAGAAGAGTGAGCAGAGAAAGAGATGTGAATGTGCTACCTAAAAGTGAATAGAGAAAACCATATGAATATAGTATGTAGCATTTGTATTTCAAACATACGGAAGATTGTATGACTTCTTTGTTGAAGAGTGAGTAGAGAAAGAGATGTGAATGTATTACCTAAAAGTGAGAGGAGAAAACAGTGTGAATGTAATAGCATTTCTATTTCCAACATACAGAACATGGAATGACTTATTTTAAAACTGGGTATAAAATTTTTTTGGTGTAAAATCACGTTTTTTATGGAAAATTGTTTATAGAAGAGTGTGTACAGAAAGAGGTGTGAATGTGTTACCTAAAAGTGTGTAGAGAAAACACTGAATATAATATGCATGTATACAAAAATTTAACCAAATCTTTAGAGCCGTTTCTGAAATACCGGGACTATATATATATACAAGAATTGCACTGTAGAAGCAGAAATAAAAAATGTTATTTTTTATGCAAAATCACATTTTTTCGGAAGTTACCTATATAGATGAACTTAGAAAGCAAAATCCTATCTGAATACAAAATTTGACAGAAATTGTTAGAGCTGTTTCCAAGTTATGCGGAATATATATATACAAGAATTGCTCGTTTAAATATATAAGATGGATCATATTGCTAGTTTGGTATACATGCAGTATCACATAATTCTCTTACCTTGTGCTACAGCTGATGCTTCTGCTCATATCTCACTCGCTACTTTGCAAGCAATCACCTCCACACTGCCTTTTGTGCCATCTGCAGTACCATTCATTATACATTAATGCAACACAATTACTGATGTTTACTCTAAGTTGTAAGTAGGAAAAACTGCTACAATTCTTACCAATAAGATCACTGAAATAGATTGCAGTCCATTGCTTGTGCTGCCCATCAAGGAGATGAGGAAATTGTCTGCTGGTGAGTTTTGGAGATGGGGGCTTTCCTCCTCCTGTTCCATTCAACACCTTCTTCCTTTTAGCATTTGCCTGCCGAGCTTTCTTTTTCAAGGCTTCATGCTTCTCTCAAAGCTGTATGGACATTCGCTGGGTGACTGTCTGAGCATTGAATTGCCTGACAATAAGCTCCCAAGCTCTCTCCTGAAGTGGTATAATTACCAAATGAATATTATATTTGTAAGATTTCTAAAGGTCTGAAAATAAGGCGCAATAAATATTTTATAATGTAATAATTTATAATTTTATTGCAACTCAATATGGTGTAATGCACGATTGAATTCAAAAGTAAACAAGTACATATAAGAAGCAAAAGACAAAATAACAAAACATTAATAATGATAATATACAAAGAACTGATTAACCAAGTAGTAGAGACTATGCACAATGAACTATTAACAGATTGCAAAATACATACATAACATTAACTTTTTGATTACTGAACTTTTAACCTATTTAAAAATTCCTCTAGTGAATAGAACACATTATTAACTAAATAAGTTTGTAAAGCACATTTGAATTTAGTGTACTTTTCACACCTTTTAATTTCTGCTGGCAGTCTATTGTAGAATTTTGCACCAGCATAACTAGGCAGCTTTTCAAACTGGCCAAGTCTGTGCGTTGTAATAGCCAAACCATTTTTATTTCTTGTGTTGTGGTCATGTATATCTGAATTTGTTTGCATCAGAGATTTGTATTTTATTTTATCATGTATAGTATAGTTTTATAAATATACAGGCTAGGTAGCACCATTATTTTATGCTGACGGAAAGCTCTACATGAGTCTTGTGTTTTTAAGTTTGAAATATATCTGATTGCTCTTTTCTGTAAAGTAATTATTCTATTTTGGTTTAATTTTAAAGTATTGCCCCATATTTCTATACCATATGACATGTGTGACTGAATGAGAGAGAAATAAATTATCCTATTTGTTGCTGCTGGGACATAATTCCTTATACACTTAAGAAGAAATAGATTTTTACTTATTTTTAATGCTAATTTGTCTATATGTGGTGTAAACGATAGTGTTTTATCTAGTGTGACACCAAGTAGCTCTACCTTGTCAACACTGTTTACTGATTTGTTGTCAATATACAATTGTAGAGGCGTATTATGTGTTTTGCTACCAAATGTTATCAGTTCACATTTAGTTGGGTTTATACTTAAGTTTAGCATTGAGAAGTACTGCAATATTTTCATAGCTATTTCACTTAGGTTTTCTTCTAGCATTGGGCTAGAGGAATGGCTGACTGTGACGCTAATGTCATCTGCAAATTGTACTAATTTTGTACCTTTAGGTATACAGTCAGTTATATCGTGCATGTATAGGATAAACAAAAGTGGACCAAGAATTGATCCCTGTGTCAATCCCATCGTAGTTGATATAGCATCACCATTTGTCGAATTCACAGCTACGTATTGTTTTCGGTTTGTCATGTAGGATTCTATTAATTTATGTCCCAGACCTCTAATCCCCAGGACTGACAGTTTGTTCATTAGTATTTTTTTATCCACGCAGTCGAAAGCTTTAGTAAGATCTAATAAGAAAGCTGTTGCATATTTGCCTGCATCAATGTTTTTTATAATTTCTTCGATACATTCAATGACCGCACAGATTCTTGATCTACTTTTTACAAATCCATTTTGATGTTTAGGTATTAGGCTGAATTTGTTGAGAAAACTCATTAGCCTTTTGTAGATTACTCTTTCGAAAATTTTTGAGAGCGCTGGTAAGATTGATATTGGACGGCAGTTATTCAATTCTCTTTTGTCGCCTTTTTTAAAGATTGGTATTACTTTTGTAACTTTCAGTTTGTTTGGGAAAGTTCCTTGTTCTAGACATGAGTTTATTGTATCAACAAGGGGATTTACGATTTCTTGACTACATGCTTTCAGTAATGACATAGGGATACCATTGACACCAATGCTATTTTTCGCTTTTATTTGTTTGATTATATTTAGGATCTCATTTGCATCGGTTGGGTATATATACATACTTGATGAGTTTTTTGATATTTTTATCATTTATAGCACTGGGGCTCCAGTTAGTGGAATTGATTTTGTTGAGATTATGTACCTTTAAATCTATAGAGGCAAAATGGTCATTAAAAGCTTCTACCACTTTTCCTGGGTCATACCTTCATTCGTCTTTACTACAAAATGGTTAGAATCAGTGATGTTTAAGGGTTTATGGATGTTGTTTATTACTTGCCAGCTAGATTTACATACACTTGCAGAATTAAGAATCTTATTACTAATGCTTTTCTGTTTTGCATTTATTACTGCTTGATCATAGGTGTGTTTTAAGTTCTGTAGTTCTATTTTATTAAATTCAACATTGCTGCTGTTTGCCTGAGAAATTGCAAATTTTAATTGGAGTCGCATTTGTTTAATCTCTGATGTAATCCAATGTATGTTGGTCACTTTATTTTGTTTTCTATTTTTGACTGCAATTTGGAGACAATACATATTTATATTATGTTTTAGGATTTTAAAAAGTGAGTCGAGTTTTATGTTTGGATCTAACTCAGTGTATATATCTCCCCAATCAACATGAGCAAGGGCTTTTTTTAAGTTTAATAAATTAGTTTCGCTAAACGAATTATAGCTTCTTTTTATGACTTTACGGCCATTGGAATATTCCTTTTCAACTATTTCTTGGAAGGTCTGTGGTTCAAATCCCAGTTGTGGCATTGGAAGGTCTGTGGTTCAAATCCCAGTTGTGGCATTGAATTTTTAAGTTCCAGTTCTACCTCTTAAACTTTGCCCACACACGGCTTGTGTGTTTAAAAACACCAACAGTAAGTTTGTTGGCATAAATAAATAATAATTACCATGTGAAGGTTATTTAATCCTGGGATATAAAGTACTTCCAATAGTAAGTCACCATTGGGGTAATTGTCTCTGATGTGAGACTGCCTTTGTGGTTTACCAGGAGAAATACAAACTGGCTTGAGAATTTAATGTCATTCTGGCAGTTTGTCACAATAGCTCAGTGGTTAGAGCGTCCGCCCGGCAAGCGGAAGGTCTGTGGTTCAAATCCCAGTTGTGGCATTGAATTTTTAAGTTCCAGTTCTACCTCTTATTTCTTGGAAGCTAATTTTTTGCGCAGTATGGTCTGATAGACATGAATGGATGACTTCAGTTTTATATGGCATGTTTACAATATTTGTGATAATGATGTCAATTGCTATGGCTGTATTTGCGGTAATACGGGTGGGTTCATTTATTGTCATTGTTAAGTTAAATTCATTTAATAAGCAATCAAGTTTGATTTTAGAAGGTAAATGTTTTTGAATATTTATATCACCTAATGTTATAAATTTTGTTTCCTTTCCCGCTAGAAATGTCTCTAGTAACAGTATTAGTTTCTCAAAAAATTTGTTGATATCCCCATTTGGTGGTCTGTATATGCCAATTACAACTAGTCTTTGCTTATGTCAGATCAGATTGATACCAGCCAACTCAATTTGTCCTTCTATGCTTAAACATGCAAGATCAATATTTTCACAGCTATTTTTTACTGCTTGATTTACAAAGATCCCTACACCACCACATTTCTTTTTATCCCTACAATATATTGCCACCAATTTCATAGTATTAATAAATGTATTGCACGATTCATATTCCCTTAGCCCATGTTCGGTAAGAACTAGAATATTGGGTTTCTCTTCATTTATGAATATGTTCAAGTGATCGATTTTATTGGACAGTATTTGAATGTTTTGATGAATGAGCTTTAATGACTTACCATTTATCTGCCTGTGTGGAGAGTTGTCTTTTACCTGCCTGTGTGAAAAGCTGTCTAGTTTTTACTTTCTCTACTGGTAAGTAGAGGAAGTATTGTATTCCACCAAAAAATTCGATGTCGAGATTTCACCGGAAATATATATTTTGAGCCCTCCTGAATCCAAAAAAAAGCACTTTTAGAAAAAGGTCCGTGTGTGTGTCTGTCAGTCTGTGGACAGCATAACTCAAAAACGAAAAGTCGGTTAAAAGCCAAACTTGGTATTTAAGTTTAATGTCTTTCAAGGATGCGACACGAAGATTTTGAAGAAAATAGCCCCACCCTACACTACCCTTTACATGGAAGATTTTTCGAAAATTTTGATTTTCTTGAAAATGGCTCTAACGATTTTGATTAAAATATCCTATGTTTGAGATATTTTGATGACAAATGAAATGTATATCTTGAATTTTCTGGCTATAGCCCCTGTAGTCGTACTTACTCTGGACGACTTTTGCATAACTGGTAAACCGTTAGAGATAGACCAAATTATATTATACAAAAAATGTAGATCTTGCTAAAATACACAATTTATGTCTCAATAAAGTTTCTTGTAGGGTGAACCATTTCGGATATATTCCTTGTTATGTGTGTGAGTTTCGGAAAACTTAGAACTTTAGCGAAATGCAACAACGTTGTTCATTTTTTTCTATATGTTAATCGTGCAAAGAGAACGGAATCCCAAAGGTCAAAAAGATTTGACTGTCGCACAAAGCCTCCTGTATTCTAATATTCCCCTTGCACCTACAAGGACATAAGCAGTAATATAATTTGTACTAATGTTTCTCTTAACTAACATGGAGATATAGGAATAAAAGTTTGTTAGAATGGTTAGTACAAGAGTAGAGAAAGTCATGAGAGTGCAACACATCAGATTTTTTGTATTCAATACTACTGTATCTTTATTTGTTACATCAAGTACACTGTTTCCCTCATTTTTTTTATTTAATGTCTCAAATAACATGAACAATAGCAGCCATGGCTATGAAACACTTCACAGGGGAAAGCCTTCGAGCAAAAAAATGTGTTGTAGCAGTTACTTTAGATGTATGTGGCGCTTTTGGTTCAGCCTGATGGCCACGTATTTTGCTTAACCTCAAAGAACTTCAATGCCCTAAAAATGTGTACAAGTTGACAGGCAGCTACTTCAGTAGTCGAACAGCGATCTTACAAACAAATGAATGCAAGATCACAAAGGAGGTAACCAGGGGATGTCCAAAGGGTTCAAGCTGTGGGCCTGGTCTGTGGAACATAATTACAATTCAGTTCTCAACTTGGAACTAACAAACCAATAAAAAGTAGTGGCTTTTGCAGATGATCTATTTCTACTTACGAAAGGTAACAGCAACAAAGAAGCAGAAAACTGTGCAAATTCAGACTTTAAAAAGGTAGAGAACTGGGCAAAGCAAAACAAACTGAAATTTAATGACTCAAAATCAATGGCTCTATTAATATCAAGGAGAAGGAAAGCTGGTAATGAACCAATCAGGGTATATTTGAATTACAAGCCACTTGAGCAGGTTAAGGAACTTACGATACCCAGGGATAACTCTAGATGAAAAATTCAACTTTAACAGACACATTAACAACATAACAGACAAGGCACTCCTACTAACAAACATGCTAACCAAAGTAGCAAGACTACAGTGGGGACTCGGCCACCAGTCTCTGAGAACTATCTACAGAACTTGAACTTGAACTTATTTTATTGAAGGAAAAACATTTGCCTGGTGCTGGTACAGAAGGGCTCGGCTTACACGCTAAAATTAACATTAATTATAATCTTTACAATATTTACATGTGAATTCATGTTAGCTATTATTTCTTTAAAAACCCATACATTGGGCAGCTTTAGCCCACTGAGAACAGTTTTTGGGCGTATTCTCAGTTTTTTTGTGTTTGTCCATTTTTGATAGATTTTAAATTTATATACACGGATACATACACGCACTCACTCCTGGGCATACCACACATATGTCCCATCACACGCACACACACACACACACACACACACACACACACACACACACACACACACACACACACACACACACACGCTCGTATATACATATTTACACACACTGCACTATATACACTTCACTATGTACAGTTTTTCCGCAGTTTCCCTGTGCGGACCAGGTTGCAGCTCCTGCGGCGTTTACGAGGCACAGACCTCTTCCGTAGTGTGTGGCCTAGGGCCTGGTTTGTATGGACACGCATCAATCGGCGAGCCATGCAATGTTCAGAACATTTTAATTCTAGCATGCTTACGATGCTTTGGCTCGCCCTTGCCAATATTAGCAATCACGTCATTTTGGTGATTCCTGATGCGCGCCCACGCAACAATGGCTCTTTTTGTTATGGCCTCGGGAATGGAAGGGATCTGGGTTTCCTGGTGAAGGGTTCGGTTAGTGGTTAGGATGGGAGCAGAGAGGATTTTCCGGAGGGAGAGGTTTTGGAGGGTTTGGATAGTCTTCAGGGCAGTTTTTGAGGCGTTTGCCCAGGCCACACACGCGTATAGAACCACCGAAAGGATGAAAGCTTTATACAGGACGAGTTTGGGCTTCAATTGCAGCTGTTTGCTGCGAAAGATGGGGGCGCATAACTTTAGCCGCTGTCTGCCTTTGTTGGCGCTATTTTTTATGTGGGTGACCAGCACATTGTGCGGTCCAAGGTAACCCCTAGGTATTTAACTTGTCGACGGCAATGCAATACCTGACCACCGACCGTTAGGTCCATTGCCAAAGTGTGATGCCGCTTAGAGAAATGAATCAGCTGGCATTTGTTGGGATTAATTTTGATTTTCCAGTCATGTTGCCATGAAAGGAAGTTGTTAACATAACGTTGCATTTCTGCAAGGCCGAAACAAGGGTTTCTATGGTGGTTGTATATTGCAGTGTCGTCGGCGTACATGGCGACCTTACATCTGGCGTCCACTGGGAAATCGTTGGTGAATAATATCTACAAAAAGGGAGACATGATTGCACCGTGTGGGACGCCAGCACGCATCACTCTCTCCCGTGAGGAGGAGCGGCCCACTTGGACGTAAAATTTCCGTTTTTCTAAAAAATTGTGCAGCAAATATAGATAATTTTGAAGAGCCGGGAAATTGTGGTGCAGTTTGTAAATAAGGCCATTGTGCCAGCACCGGTCGAATGCGGCTTCTACGTCCAGAAATAGCGCCAACGTTGAAGCCCCATTGTTAAATTGCTCTGTTACGTCATCAGTTAGTCTGAGAAGCTGTAAGTCAGTAGAATGTCCTTTTCGAAAACCAAACTGTGAATTTGATAGTTCATGAGATTCCGAAACTTGTTTTTGAAGTCCTAAAAGTATAAGTTTTTCGAGCAATTTACCAATAGTAGAAAAAAGACTAATGGAGCGGTAGTTTTGCGGTTGCCTGGTGCTTTTTCCTTGCTTTGGGAGCATAATTACCTTGGCTCGTTTCCAGGTAGAGGGGAAATAGCCTTGCTGCAGACAGGCGTTAAATATTTTAGTCAGTTGCACCAGGGCTTTTCTCGGGAGATGCTTAAGTTCCTCATTAGTCACTTTGTCTGGGCCGGCAGCTTTCCCATTAGGTAATTTCCTAATGCGCTTGTAAACTTCCTGCGGTGTTATGATGGGTAGTTGTTGTTCTTGCTTCTGCGCCACCCAGGTTTGTACCCATGTCTGTACCTCCCGTTCTATATCGCGGTTGGTAACTGGGTTTTCGCTGAATCTATCTTCAAGACAGTCAGCGAAGACCTCGGCTTTCTCCTCTTCGGAGAAGTGCAGGCCGCCATGAGTGTGCAGCGCCTCAGTTGCGGAGTTGACGTTCGTGGAGACTTTAAATGCCTTTAATAATTTCCACAAGGAAGAGTCCGAATGGGTGGTACTCAGCATTTTGTTTTCCCACTGTTCAGTTTTGTTGATTTAATTTGATGCCGAATGATGTTGCGTAGCCATTTTGCTAGCACTTTATACTCAGGCTGTTGGGTGTACCGCCATAGTCTTGTCAAACGTCGTCTCCGCGCAATGAGTTGCTCTACCTCGGGGTACGTGCAAAACCCGGGTGGTCTTGTGGTGTAAGTGGTAGCGCTTCTCTTGGCTGTGTGTAGCGAGGCAGTGAAGGTTTCAATGGCGACATCTATGTCTGCCTCGCTATAGTATGACAGCCTGGGTTGCGCCATCCTGTGCATTTCCGTGGTGAACTTATTCCAGTCGGTCTCAGCCCTCCTTCGAGACCCAGAGGCACCTGTATATCGAAATGCACGGGAAGGTGGTCAGAGTCCAGGCTGTGATACACTGTAAAGTTAATTAAAGGTGTCGCATGTTTTGTTAGTACGAAGTCCAAAATTTCGGGGTCAAAGTGCCCCGATCTGTGCCAAAATGTAGGATCTGGGGGAAGGTGTACCTCTAAGTCGTCATTATCTGTTATAAGTTCAACCAGGAGATTTCCAGCCGCGTTTGCCCGGCGTGAAAACCACCAGGGGTGCCGAGCGTTGAAATCTCCTGCAATTGTAACGTGCTCCTCTAAAGCGAGGATTTGTTCGAGGTCACGTATGAAACCTAAGGAGTTGGGGGGCCGATAAAGCGCTACCAGCACCACCGTCTGATTATTTACACGGGTTTTAAGTGCTGTGCACTCTAACGCTGCCATTGCAGGTAGCGTAACAGAAGCATGAGCAACAGTGTTTCTGAGCAAAATAGCAGTCCCTCCCCCCTGTCTGCCAATTCTGTCGTTCCGGAAGATTTGGTACCCCTGGAGCTTAAAAGTGTGCTCTTGCTGTAATTTTGTTTCGCAAATGAATGCGACATCAATTTTGCTACGCCGCAGGTAGTTTTCAAGTTCATGTTGCTTCCTGTGGATGCCATCTGCATTCCACAGGAGTGCGCGAGTTAAAGTTATGCCTCCCCTTGAAGTTGCCATTTACTCGAAGAGAGTGGTGACTAAGCATATGATGGCTTCCAGCTTCTCCATGGTATCGTTGCAGCTTTTTAATCTTGCGATTATGGGCCGCAACTTTGGTAATAGTACTGGGAGGTTTAAATACTTGAAGAGGCTGAAAATTTCTTTCAAACCTCCCAGGTCACTGGTGGGTGCCTCTGAGGGCTGGGGTTGTGGAGGGGGACCATTCGGAGGTTGCTCAGGTGCATTTATCCCTCCGGCGGCTCCTGCAAAAGAGGTGCCTTTTTTTACTATGGCCTGGTTGAGTACCAGGAGAGTTCCTGGCTGCTGCGGCCAGTTGGCGGCGATGACGTTCCATTTTGAAGGTCTCGCACCCCCTGTAGCTGGCAGGATGCGCCTCCCCACAGTTCGCACAGTGGGGTACAGTGTCTTCCTTGGCCCTTTTAGGGCAGTCAGCTAGGCGGTGGAGGTCACCGCAAAGGACACACCGGGAGATCATGTGACACATTTTGAATGTATGGCCTAGTTGTTGACAGTTAAAGCATTTTGTTATGTTTTGTAAGGTTTTTAAGACCTCCACGGTGACCATCATATGGCACACTTCTCTTTCCTGTATAAGTTTCTGGTTTCCGGTAGTTCTTTCAAGACTCACCTGATAATTTGGAAGAGGCCTGCCGCGGGACACCATTTGTCGTACCTGAACGCCGGTGTAACCCTTCTGCTCCAGGTCCTCCTGTATGTAGTGTACCTGCAGATCTGCAGGCAGGCGTTTAATTTATCACTGGTCTACAAAAATTAACTTTTTCTCTTTCACAAGAATTAAAATAACAGATTCTAAAAGTATTTTTCGTGCTGAATTCAAATATAATTACAGTTTGTCCGCATCGGGCAGGAGTTTTGTGTGATATTCATTTGAATTGTTATAATATTCTAAAAAATCCGTAACTAGCTATCTAACTCAAAATTATAACTACTGATTCTGACTTAACTAGAAAGTGGTAGATAGTGATTTTAGGGTATATTTTGCATCTGGAACGTCTCTCATTTTAGTCCAACAGTAGTCAGCCAGCATATTGGAACTCCACTTGCCTTGGTACCTCTTCTCTATTGTAGAAATTTGCTGATGAAAATGCTCACCGTGTTCATCGCTGACAGCTCCAAGGTTTTCGGGGAAGAAGTCCAAGTGAGAGTGCAAGAAGTGAATTTTTAAAGACATGTTGCATCCCATAGCTTTATAAGAATGCAGAAGATCAGCCACTATGTCACGATAGTTTTCTGCTTTATGGTTTCCAAGAAAATTGCAACATAAACTTTTGAAAGACTGCCAGGCTGCTCTCTCCAGTGGATTTAACAGTCCCTCGAAATGTTCATCAGCCATTAATGATCGGATTTGTGGTCCTATAAAAACTCCTTCTTTCAATTTAGCATCACTGACTTTGGGGAATTTCGATTTCAAGTACAAGAATCCATCAGAAAGTTTATCCATAGCTTTGACGAAATTTTTCATAACTCCTAACTTAATATGCAATGGGGGTAAAAATATTTTTCAGGATTCACTAAAGGGACACATGCCACATTTTTCTGGCCAGGGAGAAGAGATTCACGTTTTGGCCATGACTTTCTAACGTAGTGAGACTTCTTATCTCTGCTGTCCCACTCGCTCAAAAAACAGCAAAATTTGATGAACCCAAGTTGCAAACCAAGCAATAAAGCAATGACCTTTAAATCACCACAGATATTCCATTCATATTTTCCATATTGTATTTTCTCTAAAATTAGTTTCATATTTTGATATGTCTCTTTCATAGTGGCATGCGCTACTGGTATTGATGGAAGTTCATTGCCAATATGTAGCAGCACAGCCTTCAAACTTACTTTAGAGGAGTCTATGAACAATCGCCACTCATCTGGTCGGTGTTGATGCACAAGAGTTTCCATAAGTGAACAAATATTATTACAAAACACAACACCATATTCTTCAGAGAAGTATTCTTTGAAAACACTATGGCGGCTACGATAACTACTTATTCTTACATCTTTTTGGAGTAAATTCCACCCTTTGAGTCTGGAAGTTAAAACTTCAGCTTGCAGTTTAGACAGATTTAAATCCCGAATCAGGTCATTAAGGTCTTGCTGATTGGGAAAGTATGGTTCTGATGAACAGCTACTGGCTTCATATGTAAGATCATTTCTATTTTCATCTGAATCATTTTGACTTTTAGTTAGGTCAGAATCAGAGTTATCACTTAAGGTTGTATCTACATATACTGGTACGGGGAACTCTTCACTGTGTAAGACAGGTCTCAATGCAGATTTCAAATTCGGATACTTAACTGTATATTTTGTTTTAGATGTGATTCCTTTAATATTTGTCAAACAAAAATAACAGTCAGTTGAATGATCCTTCGGTTCCCTCCAAATCATGGGAATTGCAAATGGCATATGATGTGTACCATTTTTCCACCCAGTCAGCAGTCTAACACACGAAACACAGCATGTATTTGGGGCCCAGCTCTTATCAAAATCACCAACTTGACAGCCAAAGTAAAGATGATAACACTTCTTTACAAGTGGGGTCATATTTCGCCTCTGAGACTTGAAGGTCAGCTCACCACAAATATAGCAGAAATTATCTGCATGATTTACACACTTTCTTGGCATGATGAAAACATTAAGCACTGAAATACAACATGCACAACATACACAATACACTTCTAAACAGAAAGGAAGGAAATATTTCACTAGTGAACAATGTCACAGTCAGCTCAATACTGACACATCACAATGTCACAGGTCACAGGTCTGAGCATGTCTAAACATGAATGAACCTGCACAGTCTTGTTTTGTGGTGCTTCAGCTTGATATTACAAATAATTTCAATAAATACGGCTTGAGTAAAATAGCTACATATGAGGTAAAGGTTCCTATGACAGGTCAAAGAAAACGCTAAAATCATATTTTGAAAAGTAGCTTTCACAGAAAAACTATGCCTGATGGGAAAATTCTGACTACATATCTGAATTCAGGATGAAAAAATGCACTAGATTCACTATTCAGATTTCTTGTGAAAAAATCTTGTCGACCAGTTACAAAACGAAGGGGCTGGTCGCTTCTCGGCGTGAAGCTGTAGCTTTCTACACCGGCGTTCGTCAGGAGCTGCATGGTTGGAATGGCGTCCTGCTTCCTCTGGAGGAAGAGTTTCAGGCAGTCCCTCGTTGTTTGGATTTTGTATGTGCCATTCTGTAGTCTGTTGCGGAGTATTTCGAGGACCTTCACTGCTTGTTTGGTGTCGGGTATTATTATCCGTGGCGGCTTTTGGTTCTCTTGCGTTGCTGTTGGTGTGGCTGCTGATGTGGAGGGGACAGGGTTTGAGGGGCGGGGAGGGGGCGGGTTTTTGTTGGTGGTTTATGCTGGACTATGTTTTTAGGTTTAGGTTTGGGCAGTTGTGGAAAGGGATCTTGTGTAGTTGTTGGCAGTGAGAGGTCCTCTGTGACCTCGCGTTCTGCTGTTTCCAGTGCGGAAAAAGAGTTTTTCAGGGGGAGGGGATGTGGCGGCGTGGACTGCCTCGGTATCCTTTTGTTCACTGTGCGTTGGCCGGGGCGTTCACTGTCCGAATCACTCTCCCGGCCATTGTCAAGGTGCGTTTCTTCCTGTATGAGGCAGTCTTCCACCCCTCGTTCATCCTTACTAATTCTCTTTTCTTCACCGCGTAGTCTTTATAGCAGAACGCGAGGTCCTGCGTAAACTTGTAAAACTTGTCCGAGTCGGCATCCATATTCGTCAATATATTGGTGTAGTAGGTGATCTCGGATTTTATATCGTAAAGTTCTTTCTGTAATTTTTCCAGGGACTTTGCCCTACGCTCTTCCTCCATCGTCGTAGCCTGGTCGATGTCCATTTGCGTCTGCGTCGAGCCGGCGGCCAGTAGTGCTATGGTGGGCTGGACTAGTGGCGGTCCAGCCGGGGTGGCCAAGTCTATAAGTACTGGTGCTAGCGCCTTCGCCTGCGGAGAACTTCGAGACAGCAACATCAGCAGAGAGAGAGAGAACTTCCAGTATCGTCGCAGCAAAGAAGCTGCCGCCGTTGGATTGCGGTTCGAGCATTGCCGTGGAGAAATCCAAAGCTCAGCTAAAGCGCTTGCGCTAAGGCACAAAAACAACAGTTTAGACGAGTAGGGGAGTAAGGCTATAGCGAGCAATCTCTTAGATTAGCTTAAGCGCCTCTTTGAGGTCCGGCCCTCTTCTCCCCGTGCTTCTTAGCGCTCACTAGCTGCTCTTTCTTTCTACTCTTCTCTTTTCCTCTATTTCTATTTAGGTTTAAGGTCCCACTAGGCCCTTACCCCCTTTTTATCTCTTTAATTTTCTAACTCTTTTTAAAAATTTCTAAAAACACTTGCAATGGCTAGGAGTGGCAAGACTGCAACAACTGCCAAAAACTCTGTCTCTCCTTCTCAAACCAAGACAACGAGGAGCAAAACCCTACCTAAAACCAAGACACCTTCTCCTTCCCGCTCCAAGACCACCACACCCTCTCAACCTATTCCTGAGGCTCCTTCAAACCCTTTACCTGCGGCCACACCTGAGCAACCCTCTCCTCCTATACCATCGTCACCAATACCCAGCACCTCGGCCAACACTTCTGACACAGGACCAAACACACACACACCCCCCGTACAAGTCCAGGAACTAACCAAGAAAACTGACATAGCGCCTATATTTGTCAGCAAAAGCCAGGCCACGAAGATCCGCCAAATAAACCAGGACATAGAAAAGACTTGCTCCCTCCAATTTAACTTTACAGTAAACACAGCCCGTAACTCCGGAGACTTTGAGTTTAAGACGTTCTCCTTGAGTGATTACCAGATTTTGGTAAGATACCTCAAGGAAAAAGGCATACAGCATTACTTGCTCACCCAACCCCAGGAAAGAACAGCCCGCTACGTTGTGAAAGGGCTGTATGCCGAGTTCTCCGGAGACGAAATTAAGGAAGACCTGGCACTATGCGGGTTCCAGGCTATTAGAGCCGTACAAATGAGAAGGCGCACTCATGATAGGTCCCCCCTGCCCATGTTCTTAATTGAACTGCAGGACACCCCCGAGAATAGGAAGATCTTAGATCTTAAGTTCCTGGCACATTTCAGAATCCACGTAGAAGAGTATAGGGCGGCCACAACACCTAAGCAATGCTCACGCTGCCAACAATTCTGGCACGTGAAAAGAGACTGTAGGTCCCACACCCCTATCTGCGCAAAATGTACAGGGCTCCACTATTCTGGCACGTGCACCGTTCCACCTCTGGAACGAACATGCGTACTTTGCGGCGCCAAGGGCCATGGTGCAACCTGGCGGGGTTACACCGCCTGGTACGCAGCGTGCAACAAGATGGGTAAACCATCTTCCCGTGCGCAGCCTCCCAAAACCCAAGATCACAGAACGCACCAAACTTACTCACAGGCTGCAGCACCAACGGAGTGGTTCACGAGGAATCGTAAAGGCCGGTCGCGTCCAGCCCCAGTAGAGGAACCCTCCGTGGTTGGGCAACCTCGGGTCGCTCCCGAGGACCGCCCAACGAGAAGCGAGCGACACCCTCGACAACCAGAAACTCTCCCCTCCCAGGCAGGCCCCTCTCAGACAGCTAGGCCTCACCAAGCTGCAAAGTCGCTCCAGCCCCACAAGCAGCGTGATCCCTCAAAGGCGTTGAGATCACTAGTACAAGTACTAGGTATGTCAGCACACAGAGTGCCTCTTCACCTTCTTGAGGATGACCTGCGATTTCTAAGTAGCATCATCACACAACCCGGGACAGACATAATACAGACTGCACACCACATAGCCGAACTAATTCACAGCATTCGCCAATACGGTCATGGGTAATTCCGACACCATTAGAATTATCACCTGGAATTGCAACGGCATTCGAAAAAGAATTAAAGAGCTTGCAGATTTCCTCCAAACGTACTCGATACAAATCGCGTTACTTAATGAAGCACATCTAAAACAAAATCACCGTTTTTCTGTTCCCGGATACCAAGTATATAGAAATGACAGAGGCCGCAGAGGAGGCGGCACGGCCATAGTCATTCAGGCAAACATTAACCATTATAGAATCAACTCCTCTAACTTAATTCGCGCCGAAACCACGGCTATAAAACTGAACATCCACAACACGGATATAGTCATAGCCGCCGTCTACAACCCCCCTGGGGATATAGACACAAGCGACATAAACAAAATAATGAATCTGGGACCCAGAGTACTTGCTGCAGGAGACTATAACTGTAAGCACTACCTCTGGAACTGCGTAAAACCAAACCCACAAGGGACGAAATTACTGAATTTTATAAACAACACCAACTTTCTGATCGCTGGTCCGGATGAACCAACGTTCACTCCGCACATGCCAAATCACGCGCCGGACGTCCTAGATATCGCCCTGCTAAATAACATACCGTTCAACACTGACTTTAAAGTCCTACAGGAGCTTACATCGGACCACCTGCCGGTCTTGATATCAATCAATGCTCCTATCGCGTTTAAACCAGCTACTTTAACACGCAACTATAACCAAGTAGACTGGGAAACATTCAAAGATACGGTAGACTACTACCTGCCAGAGCTGCAAGTAACCTCCGCAGCAGAGCAGGACGTAGCTATAAACAAACTAGAAATGGCAATAAAGATAGCCACCACGGCCTGCGTGCCCTTAAGGCAACAACAGGTTAGAAACGCCAGATTTCCACATGACATAAAGGTGCTACAGAAAGCACGAAACAAAGCCAGACGCAAATGGCAGAAAACAAGAAATATAATACACCGAACTGAATACTACGAAGCCAGGGATTTAGTCAATGAACGCGCACGAACGTTCATCCAAAACCAATGGAACGACACATTGGAAAACCTAAATCCCCAACAAAACACAATATGGCGAATAGCCAAATGCCTAACGCAAACGCGCACAAGTATTCCCCCCCTTCAACACAACAATACTATAGCCGAAACACGCCAGGCAAAGGCTGAAGCTTTTGCGGTCACATTAGAAAATGTGTTCTCCCCCAACCCGGTAATCGGGCAAAACGACTTCACACGAGAATTAGAAGACGAAGCCGAAAACGTAGGCCAAACACAAACACATAACAAACTGCGAAAAACTAACCCAGGCGAAATAGGATGGATTATTAGGCATCTGCCTACCAGAAAAGCGCCGGGACCAGACAAAATACCAAATGTGGTACTAAAGAATCTCCCGCACAGAGCCCTCAAGCTTATAGCGGACATATTTAACTACACGTTACAAAATGGCAGGTTTCCTCCTAGTTGGAAAGAAGCCAAAATACTTCTATTCCCCAAAGCAAACAAAAATCTGGCACTTCCAATAAATTACAGGCCAATTAGCTTATTAAACACCATAAGTAAAGTGCTAGAAAAAGTTATACTCAAAAGAATCAACAAACACATACATAAACATAACATACTTATTCCCGAACAGTTCGGGTTCAGAGCCCAACACTCTACCACACTACAACTACTGCGAATGACTGAGCAAATAACGAATGGCTATAACACGAATAAATCAACAGGCGCCCTTTATTTGGATATAGAACGCGCTTTTGATAAAGTCTGGCACGCGGGACTAATTAAGAAACTAAAAGACTACGCCTTCCCCGATACTGCAAT
Organism: Tenodera sinensis; assembly: GCA_030765045.1. NCBI lineage: Eukaryota > Metazoa > Arthropoda > Insecta > Mantodea > Mantidae > Tenodera > Tenodera sinensis. Next base: position 54,867,502 of record CM060973.1, read on the forward strand.
AGCTCTAATTAGGGATTACCTCACTGAGCGGCGTTTTCGCACTACGGTAGAGGAAGCAGTATCGAGCGTGAAGCAGATTAGAGCCAGTGTCCCACAAGGAAGTTTGTTGGGGCCAACACTATTCAACCTTTACATTAATGACATGCCCAACTTAATAAGAACGGACAAATACATCTACGCAGACGATACTGCCCTAGTAACACAGTCCACCCAACCACGCATTATCCATCAACGGCTCCAAAATGCCTTAAATACGCTTGAGCCCTGGTTCTCCAAATGGAGAATAAAAGTAAACGCACGAAAAACTCAAGCAATAATTTTCACCAAAACAATCCTACATAGGAAGAATCAGCGTGTCCTCCAGCCGCTAATGTACCAAGGCAAAGGAATCGACTGGAAGGACCAAGTGACCTACTTAGGTCTAGTTATGGACCAAGGCCTTACTTGGAGCAAGCACATCTCCAAGATCAGAGCCAAGGCAAACGCTCAGCTAAATAGACTATACCCAATAATCAACATAAATAGCCAACTCAATATAAACATGGGTCTTACTCTATACAAAACACTCCTAAGACCAATAATAACGTACGCAGCCCCGGTATGGGGATATGCTGCCAAAACACACGTAAACAAATTACAAACGCTCCAAAACAGAATTATAAGAATAATAGCGAAACAACCGCCGGTAGCACCGGCCTATCTCTTACACAAAGAGTTAAAACTGCACACCATCGAAGAATTTATAAAAAGCTTAAGCTTTAACGTATACAAGCGTAAAGACAAAAACGGCAATGCCCTAATCCAGCGATTGGGCAACTACGAAACATTGCATAATAAACACAAAAGACCGCTGTCGTTATTCGACAGAACCTTCAGCCTGGGGGATCCCGAAATCGACATTCAAGAATATCTCGAAGCACTAATAAGACTTCCATAGAAGCAACATTATTACCCATGACTTGAGGCACGACTTGACGTTGGCAGTCTAGCAGTCCTTGCACCTAGTCAAGGCGGCCCAAGGGGGACGCAACCCCCAGTAATATTGACACAAGCTAGGAACTTCTGGATGATTTACAAAATAAATTAGCATAAATATAAGCCCAAACAATTTGTGTAAAACTTAAGCACTAAAATACTAAGACGCAGCTGTAGCGCAGACAATATTAAAACAAGTAGGAATACAATTGACTGACGCAACTATTTGCGACACTAATCACTAAACTATTTCTATATATTCTATATACACTAGTGTACATTGACTGACGCATACACATGCGCCCATTAATACAATTCAATAAGACGCACTCCCCTATTGGAGGTCAGATTAAAAACAAAGAATACTATTAAGTTTAAGTCTCTCCAAATTAATTCTGACTATGTCCTCATGTTTCAGGATGTAACACCGCGACGGCGTTTCCATCCGGAAACGAACCTTAATCGTTAACTAATCCCACACCATGCCTTCGCCAGGGCGTAGACAGGGCCTCGGTCATGTTTACGTCCGGCTACCCAATTTCACCCGGCTACGGCCACACGGCCAGCCAACACATATTCTCCTTTGAATCCGCAGGTGCGATTCGCGGTACTGCCGGATATCCTTCCTCGAATTCTCTCCGGTGGAGGTTTTTTTAGTGTGTAGTACCTTCGGGTGAAGCTCACAGTCCCCACTGTGCCTCCCAGTACAGTGGAACTCCATAAATGGATTTTCCCTCCACTCGAAAAAAAAAAAAAAAAATCTGCGACTTGAGGAGGCAGAGTCTGCTTGCTTGTCTAGTGAAGGAGGCTCACCGAGCCCTTCCAGACCAGCAAGCGGGGATGGGCGACCAGCTCCACAACAGTGACTCGGCAAAGACAGACAGACTGACGAGACCGCAGGCCCACATGGCCACATCCAAGGGACCAGACTCCGGTCTGGACCCGGGGTTCGTTGGAACCCCAATAGGTGCGCCGCAAGGCCATAGGCCCTCTGTGGGATGCCGGATGGCACCTGCAATGACAAAGACCCCGAGCACCAACGTACAGGTAAGGCCTGACGCAATGAGTACACCTCACTCCTCTCACTCGAACCCCTCACCTGGCCCACGGGTGAACATAGTCAAGGCGAAAGCCAAGACTCTCACCAGGGCCAAGAATAGGCCAAAGGTCAAAAAGGCAATAGGCCTTGTAAACCAAGGGACAGCGATCCCCATGACACCACCAGCTCCCGTTACCCCTCCTCCAGCACTGCCGGGCATAGATAGCTTTGTAGTGGTACAAAGCCGTAGGAAAAGGTCCTCTGGTTCAAACCCAGAGCGACCCGATCCTTCATCGAGACCTGCAGCGTCTCCCCAGAACCAAGCCGCACAAAAGGAGGGAAGAATCCCGCCTATTGTGTCCGACCCCTTTCCAAATCACATCAAAGTGATGAAAGAATTGAGGGCCAGGTTAAAGGCTGAATTCCAGGCAACAAGGCTCCCTGGACGTGTCGTTATCCGGACCACTTCCTCTGGGGACCACACGGCCGCAAGGGAAGTGCTAAGTGCGTGTGGAATTAAATTCCACGCGTACTCGCTACAGCGACCATACGTGGTTCGTAGAGTCATTAGAGGTCTGGACTCGGAAACAGACCCCCAGGACATCCGTGTTGGCCTGACGGATGAACACGCAATCAAACCGCGGTCCGTTTTACAACTCACCACTACCAGAGAAAAAGAGGGGAAACCCACCAAGGTGCCCCTACCACTATTCCTAGTGGTTGTCGACAAGGAAGGGGAGGGAACCCCAAAGATTGATCAGGTGACTCACCTGTATCACACGCGGGTTACAATTGAGCCCTATCACGGCAGGGAGGGGCCGGCCCAGTGCTATAAATGCCTGGGTTTCCACCACTCCAGCTTTGCCTGTGAGAGGTCGCTCAAGTGCCTGCGATGTGCAGGGGAGCACCTTGTTAAGGAATGCCCGACCCCTATGGAAGAAAGAAAGTGCGCTAACTGCGATGGGAGCCATATAGGTATCTATCGCGGTTGCCCCAAACGACTTGCTATAATGCAAGGTAAGCAGGGCAAAGCTGCATCTGAGGTCAAGAAAGGGGTTTCGTTCGCCAATGCCCTGGCAAGACACGAAAGTGCTCTTGCGCAGGCTGAAGCTACGGAAGAATCCCCTACAAGCCAGGTTCTCCCGAAAATAACGCCAGTCCCGGAAAGCGTCACGCAAAAGGTTGTTGACAAGGAGACTGCACCAACCACCAGCACCGCCCCAAAGGAGAAACGTCCCCCTAAGAAGGGAAAGAAAAAGGCCTCTACGGCAAAACCTACTGCAGGGGAGCAAGCCAGCAATAAAACTGTTGCAAAACTTCTCCCACCACCAGCACCCGCAACTCCTGCTGTGTCCACCAATCAGGAACCAGCAGAGCCCAGCAAAGCTGGCCCGTCCTCCCGGACTGGCCCAGCCAATGACGAGGCAGCAGTGCCTAAACAAAACAACCAGCAACCAACCTTAGGAGACGCATTCGCTTCCGAGGACATGGCTGAGTTTATTCAGCTGTCAACCTGGTTCGCCGACCTAGTTCAGCGTTCCCTCCCGATCTTACGGCGCTGCAGATCAGTCATTGATAATCCCGTGATTTCCGCTGTGGAGAAGCACCTCACGGTGCTTCAAGCGGCCAAGGAACTGTATTCTAACTCCACGAGCTCTTAATGGTGCATAGAACTGCGCGTTCATTTAGAGCTGCGTTCTGGAACGCAAATGGAGTTAGAGACCAGAGACCTGGCCTGTTAGAGTTCGTAGACAGTCACGGGATTGATATCCTGATGGTCTGTGAAACGCACTTGCACGCCGGTGTACAGTTTACCCTGCCAAGTTACGGCGCTCATCGGTCTGATCGGGTCGGCCGACAGGGCGGTGGTACTGCCATTTTCATAAAGAACCATCTCACCCACACTCCTGTTACCATTCCTCCGCTACAACACCTGGAAGCAACCGCCATAAGGCTATCCTTGGGCGGGAACGACCTAGTGCTTGTGGCGGTATATGACCCGCCGGATGGCCGTTTCCATGAAGCGGACATTACGGCTCTCCTGAACCTACACCATAGGGTTTGCATTGCAGGCGACTTCAACGCAAAACACCCAAGCTGGCACAGCCGCACCCAGAACGTTAAGGGCCCGGGACTGTACCGTCTCATTAGCGGGAACCCCGCCCTTCACGCGCACGGGCCGAGAGGTGGAACCCACTACCCGGCACGCGGCGCCGCGGATGTCATTGATTTCGTAATCACCAAAAACTTTCCATTTCACTTGGACCTCTCTGTGATTAACGCTCTGGATTCCGATCACAACCCTGTTGTGGTCGACTCAGACGTTAATCTCACTGCGCTGGGAGTATCGGACTGGGTGGAAGAAGTCGACTGGGACGCTGCCGTCCTTGCCCTTCAAAACTCCGTGGAAGCACGCCCTCGAATAGACTCGATTGAGGCTCTCGAGGAGGCGGCCGCGGGGTTTTCAACCTCAGTCCTAAACGCGGTGCGTGCTCACACACCCCGCATTCCTACCGAAGCACCAAACCCGACATCTATCCCTGTACCACTGAAACGCCTCATTCAAGCAAAGAATGCTGTCAGACGGCTATGGCAGAGATTCCGACATCCTAGGATAGGGGTAATACACCAGAGGTTCAAATCCCTGGTGAGACGACTCCTAAGAAAACACAGGCAAGCAGCTTGGGAAAATACGTTGCGTCACGTAAACCTCCAGGAGAGGAAACCGTGGCGCATCGTCCGAGGCTTGCGGAAAGACAAATCTGTACACCAGCATCCTGTGCATAGCCCTCGGGGAAGACTTGTGTTTGAACCGAGGGAAAAAGCAGAGGCGCTAGCAGACTATCTGGAAACTCAATTCCAGCCCAGGGAAGATCCACAGAACGATGACCATACTGACCTCGTGGAACAGGCGGTAGAAGACTTCTTAGAAGTCGGACCCGCGGGCCACGAGGAGTTCCACATCCCGATAGTTACCCCTCGCGAGGTAACTAACACCATAAAATCCCTAAGAGCCCGAAAATCCCCTGGACAGGACCGTGTAACAGCGGAAATGCTCCAGCACCTTCCCCCTAGTATTCGAGAAACTGTTCCTGTCCCGCCTCGGACCTCTATTGGAGGAAAAAGGTCTCCTACCGGAACACCAGTTTGGTTTTCGTTCTGGCCACTCCACGACTGAGCAACTACTGCGTGTAGCCGAGAAAGCTTCCCTGGCTTACCAGGATAGGGCTAAAACGGTGGCAGTGTTGCTTGACGTGGAAAAGGCATTTTCTACCACCTGGCATGAGGGGCTTGTCTACAAGCTCATACAGCACGAAATCCCCCCTCCATACATTTACTTGGTGGCTAGTTTCCTACAGCAACGTAGCTTCCGGGTGAAGGTGGAGGGATCATTCTCTAGAGAGAGGCCCATTGGCGCAGGAGTCCTTGAGGGCAGTGTACTGTCACCGGCGCTCTTTGTAGCTTACATGGCCGATCTCCCCACGCACCCAAACACACTCATCTGTCAGTATGCGAACGATCTTATGATCTTCGCTACTAACAAGAACCCGCGCTACAGTTACCACCAAGTACAAGCCCATCTCTGTGCCATCAGTAGATGGTGCGAGAACTGGCGTATGTCTATAAACCCGGAGAAAAGCTCTGCGATTCTCCTGGCGAATACGAAAGCCAACCGGCTCCCGCGAGACCTCGTGTTGCGGCGCCGTCGGATCCCCTGGGTCACCACTGCAAAGTATCTCGGGGTCACGCTGGATCGGCGGCTGACGTATAGACATCACGTCAGAGGCAAGGTACTGCAAGGCCATGCTGCTCTCCGGCAGCTATACCCAATTCTCAGTTCCAAAACCATGCCCTTGCGCCTGAAGCTCCAGTTGTACCGTGCGATCATTCCACCTCTGGTTTTGTACGGATGCGAGATCTGGGGAGTGGTGGCGAAATCCACCTTCATCAGACTTCGGGCGTTAAGAATGATCTATGATACTGGCTGGAGATTTCCTGCTCATATCCTCCATGAACATTCCGGCATCCCGTACATTGTCGACGTGATTAAAACTCGCGCTCGCACAATGTACAACAAACTCCAGAACCACCCTAACCCTCTGGTGAATACTCTGGGTGAATATGACCAGAGCCAGCCGCGCCGACTACCATCCAAAAGACTACCAAAGGACATCTTAAGTCCGGCGGTATAATCTCAAAGATGGAAAAAGCGACAATATAATCTGTATCCAAAACAGAGAAAATACCTTTTCAGTTCACCTCTCAGTGAGTGACTGATGGCCAGAACCCTGGTGGGAATTAGCGCGTCACCTGATTGGTCAAACAATCAGAAGCCGCGCGCTGCCAGCTCGTGGACAAATCCCACCCACCCGATCCCTGTAGCTATAAAAACCCCTGATCCCAAATAATGTTTCCCAGAAGTCAAAAATCCCCGTAGAGATAACACCAATACTCATTGCGCAGGTTAAGCCGTACGACGGCTCGGTACTGCGGACAAGACACTCGGGCGGGGGCAATCACTATCCCCCGTTCGACCCGAACTGCCTCTGGAGCCCTCTCGCTCGATGAGCGCGGAGCAGGCAGAGCGGTCGCGTCTAAGTAAACGGCAGTAGGGAGCGAGAGTGATTCTGAGCGCGGCAACTGGCCCGCCAACAACCGGCTAACCTACGCGGTCAGCGCCGTGGCGTAGCACTACACTTTGCCCGAAGTAAACCCGGGAGGAATCAAAGTGTAGTGCTTTACGCAACCGTGCCAGTGCACTGGCAGTGCAATTCCCGTGTTACACCCGGGAGGGTAGTGTACAATTTTTCCCCGTGTTACACCCGGGAGGAGATAGTGGTGCTAACTAAGGTATTAATTTTAATCAGTGATAATTTTAGTGTCAGTGTTTCTCTTTTTATTTTTATTTATTTATGTACTGTGACAGTGACACGCTTTTAGCGAGTGTTTTTAGTATATTAAGTCCGCGTGGGGCACGCTCAGCGTTCCCCCGCGCTCAGCGTCCGCCTCAGCACTTCCTACTACATCGACGGCCGGCAACGAACTGGGCGAGAGGGGCGCGCTAGCACCAGTACTTATAGACTTGGCCACCCCGGCTGGACCGCCACTAGTCCAGCCCACCACAGCACTACTGGCCGCCGGCTCGACGCAGGCGCAAATGGACATCAACCAGGCTACGACGATGGAGAAAGAGCGTAGGGCAAAGTCCCTGCAAAAATTACAGAAAGAAGTTGACGATATAAAATCCGAGATCAACTACTACACCAATATATGTACGAATATGGATGCCGACTCGGACAAGTTTTACAAGTTTACGCAGGACCTCGCGTTCTGCTATAAAGACTACGCGGTGAAGAAAAGAGAATTAGTACGGATGAACGAGGGGTGGAACCCCTCCGAAGGAGTGTCGCCTTGCCGTGGCGGAGGGGCTCAGTACCTGATCCAGACGGCCTACTAAGTGTATCTTTGTGACCACTGGTAGGCAAGAGGTGAGGGGAAGCTAAGAACATTCCAACGGGTAGATGAGGCTCGTTAGTCTTGGTCGACAACTCATCTAGGAGAAGAGGACTCCGAAATCAAACTCCCCCAGGGGCTCCTACTATGGTAGGTACGGGTTTGGCGTACCCGGGGCCCCAAGCCATACTCTCGAATGGGTTCCTCCAAGAGGTGAGAGGGCATATGCCAAACGCCCAATCAACTTTGGTCCACTTTTGTGTTTGACCTCCCACCTGTTACCTCCCTGTACACAGTCTGATGGATAACCTACGCGCGGGTCGTCGGAGAATGGGGTGACGCAAGGGGTGACTGGGTAATCGCGTAAGTCCCAGCCCCTGGTTATCATGTAGGATCTGTGTGCGTATCCGCTGATAAAGGTCAGTCCCGGGGAGGCGCCATTGCATGAGCTGATGCACTCCTGAAGGCGATTGGGTCCCTCTGTCTATACATTGGGAGGTGAGACCCTAGGGTGAGCAAGGTCCAGGCCAGGACTCTCACCTAAGCCGGGGTGGCGCCCAGGATGTGAGCATGCCATCGGAGACATTTGCAATGGTGGAGGATGACATCGCCATGAGTTCACAAAAAACTCACAACAACAAAAAATTTTAAAGTTTGTGTAAAGGAAGTAGCTGAGTCGAGTGGTCCTCGCTACTTAGTAATATCAAGAACTGAGGGAGACAAGAAATTTTTATCGGTAAGCCCGTTTACAATTCAAAAGGGTTTGGATAACATTGCTGGTCCAGTAAAATCATGCACTAGATCTCGCAATGGAACGCTCCTGGTTGAAGCACATTCAGCTACCCAGGCAGCTAAGATATTGAAAGCGAACATGCTAGCAAGTTATCCAGTACGCGTCGAGATGCACAGAACCTTGAACTCCTTGCGCGGTGTGATAAACACCCGTGCATTGGAAGGATTATCCAATGAGGAGATTCAAGAGAATCTGGCGGAACAAGGCGTCATACACGTTTACCGGGTTCAACGTAAAGAAGGTGGTGAGTTAAAGCCAACTAATACCCTGTTCCTGACCTTTGATCGGGTAGATCTCCCGCAAAGGATTAAGGCAGGGTATGAATCCATCGAAGTTAGGCCGTTCATCCCGAACCCACTCAGGTGTTTTAAGTGCCAGCGCTTTGGACATACAAGTGAGCTTTGTAAGGGACTAGCTACATGCCCTCAATGTGGAGATGAATCCCACGATGGTGCATGTACTACAGCTCCTACATGTGTGAACTGCAGAGGTGAACATCCATCTAGTTCCCGAGACTGCCCCCGCTTTGTAGAGGAAAGAGCGATCCAAGAGATACGGGTTAAAGAGAAGGTGCCCTTCTCAGAGGCCCGGAAGCTCTTGCGTCTACGCCAACCCTCTGTTCCCAGATCCGGAACCTATAGCTCAGTTGCAGCTAAAGCGGTAGCGAGCAGAGAGATTGCAACTCAGACCAGCGATTTCAATGGGGCAACAATTTCTGAAAAAACACTTGTTGCCCGTAGCTCTATACCAAAGCCTTCAACATCAGCGCGCACATCTGTATCAACGTGTACAAAATCTGTTGGTGAAAAAAATTCAACTGTTCGATCACCAACGAAAATGCCAAACTCGACACAGAAGACTAGCAAACCCGTTAATTACAATGGCTCGCCGATAAAGTTTAAAAAGAACTACCCAAAGAACGATTTCCTCAAGGAACATAAGGCTCACCCCAGTACATCAAAGGGGTATAAGAGTCCAAGGAGATCTCCTCGAAGATCCTCTTCTGGGGAATCTTCAGGGGTGGACTCAGACCGGCGTCTTTCATCTTCGCCGGTCCCCATTAGCAAGCGGTTCGAGACACTCTAGTGACCACTTCCCATGTCTTATTAGTCTCTTGACGCAACATACATACTCCACACGTATGCCCAGGTGGCGTTTGGACCATGCCAACTGGAACCTTTACACCCAGTTGGCTGTCTTTACCTACAACGAGCACGACTCAGTGAAAAATTTGGCGCAGCATCTCACGGCGACGATTCTCTCTGCTGCTGAACCATCGATTCCGCGGACGACTACACACCCCCGTCGATTTCCCGTCCCCTGGTGGACGGAAGAATGTCGGAATGCCATTCGTGCTCGAAGGCGTGCACTTAGGGTTTTCCAACGTCACCCTACTTTGGAAAACCTAATCGAATACAAGAAAATGCGCGCCAGGTCCAGACAAGTCATTAAGGATAGCAAAAAGTCATCATGGAGCAAATTTGTAGCTTCATTTAACCGACACACACCTTCCTCGGTTGTGTGGGATAGATTAAGGCGTGTTGCAGCTAAAACGACCCAAATACCAATAGCGGGACTAAAAACAGCCACAGGAGCTGTTGTTGATTCATTTGAAGTGGCCAATACCTTTGGCAGTGCTTTCGCACAAGTGTCTAGCTCGGAAAACTATTCCCCTGAGTTCCTTCCATTTAAAACTCAGGTGGAATCTCAAGGCTTCACGTTTCGTTCTAGAAACGTAGAAGATTACAATCGCCTTTTCACCATGGCGGAGCTGGAGTATTCCCTGAAATCTTCACGATGTTCAGCACCAGGACCGGACGGTATTCATGTACAAATGTTACAACAGCTCTCTCCTGAAGGTAAGGCATTCCTGCTCGAGGTCTATAATCGTGTTTGGGTTGACAATATACTCCCAGAAAATTGGCGGGAGGCCACCGTTATTCCCATCTTGAAGGCTGGGAAGGACCGTCATCTTCCCTCCAGCTATCGTCCTATTTCCCTCACCAGTTGCGTTTGCAAGGTGATGGAACGCATGATCAATGGACGATTGGTATGGTGGTTAGAAAGTCGTAACCTACTGACTAACATCCAGTGTGGTTTTCGACGACGCCGTTCAACCGCTGACCATCTTGTGTCAATATCGACACAGATAATGGACGGCTTTATGAAGAACTGTCAAACCGTTGGCATATTTTTCGATCTTCAGAAGGCTTATGATACGTGCTGGCGAGCAGGGATTCTACGTTCCCTGTATGCCTGGAACATACGTGGACGCCTACCACTTTTCATTCAGGAGTTTATGAAGGACCGCTTTTTCCGAGTAAGGGTCGGCTCGGTTTTTTCTAATTCTTTTGTTCAGGAGGAGGGAGTACCTCAGGGTTCGGTGCCAAGTGTCACGCTCTTTGCTATAGCTATTAACTCCATCTGGAAATGTGTTCCACCTGGAGTTTCGTCATGCCTATTCGTAGACGACTTCGCTGTCTATTGCACTTCTCAGCGCACGGCGTTCTTACAACGGCGCCTGCAGCAATGTTTGGACAACCTTAGAGAATGGAGCATGAAAAACGGCTTCCGTTTCTCAACTGAGAAGTCAATCTGCGTTAATTTCTGGCGCCGTAGGAGACGATTACCACCTTCGCTCCGATTTGGTCCAGATTCACTTCCCTTCGCAGAAGAGACACGCTTCCTGGGTTTGACCTTGGACAGGAAGCTTAGTTGGTCGTCGCATATTGCACAGTTAAGAGCACGATGTGACCGGTCCCTAAATATTATGCGAGTACTGAATGGCAAATCGTGGGGAGCGGATCGGACAATTTTGTTGCGAATATATCGCGCATTGGTCCGATCCAAGCTAGACTATGGGTGTATTGTTTCTTCGTCAGCACGACCATCTGTGCTGAGAAGATTAGACGTGGTCCATAATAGGGGCATCCGCATTGCAAAAGGAGCTTTTCCAACATGCCCAGTGGTGAGCCTTTATGCCGAATCCGCAGAACCTCCTCTGCAATATCGCCGTGAGATTCTCTTGGCAAATTATGGTTGTGCGCTTAGATGTATGCCTAAGCACCCAACGTTCGCTTCTTTTTTCACCACCACGCTAAGAGAACGATATAGAAATAGCACCATTAATCCTAAGCCTGCGGGGTTCCGTTTCCAAGAGCTCCTAGTGAAGCTTGGAGTGGAACTGCCTGTGATGTTTGCCAAGGGCGAGAGACTTTACCCCCCTTGGCTATCTGGTACGCCCCATGTAGATCTTGGGATGACCGTACACCAGAAGTCCACGATGCCTATTTCAAGTATCCGCACGTGTTTCTTGGAATTTTTGTCAGGCTACACTGACCGTCGATATATTTACACCGATGGGTCAAAGGGCTCCAACGGTGTTGGATGTGCTTATGTTTATGAAACCGAACCATATACATTCGGTTTTCCAAATAGCACCTCCATTTTTACTGCAGAGCTTTATGCAATTTATCGAGTCGTTTTGTATGTTCGCCGTCGTAAATTAGGTGACTGCCTGATTTTGAGCGATTCCCTTAGTGCACTGCAGAGCCTTTGTCAGTTGTACAACCACCACCCTATTGTACAACGTATCCAGGATGCCCTCCATGTTTTACACGCTTCTGGCGTTGACGTGGTGTGTGCATGGATTCCTGGTCACGTAGGTTTGCCGGGGAATGAAATGGCAGATTTAGCAGCAAAGACGGCAACTACAGAACCCAGTATTACCATCTCACGTGTTACTTCGGAAGACTTTAGGCTTGAAGTGCGGAGAGCGGTGCTGTCGTCCTGGCACGACGAGTGGTCAGCTCTCCGCGGTAATAAGCTTAGAGAAGTGAAAGAACTTCCGATAAACTGGGTAACTTCCTGTCGCACATCTCGTCGCGAGGAGGTTAGTTTGGCTCGATTAAGAATAGGGCACTGCAATTTTTCGCATGGTTACCTATATAAAAGGGACCCTGCGCCCCTATGTCCGCTGTGTGACAACCTTTTGTCAGTTCGCCACGTGTTGCTAGAGTGCTGCTCTCTAGCGCACCTTCGGGATTCTCTGCAGCTGCCTGCCAGACTTGCAGAGGTCCTAGCGGACGACAAAACAGCGGTGGATAGAGTTTTTAATTTTTTAGCGGAGTGCAATATCAATTTGAGGATTTAAATTTTTTTAATTATCTGTTTCTGCTTTTGGACGCATTTATCCCCTTGTTTCATATCTGGCTATTGCCACTGCCTTTTGCCTTTGTAAACTTTTCTTGTTGCTAGTATTTTTATTTTTTGAATGAAATTTATGTCTGGCTATTGCCAGGAATCTTTTAAGGGCGCTGATGACCTAGAAGTTGAGCGCCCTTAAACCAAACCAAACAAAGAGGGGTGGAAGACTACCTCATACAGGAAGAAACGCACCTGTGACAATGGCCGGGAGAGTGATTCGGACAGTGAACGCCCCGGCCAACACACAGTGAACAAAAGGATCCCGAGGCAGTCCACGCCGCCACATCCCCTCACCCTGAAAAACTCTTTTTCCGCACTGGAAACAGCAGAACGCGAGGTCACAGAGGACCTCTCACTGCCAACAACTACACAAGATCCCTTTCCACAACTGCCCAAACCTAAACCTAAAAACATAGTCCAGCATAAACCACCAACAAAAACCCGCCGCCTCCCCGCTCCTCAAACCCTGTCCCCTCCACCTCAACAGCCACAACAACAGCAACGCAAGAGAACCAAAAGCCGCCACGGATAATAATACCCGACACCAAACAAGCAGTGAAGGTCCTCGAAATACTCCGCAACAGACTACAGAATGGCACATACAAAATCCAAACAAGGAGGGACTGCCTGAAACTCTTCCTCCAGAGGAAGCAGGACGCCATTCCAACCATGCAGCTCCTGACGAACGCCGGTGTAGAAAGCTACAGCTTCACGCCGAGAAGCGACCAGCCCCTTCGTTTTGTAATTAAACGCCAGCCGTCAGATCTGCAGGTACACTACATACAGGAGGACCTGGAGCAGAAGGGTTACACCGGCGTTCAGGTACGACAAATGGTGTCCCGCGGCAGGCCTCTTCCAAATTATCAGGTGAGTCTTGAAAGAACTACCGGAAACCAGAAACTTATACAGGAAAGAGAAGTGTGCCATATGATGGTCACCGTGGAGGTCTTAAAAACCTTCCAAAACATAGCACAATGCTTTAACTGTCAACAACTAGGCCATACATTCAAAATGTGTCACATTACCTCCCGGTGTGTCCCTTGCGGTGATCTCCACCGCCTAGCTGACTGCCCTAAAAGGGCCAAGAAAGACGCTGTACCCCACTGTGCGAACTGTGGGGAGGCGCATCCTGCCAGCTACAGGGGGTGCGAGACCTTCAAACTGGAACGTCATCGCCGCCAACTGGCCGCCGCAGCCAGGAACTCTCCTGGTACTCAACCAGGGCCACGACCCATCCTCAACCAGGCCATAGTCAAAAAAGGCACCTCTTTTGCAGGAGCAACCGGAGGGATATATGTACCTGAGCAACCTCCGAATGGTCCCCCTCCACAACCCCAGCCCTCAGAGGCACCCACCAGTGACCTGGGAGGTTTGAAAGAAATTTTCAGCCTCTTCAAGGATTTAAACCTCCCAGTACTATTACCAAAGTTGCGGCCCATAATCGCAAGATTAAAAAGCTGCAACGATACCATGGAGAAGCTGGAAGCCATCATATGCTTAGTCACCACTCTCTTCGAGTAAATGGCAACTTCTAGGGGAGGCATAACTTTAACTCGCGCACTCCTGTGGAATGTAGATGACATCCACAGGAAGCAACACGAACTTGAAAACTACCTGCGGCGTAACAAAATTGATGTCGCATTCATTTGCGAAACAAAATTACAGCAAGAGCACACTTTTAAGCTCCAGGGGTACCAAATCTTCCGGAACGACAGAATTGGCAGACAGGGGGGAGGGACTGCTATTTTGCTCAGAAACACTGTTGCTCATGCTTCTGTTACGCTACCTGCAATGGCAGCGTTAGAGTGCACAGCACTTAAAACCCGTGTAAATAATCAGACGGTGATGCTGGTAGCGCTTTATCGGCCCCCAACTCCTGAGGTTTCATACGTGACCTCGAACAAATCCTCGTTATAATTGCAGGAGATTTCAACGCTCGGCACCCCTGGTGGTTTTCACGCCGGGCAAACGCGGCTGGAAATCTCCTGGTTGAACTTATAACAGATAATGACGACTTAGAGGTACACCTTCCCCCAGATCCTACATTTTGGCACAGATCGGGGCACTTTGACCCCGAAATTTTGGACTTCGTACTAACAAAACATGCGACACCTTTAATTAATTTTACAGTGTATCACACCTTGACCTCTGACCACCTTCCCGTGCATTTCGATATACAGGGTGGCATTCCAGCCGGTGCCTCTGGGCCTCGAAGGAGGGCTGAGACCGACTGGAATAAGTTCACCACGGAAATGCACAGGATGGCGCAACCCAGGCTGTCATACTATAGCGAGGCAGACATAGATGTCGCCATTGAAAACTTCACTGCCTCGCTACACACAGCCAAGAGAAGCGCTACCACTTACACCACAAGACCACCCGGGTTTTGCACGTACCCCGAGGTAGAGCAACTCATTGCGCGGAGACGACGTTTGACAAGACTATGGCGGTACACCCAACAGCCTGAGTATAAAGTGCTAGCAAAATGGCTACGCAACATCATTCGGCATCAAATTAAAATCAACAAAACTGAACAGTGGGAAAACAAAATGCTGAGTACCACCCATTCGGACTCTTCCTTGTGGAAATTATTAAAGGCATTTAAAGTCTCCACGAACGTCAACTCCGCAACTGAGGCGCTGCACACTCATGGTGGCCTGCACTTCTCCGAAGAGGAGAAAGCCGAGGTCTTCGCTGACTGTCTTGAAGATAGATTCAGCGAAAACCCAGTTACCAACCGCGATATAGAACGGGAGGTACAGACATGGGTACAAACCTGGGTGGCGCAGAAGCAAGAACAACAACTACCCATCATAACACCGCAGGAAGTTTACAAGCGCATTAGGAAATTACCTAATGGGAAAGCTGCCGGCCCAGACAAAGTGACTAATGAGGAACTTAAGCATCTCCCGAGAAAAGCCCTGGCGCAACTGACTAAAATATTTAACGCCTGTCTGCAGCAAGGCTATTTCCCCTCTACCTGGAAACGAGCCAAGGTAATTATGCTCCCAAAGCAAGGAAAAAGCACCAGGCAACCGCAAAACTACCTCCCCATTAGTCTTTTGTCTACTATTGGTAAATTGCTCGATAAACTTATACTTTTTCGACTTCAAAAACAAGTTTCGGAATCTCGTGAACTCTCAAATTCACAGTTTGGTTTTCGAAAAGGACATTCTACTGACTTACAGCTTCTCAGACTAACTGATGACGTAACAGAGCAATTTAGCAATGGGGCTTCAACGTTGGCGCTATTTCTGGACGTAGAAGCCGCATTCGACCGGTGCTGACACAATGGCCTTATTTACAAACTGCACCACAATTTCCCGGCTCTTCAAAATTATCTATATTTGCTGCACAATTTTTTAGAAAAACGGAAATTTTACGTCCAAGTGGGCCGCTCCTCCTCACGGGAGAGAGTGATGCGGGCTGGCGTCCCACAAGGGGCAATCATGTCTCCCTTTTTGTACATATTATTCACCAACGATTTCCCAGTGGACGCCAGATGTAAGGTCGCCATGTACGCCGACAACACTGCAATATACAACCACCATAGAAACTCTCGTTTCGGCCTTGCAGAAATGCAACGTTATGTTAACAACTTCCTTTCATGGCAACATGACTGGAAAATCAAAATTAATCCCAACAAATGCCAGCTGATTCATTTCTCTAAGCGGCATCACACTTTGGCAATGGACCTAACGGTCGGTGGTCAGGTATTGCATTGCCGTCGACAAGTTAAATACTTAGGGGTTACCTTGGACCGCACAATGTGCTGGTCCACCCACATAAAAAATAGCGCCAACAAAGGCAGACAGCGGCTAAAGTTATGCGCCCCCATCTTTCGCAGCAAACAGCTGCAATTGAAGTCCAAACTCGTCCTGTATAAAGCTTTCATCCTTTCGGTGGTTCTATACGCGTGTGTGGCCTGGGCAAACGCCTCAAAGACCGCCCTGAAGACTATCCAAACCCTCCAAAACCTCTCCCTCCAGAAAATCCTCTCTGCTCCCATCCTAACCACTAACCGAACCCTTCACCAGGAAACCCAGATCCCTTCCATTCCCGAGGCCATAACAAAAAGAGCCATTGTTGCGTGGGCGCGCATCAGGAATCACCAAAATGACGTGATTGCTAATATTGGCAAGGGCGAGCCAAAGCATCGTAAGCATGCTAGAATTAAAATGTTCTAAACATTGCATGGCTCGCCGACTGATCCGCGTCCATACAAACCAGGCCCTAGGCCACACACTACGGAAGAGGTCTGTGCCTCGGAAACGCCGCAGGAGCTACAACCTGGTCCGCACAGGGAAACTGCGGAAAAACTGTACATAGTGAAGTGTATATAGTGCAGTGTGTGTAAATATGTATATACGAACGTGTGTGTGTGTGCGTGTGATGGGACATATGTGTGGTATGCCCATGAGTGAGTGCGTGTATGTATCCGTGTATATAAATTTAAAAAACTATCAAAAACGGACAAACTCAAAAAAACTGAGAATACGCCCAAAAACTGTTCTCGGTGGGCTAAAGCTGCCCACTGTATGGGTTTTTAAAGAAATAATAGCTAACATGAATTCACATGTAAATATTGTAAAGATTATAATTAATGTTAATTTTAGCCTGTAAGCCGGGCCCTTCTGTACCGGCACCAGGCAAATGTTTTTCCTTCAATAAAATAAGTTCAAGTTCAAGTTCCCCTCGCCCAGTTCGTTGCCGGCCGTCGATGTAGTAGGAAGTGCTGCGGCGGACGCCATTCCTCATATGCGCGGGGAAACGCTGTGCGTGCCCCACGCGGACTTAATATACTAAAAACACTCGCTAAAAGCGTGTCACTGTCACAGTACATAAATAAATAAAAATAAAAAAGAGAAACACTGACACTAAAATTATCACTGATTAAAATTAACACTTTAGTTAGCACCACTATCTCCTCCCGGGTGTAACACGGGGAAAAAATGTACACTATCCTCCGGGGTGTAACACGGGAATTGCACTGCCAGTGCACCGGCACGGTTGCGTAAAGCACTACACTTTGATTCCTCCCGGGTTTACTTCGGGCAAAGTGTAGTGCTACGCCACGGCGCTGACCGCGTAGGTTAGCCGGTTGTTGGCGGGCCGGTTGCCGCGCTCAGAATCACTCGCGCTCCGTACTGACGTTTACTTAGATGCGACCGTTCTGCCTGCTCCGCGCTCATGAACCTGAACCATCATGACATTCTATCTACAGAGGAGCAATGGCACCCAAAGCAACTAGAATAGAGAGGTAGGCCCACGGTAGGCCATTCCGGCGAATCACGCTGCTATTGGCTGTCGCTCATTACGTCATCAGGAATACTAGTTTACCGCGATAGTTAAAGCACTGCATTGGTTTGTGGCATTGCCTAGTATAAAACGTCGCATAAATGTAAAAATAGACGGAAAGTTTCATTAAGCGTAAAGAAATAACAAGTCCTGCGTGCTACAATAACATTTTCCTTCTGTCATAGCACATATATCAGCACGAGATCGCCGATGTGAAGACAGGGTGGTACGAAAGAGAGCATTATGTCATTTATCAGCTTTATCCCCAAAGAAATCTAAAGTTGAACAGTCAACAAAATGTTAATATCATAGGTCGTATAAATTAAAGAATTATAATCTGGTTAGAATCACATTATTATTATTATTATTATTATTATTATTATTATTATTATTATTATTATTATTATTATTATTATTATTATTATTATTATTATTATTATTATTATTATTATTATTATTATTATTATTATTATTATTATTATTATTATTATTATTATTATTATTATTATTATTATTATTATTATTATTATTATTATTATTATTATTATTATTATTATTATTATTATTATTATTATTATTATTATTATTATTATTATTATTATTATTATTATTATTATTATTATTATTATTATTATTATTATAATTATTATAATTATTATAATTATTATAATTATTATTAGTATTATTATTATTATTATTATTATTATTATTATTATTATTATTATTATGATCATCATCATCATCATTATTATTATTATTGTTGTTGTTGTTATTATTATTTAAATATCGTCGTAATTATCTTTATCATTATACTTAGACAATGTCTCTAATCCTCAAATGTATAAAACAAATTCGAAATTAATTACATACAGAAATACTGTCTTAAGAATACGTATATTTATTAACTACCAGCTCATTGTCCTTGCTGGTACTTGCCACAGCAGTCTCCCATGTACCTCCATGCCAATTTGGAATCTTTGTGAAGGCACAGGATCGCTTTTTAATTCTCTTCTTAATGCCAATCCTAGAAGCTCGTGTTTTAAATCCCGTTCGTAATCTTCGGGAAGGAAATGAACTGAATAAATTCTTGCATTACTGAAATTAATTGGATCAGCCCTTTTACACCGATACACCCATTAACGCTGAAATATTACATTCTTAGGAAATTTATAATAAACTACATCCGTAGTTTTATATGAAGCATATTTACACGCAGCAACAGAGCAATGGTTTCTACTTTACTCATTGTACTACAGAAGGTCCACCATCAGGAATAGATACTGGATAACTGCATTGTGTTGTTTATTTTAACAGATAGGCCTGGGATTGGGATATTAATGTGTTTCATGTTGTAAAAGTACTCTTATTTCACTTGGTCCCGTGTATGCCGAGCCTCGCGTGTATTCCCAATGACGTCACACTGCTCCGATACTGTTTGCGCGGGAAGGCGATTCTGGCCTGCCCAATAGCACCTATACTAACGTACGGTTCACCAGTCTGGGAGCAGGCACTAGAAAGGAAAAAGAATATACAGATACTTCAGAGAACCCAGAGAATAATTAATATCAAAATTGCCAAAGCATACAGAACCATATCTTTTGAAGCGTCATGTGTAGTAGCCGGAGTGAAGCCTACTATATTAAAATTACGCTTTTTGTGCTTACTTATGATTAAAGTTGCACAGACATAGGCCTGTTAGTCGTTATGGTACTTGCTAATGTTAGTGTTAGCGTAACATGGTGTATACCTGCAAGTCGTTAGTATCAGCTATTAGTTAGTGATTAAATTCATGCTAGAGTTCTACTTCGTCTGCCTGAGACAGGCAGGTCTTGTCGCGTCTTCGTTAATCATAGATTCGCCTGGTCGTCGGAGTGTCCTACTCTATCATACGGTGGCCCGCTTCACCGCGCACGTAGGACACTGGTGGGAGGCTCTAGTTCTCCCGGTCCGCCTCGGCAGTCGCCGAGGGCTTGTAGGGCTCTGCTCCGCAGGAAGTTGTTTTTTTTTTTTTTTTTTTTTTTTGTAGTGGGGAAAAAGGCTACTTACGCCCTAACCGCATGCGAGCATGCAAGTGTAAGACTCCTACCCGGGCTTCGAACCCGGGCAGCCTACTCACTAAAAAACCCCACCTGAAGTTCAGAGGTCGAAACCTCGGTGTTGCAGTACCGCAATATTGCACCTGCGCATTCTATGGTGAAGATGAAAACTGCTTGCCAGAGGCAGTAGCAGCGTGGCGATGCTGAAGGCCAGGAGACACTCATGACCTAAGCCCTGAGAGCCCCCTGGTAGCAGTCATTGGTGATAATGGTGAGTGGTGTGCTCTGATTCGTGTGGTGGAATGAAATGGTCATGATTAGTGAATGAATGATGATGGCTGAATCCTGGAGTGAATCAATCGGGGTATGCCGTGCACTTCATCGCACGACACAGCTCCGTGCAGGGGCGGCCATCATGGATATGGAAGCCCCTTGCGTTGGCTCTTGAAGATAGAAACTGCGGTGGTTGTTGTTGAGCTTGTGGTGGCTCCTTAGTGCGGCGAGTCTGTGTTGCGACCTCCCTGGTGGTGGTCGTGTTGGTAGTTGGGATCTCGAGCCGGCTAAGCGTCTGCTTAATTGGCTCGAGAGCCTCAGCGACGTTCCTCTGGATTGTGCCACATGCTGCGGCGGAGATTGTGGCGAGTGTCTCCTCAATAACAGCCAGGCTGGTGCTGACGTTCAGTAACTCCGCGTGGATGTCCTGAATCGCATCCCGTAACTCCTGGCTGACTGCGGGGACTGGTGATGCTACCGACGGTGTTGTAGTCACTGGAGCTGGTTGAGTTGTGCTGGTGGTTAGTGGTGCTGGTCGTTGGTGCTCGCGTTGTTGTGGAGGTGTGCTGCTCCGTTGTGAAGTTCTGCGTGGATGGAGAGGGCACTGTGCCTGGCCTGTATAATGGCCGAAGCCATTGCAGGTGGAACAGTACCGGTGGCGGTGTCTAAGGTCGTGACCCTTGCACTTCGCTGTTAATACCCGGGCACCGCGGGCTAGCGGAGCAGTCTCGGCCTGGTGGCCGAACTGGCAGCAGCGGCGACATGGGACCAGGCGATCCGTTCTACTGGCCTCAATGCGCAGGCGTTGCCCTAACAAGGACAGCCCCGCCGTCAAGGCAGCTTCCCGATCAGCCTGGTCCGCAAACTCCAGCCTTACCATTATGGTAGGGCCGCGGCCGGTGTGAATTCTCGTGGCCCTGACGCTGGACTGCCATAGTTGCCTGGCGGCGGACAGCAGGTAGCGGCACGGAAAGTTCCGTGGAACTCCGCACACTACTGCACTATGCCGCCAGGAGCAAGCTGTGGGTAGCGGTGGCGGTGCTGGGTTGGCGGCGGCGTGTGCGCTGGCTCCGCCGCGACTGCTCGTGGCGGAGGCCCAGCCACGACTGGTGAGACTGGGCGGTTGGCTGGTAGCGGCGGTCGCTCTGACTTGGCGCGCTCTGGCGGCGAATGCGGCAAAGTTGTCTGCGGCGTGTCGGCACGCGCCAAGACCGAAGTCTTTTGTGCGGCTTTTGTGCTGGTCTTTGCCGTTTTCTTTCTTCCCATGTTGACGTTCTGGTTGAGCTGTGGGGGTTTCACTTAAGAAAATCCTCAAAACAGCGTGACTGTAGAGGTCTTTTTTTTTTTTTTTTTAAGGTGGAGGGGAAAAATCTTGTTGATATACCCCATGGTACTGTGGGAGTCGGCATTGAAGATGGCCATACCCACCAAAAAAACCCATCCACCGGATTAGGAAGGTGAAATCCTGCTGCGGTACCGCCTGTAGCACCCGCGCATTCAGTTGTGAAAGATAGAGCTGGTTCGCATAACGTAACCAGAAGGAGTAGGTTAGGAGTTTGGAGACGAGCTTGACCGAGGCCCAGCTTGCCCCCTAGCGGAGTCCTAGATGGTTTAGAAGGAATCGTTTGTGATTGTTGTCAGGAATCAGGGTGCTATGTTGCTTGGCGTCTATACGCCGCGTCTTGTTCCTGCGCCTCAGAATTCTGGGAGGGTGTCGATACCCTGCATGCTGCATCCCTGAAACAATCTAAATATACATGTACATACACTAAGGAAAAAGAAAGTGCATACAATTAGTCTCTTAGATTAATAGTAATTTGCGCGCTAGTGGCGTCGTCAGTCTACAGTAAATTATTGTTGTTACGCTCCACCATACGGCGTCGTCTGCAACTAAATACCTAGAGTATTGTTATACCATCCAGCATCGTCAATTTGGTGAATGCATATCCGTAGCATCGCCTGGTCGTCTGGAGTGCACACTTGGCGGGCAGTCTGCCTGAAATGCAGGTGCGAGCCAGTGCCACTCCCAAGGGGGCCCTCATCCCCCTGGGTCCGCCTTATAAATAAGGACTTGAGGGTTATTACCTGACTAAAGAGAGTATGTGTGTAGGTATGAGTGGGTGTGTGTGAGAGAGAGAGAGAGAGAGAGAGAGAGAGAGAGAGAGTGATGCACAGTTCACATGTGAATAACATCGGGGTAATTTACTAGGTTGTTCAGATATTGTTGCATGTCAACATCTGGCTCCCTGAGACCAATAGTTCTCTGGAATAGAGATAGTAGCCTTGCATGTTTGTCGTGCGTTATATCATAATTTCCTAGTTTTTGAATTAATTCGTTGTGGTTTTTGTTTTTCTTATCGAGTAAGTTAAAGCTGAGCCTTTTTAAGAATTGTTCAATGGAATGCACTTTTAGCTCCTCGTGTAATTGGAGCGCTGGTGCTACTTCGGGTAGTCTCGCGATTATTCGGAGTACTCTATTCTGCATCATTTGCAGTCTCTATGTGTGTTTGCGCTGCATGTCCCCATACGGGTGCAGCGTATGTTAGGATGGGCCGGATTAGAGTTTTATAAAGTGTTGTGCCCATCTCTAACTTTAGAGTACTGTTTGTATTGATTATTGGGTATAGTTTATTGAGTTGTGCATTGGCTTTGGCTCTTACGGTGTCTATGTGCTGTTTCCACGTAAGGCCCTGGTCCATCGTTACACCTAAGTAGGTGATGGTGCTGTTCCATTGAATTGGCTCTTGTCCAAGCGTTAGTGGCTGAAGGCCGTGTTGACCATGTCGGTGCTTAATTCGCTTGGTGAATACAAAAAATACAATAAGAAAACAAACAAAAACACACAAAAAATACATATACAAAAAAAACAATACAAAAAATGTGTATAATAATAAACACACAAAACATATTTACACATATTAATCTAATATATTAATTTGTTAAACTCATACTCATGACATTCTGCCTTACGCACACGGCGAAATATCTCCGCGCACGAAACAAGACAAAAAAAATTTATACTAGGCTGAAGAGGGTTAAACCCTAAAAAGCCCGGGTTTTTGGCTTTTTCTGGTATTTATCTTTATCCGCCATTTCGTGAGCCATGGCTCTAAGTCATTTAGAGCATTTTGTAGCCTGGTGCGTATAATCCTCGGCATGGTCGATTGTGTGAAAAGCGCTGTGTCATCCGCATATAGATAACGGTCTACTCTTATAAAATAAATTTTAAAAAATGGAATTTGGGTTATGGTAAAAATCCATACCCGGGCTTTTTAGGGTTTAACCCTCTTCAGCCAAGTGTAAAATTTTTTTGTCTTGTTTCGTGCGCGGAGACATTTCGCCGTGTGCGTAAGGCAGATTGACATGAGTATGTGTTTAACAAATTAATATATTAGATTAATATGTGTAAATATGTTTTGTTTGTTTATTATTATACATATTTTTTGTATTGTTTTTTTTTTTTTTTTTTGTGTGTGTGTGGTTTTTTTTTTTTTTTTGTATTTTTTGTATATATATGTTATTAATTGATGTCATATTTACACATTTACAATAATAAAAAGTGTGTTGGTAAAGGCCCGGGTCCCACGACCTGCCACCGTCTCCTCTTCTGCCCGAAGACGTTTTTTCCGGTGCGTCGTGTTTTCTTTGCTCGTTGCTGCAGCTCAGCTCTGTAATTTTTACTGTTTGTGGTTTTTGTTTTCTTGTTGCGGGAGGGTGATTAAATGTTTACTAGTGCTTGTAGGTATTGCTCGACTTGTTGTTTCTGTTCTTGGTGTTTGTCGTATATGTAGATTAGGGTTAGCAGTGGTGGATTTTCCTGTTGTTCGGGTGGGAGTGTTTTCATGGTTTGGGCGGTGCGTATCAGTGTTCTTCTGTAGGGTCTTGTATGGGCGTTGTCTATGTAGTTCAGCATCAGGTTTGCGATGTGTTTGTCTATGGGAAGTGTTTTGGTGTATTCGTGGATCAGCGTGTTCTTGAAATTAGGGAAGAGTTTGTTGGCAGTACGTAAACATCTGCGTTCAAAGGGTTGAATTCTAGCCATGGTTGGTTGAGTTATAAGCGGCATTAGGGCTACTGCTCCATATGTCAGGCATGGACGTATGAGACGTTTGTAGAGTTGTGTCAGTATGTGTGTGCTAAGTCCTGTTTTGTTCAGCCTGGCAAGGAATGTGAGGGTGGAATGTATTGCTCTTGTTTTGCTAAGGAGGATTTTATAGTGCGGTTTGACTGTTAGTTTTGTGTTTATTTCTATGCCGAGGTATTTTACCGTTTTTGCGCACCTAATGGTGGATTTGTTGAATTTGAGGGTGAGGTTATTGTGCAGATATTTTCTTTTCTTCCTGATGAGGATGGCTTGTGTTTTTTCAGTGTTTATTGCGATGCGCCATTTTTTGGTCCAGTCCAGGTAGGTTTTGAGTTGTAGTTCCAGTTTATGTTTTGCTTGGTCTGTTCGGAGGCTTGTGCACCAGTACGCGGTATCATCGGCGTACTGGGCAAGTTGGATGCTGGGGTGAACTGGCTGGGGCATGTCCGCCATGTATATAATGTAGAGGAGGCCTGATATGGCACTCCCCTGAGGTGTGCCTGCTTGTAGCGCTATGGGTCTGGATAGGATGTTTTCCATTTTAATGTTTGCCGTTCTATCTGTTAAGAAACTGGCGATCCATCTTGTTATTCTGGGATGTATTTTGAAGTCTGTGAGTTTGTATAGGAGACCATTGGTCCAGCATTTGTCAAACGCTGATTTGACGTCCAGAAACGCTGCGACCGTTGCGTATCCTATATTATAACTATATTTGAATTACATCACCCGAACCAGTTGGTCATGGACTGTGATGTCGCTGCGGTATCCTGCTTGCGTCATTGGGAGGAGGTGTTTGTCATTACAGATCTTGGTCAGTCGTCCTACCATCACCCTCTCGAATATTTTGAAGAGGGTTGATGTCAGCGATATCGACCTGTAGTTGCGGTGGTCGGTGTGGTCTTTCCCGGGTTTCTGGGACAGTAGGATGTGAGCAGTTTTCCAGTTTGTGGGGTGATAGCCGTACTGTAGCATGTCGTTGTATATGTTTGTAAGTATCTGTATGGTTTCTATTGGCAGGTTTTTTATCATCTGGTAGGTGATGTTGTCTGGTCCGGGAGCTGTATTTTTGGTGTTTTTAACTGTTGCGAATATGTCGTCAGTGGTTAAGGGTGCTTCTGCTTCATCATCGAGGTTTAGGTCTTCAATGTCTAGTTGTGGAGTGTATAGTTGGTGTTGTAGCTGGACATGGTAGTTTATTCTTGTGTAATACTGTTTATTGAAGTCTGGGCTGTGTGGTGTTTGGAAAACTTGATCGTAGTATGCTCCGAAAATTTCAAGTTTTTCGTGCGTATCAGTGACGGTTTTCCCATTTTTTTAATGGGATAGTGGGGTGCAGTTTTTCTCCGGGTACTTTTAATTAATTTCCAGTACTTTGCTGGGTCTCGTTTATGTGATTGTGTTATGTCTTGTAGTTTTCTGTCCCAGTGTTGTCTGTTGTGTTGTTCTATGGCTTGTTTTACTTCTTCTTGCGTTTTGTTTAGTATTGTTTTGTCAGATCAAATCAAATCAAAAGGGGATTTAGGGCATGTGAAGCATGCCCTGGCTGGTTAGGCAGATTGCCCTCTTCAGCCTAGTTGAGGTTTTTATTATGGTGATGGGCAGAGATCTTACGTTTGTTGTGTTACGGCTCGTCATTTTAATTTTTGGGTTTAATATGCATTTCTATTTACAAGTTTTTGAGTATATGTGTGTGTTTTTTTGTGTAATTTTTTTTGTTTTATTTATTTTATTTTCTTTTTTTTTTTTTTTTTTTAATTTATTAATTTTTGCATATTGTTCCCTGTGGTAACCTAACATCCATCGGCGCGCTTTCTTGCCCAAGAAGACCTTTATTGGATTGCAGCTGGTTTTGTTCGTTGTTGCTGCTGTGGCTCGTTACATTTTTGTTGGTTGTCTGTTGTTTTGTCGGGGGTTGTTTTTAGATGTTCTGGAAGTGTTGTATGTGTTGGTTCAGTTTTTCCTGTTCTCGTTGCTGGTGATCGTCGTAGAGCTCTATTAGGGTCAGTAGTGGAGGATTGGTTCTCTTTTGGTCTGGCGGTGCTTTCTTCGTTTTTTGGACTGTGTTGATAAGTCTGCGGCGGTATGGTCTGGTGTGTGCGTTGTGTATGTAATTTAGCATGAGTTGGGCTATGTGCTGATCGATCGGTTTTGTTTTGGTATACTGGTGTAGTGAGTCGGATCTGAAGCTGGGGAGCAGTTTGTATGCGGTATGAAGACATCTTCTTTCAAATGCCTGTATTCTTCTCATGGTGTCCGGGTTTATGAGGGGCACTGTAGCAACAGCGGCATACGTCAGCTGTGGACGGATGAGTGCGAGGTAAAGGTTTCTGAGTATATGTGGCGCTAGTCCGCGTCTGTTCAGTCTCGCCAGGAATGTGAGTGTGGCAAGGATGGGGCGTGTTTTTCTAAGTGTTTGCGTGTAGTGCGGTTTAATGGACAGGGTGTAGTGTATGTGAATTCCGAGGTATTTCACTGACTTCTGGGTTCTGATGATCTGGTTATTGAAGTTGATAGTTGTTTGTTTGTGTGTTTCTTTTCTTTTCTTTTTTAAAACTATTAGTTGTGTTTTGTCAGTGTTGATTGCTATTCTCCATTTTTGTGTCCATTTGTGGAATTGCTTTAACTGTCTTTGGACATGGTTTTTGGCTGCCGCAAGTTGTGCGTGCGTGCTCCAATATGCAGTGTCGTCTGCATATTGGGCCAGTTTTATGGATGGGTGTGTGGGCTGTAGCGTATCTGCCGTATATATAATATACAGGAGGCCAGAGATGACGCTCCCTTGGGGTGTGCCTGCTGTCATGTGGATGCGGTTTGATGTGTTCCCGTTTATTCTGATGAACGCAGTGCGGTTGGACAAGAAGCTTGCTATCCAACGGACGATGCGTGGGTGTATTTGATACGTGGTAAGTTTGTAAAGCAAGCCGTTTACCCAGCATTTGTCAAATGCGGACTTTATGTCCAGGAAAGCCGCCACTGTCGTGAATCCTCTATTATAGGCGTCCTGGAATTGTGACATCACCCTTACAAGTTGATCCTGTATGGTGATGTCACTCCTGTAGCCTGCCTGTGTGTCCGGTATGATGTTTTTGTTACTGCAGATGTCCGTGAGTCTGACTACTATTATTTTTTCAAATACTTTTGAGAGGGTGCAGGTAAGGGAAATTGGCCTGTAGTTTTTCACATCCGTTTTATCTTTGCCGGGTTTTTCTAGCAGTAGCAGGTTGGCCATTTTCCATTCTATAGGATGCTACCCATGCTTGAGCATGAGGTTGTAAATGTTTGTTATGTGCTGGATTGTGTTGGCTGGCAAGTTTCTTAGCATTATGTAGGATATTTCGTCTGGTCCTGGGGCTGTGTTTTTGGTTCGGGGGATGGCTGTAAGTACGTCTTGAGGTGTGATAGGTGATTCTGCCTGGTCTGTCGGGTCGAGGTCTTCTATCGGCATCTGTGGGGTGTATAGGTCCTGGCGAAGCTCTTCGTGGTGATTTAGCCTGGTGTAGTATTTTTGTCAAACTTTGGGTCTTGTGGGGTTTGGAAAACTCGGGTCTAGTGTTCTCTGAACAATTCGAGCTTTTCAGTGACGTCGTGTATGAGATGGCCATTGTGCTTAATGGGGTAGGTTGGGGATGCTTTTTTCTTGGTGGTCTTGATTAGCTGCCAGAATTTTGCTGGGTCGCGTTTCCTGCTCTCCGTAATTTTGTCTATGAGGGTCTCCCATCGCTGTTGGTTGTGTTTTTCTATTGCAGTTTTAATGTCCCGTTCCAGTTTATTAACAATTCGTTTGTCCTGGGGGTGGTGCGTTTTTATGTATTTCCGGTGTGCTCTTCTTTTTTGTTTTATAATTTGTACTATGGCTGGTGGGAGTGGTCTGCTGTAGGGGTTTATTATTATTCTCTTCTGTGGTACTGCGGTTTGGCGTGCTTCTATGATGGTGTTGGTGATTTGAGCTGCGTATGTGTCTATATCGTGCCAGGTATTGATGTTTGGCGGGACTATGTTGTTGGAGAGATTTTCTGCCGTTTGTTTGAACAGTTGCCTGTCGGTATTTTTGTAATCATTTATGATTACTGTTCTCTTCTCTTGTGCGTACCAGGGGTTTGTTCTTAATGTGACTATTATAGGGATGTGGTCTGTGTCGGGGGGTACGTCGGTGATAATATCTTCGATGAGGGGGTATGTGTGTTTTGACGTGATGATTTTGTCGGGGGAAGTAGACTGGAAGTCTTCATTGCCAATTCTGGTTGGCCCTGGTACTAACACAAGTTTTAGTTCTGTCAGGTCGAGTATACGTTTGAGTTCTCGTCCGTGGGCGTTTGTGTGCTCGTCTAATAGCTCGATGTTGCTGGCGTTCAGGTCGGCAGCTAATATCAGGTGTGGGAAGTTGTCATTCAGGTAGTCTATGACGTCAGAGGGGAACTGTGCTCTTGGTGGGACATAGATAGTTGCGACGTGTAGTCTCTGGCGTTGTATTTTGATCTTTACTATTACCAGCTCGTGATGTTGGAATGCTTGGGGGATATCGATCTGTTTCGGACAAAGTTCACTCTTTGCCAGGATTAGGACTCTTCCTCCTAGTCCTTGCTCTCGGTCTTTCCTAAACACCTGGAAAGGGTGAAAATTGAAGTTGCATCTGCTGTTGAGCCTGGTTATTATATCTGCTGTGTGGTGTGTGATGAGATCCTGGAGTTGTTGTCGTTTGTTTCGTATGCCGTTTATGTTGACGTGCAGTAGTTTCAGGTTTTGTCGTGGGTGTGTCTGTGTCGTTGTGCCAGCCATATCTGTGGTGTTTTTCTAAGTTTTGGTTGGTATGGTGTGTTTATTGTTGTATGTCGTTTATAAAAATGGCTAGTTGGTTCCCTAGCTTGGCCGTGTTCACCACCATTTTCAGGGTTTTCTGCGCCGTCTGTGTTATGTTGTTTAGTAGTGCGGTACGTTGATTTGGAGGGGTAGCGTTGTAGAGGGGGGGATTATGGTGGAAAGTATCTGGCTTGTCAGTGTCTTGGTTACTTGTTCTATGAAAGTGTTGATGTTTTTTTGCATCTGTGTAACTTGTACGGATTTTAGCTGTTCCTCGGCTTGCGTTATGACTTGCTTGAAGAGGTTGGCTGTTTCACGGGATGTTATATCTTTTTTGTTGTTGGGGATCACGGGGAATTTTATCTCTGGCCACTGTGTTCGTTCTGCAGGCTTGGGGGGTGCTGGTAGGTTGTGGGGAAATATCCTGGTTTCTGCAATTTGTGATGTGGTTGTCGGGGGGTTTCTAGGGTACATAGAGCACCTGGTCTGACCGGTATAATGACCTTTGGCGGCATTTGGCGCAGTATGGGGCGTTGTGTTTTGTGCTGTGGAGGCAGCGTCTAGTATCTGCCTTATCCCCGCAGTAAAAGCAGGTTGCTTGATTGGGGCACTCTGTTCTTTGATGTCCGTACTGTTGGCATGTTTTGCACGGTATGTGCCTTTCTGTGGTTCTGGAGGGTTCCGCATGGAATATCTGCCGAGCTACAATGGCTCCCTGTACTAGTAGTGTGTTGAGTGTGGCGACGCATGAGGTGAAAATCCTAACTAGTGGCGTAGGTCTGTCTTTAATAATTATCCGACTCACTCTAAAGATCTCGGGGTAGTTTTCCTGCAAGTCTTGTAGTATGGTTTCATCTGGGATGTCGTATGGAATGTTTCTGAGTACAGCTGTGAGTGTTTTTCTGCTTTTTTGTTGTGTTTGTGTTGGTGTCTCTTGTTGTGCGAGCTGTGTTGAGTAGTGAGCTCCTCGGCCGAATTTGTGAGGGGGGACACCTTGTTGGAAAGTTACCGCGGTTTGTTGATTCTTAAAAAATGATTGCGAAAGTGTATCTAGGGTTGGAGATTCTCTGTGCTCGGAACAGGTTTTCAGGATCTTGCTGGTGTTTCTGCATGAGTGCTCGGACGTGCCAGGCACTCTGCTTGTCGGGGCTACAGTTATTTATGTATATTGTATAACAGCCTCGAGGTACGGGGGGGATTCCTGAAGGGGGTTTAGGTCTAACTGGAGTAAGCGCGCCGATTCGTTTACCTAGGTCAGTGGCTGATTATATACTTGTATCGTGGGAGTCACTGCTACTTGAGCTTAGGTTGTGGGATCGTGTGTCATATGCTACTGTCTGGACGTGGTTGTGGTCGGTGTCGGTCTCGGGGTCGGGAGGGGGTTTGGAGGTAGTGGCCGTCGATGCCTGTATCTTCGGCATTTTCGACCGGGTAGATTACGGGTAGATGGAGTAGCTGCTGAAAAGCGCGGTTTGTTACTCTTAGCTTTTAGAAAGCTGCCGTAAGTGTGGTTCCAATGAAACCACAGAACTTTGCAGTCCTTTTTGCAAGGTCTAGGACCCAAAGAGCGTAAAACCTGGCTACGGGATGGGTGGTTAAGGAATTCAGGTTGGGTGGGCTATGTGGATGGTGAGAGCAGGGCCGGTGAAGATCTCGAAGATCTTCGCAAGGGCTGAAATAGAAAATAGGTAGCCGTGCCGTGCCGTGCCGTGCCGTGCTGCGTGGATGGCTGAGAGCGGTGTACTGTTGTCTCCTCGGCTGCTCCGTGCTGACTGTCTGGCCGAGAGGTCCTGCCGGCTGCTGCTTCCCGAAGAGAGGCGGAGAGAGACGACCTGCTGTTGCTGCTGCTGACTCGCTGATGCTGCTGCTGACTCGCTGATGCTGCTGCTGACTGACTGCTGCTGCTGAATAATATAACACAATGATAACATGTGTGATGATAACATATATTTATAGGTAACTTTATATGCTTATTATACCTTTTTATAATCATATATTGTTACTGTCATCATCATTATCATTATCAGCTGAGTTATGTGTCTTTAAATAGTTCCGATGGGCTTTTCTCTTCTTTTTTATTAGGCATATTATTTCTTTGGGAAGTGGTCTGCTGTATGGGTTAATGTGGACTGTCTTGGTGGGGATTGCTGTGGTGTGCGCTTCCATGATTATGTTGGTGAGTGTCTGCGCCTGCTGGTCTATATCCTGTATCGTCGTTGGTGTGGTTCGTACTATGTTTCTTGTTAGTCTGGATGCTGTTTCTCTGAACAGTTCCCAATCCGCGTTCTCGTAATCCTTGACGGTTATGGTTTTGAATGTTTGTGTATTCCACGGACCGGTTTTCAAAGAGACTATAACCGGCATGTGGTCTGTGTCGGGTGGTGCGTCTGTTGTGATATCTTGCACTAACGAATAGGTGTGTTTTGATGTATCTTGTCCGGTGAACTGTTTTTCTGGGAGCCTTGTCCTATTCGTGTAGGGCCTGGTGTGAGGATTAGCTTCAACTCTGTGTTTTTCAGTAGTTTCATGAGTTCTTTCCCATGTCTGTTTGTATGTTCATCGAGAAGTTCATTGTGGTTTGCGTTAAGGTCGGCTGCTATTACGAGATGTCTGTAATTGTCATGTAGGTAGTTTATTAAAGTGGTGGGGAATTCTTTATCTGGGGGAACATATACTGTGGCGATGTGTAATTTGGTTCTGTTGATGGTGATTTGGATTAATAGGAACTCAAGTTTCTGAAAGGCTTGGGGCGTGGCTACTTGTGTCGGGCTGAATTCGCTCTTAACAAGCACCATCACCCCACCTCCAGTCCCCTGTGGTCTGTCCTTTCTGAATACCGTGAGGGGTTGGAAAGTGAAGTTCCTTCGCTTGTTTAATTTCGTCTCGTTCACGGTTGTTACGTCTGCACAGTGGTGTGTTAGGAGATCCTGTAGTTGCCGCCTTTTGCCGGTTATTCCATTGATGTTAATATGGAGTAATTTGATGTTGTGATTTACTTGGTTGTGTGCTCTGGTTCCCGCCATTTCTGTTTGTGTTTAATTTCTTGCATGGTGTTTGTTTGTTCTATTGCTTGATGTCATGTATGAATATGGCGAGTTGGTTTCCCAACTTCGCTGTGTCTATGGATTTTTTTAGTGTTTTCTGCGCAGTGGTTTTGATGTTGTGCAGCAGCCTTGCCCGTTGATTTGGTGGTGTGGAGTCATATAATGGTGAGATGATGGTGGACATTATTTGTGTTATAATTGTTTGTGTTACTTCGTTGATGTATGCCGTTATGTTTTGTTGGATGTAGGTGACCTGACTTTGCAAGTTTTGTATTTGCTCGCTAGAATGCTCAATCACTTGTTTGAGTGTGCCGGTTGTTTCCTTAGTTGAGAGTTCTTTTTTGGCTGCTGGTATATTGGGGAAATTTACCGTTGTCCACTTTGTGCTTTGTTTCGGCTGGGGGGGAGGGAGTTGGCAGGTTAAGGGGCAAATGTGCCTTTCCACAATGTGTGTTGTTTTGGTTGGTGGTGTCCAGGGATATTTGGGGCATTTAACTTGCCCGGTGAAATGCCCGAGCCGTTCACAGGTAAATGCAGTATGGTGCAGCGTGCTTAATGTGCTTGCATTTCTGTGTTAGGGACTTTTGCCCGCAGTGAAAGCAGGTTGGGGTTTGTTCGGGGCAGTTCTCCCTCTGATGTCCGTACAGTTGGCACTGGCGACACGGGATGTGTCGCTCATGTGGCGGGAGGGCTCGGCTCGAAACACCTGCTTTTCAAATATCGCCCCTTGGTGTATGATGGTGGTGATGGTGGCGACATCGGTGCTAAACACACGCACTAGGGGTGTGGGCTTGTCGCGACTGATTATTCATGATACTCTGTTGATGTTGGGGTAGTCTTCCTGAATGCCGGCGAGAAAGACCTCGTCCGGTATGTCCTGGGGAATTCCCTATAGAACTGCTGTTATTGTTTTCCTGGGTTTTTCTTGCGGTTTTTCAGTGTCCTGGGGGGTTTATAAGTTTGTTGTGTATCTTGCCTGTTTTCCGAAATGACGTGGGGAGATTCCCTGTGAGAACGTAGTGACTGCCCGTTGGTGCTTAAAAATCACAGCAAGTGTATTTTTGGGTCGATATATGCGTTGTACGCGGAAAAGGGATTCTGCTGGTTGCTGATGCTTTTCTATAAGTGATTTTATCGCCAGGCATTCTGTTTCTCGGGTTCGCAGTTGAGTATATAGAGGGATAAATGGCCGTG
This sequence comes from Tenodera sinensis, assembly GCA_030765045.1. Taxonomy (NCBI): domain Eukaryota; kingdom Metazoa; phylum Arthropoda; class Insecta; order Mantodea; family Mantidae; genus Tenodera; species Tenodera sinensis. Next base: position 54,900,695 of record CM060973.1, read on the forward strand.
TGGTATTGCAGTTGCGTTGGGTCGGGGCGGTTGTTTACTGCGTGAGGCGCTGGGAATTGACACTGTGCTTGTATTAAGGGTTGAAGAGTCGCTAGAGCTGCTGCTGATGTTGTGGGACCGGGTAGTGCGTGTTGTATGTGTATGTCTGGACGTGGTAGCGGTTTCAATGTCAGTGTCGGGAGCGGGTTTTGTGGGGAGTGTCGGCGGCCCTTGGTATTTGGGCATGTCGACAGGTAAGTTTAGTGGTGAGACGGGTTAGCTGCTAAAAAGCGCGGTTTGTTACTCTTAGCTTTTAGAAAGCTGCCATAAGTGTGGTTCCAATGAAACCACAGAACTTTGCAGTTCTTTTGGTAAGGTCTAGGACCCAAAGAGTGTAAAACCTGGCTACGGGATGGGTGGTTAAGGAAAACAGGTTGGGTGGGCTATGTGGATAGAGAGAGCAGGGCCGGTGAAGATCTCGAGGTTCTCGAAGATCTTCGCAAGGGCTGAAAAGGAAGATGTGTAGCCGAAGATGATGCTGTGCCGTGCCGTGCTGCGTGGATGGCCGAGAGCGGTGCGATTTTGTCTCGTCGGCTGCTCCGTGCTGACTGTCTGGCCGAGAGGTCCTGCCGGCTGCTGCTTCCCGAAGAGAGGCGGAGAGAGGCGACCTGCTGTTGCTGCTGCTTCTCGCTGATGAATCGAAAAGCTGTGATACTCTTATCATCTCTGGTAAGTAATTTATGTAAATGTTAAAGCGGGTGGGCCCCAATAAACTCCCTTGGGGGACCCCTGCCCTGATTGGCCGTCGCGTTGATATCTCTGTTTCGACTGCCGTGCGGAACGTTCGGTGTGATAGATGGTCCTTTATTATGGCTATCATAGAGTCCGCAGATTCCAGTGATATGAGGTTTCTGAGTAGACCAGCGTGCCACACGCGATCGAAGCCCGTTCAATGTCCAGGAAGATGGACCCTGTGGATCAGTTTTCGTTGAATCCTCTCGTGATTGATTCCGTCATTTGCAATAGTTGTAGCGTTGTCGAGTGTTGTGCCCGGAATCCGAATTGTTCGTTAATTACTAGGTTATTTTTGATTACGTGGTTCGTGACTCTTTTGAGTATTATTTTCTCTACAACCTTGCTCATAGTGCTGAGGAGGCTGATTGTCCTATAGTTCTCAGGCTGTGATTGGCTCTTTCTCGGTTTGGGGAACATGAGAATTCTGGCCTCTTTCCACTGTGGAGGGAATCGGCCTTTCTTAATTGTATAGCTAAATATATCCGCCAGTAGCTTCAGTGCTTTGGCTGGCAGATGTTTTAGTATTATATTTTGGATTTGGTCTGGCCCTGGGGCCTTCCTTGTGGCCAGGTGTTTGATGATCCATTTGATCTCACACGCATTCGTTTTTCGTGTCTTATTGTGCGTTGGCGTTCTACCGATATTCTCGACCATTGCTTGCGTTTTGTCCACAAATGCTTGGTCTGACGGAAAGACATTCGGTTCAAAAGTTGCCTCCAGGGTGTCTGCAAATGCTTCGGCTTTGTCTCGGGGAGATTCCGCTATTCCGTTAGGCGTTTGGAGGGGAGGGACATGTGTATACGTACGCGTTAGGTTTCTGGCTATTTTCCAGATTGTATGGCTTTGTGGGTCGATGTTACTTAGGACATCGTGCCATTGATTCGTTGTGTATTCTCGTATTCGTTCGTTCGCTTGAATCCTTAGATCCGTGTACGCATTACGGTCTCACCACTCTCGTGGCTGTGATGTTCCGCCCCCCCCCCCCCCCAGAGAACGTGCGCGTTATGCCTGCGCCAGGGCCACGGGGCCAGGTACCGGGCTTGTCCTGAGTACCAGCGCCATGTGGCGGCGGCACGTAACCTCCAGGGGTCGGGCGGACGCATAGCTGTGGGAGCTGGGAGCAGGGCGCAGGGAATAGTGCCCGTGCGGGCACCACCAGTGCCTAGTGAGGCTGGGGTGGTGGTACAGGCTCCTGTTGCTGAGGAACGGTCAGGCTCTAGGACGCCCCGCCAGCCTCGCGGAGGGACCAGCCAGACCTGCAAAGATAACCCCGAGACCCAAGACTACACCACCAAAGACAGATGTACCAGCGCGTCGCTAACACCGGCATGGAAGACAGCGACCTGAGGGAGTCAGCGGGATACATCCTTGGGTTGCTGATGGAAGCGGAATTGTCGGAGGTCCGCTCTATACTAGCGTCTTACAGGGACTTCTTCCAGCTACTGGTGACACCTGGTTTCCTCTAAGTATCAAGATGGACCATACAACCTATGTCAACTTCAGGACATGGAACGCTAGAGGACTTAGACGTAAAAGGACAGAGGTCTAGGAATTCTTCACCCGTAATAATATACATATTGCCCTTATCACAGAAACTCTCCTTAAAGACAACCATAGATTTAACATTCCGGGATACACGACTCACCGAACAGATAGAGACAGGCGTGGGGGTGGCACCGCAGTCATTATTAAACACGATATACAACACGACCAGACCCCCCGTGCGCAACTCCAAAATTTGGAAACCACCAGCGTACTAATTACACTCCATAACAACAAAGTGCTCATAACGGCGGCTTATGCCCCTCCCAGTACTTTAATCACATCCGATATAACGGACTTAACGCAGCATCACAATAGGACCCTAATTGCGGGTGATCTCAATGCTAAACACCAAATTTGGGGATGCAACGAGACTAATAAAGAGGGACGAGCATTATTACACCTCGAAAATAACTCGGACTTCTTAATCCACACTCCTGAGGAACATACTTAAGTTCCTTATTGCAGGACACACAGATCTGATGTGCTAGATCTAGCCCTGTCCAAAAACTTAACACGCAGAACACATCTTAAAGTTATGAATGAGCTGTCCTCTGACCATCTGCCCCTCATAACCACCCTAGAGGGCAATGCAGCTCTAGTCCCGCCAATCAAACGCCTAAATTATAACAGAGCGAACTGGGCTAAATTTGCAGATACTGTAAGCAAAAACTTGCCCACTGTTCCACTAAACACTAACGAAAGCACCAACGAAGCGGTCATCCAATTGGAAAAGGCCATCAATATAGCAACGGCAGCCTCTGTGCCTATGAGCCAGCCTAGGCAACATCAAACTAAACTCCCACAAGACATACACTCTCTAACAGCCGAAAGAAACAGAGCCAGACGTAAATGGCAAAAAACGCGGTATTTAACAGACTTAAATACGTTAAATACCTAAATAACCTAGTAAGCGAAAGGATCTCAAATCACGTCTCGAGGCAATGGCAGAATACACTGGAGAATCTCGATTATCAACGAGACTCCGTGTGGAAAGTAGCTCGCTGCCTAACACGCGATAAAGTACAAATTCCTCCACTCCATAATAACCAGATCATAGCCACCACCGATCAAGAAAAAGCAAATGCGCTCGCGGACGCCCTACAAGAAACATTAACACCAAACATCACTCCCTCTTGTCCACAATTCACCGCCAAAACCGAGGAGGAAACGCGCGAATATAAAGACCAAATAACTCACAATAAAATCAGAAAAACATGTCCCAGTAAAATCAAATGGCTCATTAAACATTCACCGAAACGAAAGGCCCCTGGGCCAGACAGCATTCCGGCGGTAGCCTTAGCTAACCTACCCGAAGATGCTATCAAACTACTCCCCAAAATCTTCAACTATTTCCTTGAGAAAGGGTACTACCCTGACAAATGGAAGTCAGGAATCGTCGTACACTTTCCCAAGAAGGGCAAGGATCTCTCCAACCTACAGAACTACAGACCAATTAGTCAACTAAGCGTTCTGGGAAAACTACTTGAAAAAGTAATACTAAAACGCCTAAACGCACAGTTAATCAAACAGAACAACTATACCCGAAAAATTCGGATTCCGCGCACGCCACTCCACAGCCGTGCAACTTCTGAGAGCCACAGAACACATCACGCATGGGTTTAACTTCCTAAAATCGACAGGCGCACTCCTACTTGATGTAGAACGCGCTTTCGACAGAGTTTGGCACGCGGGCCTGCTCAAGAAACTGAAAACACTTAATATACACGACTCTCTAATAAAACTAATCGCCAATTATCTCCACAATCGGACATTCCAGTCCAGAGTAAATAACCATCTCTCCTCCCCCGCCCTATAAAAGCGGGTGTCCCACAAGGAAGTATACTGGGGCCGAATATCTTTAATATAACAATGAACGATATCCCTAAAACGCACAACACGAACTTATTCATCTACGCAGATGACACAACAATTGTAGCGCAATCGGGGAATGCTGAATTCATTCACAGGAGGTTACAAAACGCCCTTAACGAGCTACAGGATTGGTTCACCAAATGGCGAATTGAGGTGAATGCCAAGAAAACGCAGGCTATCATATTCACCAAAAGAATCAACCATAGACTAGGTAAACACCAGCTTCCACCACTCACCATACTTGGAGAGAACATTGAGTGGAAAAGCACAGTCACCTGGTTAGGGCTTAAAATGGGCCAGGGACTCACATGGAAGCAGCAGGTTTTACTTACGAAAATATACAGTGATTTAACATGCTTTTGCAAGTGAAGTGTGGAAAAGTGTTGTACATAGTAAATGTGTAAATAACCTTCGTTTTTTGTGTATACATCTTCTTAGTTAACTAGTGTTTATTAATATATGCACAGTGACAGTGACGCAATACCTACTTAGTGTAAGTTTTAGTTCTGTGTTTCGCGCGGGGCGCGTTTGGCGTACCCCCGCGCAGCATAAAGTGAAAGTGAAAGTGCAACTATGGCATCAGGCGGAACACAAGATTCAGCCACCACAGCAGCAGCAGCGCAAATCCAGCCCTCTCACGCACATTGGCGGACGACCAAGATCAACATACAAAGGAGGAAGAGCGAAAGGCACGTTCCCACGAGAAACTAAGGAAAGAAGTAGAAGACATCCAAAACGAGATTAACTACTACACAAACATTTTAACAAACCTAGACGCAGATTCCACAAAATTCACCAAGATCACACAGGACCTCGCGTTCTGCTACAGGGACTACGCGATGAAGAAGAGGGAGCTTGTAAAACAGAGTGAAGGGTGGAAGATAGCCGCCCCGAAGAAGAAACGGACGCGGGACAACGGAAGTGATTCCGAAAGTGAACATCCCGGCCAGCCCACAAACAGCAAAAGACAACCACGGCAGTCGACACCACCCCTCCCCCTCACTCTACGCAATTCCTTCGCGCCACTACAAGCAGCAGAACGCGAGGAGACAGAATACGCGGCTTTACCTACACCCACACACAATCCCATCCCACAATTCCAAAAACCAAGAATCCCACAACACCAAAAGACACCTACAAAAACCCGCCCCACTCCCCACTCACATACAGCAATGCCAGTTACCTCCTCCGCAACAACAACAACAGCAACATCCAGCATACAATCAACAGAAAACCAAAAACCGCCAAGAATCATCATCCCGGATGTCCGACAGACTGTGAAAGTACTACAGACCCTAAGGAACTCTCTTCCCAACGGGTCCTACAAACTTCAAACAACGAGAGACTGCCTAAAACTCTTCCTCCAGAGAAAACAAGATGCCACCCCCACCATGCAGCTCCTGACACACGCCGGTGTGGAAAACTTCAGTTTCACACCCAGAAGTGATCAACCTCTGCGGTACGTGATTAAACGCCTGCCTGCAGATCTGCAAGTGGACTACGTCAAAGAGGACTTAGAACTGAAGGGCTACACCGGCGTGCAAGTTCGACAGATGGTTTCCCGCGGCAGGCCTCCACCAAACTTTCAGGTAAGCTTGTCTAGAACCACTGAAAATCAAAAGCTTTTGCAGGAAAGAGAGGTGTGCCACATGATGGTCACCGTGCAGCTCCTTAAAACCTCTCAAAATATCACCCAATGCTACAATTGCCAACAGTTGGAACACACATTTGAAATGTGTAATATGACCTCCCGGTGTGTTCTCTGCGGTGACCTCCACCGCCTAGCTGACTGCCCAAGTAAGGCCAAGGAAGACGTTGTACACCACTGTGCCAACTGTGGGGAGGCACATCCTGCCAGCTATAGGGGGTGTGAGACATTTAAAATGGAACGTCATCGCCGTCAACTGGCAGCCGCAGCCAGGAACTCTTCTGGTACTCAACCAGGGCTACGCCCCATCCTCTACCCGGCCCTGGTCCAAAACGGCACCTCCTTTGCAGGAGCCGCCAGAGGGCAAAATGCACCCGTGCAACCCCAGAATGGTCCCCCTCCACAACCCCAGCCCTCAGAGGCACCCACCAGCGACCTGGGAGGTTTAAAAGGAATTTTCAGCCTTCTCAAGGATTTAAACCTCCCAGTACTATTAACAAAGTTGCGGCCCATAATCGCAAGATTAAAAAGCTACAACAGTACCATGGAGAAGTTGGAAGCCATCATATGTTTGGTAACCACTCTCTTCGAGTAAATGGCAACTTCAAGGGGAGGCAGATGGCATCCACAGGAAGCAACACGAACTTGAAAATTACCTGCGGCGTAACAAAATTGACATCGCATTCATTTGCGAAACAAAATTACAACAGGAGCACACTTTTAAGCTCCAGGGGTATCAAATCTTTCGGAATGACAGAATTGGGAGACAAGGGGGAGGGACTGCTATTTTGCTCAGAAACAATATTGCTCATGCTTCTGTTACTCTACCTGCAATGGCAGCGTTAGAGTGCACAGCACTTAAAACACATGTAAATAATCAAACGGTGATGCTGGTAGCGCTTTATCGGCCCCCCAACTCCCCAGATTCCATACGTGACCTCGAACAAATCCTCGCTTTACAGGAGCACGTTATAATTGCAGGAGATTTCAATGCCCGGCACCCCTGGTGGTTTTTTCGCCGAGCAAACGTGGCTGGAAATCTCCTGGTTGAACTTATAACGGATAATGACGACATAGAGGTACATCTTCCCCCAGATCCTACATTTTGGCACAGATCAGGGCACTTTGACCCCGAAATTTTGGACTTCGTATTAACAAAAAATGCGACACCTTTAATTAACTTTACAGTGTACCACAGCCTGGACTCCGACCACCTTCCTGTGCATTTCGACATACAGGGTTGTATTTCAGCCGGTGCCTCTGGCCCTCAAAGGAGGGCTGAGATCGACTGGAATAAGTTCACCATCGAAATGCACGGGATGGCGCAACCCAGGTTGTCATACTATAGAGAGGCAGACATAGATGTCGCCTTTGAAAACTTCACTGCCTCGCTACACACGGCCAAGAGAAGCGCTACCACTTACACCACAAGACCACCCGGTTTTTGCACGTACCCCGAGGAAGAGCAACTCATTGCGCGGAGACGACGCTTGACAAGACTATGGCGGTACACCCGTCAGCCTGAATACAAAATGCTAGCTAAATGGCTACGCAACATCATTCGGCATCAAATTAAAATCAACAAAACTGAACAGTGGGAAAACAAAATGCTGAGTACCACCCATTCGGACTCCTCCTTGTGGAAATTATTAAAGGCATTTAAAGTCTCCACGAGCGTCAACTCCGCAACTGAGGCGCTGCACACTCATGGCGGCCTGCACTTCTCTGAAGAAGAGAAAGCCGAGGTCTTCGCTGACTGTCCTAAAGATAGATTCAGCGAAAACCCAGTTACCAACCGTGAATTAGAACGGGAGGTACAGACATGGGTACAAACCTGGGTGGCGCAGAAGCAAGAGCAACAGCTATCCCTAATAACACCGCAGGAAGTTTACAAGCTCATTAGGAAATTACCTAATGGGAAAGCTGCCGGCCCAGACAAAGTGACTAATGAGGAACTTAAGCATCTCCCGAGAAAACCTCTGGTGCAACTGACCAAAATATTTAACGCCTGTCTGCAGCAAGGCTACTTCCCTTCTATTTGGAAACGAGCCAAAGTAATCATGCTTCCAAAGCAAGGAAAAAGCACTAGACAACCGCAAAATTACCGCCCCGTTAGTCTCTTGTCTACTATTGGTAAATTGCTCGAAAAACTCATACTTCCTCGACTCAAAAAACAAGTTTCAGAATCTCATGAAGTTTCAAATTCACAGTTTGGCTTTCGAAAAGGACATTCTACTGACTTACAGCTTCTCAGGCTAACAGATGACATAACAGAGCAATTTAACAACGGGGCTTCAACGTTGGCGCTATTTCTGGACGTAGAAGCCGCATTCGACCGGTGCTGGCATAATGGCCTTATCTATAAAGTACACCACAATTTCCCGGCACTTCAAAATTATCTACATCTGCTGCACAATTTCTTAGAAAAACGGAAGTTCTACGTCCAAGTGGGCCGCTCCTCTTCTCGAGAGCGAGTGATGTGGGCTGGCGTCCCACAAGGGCAATAATGTCCCCTTTCTTGTATATATTGTTTACAAATGACTTTCCAGTGGACGCCAGATGTAAGGTCGCCATGTATGCCGACGACACTGCAATATACAACCACCATATAAATCCACGATTCGGTCTTGCAGAAATGCAGCGCTATGTCAACAACTTCCTCTCATGGCAACATGACTGGAAAATCAAAATTAACCCCGACAAATGCCAGCTGATCCATTTTTCTAAGCGGCATCACACTTTGGCAATGGACCTAACGGTCGGTGGTCAGATATTGCACTGTCGTCGGCAATGTGCTGGTCCACCCACATAAAAAATAGCGCCAACAAAGGCAGACAGCGGCTAAAGTTATGCGCCCCCATCTTCCGCAGCAAACAGCTGCAGTTGAAGTCCAAACTCATCCTCTACAGGGCTTTTATCCTGTCAGTGGTTTTATACGCGTGTGTGGCCTGGGCAAACGCCTCGAAAACCGCCCTGAAACAGCTCCAAACCCTCCAAAACCTCTCCCTTCGAAAAATCCTCTCTGCTCCTCTCCTAACCACTAATCAAACCCTTCACCAGGAAACCCAGATCCCGTCCATTCCCGAGGCAATAACGAAAAGAGCCCCCGTCGCGTGGGCACGCATCAGAAACCACGACAATTACGTCATTGCCAATATCGGCAAAGGTGAGCCGAAACATCGAAAACACGCAAGAATTAAGATGTAGACATCACTCGGTTCACCGACTGATGTGCGTCCACGCAAACAAGGGCCCCAGGCCGCACACACGCTACCTCTGAGGCCTGCACCCCAGGGAACCAGTCAGGAGCTGCAACCTGCCCGCCCAGGAAAACCGCGGAAATGTGTAAATAGCGTGTGTAAATAGTGTTTTTAATGTGCGTGTGTGTGTATGCGTGTGTGCGTGTGTGTGTGTGTGTGTGTGTGTGTGTGTGTGAGGGCATATCTCACGATATGCCAGAGTGAAAGCGGGAGTGAATGCGTGTAAATAAAGAAACAAAGTGTAAATATGTATATAAACAAAAACAATATCAAAAGCACTATAAACTAAAAACCCAAGACATTACAAGAGGGACCTGTTCTCGGTGGCCCAAAGACGGCCACTGTATGGGTTTCCTAGAAAAGCCACTGCATATAGCATGCAAACCAAACAATTGTATATAAAAATGATAATGTTAGTCTGTAAGCTGGGCCCGTTGTACCAGCACCAGACACAATTGGTTAATAAACAAATCTGAATCTGGAAGCAGCATGTATTCCAAATAAGGGGAAAAGCGAACGCCCAATTAGGCAAACTCTATCCCCTTATAAACAGGAACTCGCAACTAAAACTCAAAATGGGACTAACATTATACAAGACGCTTATCCGCCCTATACTCACATACGCTGCTCCGGTCTGGGGTTATGCCGCAAAACCACACATTATGCGCCTACAAAGACTGCAAAACAAAATACTGCGACTGGTAGCAAAAGTGCCTTCCACTGCGCCAGCGGACTTACTACACGACGAATTAAAAATGCACACGATAGAGAAATTCATTAAAAAGCTCTCACTCGATACGTATAAACACCTGCATAAACATCAAAAACCTTTAGTAACCAACCTAGGTAAATATACAATGGAAATTTATAAACATGCTAGACCGCTAGCGCTTTTCACAGAAATCTAACTCCAAATAACACGGAAGTAGAGGAATTCTTGAACAATCTATACTACACGACTGAATCAGACATTGACACAGGACTGTTCCATTCTCTCTCACACAACTAAACCTTCCTTTTCCCTGTTTCAGACCGCAGCCTGCCACAGAGCCCTACAAGCCCTCGGCGATTGTCGAGGTGGACCGGGAGAACTAGGGCCTCCCACCAGTGTCCTACGTGCGCGGTGAAAGCGGGCCACCGTATGATGGAGTGGGACACTCCGACGACCAGGCGAATCCAGGATCAACGCACATATGACAAGTCCTGCCTGTCTCAGGCAGACGAAGTAGAACTCTAGCACAATAGCGTTCATCAAGCACGTGTAAAAATCACTAACCAATAGCTGATACTAACGACTTTCAGGTACACACCAGTGCAACGCTAGACATAAGCTTAAATATTGCACGAAAAACATATCTTTTTGTACCCTAACACTAACATTAGCTCATATCATAACGACTTACAGGTCTACACCTGTGCATCGCTAGATATAAGCTCAAATATTGCACGAATAACATCAGTTTACGCTAACACTAACATTAGCACATACCATAACGACTTGCAGGTAAATACCTGTGCAACACTAGGTATGAGCTAAATAATTGCATGAATAATATATTACGCTAACACTAACGTTAGGTAATACCATAACGACTTGCAGGTCTACACCTGTGCAACGCAAGATGTAAGCTTAAATATTGCACGAATAACAACATGTTACGCTAGCACTAACATTAGCACGCACCATAATGACTAACAGGCCTATGCCTGTGCAACTTTAATCATAAGTAAGCACAAATACCGTCCTCATATTAACATGAAATTAACACAACGCATGTAATCCTCTTGGTCCTGTCCAGGTTTCATGCGCATTACCAAAAAGCAACATCTGACTCGCTCGCATGTACTACATGCCAGCTTAAAACTTTCAATTACTAACCGGGGTGCTATGCGGGACCCGACTAAGGCACGATGATGCACGATAACATTAGCATTGCACGAACCAGCACGTGGAGGGGGTTTTTAGTGAGCAACGGCGCAGGGACCCTCACACTGTTGGCCTGAGCATGTCGGCCTCCGCCTGTAACGGGTTTTCCCCTCCAGGGTTAAAAAAAAAAAACATACTCATACAACATGCTCATTTCAGTCATCCCGCACATCCATCTACACTATATTTAACACCTAACGATGCCAAATGGCTGAAACACAAAAGAACACCATCAACTATCAAACACATCACCATTAATTACTACCAGGGGGCACTCAGGGCTTATGTCATGTTTGCCTTCCGGCACATCAGTAATACTCGCTGTTACTACCACTGGCAGGCAGCTTGCATCTCTCACCACTGAATGCGCAGGTGCTTAATGCGGTACTGCAGCATAGAGGTCTCGACCTCAAGACTTCCGGTGGGGTTTTCTTTGTGAGTAGGCTAACCGGGTTCGAAGCCAGGGTAGGAGTCTTACACTCGCATGCGTGCATGCGGTTAGGGCGTAAGTAGCATTTTTCCCCACCAGAAAAAAAAAGGAAAAGAAAAAACAGGACCAATCACCAGAGAATCGAATGCAGCTGCTTAGAAGAGCCCTCCTAGCTTGTATAAGAGAGAAAAAGGGAATCCGAGCGATCTTCTTCTTCAGCGAGCGTAGTGCGCAGGCCGCCACTCACGCTCCAAGACGTCCGGCGTTAGCAGCTTCAGCTCCCACCAGCCAGCTCCAGAACCCGCCTGTGCAGGCACACTAACAGCTTAGCTGGGTATAAGTACAAGGCCGTAGCCAACAGTCACCTGACTGGCCCCTTCCATGAACCCCGTAGCCGGTCCCTCATCCATACCAGACCCAGTTACCGATCCTGTCCCCACTACGGCCCGCCCCCCCCCCACCGCCCCAGTCTTTCGCGCCAGCGTCTAGAATGCAAGCTCCAATATACATTAATAAACACCACGTTACGCTGTTTCAGACGCTGCAAGACTTTGACTCATTCATGCCAATGAGGGCTACACTGTCACCAGGGCCCCGCTTTCGCGGGATTTCCTGGTACGCATGACGTCCCCCGAGGACTATGCGCACATGTGTGCCTTTATGCAGCAGAGGGGGGTCAGCTTCCAGTTGACGAGACAGGAAGACCAGCAAACCTTCCGTGCCGTGCTAAACAACGTCTACTACGATGTTACGAAGGAGGCCATTAAGGCTGAGCTGCGGGCCGCGCACTTTTCAGTGCTGCGAGTCGTGCAGTTTAGGTGTTACGACCAGGCCCGAACACCTCTTCCGTTCTATTTGGTGGACCTGGCGACCGCGGACGAACTGTTTAAAGCACGTCGAATGTGTGCTCCACTTTCGTGTGAAGGTGGAGTTATACAGGCGAACGGTCATACCAGTCCAGTGCAGCAGGTGTCCGCAGCACAGGCACACGAAGGCTAGGTGTACGGCTGCAGTTAGGGTGTGCTCTGAGTGAACCGGCGACCATGACTCTCGCGGCTGTGAGGTTCCGCCCCCCCCCCAGAGAACGTGCGCGTTCTGCCTGCTCCAGGGTCACGAGGCCAGGTATCGAGTACCAGCTCCATGTCGCAGTGGCACGTAACCTCCAGGGGTCGGGTGGACGCGTGGCTGTGGGAGCTGGGAGCGGGGCTTAAAGAGTAATGCCCGTACCGGACCCACCTGCTCCTAGTGTGGCCGGCGCGGTGTCGCAGACTAATGCAACTGAGAAACGGTTCGGCTCGCGGCCGCCCCGCCAGCCTCACGGAGTGCCTCGCACCGTGCGGGGGGACCGACCAGACCTTAAAAGATGACCTAAAGATCCAAGACTACATCATCAACGGCAAATGTACCGGCGTGTTACTAGCACTGGCATGGAGGACAGCGACCTGAGGGGGTCAGCGGGACACATCCTTGAGCTGCTGATGGAAGCGGAATTGTCGGAGGTCCGCTCCATAGTGGCAACGTACAGAGACTTCTTCCAGCTGCTGGTGACCCCCGGTTTCCTCTAAGTTTCAAGATGAACCATACAAAACATATCAACATCATGACATTGAACGCTAGAGGACTTAGACGTAAAAAGACAGAGTTCAAGGAATTCCTCACCCGTAATAATATACATATTGCCCTTATCACACAGACTCTTCTTAAAGACAACCATAGTTTTAACATTCCGAGATACACGACTCACCGAACAGATAGAGACAGGTGAGGGGGTGGCACCGCGATCATTATTAAACATGATATTCAATAGGATCTGACCCCTCCCCCCTCCGCAACTCCAAAATTTGGAAACCACCAGCGTTCTAATTACACTCGATAGCAACAAAGTGCTCATAGCGGCGGCCTATGCCCCTCCCGGTACTTTAATCACATCGGATATAACGGACCTGATACAGCAGCACAACAGGGCCTTAATCGCGGGTGATCTCAATGCTAAACACCAAATTTGGGGATGCAACAAGACAAAAAAGAGAGAAGACCATTATTGCACCTCGAAAACAACTCGGACTTCTTAATCCACACTCCTGAGGAACATACGTTTCCTATTGCATGACACACAGATCCGATGTGCTTGATCTAGCCCTGTCTAGAAACTTAACACGCAGAACTCATCTTAAAGTCATGCATGAGCTGTCATCTGGCCATCTGCCCCTCATAATCACCCTCGAGGGCAATGCAGCTCTAGTCCCGCCAATTAAACGTCCAAATTACAACAGAGCGAGCTGGGCAAAATTTGCGGATACAGTAAGGAAAAACTTGTTCACTGCCCCACCACACACAAACGAAAGAACCAGCGAAGCTGTCATCCAATTGGAAAAGGCTATTAAAATAGCAACGGCAGCTTCAGTGCCAATGAGCCAGCCTAGGCAACATCAAACTAAACTCCCGCAAGACATAACGTCTCTAACATCCGAAAGAAACAGAGCCAGACGCAAATGGCAAAAAAACACGGCATTTAACGGTCCTCGAGTACGTTAAATATCTAAACAACCTAGTAAGTGAGAGAATCTCGAACTACGTCTCGAGGCAATGGCCGAGCACACTGGAGAATCTCGATTGTGAACGAGACTCCATGTGGAAGGTAGCTCGCTGCCTAACACGCGATAAAGTACAAATCCATCCACTCCATAATAACCGGACTATAGCCACCACCGATCAAGAAAAAGCGAATGCGCTTGCGGACGCGCTACAAGAAACACTAACACCAAACAGCAGTCCCTCTTGCCCACAATTCACCGCCAAAACCGAAGAAGAAACTCGCGAATACAAACACCAAATAACCCACAATAAAACCAGAGAAACATGCCCCAGTGATATAAAATGGCTCATTAAACATCCACCGAAACAAAAGGCCCCTGGGCCAAACAGCATTCCGACGGTAGCCTTAACTAACCTACCCGAAGATGCTACCAAACTATTCTCCAAAATCTTCAACTATGTGCTAGAGAAAGGGTACTACCCTGACAGATGGAAGTCAGGAATCATCGTACACTTTCCCAAGAAGGGCAAGGATCTCTCGAACCCACAGAACTACAGACCAATTAGTCTACTAAGAGTTCTGGGAAAACTACTTGAGAAAGTAATACTAAAACGCCTTAACGCCCAATTAATTAAACAGCATAACCACATCCGAACAATTCGGATTCCGCGCACGCCATTCCACAACTCTGCAACTTCTGAGAGCCACAGAGCACATCACGCATGGGTTTAACTTCCCAAAATCGACAGGCGCACTCCTACTTGATGTAGAACGTGCCTTCGATAGAGTTTGGCACGCGGGCCTGCTCAAGAAACTGAAAACACTTAATATACACGATTCACTAATAAAACTAATCGCAAACTACCTCCACAATCGGACATTCCAGTCCAGAGCAAATAACCATCTCTCCTCCCCCCACCCTATACAAGCGGGAGTCCCACAGGGAAGCATATTGGGACGAATATCTTTAATATAACAATGAACGATATCCCGAAAACACACAACACGAACTTCTTCATTTACGCAGATGATACAGCAATTGTCGCGCAAACGGAGAAAACCCAGTTCATTCACAGGAGGTTACAAAACGCCCTTAACGAGCTGCAGAATTGGTTCACCAAATGGCGAATTAAGGTGAATGCCAAGATAATGCAGGCTATCATATTCACCAAAAGAATCCACCATAGACTTGGCAAACACCAGCTTCCATCACTCACCATATTTGGAGAGAATATTGAGTGGAAAAGCACAGTCACCTGGTTAGGGCTTAAAATGGACCAGGGACTCACATGGAAGCAGCATGTATTCCAAATAAGGGGAAAAGCGAACGCCCAATTAGGCAAACTCTATCCCCTTATAAACAGGAACTCGCAATTAAAACTCAAAATGGGACTAACACTATACAAGGCGCTCATTCGCCCTATACTCACATACGCTGCTCCGGTCTGGAGTTATGCCACAAAAACACACATTATGCGCTTACAAAGACTGCAAAACAAATACTACGACTGGTAGCAAAAGTGCCTTACACTGCTCTAGCGGAGATATTACACGGCGAATTAAAAATGCACACGATAGAGCAATTCGTTAAAAAGCTCTCCCTCGATACGTATAAACACTTGCATAAACATCACAACCCTTTAGTAACGAATCTAGGCAAATATACAATGGAAATATATAAACACACTAGACCACTAGCGCTTTTCGACAGAAATCTAACTCCAAATAACACAGAAATACAAGAATTCTTCAACAATCTACTACACGACCGAATCAGACATTGACACAGGACTGTTCCGTTCTCTTTCACTCAACTAAACCTTCCTTTTCCCTGTCTCAGACCGCAGCTTGCCAAGGGCCTCCCACTAGTGTTCTACGTGCGCGGTGAAAGCGGGCCACCGTATGATGGAGTAGGACACTCCGACGACCAGGCAGTCAACAAGGATTAACGACAAGACCTGCCGGCTTCAGGCAGTTGAAGCTAGAATTCTAGCCCAAACACCTAACGTTAAGCAATAATATAATTACTGACCACTAGCCTGAAACTAACGCCTTGCAGGTAAATACCTGTGCAACACTAGATGTAAGCTTAAATATTGCACGAATAACACATCTTTTCACATAGAGCATCAACAACACTAGCGGATAACATAACGACTTGCAGGGCTATCCCTGTGCAACACTAGATGTAAGCATAAAGATCGCACGTTTAATACATCCTTTTACGCTCTCATTAAACACTAACATTTATCGTAATGACTAGCAGGTCACCTTCACCTGTGCAACACTAGCCATAAGACAACACGAAACAATACATTAACCTATGTTAAGCTTACAAGGTAGTTACTAACAGGCCTATGCCTGTGCAACTTTAATCATAAGTTAGTAC
Organism: Tenodera sinensis; assembly: GCA_030765045.1. Lineage (NCBI taxonomy): Eukaryota > Metazoa > Arthropoda > Insecta > Mantodea > Mantidae > Tenodera > Tenodera sinensis. The sequence continues at coordinate 54,917,076 of CM060973.1, forward strand.
GAATAGTGTCGTCATATTAACACAAAGATAACACAACGCAAGTAATTCTCTTGGTCCTGTCCAGGTCTCATGGGCATTACCAAAAAGTAACCTCTGACTCGCTCGCATGAACAGCATGCTAGCTTAAAAGCATTCAATTACTAACCGGGGTGCTATGCGGGACCCGATTAACACACGATGATGCACGATAAAATTGCATTATACAAACTAATACGTGGAGGGGTTTCTTAGTGAGTAACCCTCCCCCTCAGGGCGCAGGGACCATCACACTATTGGTCATACCATGTAGGCCTTCGCCTGTAACGGGTTTTTCCCCTCCACGGTAAAAGTGAACCAACCACAGACCACCACCCGCTCATTGGTGCCATCAGTAGATGGTGCGAGAACTGGCGCATGTCTATCAACCCGGAGAAAAGCTCTGCGGTTCTCCTGGCCAACACGCTGGCAAACCGGCTCCCGCAGGACCTCGTGCTTCGGCGCCGTCGGATCCCTTGGGTCACTACGGCGAAGTATCTCGGGGTCACGTTGGACCGGCGGCTAACGTATAGGCATCACGTCAGGGGCAAAGTACTACAAGGTCATGCAGCCCTACGGCAGTTGTATCCCATCCTCAGCTCCAAAACCATGCCCATTCGCCTGAAACTCCAACTGTATCGTGCGATCATCCCGCCTCTGGTCCTGTACGGATGTGAGATCTGGGGAGGGGTGGCAAAGTCCACCTTCATCAGACTCCAGACGTTGCAGAACCGGGCATTAAGGATGATCTACGACACTGGTTGGAGATTTCCTGCCCACATCCTTCACGAACATTCCGGTATCCCGTACATTGTCGACGTGATTAAAACCCGCGCTCGAACAATGTACAACAAACTCCAGAACCACCCTAACCCACTGGTGAATACTCTGGGACAATATGACCAGAGAGAGCCTCGCCGACTACCATCTAAAAAATTGCCGAAGGACATCTTAAGTCCAACGGTCTAATTTTCGCAGATGGGAAAGGCAAAATGAATATCTGTACTTAAAACAGAGTAAATCGCCTAACTCAGATCACCTCTCAGTGTGTGACTGACGGCCAGAACCAGGAGGAGATTAGCGCGTCACCTGATTGACTAACCAGCCAATCAGCATGTATGGGCAGTGCCCGTTCATGGACCTATCCTTACCATCATTCATCTTGTCCCTAAGATACCCCTGATCCCAAACATTCCCAGAGTTTAAATCCCTGTAGACCAAAAAACACCATACTATCGCGCAGGTAAAGCCGTATAACGGCTAGGTACTGCGGTAAAGACACTTCGGGTGGGGGAATAAGCTTCCCCACTCGACTCGAACTGCCTCTGGAGCCTCTGGAGCCTCTGCGACTTGAGGAGGCAGAGTCAATAAGTCCTCTGCTTGCTTGTCTACTGAAGAAGGCTCACCGAGCCCTTCCAGACCAGCAAGCGGGGATGGGCGACCAGCTCCACAACAGTGACTCGGCAAAGACAGACAGACTGACGAGACCGCAGGCCCACATGGCCACAGCCAAGGGACCAGACTCCGGTCTGGACCCGGGATTCGTTGGAACCCCAATAGGCGCGCCGCAATGACATAGGCCCTCTGTGGGATGCCGGATGGCACCTGCAATGACAAAGACCCCGAGCACCAACGTACAGGTAAGGCCTGACGCAATGAGTACACCTCACTCCTCTCACTCGAACCCCTCACCTGGTCCACGGGTGAACATAGTCAAGGCGAAAGCCAAGACTCTCACCAGGGCCAAGAATAGGCCAAAGGTCAAAAAGGCAATAGGCCTTGTAAACCAAGGGACAGCGATCCCCATGACACCACCAGCTCCCGTTACCCCTCCTCCAGCACTGCCGGACGAAGATGGCTTTGTAGTGGTACAAAGCCGTAGGAAAAGGTCCTCTGGTTCAAACCCAGAGCGACCCGATCCTTCATCGAGACCTGCAGCGTCTCCCGAGATCCAAGCCGCACAAAAGGAGGAAATAATCCCGCCTATTGTGTCCGACCCCTTTCCAAATCACATCAAAGTGATGAAGGAATTGAGGGCCAGGTTAAAGCCTGAATTCCAGGCAACAAGGCTCCCTGGACGTGTCGTTATCCGGACCACTTCCTCTGGGGACCACACGGCCGCAAGGGAAGTGCTAAGAGCGTGTGGAATTAAATTCCACACGTACTCGCTACAGCGACCCCACGTGGTTCGTAGAGTCATTAGAGGTCTGGACTCGGAAACAGACCCCCAGGACATCCGTGTTGGCCTGACGGACGAACACGGAATCAAACCGCGGTCCGTTTTACAACTTACCACTACCAGAGAAAAAGAGGGGAAACCCACCAAGGTGCCCCTACCACTATTCCTAGTGGTTGTCGACAAGGAAGGGGAGGGAACCCCAAAGATTGATCAGGTGACTCACCTGTATCACACGCGGGTTACAATTGAGCCCTATCACGGCAGGGAGGGGCCGGCCCAGTGCTATAAATGCCTGGGTTTCCACCACTCCAGCTTTGCCTGTGAGAGGTCGCACTATATCTGGCAAGGCCAAGCAGTACAGCCCATAGACGCTGTGCGCACCTTGTTCCACACTGTGGTTAAGGTGGAGCGATTCTATGGGCAAGATGATCCAGCCCAATGTCGCAGGTGCATGGGTTTCCACCATTCCAGCCGGGAATGTGAACTAAAACTCGCATGCCTTCGTTGTGCGGGAGAACGCCTCGTTGCAAGCTGCGACAAGGGCACAGAAGAAAAAAAGTGTGCCAATTGCCACAAACCCCATGTAAGTGTTTATAAGGGGTGTGAAGTGCGGCAAAAAAACTATCGACAACCGCCGCCGCGGTCCAAAGAATGTGGCACCAGTCCGCACAGGGGTGAGCTTCGCCGCCGCCTTTAGAGAGGCTGAAAAAATATTGCAGGATGAAGCTGCACAAATCGCACCAGCACAAGTTCTAACTGTGCAGACTGCACCAGCCACTAGCGTGGAGGAGAGAGTAGCTGCACCTCCACGCCCCTCTCGCGGAAATCGAGAAAGAAAGGAAAGAAAGGCTGAAAGACAGCGGCCAGCTCTAGTTGAGCAAGAGGCCGCGTCTGGTGTAAAGCCTCAAGCTGCCGAGGTGCCCACCCCGGCCTCAACCCAAACCATACATGCCCAACCGCCACGGACCACCCCGAAGGCCCCACTCGGAGGTGCTATATCCTCGGCAGACCTCGAGGAATTCAGGACCCTGTCCAACTGTGTCGTGGATATGATTAATTGGACACTTCCCATACTGCGGAGGTGTATGCAGAAACTGACGGACGACAATGTTGACGTCCTTCAAAAACATGAAATCCTGCTACAAACACTAGAGCAGCTGTTCCCAAAATCCTCCCTGTAATGGTCTAGCGTGTTGTGCGTAGACCACTACGCGCCGCTTTCTGGAATGCTAATGGCGTAAGGGAACAACGCCCAGGCATTCTAGAATTTGTACAATCCTACGGGATCGACATCCTCATAGTTACCGATACACACCTGCATGCTGGTATAAACTTCTCGCTGCCAAGTTACGTCGCTCATCGGTCTGATCGGATCGGCCGACAGGGCGGTGGTACAGCTACCTTCATCAAAAGCGTTATCACTCACACACCTTTCCCTCTTCCTACCCTTCAACACGTGGAGGCTACTGCCATTAGGCTTGCCATTGGCGGTGTGCACACGCTGTTGATTGCGGCTTATGACCCTCCAGGTCATCGCTTTTATGAAGCAGATTATACCACCCTCCATAACCTACACCCAGTAGTCTGCATCGCTGGAGATCTCAACGCGAAGCTTGGGCTCTGGTACAGTCGCACTAGCAACCAGAGGGGGCGCGGGCTCTACCGCCTCATTAGTGGAGACCCAAACCTTGTCGCGCACGGGCCGAGAGGTCCAACATTCCATCCGGCCCGCGGCAGGCCTGACGTCTTAGACATCATGATCACCAAAAACATGCCATTACATTTTGACTTCTCGGCAGTTAATGAGCTGGATTCCGACCACGACCCTGTCGTGGTGGATTCCACAGTAGCCATGCCCGCTCTGTTAAACTCAGGCTGGACACATGACACCGACTGGGATGCAGCAGTCCTAGAAGTCAACCGTTCCGTCGACCCTCGACCACGCATCAATGATCTCGAAGCGTTGGAAGCGGCAGCGACGGATTTTTCATACCAGATCCTAAATGCGGTACGCGCACATACTCACCGCATTCCCAACACCTTAGACCCTAGAACCTTACCTATAGAACTCCGACAGTTGCTAAAAGCCAAGGCGCACAGAACAACAGCCTGGGAAAACACTTCAGAATCTAAACCTTCATGAAAAGAAACCATGGAGGATTATAACGGCCTTGAGGAAGGAAAAGACCCAATCCCAGCATCCCTTACATGGCACTCGTGGGCGGCTCACCTTCGAGCCAGACGAGAAAGCCACTGTGTTCGCAGATCACCTTGAGGTGCAGTTCGAACCCCACAAGACGAAGACTTCACTGAACTTGTGGAAGCAACCGTGGATTACCTCTATGAGGAACCACGGCGGCTACACGACGAGATCCAAGTTCCTATAATCATCCCGAAAGCGGTGATCTCCGAAATTCAAAGTCTAAACCCAAATAAATCCCCTAGACATGACGCCGTCACGGCGCTCATGCTCCAGAACCTACCCAAAAAGGCTGTCGTCCGCTTGACCCGGATTTTCAATGCATGCCTACGTCTCCGTCACTTTCCAGCATGCTGGAAGGAGGCGAGGGTGGTGTGTATCTTGAAACCCGGTAAGAACCCAGTCTTTCCTAACAACTACCGCTCCATCAGCATTCTCCCAACTGTCTCAAAAGTTTTTGAGTGGTTGCTCCTTACCCGCCTAACGCTTCTTTTTGAGGATAGGCAACTCCTACCGGATCACCAGTTTGGTTTACGTTGGGGTCATTCCACGACCATGCAGTTGCAGCAGTTGCAGTGGAAGGAAAACTGTCCACACTAAGAGACATAGCGGCAGGAGTCCCAGAGGGCAGTGTACTCTCCCCGCTGGTCTTCGCAGCATATATGTCCGATTTCTCCACGGAACAAGACACTGTGACATGCCAGATGTGGACGACGCCCTCATCATGGCACAAAACGAGAATGTGAGATATTGCCTGCCGCCCCTTCAACGACAACTCGACGCCGTCGGCCGTTGGAGTGAGAAGTGTAGAATGGTTATTAGTAGGGGGAAAAGCTCCGCACTCCTCCTTGGTAAGGTTCGCCATTGGCGGCCAGAACGGTCACTTCGGCTCAGGCGGAGAAATATCCCATAGGTAACCTCCGCCAAATATTTAGGCGTTCTCCTCTACCGCGAGCTAACATACGCTCCACAGGTCCGCGCAAAGGCCAGACTTGGTCACGCTGCGCTCAGACAGCTCTGTCCTATCCTCCGATCCACCATGCCCACTCACCTAAAACTACGCATTTACTGGGCAATCATTCCGCCATTGATCTTATACGGCTGCGAAGCCTGGGGATCAGCGGCACCCTCTACCATACGCAAACTGCAGACAGTGTAGAATAGGGCGTTAAGAACTATATATGATACCGGGCGTAGATTCCCGTCTTACATCCTTCACAACCACTCCGAACTACCCTACATCATGGACTTCGTAAGGGAGCGATCCCGAACCATGCACTCCAAACTTAACTCCCACACCAATCAGCTGGTACGGGCATTAGGTCAATACGAACACAGAGCACCTCATAGAAGGAAAAGTTACCGCCTACCCAAGGACGCCCTTGGATAATGGTAATGCCATTCCCATCATCTAACACATACTTATCCCAACGCCTATTCCTCCCTCTCCCTGTATCCAAAACTAGGTATACAGGAAGAAACCATTGCCCAAGACACAAACGCTTGAAAACATTAGAACACCTTTATTACTGCATAGATAAAGTCGCATTAGCGGCTAGGTGCTCTGCAAATAAACATACCGTACAGGAGAACCTGTACAATCTGTCCTTGAATGCTGGAATGCGACTTTTTCATCCTGAAGATGGCCATGGAGTCTACAATGGCTAAAAGCTCGACCTTTCTAAATCTGACACAGCTGATCACCCGTGAAGCGTTGATCCACCCGTGAAGCCTTGATCCAATTCTAGGGTGTTTGATAATAATAATAATGGTAATAGTATAACCAATAACACTAATACTAATGATTAGGGCCAGGCATTTAATGACCTATAATTTGGTAAAAAAATGCAAAATAAAAAATACATTTATGACCTAAAAATTACAAAAAATGACCCAAAAAGATGACCCGAAATATGTTAAAGTTACCAAAAAATAAAGAATTGCCAATAAAAATGCTATTTATTTTTATTATTACTACATTAATAACTCACTTTGTAACTAAGTTACATAAAATATAACATAAAATCAAAATATTAAAAGAGAATTATAAATGTACATGTTAGAGTATCTTTTATTGAAGAAATTCCATTTCAGTGCACTTTTATAACAATTTTGAGATGCAGTTAACAATCACAAATCGGCTGAGATTCTCAAACAAAAATGACTGTCTATTGTCTGCTAGTACTGACTTATAAATGGAAAAGCTCCTCTCTACTTTAACGGAAACAATTGGAGCATACTGAAAGCAAGCAATATCTCCTTGATTTAACTCACAGTCAGCAAGAGAAAACTGTTCACCAGACAAAGCACTGCCAATTGAACACAATGCTTTGTACCCCCTGTTCTTGTCTATACACTTCTTTATTTTCATTGTCACTGCATCACCCACTTTACCATATGCACGGCTCAAATCATTCACTACTTTATCCACTATTTGTAGCTGTTCCATTAATGTCACTTGGGATTTTTCCAGAGAAGTTATTGCATCAGGAAGGAATCCAAAATTGGTGTTTATGTAAGAAAGTTTACTCGCAATTTCTTTATCAGCCAGCAGTTCTTCCGCCTTTTTGATTGACACAGGCTCAGCATTATCAACAGAATCAACTACTTTCTTTACAACGTCAAAATTCTTGCAATAATAACTACAAGCCTCGAGCCATGTTCCCCATCTAGTCAAAACGGGTGAAAAGGGCAGTTGAATTTCTGGAGCTTCTACTTTGAATGCTACAACTCGAGAGGGGGCTTTCAAGAATACTTTCCTGACGCATCCAATTAATTTATCCACTTCAGGAAAATTTGCACGTACTTCTTCCGCGACCCGGTTACTGTCTATTCTGTGACCCGGTGTAATGCGTGCCCTAAACATGTCACATGCACAATTTTTGGGTAGAGTGCACTTAAAGAAGCAGCAGCTTTCATCATGTAGGGTGCTGCGTCTGTTATAAAAACCAATACATTGGAATTTTGAATCCCATTAGGCCAAAGTATTCTCAATGCATGGTCAAATACTAAGCTGATGGTTGATTAGTTCACTTTGTCAAGCTGCTCACAATGTAATAGAAATTGCTCTCCGGGGCTGTGAGCTTCTAGCACTCCAACAATAACATTCGCTACATAACAGCCTACAGAGTCTGTTGTCTCGTCGATGGATACTAATATATTCTTTTCTCCAATCCTTTTTCTTAATGGTTGCAAAGTTTTGTTGTAGCACCGATGCACGTAGGTTCTTCTCAATGTTCTGGAATTTGGAATTCATTTTCTGTCTCCTCTTCTAAGAAAGCGCGCAGCTTAGGATGATTCAGCTTGTGAAGTGGAATATCGGCAGATAAAAATGCTTCATATAATTTCTCACAAAATGGCGAAAATGTTGAACGAGTTTCGCCCAGAACCATCTGTTGTAAGCTTACACTTGATTTATTTTCTAGTCGTTGTAGGCCACGTTTATGCTTCTCCGGTGATGTTCTACCGTAATCGTTTTTTCAGCAGCCACTTTGAGACGGGTAGTTCTGTGTGTTGTGAAGGGGGGAATATGTGCTGCCAAGATGTCGTCTCCGTTGCCCTCGGCTGTGGACTCTTCTTCAGGGGTGGTTATGCAGGTGGATTAATAAGTGTTTCTTAGCATCCAGACATTGACTTTATTCAGTTTATCTTATACCAGCTCCCTCACAGCTACACCCGTCTCATTCAAGTAGTTGAGTCTTTCTGCTCCGGAGTTCACTGTACCGACCCTTTTGTGGTCCTCCACTTTGTTCATAACGGTACCTCCCCTTGCTACGGTCAGTATGAAATACCTGAGCAGTGAGGGGTGACAAATGCCCCGCATCCTGTTTGTTTCCTCTCAATACCTGAATGAGGCGTTTGAAGACCGCTTGGTCACTATTTACATTTTACAAGTTTCCAAGTGTAACTGCTTATCAGTAACAATATTTAAACAATTATTATCCTAAAATATTTATCTATATACAAATTATGTTCTAACCTAATGTACAACATACTAATATGTACCGTTACATATGCCCCTAAGTTTAAAATAATTTGTTGGTAACAAAAATTATTTTTAACTTACATGCTCTAACAGCGAAACCAATCCTAAATAACCTTAAACTATGATACACTTCTCGATGTATGAGAAAATATGTTTGTCGAGGCTGCGTGCCTGATTAATTGTATGTGTCTATTTATTTTATGGCATATTTACATTCTTTTTTGTGTCTTTTATCACTCTTCACTTTCCACTGTGCATTACATATTTTTGAGTTTTAACAAAAGGCAACACATATTTTTGTTACTTGACACCAATGAAATAATTTTTAAATACATACAATTCTTTTGTGGGTATACCACTTTACCCTCATGCATAGAATTGTGTGTTATGTTATTACCCCATCGCTAGCAACTATGGTCTATATTTTGCTTATTGTGAAAAGAATATTATTAAAGTCCAACAAATAGGACTGATATGCTCAGAAGTGCTTTGCCTAATTATTCCATCTTGTAACATGTCGCATATGACTTTATCCGCTTTGTCCCTTAAAGAAATGGGAATGGGTCTACATTTGTACTGAAAAGGTTTTATTCCGTTTACAGTGAAACTATGAACATAAGAGGTACAACACCCTGGTTTTTTAGAAAAAAACTTTACGGTTTTTGTATAAGATATCACATAGGCGTTCCCTGCTTTCGGCACTGATTCCTTGGGCTTTCACGGCAATTAGATAAACATCTGTTTCTTGATGAGGGTCAACTACCTGTCTTGAAGCTTCCATCTGACCGTTCAGATCATCGCAAAATTCCATAGGAATATTATAAATCGTAATTACCTCACTCATGGTTTCCTCTGCTAAGTATTCAATTTTCCCCAGATTACCTATGTTTTGGTTATCAATTCCCATTACAGTTAACACATTATTTATGCTTATATTTATATATTCCACGAAAAATATTTCATGTTCCTGAAGTATTCCGTCCTTTCCGTTCTGCATCGCTTCCACTTTTTCTTCATTTTCAAATGGAACTATTAAATTTCTTGCCCCCAGGGTGATTATTAATCTTTTCTCTCGGAAATCCATGATAGCTTCCCACATTGATAACATGTCCGAGCCAATTATTATATCACATACTAACTTAGGAACAACAAGCAGTATCATTTCAAATAAACTCCCGTTTATGTTAATCTCTAGCATTATCTGGTATTTCACGCGCTGTCTTATCTTTCCCACTGCTACGGTACAAAAAATTCCACTAGTCGGTAAACACATTATCTGATTTCCTTCTTGGAGTAACGTATTATAAAACTGCTCACTTATTACCGAATTTGATGCCCCTGAATCGAGCATTGCGCAGTAATATTTTCCCATCAAGGTCAATTTTATAGTGGGAGGGTTGGGCATCACATTTTTGCTATCTGATTTAAATGCCTTACCCATATTAAATTGATTTGTATTATCATCGGATCCCTGACAATTTGTTTCTACACCTGTACACTGATTATTACGAGCAACTCCCGGGATCATGCAGTGCTCGCTTATCAGTTTCCCTGTCTTTAAATTTCTGCTTCGCTAACTGCCTCTGCATTACTATCGCCGATAAACGGATTTGCGTGAGGACTTAATAATGTTGGCAAACCTGCATTCCCATTTAACTCTTGGGGCAGAAATTGATTAGTTTTTGTTTCACCCTGTACTATATTGTTTTGGTTAAAATTACTCGCATAAATGTTTTCCGGCCTTGTATTATGCCTGTTTTGATGTCCTCGATTATGGCCATAAAATCTAACTGTATTAATTTGTCCATTTCTTCCCCTCTGATACTGATAATAATTTTGATTTTGATTTCCATTTCTCTGTGGTGATTGTCTACCCGTAGGAAAGTTATTTTCTCTTCTACTTGAAGTTCTGTTCTGAAAATGTGGTTCTGTGTATTGGTATCTCTGCCTTGTATCCTGACCGGGTCCTCTGTTCCAACTTCTGTAATATTCTGCCCCTGCTCTAACAGAACCTGAATTGTTTCTGTTTCCATTTTTTGTATTCGGATCAATGGAATCCCTGATATTTTGGGTTGGTTTTACCTGACTGTAGTCGAACGCAGAAAGCAAGTCTATCATTTCTGAGAAACTTCCTGGTTTTGCCACTATAAGGTTATTTCTAATGTGCTCCGGATAGTGACCGATTACTATTGCAGTGAGTTCTTTTTCCTTTAGCGGTGAATCTAATAATTTGCTTCTCTGAACGATCTTCAAAAAGTAGTCGATCATGTTTGTTCTCGAATTTGGATCGTATTTCCCATTTGATATTTCCATCCTAATTGCATTTTGCTGGTTTGCCCCCCCAATATCTAGCCAGAAAATATTTTCTAAATGACTGGAAATTTGTGTCCTCGCCCAAAGTTAGGCGCAACCAATTTCTAGCTCGCCCTTCTAAGCCTTTGCCTACAACCACCATCCTTAATGCCTCAGGAATTTGCTTTAGTTTAAAGTAATTCTCTATTTCTTTAAGAAATAATTTTGGGTTATCACCATTTTCCTCCTGAAAAGTTGGTACGGGAATTTCATTTAATAAATGATGCGGCCATGTTTGGTAACTAATGGGGTTTACAGCATGCACACTTGATTCACCGGATGCAGAAATTTGTTCTGGAAACATTTCACCTGGATCAGCTGAGGCTTGAATTGGACTTTGTACTCTGTCGGTTCTAGCGTCAGCTGAGACTGCAGGTACATTTACATCAGAAACGGCACATGTGTTTGTTACATTTAATTCTAACCTCGAAAAAGTGCCCCTAATATCCTGTATTTCTTTACTTAAATTATGTTGACTTGCATTTAAATTCACCATGAGGCATCTGACAGATTCAATTTCTTTGGTAGTTTTTAAAAGATCTGCATTTGTACTCGATACTGAGGTTTCTACCAAGTTCTTCAACATTTGTACATCCTTATACACTTTGTTTTCTAAGCTAGTTTGTTTGTCAGATATTTCTTGATGAAAATTTTGCAATTTTGTCTCTACCCCTTGCTGCATACTACCCAACTCTCCCGTAACTGCTTCAATTTCTGATCTCATTTCTGTCATTTCTTTGTTCATCTCCCCCTGACTAACTATAAGAGACTGCCATTTCATTTCTATTCTCTTTTCTAGGTTCACTATATTTTCCTCTGAATTTTTGTTGCTTTGCTCAACTTTACTTTCTATTCTGTTTTCTAAGTTCGCTATACTTTCCTCTACCTTCTTATTGCTTTGCTCGACCTTCCTATTGTTTTCCTTAATTTCCCTGTTAGTCTCCTCTAACTTACTTTCTATCAACCTCCACAATAAACTAATAGAATCTCTATCTATCATCTCTTGACTGGCTGAGGCTACAGCTTGCCTCTGTACATGTTCCCGATTATCACTACCTACTTCTACCATTTGCATATCTGCCTCCTTCTCTGCTTCACAATTGCTTCCATTTATTTGGTGGCTACCTTCCATTTTATCTACAATTTTCCCACTTCTTAATAGCATGCAAAACTGTTTACAGAAATATTATTGTGGTTCTTTACAACTCACTTTTAGAGCTTCCTATACTCAATGGGCGTATTTCCTGTGAAGATGTTCTGCTGGGATGTCTAGTAGTATATGCAATATGCACTCCGGTCTTTGATGACGAATGTTGGTACTCCAGGGTGCTGACAGGATGCTGAATGATGATGCTTGTAGCGTGGATGCTGAATAAAGATATCTTCGTAGTCCTGGGTTTATACCTGCCGTCTCGACTTTACACGTTGGGTGCCATCTATGAGACGGGTAGTTCTGTGTGTTGTGAAGGGAGGAATATGTGCTGCCAAGATGTCGTCTCCGTTGCCCTCGGCTGTGGACTCTTCTTCAGGGGTGGTTATGCAGGTGGATTAATAAGTGTTTCTTAGCATCCAGACATTGACTTTATTCAGTTTATCTTATACCAGCTCCCTCACAGCTACACCCGTCTCATTCAAGTAGTTGAGTCTTTCTGCTCCGGAGTTCACTGTACCGACCCTTTTGTGGTCCTCCACTTTGTTCATAACGGTACCTCCCCTTGCTACGGTCAGTATGAAATACCTGAGCAGTGAGGGGTGACAAATGCCCCGCATCCTGTTTGTTTCCTCTCAATACCTGAATGAGGCGTTTGAAGACCGCTTGGTCACTATTTACATTTTACAAGTTTCCAAGTGTAACTGCTTATCAGTAACAATATTTAAACAATTATTATCCTAAAATATTTATCTATATACAAATTATGTTCTAACCTAATGTACAACATACATACTAATATGTACCGTTACAACTTTCACATCACAGATCTTGCAGAATAATATATGACCTCCATGGAAAAAATATTTTCTCCATATTTTGAAACAAATGCCTTCAATTTAACACTATTACTTCCCTTCACTTTAGGTATTTTGCGCTTATGGTGCTCATACAGGTGCTAGGAACAACTGATCAGCTCACTTAACAGTACAACAATGCCGGTTTACCTGGACAAAGGAATTTCCTAGGGAGTGTGGGCAAGTCCATTAACCACATTGCTTGAAAGATAGTGGTAGGAGTTAGCTAAGCATCTACTTAAATCCAAGAAATTGTATTGACAAGGAAAAATACTGAATTTTAATTTTAAAAATGAATTAAATACAAATAATCTCCCAACCTTCCGGAAAACTGTTAAAAATGCTCAAAATGACCTAACAATTGACAAAAAATGACTTATCCGTAAAAAAGTAAGAAAATGCACAAAAATGCCCTAACAAATTGCTTTTATTTAACTCGTTAGTCAATGACATACCTTTCCGTATATACAAGCAATGTTTCAACCTTCATAAGGAAAAGATGCAAAATCATTAATTGCCTTGCCCTACTAATGATACTAATACTAACAATAATACTAATATAAGAATACTAAAACTAAGAACACTACTATTAATAACAGTAATAATAATAGCAATAATAATAACACTGATAATACTAATACTCACAATAATAATAATAATAATAATAATAATAATAATAATAATAATAATAATAATAATAATAATAATAATAATAATAATAATAATAATAATAATAATAATAATAATAATAATAATAATAATAATAATAATAATAATAATAATAATAATAATAATAATAATAATAATAATAATAATAATAATAATAATAATAATAATAATAATAATAATAATAATAATAATAATAATAATAATAATAATAATAATAATAATAATAATAATAATAATAATAATAATAATAATGAATAATAAACCTGGTTGTGAGCAAAAACGTGGTAATAACTGTGGCGCAACATTCGTGGCAAAGCTCCGCTGATTCTCCATAAGAGCCATTGTGCCTTCATAACGTGAAAGCTCCTTTAGAGCATCGTTCCAAATATTGTCTGAAAATATCTTATTTTTATAACTTGATACAGGCTTATTAATAGCATTTGTTGTAACTTTAGTTAAATTTTCTGCGTCTGTTTCCACGGAGGAGCCAAGATATGATACCGATTTATTAAAAGTTTCCTTCATCCGAATCCAGTTAGCTTGTGAAACATTTTTCTTGTGCTCCATTTTATTGTTAGCATCTGGTAACGCTTCACCTATTCTGTAATTGTAATAAATAAGTCTGTGGTTGCTAGAAGTGAAATTGAGCCAAATTTTCCATCCATAGATCTTATTAATTATTTTATAATTTCCTAAAGTTAAGTCTATATTAGACGATGCTCCACAGCGGTTTTCAAAAGTCGGCGGATTTAATTATTGGTTTATTATATTTATATATACATTTAGTTCCGAAATTAATTCTTCAATTTTTTCTCCCCTGTTGTCTCTAAAATTGTTGAACCACCAAGTAGACTTGGCATTTACATCCACGGTGTGAAGAATTTCTTGATGCCGAAAATGGTTTTGTATATTTCTAATTTTGTTTAAATAAGGTTCGATGTCTTCACTGTACTGAAAATAACAATTTACTAAAATGAAACAACCATTTTTATGTGAAATTTCTGTGCAATTTGTGTGCAGATCAGAAAATTGCCTTATATGAACAACTTGATTTTTGTTTGCAATAACCACCGCTGCCATGGCATTTTTCCCTCCACATACCACCCTGGCCAAAACTGGAATGTGTGTTGAATTTCCGTTTATGGAATAACGCTCTTGGATACAAATAATGTCAATATTTAAGTCATCAATAAGAGTTTTAAGTTCAGCCATAACCAGCGGGCTTCTATTTATAGAATTCTTAAGTTTTTAGAAAACATTTCCACTGTAGTAATTAAGATTTCAAATGAATTGCCTTAAAATGTATCATTATTACAATTATTCGAGAAGCGCCCTTCAACAGATTGATAATACTCTTTAATTATATTAAACATATTTTGACCCACGAGTCTACTAGAAGAGTTAAATTATGTCCTGAAGTTTATGGCTGCTGTGAATTTGTTCCAAAATTGTGGGTATATGCTGCTCTATGTTGTGGATTTGCTTTAGAGGTTTGCTTTTTACTTATCACATTTTTGCTTATCTTCCCAATAGATTTCATTTTTGTTGTATAGGTTGCACTTTGAGTATGGTATTTAAAACGTTTTTGTCACTATTAACAGAAAGGGATGCAAGGAATATTGTTTGTTTCTGAAGGGAGATTGGAAATTGTGTCTAGGGAGTTTTGGTATAATAGGTTTTATTGATTCTGAACTGGGTATTTTTGGATAAAATGTTCCATCATGCCGAATGTGCACATAACAATGTGGCCATTTTTATTATAATCAACCGCAATACGACCATAGCTTTTAACGAAATGGTTATAAGTTTCATCTATATCTAAATAATCGTTTCTTCTTTTAAATACTTCTACTAATAATTTACATACTTCCTGTGGTTCTGTGGTTATATTATGTATCCGTAACTGTAAACGGTCTATGGTATCGGGTATGGGGAATACTATGGATTCACCATTCACATGTGAAGTTCTGATTACATGTCGCAAAGCCGAAAGCAAGGTCTGCTTTTCTTCCAGTCTGCTCAGCTGTATTGTGTTTCCAAATTCTGTGTACATTTTGCAAAAGTGGTCGTCTTCACTTACTGGTGTGTCTTCCGTTGCGTTCTCAGCATTTTGTATACCCGTCAGGTGTCGATTATCAACATCTGTTTCTGCACTGTCATCGCCCTGCTCACAATTAAAAAATAGTACCTGGGTGACCGAGCTTCGCTCGGGGTTTTTCGCCTGTGTTTTTGTAAAATCTTGTTTTTTTTTGGGGGGGGGGGAGAAGATACTTATTTAGATAAACTGAAAGTCAAAACGTTAACTAAATAACAAATTTAGTCGCAATTGTGAAGAGTCATTTCCAAGATACAAATATTTCATAAACACCATCATTTCAGCTGTAAAACGTCTACTGCTGAACGCAGACCTCCCCCATAGATATCCACCCAATTTGACATTTTCGTTGAGCATTTGTTCCATTATGGATTTCGTTCCCGTCCTATCTTTTCTGTTTTGGAGTTTACATTTTC
The DNA here is from genome assembly GCA_030765045.1 of Tenodera sinensis. Taxonomy (NCBI): domain Eukaryota; kingdom Metazoa; phylum Arthropoda; class Insecta; order Mantodea; family Mantidae; genus Tenodera; species Tenodera sinensis. Next base: position 54,932,994 of record CM060973.1, read on the forward strand.
AATTTGCCTTCCATTTTTGTTTCCATTTTGTCCATTTTTCTTCCTATATTTTCTATTCCGTAGTTTACATTTTTCCAATTCGGTTTTCATATTTGTTTCCTCTGTCGCATTCCGGAACTCATTTCATTTCCCGTTATGTCCATCTTGGCTAACATTTGTTTCATCAACTGTTCCATATCGTGTTTTTCGGCGCACTCCTGACATCAATTGTGATTACTTTGCTTTTTTAACTATTTCTTTATTTTTTATTTAAACACCGGAGCAACACTAAGCAAAAGCACTGTTGAACAATAACAAATACTACAGGAAGAAAAGCTGGTTGATAAAGCCATGTGAATGTACTACGCATTCCTGTTTCAATCATATAGAAAATTGTATGAATTGTTCGCCGAAGCGGGAGTATTGAAAGAAATGTGATTGTGTTTAGTAAAACAAAAATGAGTAGAAAAACGTGTGAATGTTATACGTTGCACTTATATTTCAAGTGTACGGAAAAATGTATGGATTGTTTGTAGAAGAGGGAGTAGTATGTTAGGAGGAGTATAGAAAAACATGTGAACGTAATACGTTGGGTGGTAAAATGGATTGCACAAAAACCTTCGCCATGAAAACAATTAGATATATCACTTTTCATGGCGATCGGTCAACCTGTTTTGGAATTTACCCACTCTTCAACATACGATATGTATGGGCGTTGGTATGTATGAAGTTGATAAAAGATAGGGAATAACATGTGAATTGTTACGTAAAACAAAAGTGAGTAGAGAAAATAGTATGAATGTAATACACTGTATTTCTTTTTCAAACATATAAAATTGTATGAAGGGCGAATAGCGAAAGAAGACTGATGGTGCCTCGTAAAGGAAGAATTAGTAGAGGAAGTCGTGTGAATGTAATACGTTGCAGTTATATTTCAATCATAGAATATTATATTAATTGTACGTTGAAGGACAAACAGAGGATAACTGAATGTGCTACGTAAAAGAAATGCGAGTAGAAAGCCATTTGAAAGTAATATATTGTGTAGTAAAATTGTTGCCATAAAAAATTTCCCCGTAAAAAATATATATACGTGCCGAATTTTGAGGTGATCGGTTAAGCGGTTTTCGAGCTTAACAGTTGGATATATTGTATATATATCCAACTGTTAAGCTGTAAACAACCAACTATATACAACAACTATAAACAACCAAGCTGTATAGATGATATGAATTGTTTGCAGAAGAGTGGAGAAAGAGATGTGAATGTGTTACCTAAAAGTGAGTATAGTAAACAGTGTGAATGTAATATGCAGCATTTCTATTTCAAACATGCACGAAATTGTATGACTTATTTGTAGAAGAGTGAGCTGAGAGAGATATGAATGTCTTACCTAAAAGCGAGTAGAGAAAACAGTATGAATATTATAGAGAAAGAGATGTGAATGTGATAGCTGAAAGTAAGTAGAGAAACCACTGTGAATGTAATATGTAGCAGGTATCTCTATTTCAAACATACAGAAAATTGCTTGACTTATTTGTGGAAGAGTGAGTAGAGAAAGAGATGTGAATGTGTTACCTAAAAGTGAGAGGAAAAAACAGTGTAAATGTAATAGCATTTCTATTTCAAACATACAGAACATGTTATGACTTATTTTAAAAGTGGGGTAAAAATGTTTTTGGTGCAAAATCACGTTTTTTATGGAAAATTGTTTATAGAAGAGTGAGTAAAGAAAGAAATGTGAATGTGTTACCTAAAAGTAAGTAGAGATAACACTGTGAATGTAATATGCAGCATCTCTATTTTAAACATACAGAAAATTGTGTATTTATTGGAGAAGAGTGAGTAGAGAAAGAGATATGAATGCGTTACCTAAAAGTGAGAAGAGAAAACAGTGTGAATGTAATAGCATTTATATTTCAAATATATAGAACATGGTATGACTTATTTTAAAGGTGCGAATAAAAATGTTTCTTGGTGCAAAATCACGTTTTTATGGAAAATTGTTTATAGAAGAGTGAGTAGAGAAAGAGATGTGAATGTGTTACCTAAAAGTGAGTAGAGAAAACACTGTGAAGGTAACATGCATGTATACAAAAATTTAATCAAATCTTTGGAGTAGTTTCTGAAATACCGGCAATATATATACAAGAATTGTGCAGTAGAAGCGGGAATAAAAAATGATATTTTTTATGCAAAATCCCGTTTATTTGGGAATTACACCTATATAGCTGAACTTAAAAAGTAAAAACCAATCTGAATACAAAATTTGATCGAAATCGTTAGAGCCGTTTTCAAGTTGCTCGGAATATATATACAAGAATTGCTCATTTAAATATATAAGATAAGATTACTTCTACCTTATTTACCTTGTCTAAATGTGCAGAATTATTCAAATCCGCATATTTCTTATCTCTTTATCTCCATAGAGCATTTAAAAAACTTCTTCCCTCCGGATTTTCGTTCTTCTTTTGCTTCTTCTTCTTCTTCTTCTTCTTCTTCTGCTTCTTCTTCTTGTTATTATTATTACTGTTATTATTACTATTATTACTATTATTATTATTATTATTATTATTATTATTATTATTATTATTATTATTATTATTATTATTATTATTATTATTATTATTATTATTATTATTATTATTATTATTATTATTATTATTATTATTATTATTATTATTATTATTATTATTATTATTATTATTATTATTATTGTTGTTGTTGTTGTTGTTGTTGTTGTTGTTGTTGTTGTTATTATTATTATTATTATTATTATTATTATTATTATTATTATTATTATTATTATTATTATTATTATTATTATTATTATTATTATTATTATTATTATTATTATTATTATTATTATTATTATTATTATTATTATTATTATTATTATTATTATTCCCTTCCTTTTCTTCCTCTTTTTCTTCATCTTCTTGTGCTTCTTCTGTAGGCCCAGGCCCAGTTTCGTGATCGCTTCAAAGTCAACTTTTATTTTCTTATTGTTATTACGTATATCTCTTTCATCTATTATTTTGTCTGTGGATAAGGCATTTGAATTAATATTTTCTACATCTTTTAAAACTTTGTTTAATTTATTTATAATTAATTTGGGAGGTAATTTTGGTTTTTCTAATGTTTGACAATCGGCGATTTTCAAATCTGTACACAATTCTATGCATTTTTCTTTTTCTAGAAATAAACTGTTTGAGTACCTATATCTGTAGCATTATCTTTAACTTTCCATCTATTTAATTTTTCTTTATGCTCTATTACCCTTTTTAAGGTTCTTCTTATCCTACTTGGCGTATTTCTTCTTGACTTTCTTTGCTTTACTATGTCTATTCATAACTGGTACGAGAAATTACTCTTTCCCAGAGCATTTTATATGTTGGACAATCTTGCTTACCTTTGCAAGTTTCCTTCCTTTTAAAACAGGGAATACAAGCTGATGGCTGGTCCTTTTTACTACAGTCGTTTCTGTCATGGTCAATTTCGCCACAGTGTCCGCAAGGTTGAGGATTTGTGCAGCGCTTTGCTGTATGTCCAAAATCCTGATACTTGGCACACTTAGCAATTGAAATAAACTCCCTAACATTGACTGAAAGCCTACATATAATCTTCCTTTTGGCAAGATGAGACGTCTTATATGCGGTGATACTTCAACGACATTGTTAACTGTAGCTCTATTTCTAGGCCCAGTTTTAAATTTAAATATGAAACCTTTTCCAAATTCCTTCTTGTCTATAATTCCTTCCAAGTTCTGTTTATAAATCTCTTCCTTTAGATCTTCCTCTTTTCTTTCAATCAATACATCATACATAATTATCAAGGTTACTCTCTCTCTCTCTCTCTCTACTTTTCAATTTTGAGTCCTTTGTTTTGCAAATTTTTGCTATTAATAATTTTATTTACACCTTCCTCTGTTTCAGTTTCTACAATGACATTTTAACCTGCTGATCTTAAACTTCTAATCTTTATTTTCTCTTCAACCGGTTTCAAATTGTTTGTAACTATTGCCTGTACCTGTTTCACATCTGAGTTATTTGTAGATGATATGAAAAGTGCATGTTTTTTGTTGTTGATTGCTTTTTGAAATTCTATTGTCTTTGCTGTGGGCGTCGGTAATGCAGCAACCTGAACAAAAGACATCACCTGGGACAATTGTTTAGTATTTTATTTCTCATACAATGCTTTAAATATTTGTGCCTGATTGCGCCTTCTCCTTTTCAATTTTTAATTCAAGTTGTTTTTGAAATTTAAATAACAGAGTAAAGATACTTCTTTTGGTATCGACCGAAAGTTTCTCCTTCCCTACTATTGTATTAATTTCGGTTAAAATTTCGTAAGAAGTTTGTACTTTGTCTTCCTGCATTTTATCCTTTAATTTCTTACCTTTCTCCGGTGAACGGCTTAAACTAAAACTAACCTTAAAAATATCATCTTCACTTGGTTATTTTGAGCCCCCGGGGCCCTTACTTGAGCCAAGTTTGTTAACTGTCTGTTTGAGATAAAAAAAACTACAACTACAGAACTAATATACATATGTAATTACTTACAGTACTGAACACTGTTAATCCCTTCTCACTTTCAAACTTTAGAATATTGTCACCCATCGCATTATTGTCGACACTACCGCAAAGGAGCCGAAGGAAAGAGACAGAGAATGGCCGCATTGTTGGGGCGCTTGCCGAAAGAGAGAAAAGGATAGAGGCTTCTGGAATCTTCTGCTTTGTATTTCACCGCAATAACTGAACTTTCCAGAATAGTGCCTGGGAGATATAAATAGCGGTAAAGTGCGACAGACAGTGGACAGACGTATGTGAAGCGTTGAGTAGTCGTGCCGACAGAAGACAGACGTATGTGAAGCGTTGAGTAGTCGTGCCGACGGAAAGAAGAGACGTATGCGAAGCGTGGAGGAGTCGTGCCGACGGAGAAGGGACAGTTGTTGTGTTACTAATTCGGAGCCGTGCTGTTGGTGAATGGGAAAAGACTTTCTTGCTGTTGCAACGAGTGTACAAAGTTACTGTTTACGGAAATAAAAGTGTTTCTTTATCTAGACTACATCTGTCTCCTTTGCTTTACACCCACCCAAAGTCACAATATTCACAATTCACAAAACAGTTCACTGAATATCAAAGGCTATTAGCACTTAGCACCAGACACCAAACACGTCCTTACTGCTCGGTAGCCAGAGCGCAAGCAAGTGTAAGGGTTTGGAGTGAAAGTATGACACGTATGACACTGAAGCTTGCTATCTTCCAGAAAACTCTTTACGGTGGTGAAGTCCCACTCTCGATTGGCGGGAAATATATTTTCACAAACTGGAAGATTCCACACAATATCTATGACCTAAATTTCTAGAAGAGCAGGTAAAATTGGTCAGTCAAAAGTAAATTAAATATACGCCCGATACCCTGTTATGGACGTGCTCAATTTATTTTTCTCACCCAGCAGCTTACAGACAGTTACTTGATTCCAATGTTCTTTCTTTGCCCCTTTCTGATTACCTCAGAAAACTTTCTCAACCCCTCAGTCCTGATAGAAACTCTTGCATTTAAAATATTTATCAGAGAAGGTAAAAATGCTTGGTGATCACGAAAAAGTAGTAAATTTGTTGAGACATATGAACAAGAATTTCTTAAAGTAGAAAACCAGAGAAACTTAATTCTACATTTAGGTGCTGAGACATGTGACATTGATAATATCGGTGCTGACTGTAATGCTAGTGATTGCGAGTTACCGGGTGCTATTTTGACGAGGAAAATAATAAAAGTAATAACCAACATCCTTTTGAAAAACTACTGCATTATTAAACAAGACAGTTTGGTATTATCTACAGAAAAAAAAGAAAGAAAGAAAGAAAGAAAGAAAGAAAGAAAGAAAGAAAGAAAGAAAGAAAGAAAGAAAGAAAGAAAGAAAGAAAGAAAGAAAGAAAGAAAGAAAGAAAGAAAGAAAGAAAGAAAGAAAGAAAGAAAGAAAGAAAGAAAGAAAGAAAGAAAGAAAGAAAGAAAGAAAGAAAGCAAGAAAGAAAGAGAAAGAAAGAAAGAAAGAAAGAAAGAAGGAAACTGGAGATATATTCGCATTGCGAAAGTAAGAAGCATGTTTTTCACTAACATACTAACACACATTAACTTTTAATACGAAATGTGAAAATATAAATGAATGCACGCTTCTTACAGCGCAGAAATGCTGTAAAACATGTGTTTATTCCGTATGAATTGCTTGGAACGTCGGCCTCGCGTTGTGACGTCACGAATCGCATATCCAGGCCTGTTACTTAGAGATGGCCTTGGCTCTGCCGCCCCCCCCCCTCCCCCTCTTGGTTTACAGTCGGTAATTTACAAAAAAGATACTATCTCCCTTGCAGCAAACCTGAAATTGGGCGTAGCACCCACTCCGGAATATTTATTCAAGATAGGAAAACGTGATACAAGCATGCTGTGGGTTGGCCAATTTGGCGTTGCCGATCATACCTTTTTACTTTCTCTACTGGTAAGTAGGGGAAGTATTGTATTCCACCCAAAAATTCGAAGCCGTTATTTCACCGGAAATACATGTTTTGAGGCCCCCTGAATCCAAAAAAAGCATTTTTAGAAAAAGGTCCGTGTGTGTGTCTGTGTGTCTGTCAGTCTGTCAGTCTGTGGACAGCATAGCTCAAAAACGAAAAGTCGGTTAAAAACCAAAGTTGGTATTTAAGTTTAATGTCGTTCAAGGATGTGACACGAAGATTTTGAAGAAAATAGCCCCACCCTAAACTACCCTTTACATGGAAAATTTTTCGAAAATTTTGATTTTCTTGAAAATGGCTCTAACGATTTTGATTAAAATGTCATATGTTGAGATATTTTTATGACAAATGAAATGTATATCTTGAATTTTCTGGCTATAACCCCTGTAGTCGTATTTACTCTGGACGACTTTTGCATAACTGGTAAACCGTTAGAGATAGACCAAATTATACTGTACAAAAAATGTAGATCTTGCTAAAATACACAATTTATGTCTCAATAAATTTTCTTGTAGGGTGAACCATTTCGGAGATATACCTTGTTATGTGTGTGAGTTTCGGAAAACTTGGAACTTTCGTGAAATGGGTCATCGTTGTTCATTTTTTTATATGTTACGTGTACAAAGAGAACGGAATCTCAAAGCTTTTTTTTTTTTTTTTTTTTTTTTCTCTCTTTTCTTTTCCTTGGCCAAGAGCTCTATCGGAAGCTATACGGCCACACTAACTATAGAGGTAGTAATTTGTCGTACCAACAGTACGAAATTGAAGATATCATTAACCGAATGATATTGCGGGCACATTCATAAATGCAGGTTTATTACTAGATGCTAAAAGTAAGCAAAACGTGATTTAGTATATGATATAAAAATTCAGAGGAGAAGATCGGAGTAAAATAAAGAGTAAGAAAGTATCATAATCGAAAACCACAACGTTGTATATGACGAAAAATCGCCTGTAAAACGCGCTCATTTTTTATAGTCAATAAATAATTGATTGACACCGGAAAAACTATAATTTGGGAGTATAGGTCTGAATAAAATCGTTCTACCTTGTGTGCAAGGTTCGGACATCCTAATAAAAGATGGTCTAAGGTGGCCTCTTGACCACAGTTGCAATAAGGTGTGCTCCCAGAACCATAGCGGAACAAATACGCCGGGGTGTAACAGTGACCCACACGCATCCGCGAGAACAGTGAGATGAAGTGACGCGGGTAACGTAAAGAAGCAAACCATGGACGATTGAGGGGCTGCAAGAGTGGAACACAGGGACAAAAAACATGTTCTGTATTAGTAAAGGCTTCCCACTCCTGGATCCATTGAGAAAGAAGAGAATGTTTGCCAGATCTAAATAATTCCCGTGGGGGTACAGTGATTGGAAAAATTTCATCGGAAAAGCAAGCAGATTTGGCTAATTTATCGGCGATCTCGTTACCATAGATACCAGAATGACTAGGTATCCAAGCAAAGAGCACCCTTGTGATCCCTAGGGTAAGATGGAGTGATTTGAGTGCCTGTACATACCAACAAGTACTGGGTGATAACGAAGGGCTATGTAGTGTCTGCAACACACTCAAGGAATCAGTATAAATATTTGCTGTTATGAATTCCGTATTTCTAAGAAAGTCTAGCACCTTGTAGATGGCGAAAAGCTCTGCAAAATAATTAGAGCAAAAATCCGGTAGCCGAAAGGTACGTCGTATTTCCAACTCTGGTGAGAAAAAAGCTGATCCTACCCTCGGAGGGTCCCCTTGACGTGATCCATCGGTAAAAAAAGTTAGGCGGCCATCTCCTGCCACAGGAATAGGAGCCTGGAATAATAGTCGTGCTCGGAAGTCTACAGGATAATCTAAAATGCGCACACAGGCCGTAACATACGTAATGGTATGTAAGCCTGTGACAAAGTCAAAAGAATAGCATGGGTAAGTTTCTGCACGTTGTAAAAACCGGGCGTGATTTGTCAGAAATCGGTAGGCTAGCATGAGTGGTAAGGTCATGACTTCCGTATGAAGCCGCCCTTCTGGACAGCGTTCCAGTAACAATTGTAACTTAGGGAATAGTGGAAAAGTTATACTGCCCCAGCGGGCGAGAAGATAACGTAAAGCCACCACTGGGGCAAGATGTTTCAAAGGGGTGAGGCCTAGTTCTCTGTGCATTACTATTATTGGTGTCGAGTGGGCATAGCCCACTATAAGTCGAAGAAATCGATTGAGGCTGACTTGTAAGGGCATTAATGCACCTGTAGCAGCTATACCCCAGAGAAAGATTCCATAGGTGATCATACCCTGCACTACAGCCTTGTACAGGTGCAAAAGTACCTTGGGGTGGGAACCCCAGTTTTTCCATAATAACGCACGAAAGAAGTGGAGCTTACTGTCCAACCTGTTACGTAAGTGAGAAATATGTGCCCGCCAGTTTAGTCGATGATCAAGTGTGATACCCAAGAAGGTGTATGTATTAACCTCACGTACAGGTTGGGATTCCCAGTAAATTGGGGGAAGGCAAATGTGTCGGCGATTGCGGGTAAAATGTACCAGAGCAGCTTTCTCTTTATTCACTGTTAGACCGTTAGAGTCGGTCCACTCTCTCAAGGCTTTCACGGCGTTATTTAAGGAAACACGAGATTGTGCTACATTGCCACCAGGCACGTATAGTACGATGTCATCCGCGTATACCAGTAGTCGAGCATGAGGTAGAACCACCTCCGCCATTCCTGTGATATAAACCAGAAATAGGAGTGGACTAAGGCATGAACCCTGTGGCAAACCCTCACTTGTAGTCCGGGGTCCCACCAAAGTACCCCCAGAACGCACTGTAATGCGGCGTTCCACAAATAGCTGATATAATAAGTTACAAAATCGCGTTGGAACACCGAGTTGTGTCAGCCGTTTAAAAAGTATGATCAGAGAAACACAATCAAAACCTCGTGCAATATCTAGAAAAAGTGCATCTAGAGTAGTATTATCTTTATAGGATAAGTAGATATCTGTTACCAGAAGGGATAAGCTATCGAGAGTAGAGCGGCCTCTGCGGAAGCCGTTGTACCATTTAGGGAAAAAATGTCGATGTTCCAGCCAATGATACAGCCGGGTGGCGAGGAGGCGTTCAAATATTTTGCGGGGGCAAGAGGATAAAGCAATGGGTCGAAAGTTAGATGGAGAAGTGGGAGTTCTTCCTGGTTTCAAGAAGGGGAGCACTGTGAAGTGCTTCCAGGTAACAGGCAGAATACCATAACTCAGAAAATAATTAAAGCAAAGTAAAAGTTGCTCCTTCCAGGAATGTGGCAGCTGCCGGAGCATCGCATAGGAGATCTCATCAGGACCAGGGGAGGTGGATTTAGTACCCGACAGAGCAACTACAAACTCCGACTGGGTGAAAGGATCCAGTAAGGGATCATCAGGTATGGAAACAAGCGAAAGCATACAAGGTGGAGGAGGTGATATTGAATCAGGCGTACACATATACAAAAAACTAGTGAGGACCTCAGGTTCTAAGGGATTTTGTAAGCTACGTGAAGGTAATTCACCTCTAAAGGAACGATATAATGTCCACAGTTCCTGCATAGGAGTTTCGAAGGAAAAGGAACTGACCTTCCTTAGCCAAGCAAGTCTCTTTACTGAGCGGAGATACCTTCTTGTCACCGCTACCTGTTTTTTATAGTGTAGATAGTCCGCGAGGGATAGCGAGCGCCGGTAAGTAGCCATTGCTTGTCTGCGTCGAGTTATATAATTGGAACATTCTGGGGTCCACCAAATTGGAAATCGTCGTCTCCTTGCACGAGGTACGTAGTAGGGATGAAATGTATCCAAGTAGGCATGTAGAATCTCCATGAATTCGGTATACTTATGTATCCCACGAGAATTTGACAATAATCCTAAGCGCTCCTTAAGGAAATTTCGGAAGTTATCCCAATTGATATGGGACAGTCTACGACGGGGCATAGGAGGAGGTGTTACATATTGTGAAGGGGAGCGATATTGCAGCAATATAGGGAAATGGTCACTTCCCCACGAATCGGGTAAAATGGACCAATTCCAAAGAGTAGAGTGACCAGGGCTGCACAAGGCCAAATCAAGTACTGTTGGAACAGTACCTGGTGCAGGAGTGCGTGCAGGTAAAGGATGATTTAAGCAGCTAATCTGGCGATGAAGTAGACAGTGTGCTAGGGAAGCACCTTCCCTCGTATCTAGAGAATTGCCCCAAAAGGAGTGTCGGAGATTAAAATCGCCTAAGATAATAAATGGTGGCCGCAAATGTTGGAAGAATCCATCCCATTGAGCCTCAGTAGGGCGAGAAGTAGGGGGATTATATATTGCAATAATTGTGAGGGAGCCGAGTAGTATTCCTACTGATTGTACGTTGGGTGGAGTGTACGGACACATGTACTCCGTAAAAGAAAGTGATTGATGCACCATGAGTGCTACACCACCGTAACCATCCGCGCGGTCTGAACGGACAATACGAAAGGAAGGTAGAGAAAAGGGTACACCCGGTTTCAGCCACGTTTCGCAAAAGGCTGCCACATGTATATTATAGTTACATAGGTGAAATGTGAGTTCTGGAAGCTTAGAATGTAAACTTCGGGCATTCCACTGCAATAAATTAAGCATTGTCGGAAACTAGAGTTTCTAAGGAATCGGAGATATGAGGAATGTCACAAGAATAATCGGTAATAAGCTTCCGAGCATAATCTAGAATTTGATGCATTTGGGTTACCGACAAATGGAGCCCAAAGTCTCGACTGAAACATTCTGAGAGTTGCATGGCAGGGGCCACGGGTAGTGGCTGAATATCCCTAGGAGAAGTGGAGGATCGGTCTCTCGGTAACATAGGGTTGCCGTCGCCTCCAGTAGGGGAATATATGGCTGAATGAGAAACCGAGGGGCATCTACCCGACGGAGCGTATAAAGCATCAGTGTAAGATTTTAAGAGTTTTGGAGAGCCATGCTGTATGTTATCTTTCTGCAATTCTTTAGCTTTGCGCTTTTTTGATGTGGTTGAAGAGAGGTGAGATGGAGCATTAGAAGAGTAAACATGACCAAAGCTTTAAAAGATTTGACTATCACACAAAGCCTACTGTATTCCATTATTCCCCTTGCACCTACAAGGAAATAAGCAATAAGATAATTTGTACAAATGTTTATTTTAACTAACACGAAGAAGATATAGGAATAAGAGTTTGTTAGAATGGTTAGTACAAGAGTAGAGAAAGTCATGTGAGTGCAACACATCAGATTTTTTTCAGTGTCCTCGAAACTACCACCACTCGACTTCCTTTTATTCACACCTTTGCTCGCATTTTGGAATATTTTCCTCTCTGTTACATTCAGACATACGTCATATCGTCCCACTTCTTCTTCGATACCTTAGAAAATGCAAAATAAAGCTATAATTCTAAAATCTCAATAAAGGCTCATCTGCACATTGCAACTCACATTCTACATAATCTCTATACTATCAAAGCAACAACTGCAACAAGACGCCGAAACCTAGGGTTCAATGGATACCGCGTCATTAAATAAACCACCTTCAACAACAACAACAACAACAACAACAACAACAATTTCTTATTTTCTTATTGTGGCAAGGTGTTCTCGGTCCCCTGTTGAGAGTGTAGAAAACAATTTCATCTCATAATATACATATTAGCTGCAGTGGTTTTAAATTGTCATTCGTTTTTAAGGCAGTATTCAATAGAGACATTGTCTGGTGGCACTAATGGACTTCGGTTTTTATTATTGGCTGTACCGTATTTGCGCGGGACATTGGTGCCTTGCAAGAAGGAGTTGAATATGGCGGACGAAAAGAAAGTAAGTGTGGAAATTAGTGTATTAATAATTGTTTTATAAGCTATACATATTTGATAATAATTTGTTTTCACTTCAGAATGACTGCTAGTTACTTGAACTTTCAAAATATAAATTTTCGATGCTTGCTTTTACAGGACGTGAAAGGCGAAAGCGAGCACATCAATCTGAAGGTTCTGGGGCAGGATAACGCTATAGTGCAATTTAAGATTAAAAAGCACACACCATTAAGGAAACTAATGACTGCTTATTGTGATCGTGTGGTGAGTAACTGTCGAGATGTATTTCATTATTTAAATATTGCAGGGCACTCTTTATTTTATGTGGTATGTTATGTTTATAGGGTATCGCAATGGCAACAATGAGGTTCCGTTTTGATGGTCAACCGATAAACGAAACAGATACGCCAATAAGTTTGGAAATGGAAGAAGGCGACACCATAGAGGTTTATCAGCAGCAGACTGGTGGTACGAGTTTCAATACCGTATGCTGAAAGTGCACATTATCCGAGCAATGAAAGTCGATGTATCCTTGTGTTCGGTATGGAGGACTTAAAGGACGGTGTTTGTCAGATTATGAAAAGTAAGCCATTAACGAGATCTAACTGAAAACAGATCGTTGGAAGTTGTGATGTAATCCAATGGGAATAATTGTTATGCACAGTTGTGTCATCAGACTGGTTACTCTAAATTTAATGAAGTTTTAATACAAGGTATTAATTTAATGTTTGTTACAAGCGAAATCCTCACTTTTGTTACTCTTTGCCTTCTGTGAAAATGTTATCACCTAACAGCATTAATGGAACATAAGTTATTTATAGTGAAATTGGATCTAAAATTTGTGCAGTAGCAACAGTGTTGACATGGGTAAACCAGTTACCTAGATTGCATATGCGCGAAAAACTTGTGACCAAATCCTGCATAAATGACATAGTGCAAAATTATCCTGTATAATGAGTAGTGGTTTAAGAACATACTGATGTCTTGTTATAGTCATTGGCGTGGTTGTCCTGTATAATAGTGGTCCAGCCTATCTCCTATTATCCTATATAATATGATGCTTCACCAGAACTACTGAGAAGCAGTTTGTTTTAGATTTTATGATTTAATGGTTTCTTCAGGCATCATTGGTTTAAGGAAGATGCTAATTTCATTTTTTCTGAGCTTAGGATGGGCATATTATTATTAGGGTCAGTTTATGGCAATGTTGCTCTATCCTTAACAGTGTTGACGAGGTTGAGGATGTTGGAGATGTCACCTGGATTTTTTACAACTACATTATTAACTGTTGGGGTATATTATTTCTACTGGCAGGTCTGGGGCTTTTTTTGTTTGTTTTTGTTTCTTCTTGTTAACGTCCTCCAACAGTGTCAGATTGGACGAAATCGGTGAAATGAGCCCGAGGTCCATAGAGCTTTAAGTTACCTAACGTTCGTCTTCTTAGGCTAAGCGAAAACCTCAGTAAGAAACCTTATCCAGATAACTTACTCTAAGTGAGATTCGAACTCGTGACTTCTTGAACATGAGGCAGACACGCTAACCATCACGCTACAGAGGTGGGCGCCCGGAGCTGTGAGTTTCAGTTATTACCAAATTCCACATTGTTCTATTCTGTGAAGAGTTAAGAATCTGTGCATAATGTTTTTTTGCAAGCTGCTATTATACAAGATAATCGTTGGGGCCACCCACCTCCGTTTTAGGTGACCTCAGTTGTATAGCTTTATTACAAGCATATACATCCATAACTACATATATATGTGGCATATCGTGGATGTTAATTACTGTCACGTGTATTACAAGTTGTGCAATAAAGGAGTACACCAATATAGTGCTATGTGTGCACAGTGAGCGCTGTTGAATCTTGACCCCAACATGCAATCTTAGTATTACTGCTTTATTTCAATATATCGTATATAACTATACCATACCCTGGGTGAATTATTGTCAATTATGCATGTGCACAATAAGTGATTTTGAGTGTGTTTGCACATATGCAATCTTAAGGCTCTTCTTTAGAAAGAGTCCCGTAGCACTTGCCGGCCAAATTCGAAGTCTGAAGCTACTTACTGTGCATGCGCCGACAGTCGTTAGCAGAATTGCCACTAGGTTGCGCTGCATGCGCTAGCTGCCACTAGCAGATGATTTTCACATTTGCCAACATTGCTTTTTCAACCACACTAGTTTTTGTTGCCAACACACTAAACACTCACGTGCACGTCGGCTAATCTATACCGCTAGCGCGACTCCATACAATTATTGTGTACATTATCGCTATTGCCTCGTTACTGGGTCCATGAAATGCTGGCTCGTTTTATTTTTATTTTCGAGTGGAGAAAACATCCATTTACGGAGCCCCATGCACTGGGATGGCACAGAGGGGGCACTGTAGGCTTCGCCCTAGGGCACTACCCACTAAAAAAACTCCACCGGAAGTGCTGTATTAACACTAGTTAATTTTTGTTATGGAGTGTAGCACGGCATCACATTCTCTGCATAGTATTCGGGTTCTCAGCAGGCCCTCATCGTAGAGGAATTGTATACGTTCTTCCTCATAACACAAAGGCGCTAAATCTACTATGCTAATGAAGTGATTCATTGCACCCTCATAACTTGCTTCTAACAAGTTCGCTAGCATACTGCCTGGTCCTGCTAAAACATTCAAATTTAAGATTGGCAACAAATTAATGGAAAAATAGTGCTGTTGGCAGTGCTGAATTAACACTGCAACTTCGGCAACTTTCGTAAGAACACGCTCCCACTGCCGAGTGGGACTTAGACGAAACTCTCACGGGATACTTTCTAAAGAATATCCCAATCTTAACCTTAACCACAGTTAAACTATTTATTTATGTAATGTAATGCTCAGACTTTTGATACAATTGCCATTAGTCTTACTTCCTGTACAACTGTCCATCTGTCCCTTCCAAAATCTCTGCAGTGCGCTACACTTTCTCATGCTCAGAGTTCATTATGATGTTGCCTGTACATAGTTACACCATTTAAATTCAACAGCACAGACTATAATTACTGTACATGCATTTTCAAATTTTGGCTAATGTTTGTCCTGCACATACAGAGCAGAGATGTTTACGTGTATGTTACCATATTTACATGTTTTTTAACCCTTGGTTGATAGCATGCGAAAAAAGGGTGCTAACAGTAATATCCATCTGGGAGATTTAGATGACAAAATCTTACATTTTATGTCCACTTTAGTGAATTTAAAAGATGTATAAATTATTAACATTTATATTTTGATTCAGTTTACATTATATCCTGCAAGAAATTATGCAGAAGTTACAAAAATCAAATATTAGTATGTTTTTACAGTAATATTTACCTGTGAGATGTGGCTCACATGTGTACACTTATAAAACAATACTATTGCGGAACTAAAACAGTGACGTCCAAACAATTCAAAGTTCAAGCCTCAACCAAAGCATAGCTGAAATATAAGATCAAATTAGTATTGCAAATGTGCCCACTATACCTACGTTGAGAAATTTTATATCTGCCTAAGAGACGGATGTTACCATCCAGGGGTTAAATAAAGGCGTGATATGAAACATGGAGTTTGTCGACCAAAGGAAAATTTTGTCACTTATGCTGTTCTACAAAGGTTACCAATGTTAGGTTAGGTAAGCTCTAAATAAGAAGTTTTAAAAACTGTGGTGTTATATATTCCAGCCCACCATTTTTTGCTAATACATTCAGAAAACTAGTTAGGTTAGGTGAGGTATTATAAGCAGTTTTAACAAAACCATTTATATGTATATTGCAGCCCACAGAGAATTAAGAAATGCAAACAATTTAAGTTTTACTAATATACTCATAAAATGACTTAGATGCATGCAATTGAGTGCAAAAATGACATTCGTAATTCTTAAGGATGCAGAACACTAACTCAAATTTCTGTTAGTTATGACTTTATGCAGTTATAATGTTTATATTAGATTATACCAACGGGCTGAGCCTTCCTCTAATCCAGTATGTTTTAGTGTACATCCTATAGCAAACAGAGCTTTTGTGATTATCATAATTAATCTGCTGTTGTAGTGAAAGGGAGACTTGTTTCCGTGCTTGAAATTACAATTGCCTGGATGGTTTTTAAATCTGTATCTACTTAACACAGGACCCAAATGATCTAGCTGTTGATAGGCCCTTAAACTCCACTCACTCTACTTAACACAGTTTACCTCTAAATTAAGTATTATGGCTGATAGTAAACATATTTCAGAGTAGGGGCTACTATTCTGTTAGTGGGTGACCACATGTCCATTGCTGATATTTTAAAGTGCCCTAATTAGTCTGATAAATTATGAAGCACATTGCATTCGGGTCAAAATTTTTTTGGAATGCAGACAAAGAAAAGTATGTAGGATTGCGTATTTGCTAAAATCCATCACAAATGGTTATGTTAGGGTATCCTGGTTATGTGCATGAATATCCTTAGTTCATAATTACTATTTTAAGAACATGATGTGCCACAGTTCTAGGACTGCCCATACAACATTTTAGCAATGCTGCATACTTAGATGCTACAGCCATTTCTACATGGAAGGAACGAAGTAGGGGCAAAAGAAAGGTTAGAGAAGATGGAGAAAGTGGTTTTGTCAGTGTATGAAAATGCAGGGATCTATGGAATTTAGTGACATGCAAGAAACTGCGTGCATACTTCCACTACTGTGCAGCTGGTCACTTGCAATTCAAGAAACTGGCTACAATAAATACCTTCGTCAGCAACAGGAAAAGGAGCATTCATAATGGGATGTTTTCTAACAGTATTATTCCGCCCGCATCCACTACAATATGCTATTGCAGAGGAGTTACAAAGTGAAATGAAGTGATTTTGTTGTTTAACGACGCTGTCAATTGCTAAGATCACATCAGCGTCACCGGTGTGCCGAAATTTTGTCCCACAGAAGTTATTTTACATGCCAGTAAATCTGACATGGAGCACACTTAAAAACCTTCGGTCTGGGTCGGATTTGAACTTGCTACCTTGGGATCAGTAGGCCAGCGTCTAACCAACTGAGCCACCCAGACCAACTGTTACAAAGTGACACTAACACACTTGTGCTCTGGTCTCTGTTCACCAGCAAGGTGTCTGTGAACTGGATGGTACGTAACGGAAGACGAATTAGTGGCAGGAATAAAATTATAGAAATTGATGAATCCAAATTTGGGCACAGAAAGTATAACGGACGCCTTGTGAAAGGACAGTGGCTGTTTGGTGGTGTGGGGATAAAAGCCACCTGTTGAACAGTGGAGTCAGAAAACACTCCTGCAACTAATGAAGGACTGGAGATTGTCAGAAACAATAATCAGCGATTGTTGAACAGTTTGTGACACTTGGATCATGAGGGCATTGTTCACCTCAAAAGTTAATAATTCACTGGAATTTGTCTATTGAGAGGAGTGGATATACGCCATTGGAAAAATGGGTGCAGTGGAAATTCCACACTCACAGCACCATTTGGATGCATTTGGAGTGCCGATGTTGGCAACAGCTAGACAGAAGAAGAAAGAGATGAACAGGAGAGGAACACTCCCATGATGCTTTGGGTGGACTGCATTTGCTTCATTAGAATGGATTCATGAACTTGTCCCATCTTGCCTCATTAAAGTGAATATACCAGATTCATATATACATGAATACCAAATCATGAGTGTCAGTTGTGTATTGTTACAAGTTCTGCAACATAACGCTACATGTGCACAAAAAACAATTTGAAGTGTTTTAGCAAATATGCAATGTTACCCAAAAAGTACTATGAGAGAGCTATCAAATCATCTTACAAGCATATCACAAAATGCAGGAACTGCTGCTGAGGTATAAAGTATTCTAGAAGGTGATACAATGTTTTTGGAAGGGCCCTCTAATGTGCCTTTCCATTTAAATGGAACAGTTATGCAGCAGATGTCTTACTTCTGAGAAATTGGATTAAAGATCTCCACAACTGAAACCACGAACTTCTAAATACAGCTTCTCATTATTACAATAAAAATAAGCATGTTTCCACTTGCTTTACATTATTAATTTTTAGTACTTGTTTAGTATACCAGGAAAGCTCTCTGGCAGCACTATTAGTGATGTGACCAGTTTGCATTGTTTAATTCTCAGTGGGCTGCATATATAAAACCATAATTTTCTTAAAGCTGCTTATATCGAGCTAGCTTAACGTAATCTAGCCTTGCGTTTAATCCTTTTAATGAGTATAGTAGTAAGACACACATTAGTGGTGCTCGCTTTGCTTGTGTTACTTAATTCTTAGTGGTCTATAATATATAAAGTGAGTATTCCTTAATTTTCAACATTAGGAAACATAGCTGAGAAACAACATACATTTGGAGTAAGCCAATACTCTAGTATCCACATGTGAATAAACAGCACAAGTGGCAAAGTTTTTCTCGTATATTAAACCTCAGCCAATTTTTTGTGCTATTTATATTTCTTCGAATGTATAAGGGTTTTTCTGACTCTCTTCCACTTCTGATGAATACCTGACCTTGGAGTTGGGAACTATACTTGCCATGACCCCCAATAGTTGCACTATCTTAAAAAGGTACTTCAGCAGTTTTGTGTGGTTACATAGTTCAAGCAACATTTGGTATCGGTCAGTTTTCCTTACATGTTTATCGTGAAGCAAACCTTGATACTAAATCTGAGTTCTCTGAGCTACTTTGCCTGTTATCTCCATCAAAAGATTGCCTTGTGAATTTTCTATACTTTTATCAGGAAAAGGCATTAAATATTAATCAAGTGTTGCTCATTGGCATTCCACGATTTACTGACTCATAACATGGTAGTTTGTGGACAACAGTGATTGTTTTAGTTTCAAGAGTGGTATTTTGCTGCACCAAGCCCACTAAAATTGCAGTTCCCTATTCAAGCGATTTCACAGATTTTCTTATGAAATGTTTTAAATTGTTCTCCAGTTTCCTTTCATTTTTTCTCAATCAACATGCACTGACTTACCCTTTGCTTATACTGAGTTTGAAAGTGTCTCCCTAAATTTATTTTTGAAGTTTATACATTGTCTACCTGGAGGAGGCACTGGTAATTTTGTTAGTACCCCTACAAAATAATGCAATCACAATATGAACCATCCTTTGCTGTAATGTCTATTTATCTTGTACCATTATTATAGCATAATCACTAAAATCACTTCTAAGCTGGACATAAGTTGCATTGAAACTGAGGAATGAAGAAACTAAGCCAAGGTCGCAATGTGATATGTTTTGATCCTTAAGGTTTGCTTAAATCATAAACTAATTTTATAGTAAACAGAAGAAATACTCATTCCTCAAGAATATGGTATCAGCTGACAAGAGAATGATAAACATCTGCAGCAATCCAATACCACTTCAAAACAAATTGCAGGAACCAAAATACAAATCAAAATCTTGAGTACACTTTGTACATTTGACCAGTAAAGAACTGTTGAAAGCCAGTTATATAAAAGCATTTCTTTTCCTCCAATACTTAAAAAGCCAAAATAAAACAAGCATTAAATTATTTCAGGATAAAGCATGCTCAACAAAAACCATAATATTAATTATTTTAGCAGACTAAACCATGCTCCACAGTAAATGGAGAAAAATAACTAGAACGACAATTTTAGGAATGTTAAAAGTTTTGATTCACAATAAACCAAGAACAGGAACCAATGCATATTGTTACATTGAAAAGTTTAAAACAGAATCAGTTTTGAGCATTTGTATATATTTAAACAAGGAAGGTGAGTCGATTAGTAACATTATGCAACACTTACTACCGGAACATGTTCTGGTAAATTATAAATAAGTGTTGTGTAGTGTTATTAATCGACTTATCTTTGTGGTTTAAATTGGTTATTACAACACTGTTTTCAAACTTCCAAGAAAGAAGATTCATATATATGTTTTTAATTTATCAATGCTCGCGGGCCCAAATGACCTAGTTGTTGACAGGCCCTTGAATCCCACTCACTCTATGACATCTTTTACCTACTTGCTACTCAACCAAACAATGCAGATTAACCAACTGAGACTCTTCAGTTTAAAAATTATACTGTTGTGCTTGATGGGTGTACTACCTTTCAAAGCCATAAAGTATATCAGAAAAAAATGTGAAACTGTCCAGTTGTTTATGCGAGATTATCACATGCACGGCGAGACAGATATGTATACTCTGTTCAGATGAAATCATATCTACAGGACAGCAACCTCTCATATATCAGCAGGCGCGAGAGATCATCAATTTGTTTTATCACTGACTATACTCCAAGTTACTGATATTTTGCACTTCTAATAAACAAGATAAGCGAACGTTGCACTCAACTACCAAGGTCAATATGCCTCAATGCTTTGCCAAGTAATATAAGGTGATTCTAACGTTAATCTGTATTTCTTCTAGTCAGCCATGATGATGGAAAACTTGTCATGGGCTTCTTAAATAGTGGCTGTGCAAAATGTGCATCCACTATGTTGAAAATGGGAATGGCTGTTCTCTCTCTTTTTTGCCACTTTCGTTTCTGGACCAAGTTGAAACTTAGTAATTATGCTGTTGCTGGGCTCCAGTAAACTTTCTATTGATTCTCATGCTAAGCCCCCCCAATTGTAGATATTGCTCCTGGTTTATCTTGGACAGGTCTTAAACACTAGACCCGCTGAGCTTTATCTTGGTAAGTCCTTGGAAGATGAGGCAAGTGAAAACTAAGAAATGTAGTTACCCATTAACAGAAAAGTAGTTATTTTTTTAGATCCTGGAAATTATATAATAATACTTAAAACCTAATTTCTTGCATGCCTTCACTCAGGGTTGGTGTAAAAAGTGTAAATTGTAGGTTAATTTAGGGCAGTGTGTACTGAGGTCGAACCTATGGTGTCATTAGATGAACAAATGGGCAAGTGAAACAGGTGATCCATTTTTAAAAATATATGTGGTTAATTTGAACAGATTTTGTAAACCTGAGTGGATGACATCCCGTGATTTGAAATCTACTCACTATTTTTGCATTAGAAATTCTCTTGAAAGACAAAAACATTTGCTTGTTTACATTGGCCCATGAATACCTATCTGAACTGGAAATGTACAATGACTGCGTAAGTACTGTGTTAACAAGGCTGTGCATACTAAGTAATTTTCATTCCAAGATCTGTTAAAGAAGTCTCAGAAGTTGTGTTACAAAATGTTTGTCACTATAGGCTTATATAAGACTTAAAACTTTCACGGCAGACTTTTCTAATAATTGCTTCTCAGGTGAGCAGCTATGTCAAATCTATAAAATTTGAGCTTTTAGCCATTTTACACTCCATTGCCTTCATCAGGAACTATTGCCGGGGCAAAAAGAACATGCTGGTGTATATACCAAGAAGATGGGCGGAACCAGGCAGGTCTTACGCAATGAGCGTGGAGAGCCCAGTGATTGAGCCGCTTATAGGTCGCGCGTTACTTCTTGACGAATGAAAATTTTATATGAAAGGTTGAATGCGAGTCTCTACTCAGCTTTTGCGGGAACGAGAGAGAGGAGGTACAGTCTGCAGTGAGATGATGCGCATGCTTCTGAGCTGAAGTAGTACAACACTACAAATCAATTTATGACACTTGCAGTAATATCAGCCACACGTATTATACACTATACCTCTATAACTGTTTCCACTTAACTTTCTTGCATTTATTCTATTCCCGACATATCTCCCTCGTCTGAATTGCTATTTTCGTTGCATGCATACATACATCCGTACCGCACAAAACTTCTGCAGTCGACTGTATACACACACGTGACAGAGGAAAACAGAGGTGTCTGTTATCGTAGCATAAACATTTGCTGACCTGTTTATTAAGGGTAGGCTCACTCATCGGATTTCTGCTCAAGGTCATTCGTCAAGAACGAACGCGCAACCTATACTTAAGATGGAGTGGGCCTCCTTGGTTTGGGTTTTTCTGTATTGTCTGTCGATTGACCTGGATGCAAACTAAGCATGGCTTGAGCACCAACCATAAGACATACCATCATAGACAGTTCAAGCAGATCAAGGCGACCAACGGACAGTGCAGAAAAACCTGAACCAAGAAGGCCCCCCTCACCTTAAGCAAGTGGCCCGTTCACTAGGTTCTGTGTGCTCATTGGCTAGGGCTGCCTGGCTCTGTCCATCTTCTTGGTATATATATACCAACATGTTTTTTACCCTGGCATTAGCTCCTGATGAAGGCCATGGAGTGTAAAATGGCTGAAAGCTCAAATTTTATAGACTAGATATGGCTAATCACCCGAGGACTAACTAGTAGTCACTATAGGCTTACTTTTGTGATAACGTTTTTCATACTTGAGAATTAAGAACACTGTTTTGTGAAGTTTATTTCAAACAATCTGGTTATGATGCCTAAGAAAACAAGAACTATAAGGTTTTATTTAATAAATATGTTTTATGTGCATTTAATTTATCTTTTGTCATACTTTGAGTACCTGTTAAAAGGAAAAAGACCTTGTTGCAAGTTTAATTAAAATCTGCACATTATTTTTGTGATGCTGTTACCATTGAATACTTTAAGCTTTATGGATGACATGCCATTTGGTCATTCAAATGTTACTGGAATTTTCTGTATTCTTTATGGTTGAAAACATCACTAAAAAGCCCAAATTGCTGTTCTTAAGGTGTAATGTGTAATACATAAATGAGGTCATTTTTTGCCCTATGCCTTCAAAGGGAGAAGGCGATTTCAGAAATGTCTTAAGTTTTATGTACTTGTTTGTAATAAACTATTGTCAGTATTTTCCAGTATTCTTTTATTTGCAGTATAGCTACCTTAAATTACTGGCAACAGAAATGGACTTCTGGTAGCGAGAATTTTGAGAAGAGATCAAACAAGAAACGTTAGCAATTTTGGATGACATTATTCAAACAGTTGAAGTGGTACGGACATGTAAGAACGTCTGAAGATAGAATACCGAAAGATGTTTTGGAGTGGCTACCACCAAAAAATTGGAAGAGAGGATTATCAATAACTTGGAAGGATAATGTTACACAGGCAATGAAGAGATTGAATTTGGAAGAGGAACATGTAACAACAGAGAAGAATGGAAAAGGGCTATCGGAAGATGTGTTACACATTAAAAAACTGATTAAATAATAATACTGCATAATATTACAATACTTGCTGAAGTATTCTGAAATAATTGGTATACACAAAATTCATCTCATATTGAGTTATCAGTATCCGTTTTAAAAATACATGACTTTGAAATTTGGCAAAACGGATTGCATGTTGTCTTTCACAGAATGCTTGTCTAAGACCCCTTAACAATTGTACATAACCTATTTACAAGCCTTAGCTACATTTAAGAACTGCAGAGAAAAATTCGTGAAGTGAGACAACTTGACCTTTAAGAAATCTTTCCCTGATTACCCTCCCCTTATATAGAACTTACAAGCCAAGCCTAGGGTCAAATGCCTGCCGGGGAGCAGAGGGACCTCTGGACCAGACAGTGAAGATCTGGTAGCAGGTGGTCAGCCAAGCCCCAGTATGATAGTGAGGAAGAGGATGATATGAAATGCAGGCGAAATGGATGATTGTAAGGGTGATAATGGAGCAATTGGTAGAATGAATGGCGGGGAAAACCGGAGAACCCTGAGAAAACTCGCGCAGATGCTGCTTCGTCCACCACATGTGGGTCCCGCCTAGGTGGTAGGCAAGCGGTCTAACCACTCAGCCACAGTACTGCCATTATACTTCCAGACTCACAGAAGGATGAGGAATAATTATGGCTGGAGAAAAATTCCTACCCCCCTACCGGGAATCGAACCCGGAACCCCTTGCACAGCAGGCAGGTGCTCTACCAATGGCGTCCATTTAGCAAAATTGGTTTTATTCAGAAAAAAAATAATCTAATAGTATGCCTCACATGACCTTTTCTACTCACTCATGCACAAACTATTCTTAAATAAATTATAGTTTTAAAAAACTAAAAAAGACACGCTTTTATAACAAAGCAAACTAAAAGGTGGAAAATAATTTTTAGGTATGAAGAGTTTGTTCTATAGCGATATAAAGATAACTAGTTCACTATATTTCAAAATTTTGTAATACATTTAAAATAAAAACTCATTTATATTAACAAAATAATAAATTTTATTGTAAAAAAGCATGGGGTGCTTTTTAGATATTTTTGTTATATCTTTACTTTTATAAATAGCTACCAATTAACTATTTATAACATTTTATGACAGACACCCCACGCTGTAAAAAAGAGTGGGGGGCTTTTTAGATATTTTTGTCATATATTTACTTTTATAAATAGCTCTGAAAATCAACAATTTTTTCATCTTCAAGCCATTTACGAAATGCTATGGATTTTCAGTAAGTTTAGGAGTTGTTCTGGGTGCTACAAAACGCTTCCATCATTTCGCATAGCAGTAAATTCCTTCACTATGTGTTGTTCAGGAAAATGTTTAATACATACAACTGGTTCATAAATATCCCTGTGAATAGCACGTACCCACTGGTCTCTCCTGTGTGGTTCCTTTGGAAACGAAAACACTGTAACATACTTTTCTACACTTGTTTTATAGTTTGAAGTATAACCCGGCACACAACACTTCTTAGGCATTTTGTATTGAAAACTGCACCACTTTGTAATTTAATTTTTCTCTCACTTAATTGTTTACTGACACGTAAGGCACAATCAACTTCTTAGCGTTCCAACCATGTAATAGTGTGTTGCATTCCCGTAATAAACAAATAGGTGATAAAATAAGCCTCCCGTGATGACTTCATTAACGTAATCTCTTTCCGTATACAGGCCTGTTAGATAAAGATGGCCTTGATGTTTGGCAGTAGAATCGTTGTGGCAACTGATTGTATATCAGAGCATAAGGGTACAGATTTCATACATACATCATCTCTGACAAGTATCCTAGCGCCGCCATGTGCCGGAACACTCTCTTCTGGTGTAACATCACACCGTACTGCTGTGCATTGTCTTAGCTGGAAAGTGTCTCGTGGATGCAGCTTAGTCTCTTGCAGACATGTGACCAAAGGTTCGTTCTTATTGAGCAAAAGCTCAAGTTCTGGTCGTTATGTTCTAATACCACGTATGTTCCATTGTAGGATAGCCATATTGATATCTGTATGGGACAGATATTCCAAGGTAACTCCATTACTTTGGAGTAGGCAGTTGTCAAATTAATTTTGCCCTTTTCTTCTGTCTTGGGCTGACATTTTTATCCAAGGCTTTTTCACACCTCTTTTCCACTTGGGCTCTCCCAATGTGGACAGATTCCTCTAGCTCCAGGTCCTCTGCCGAGGACGTCAGTGTTCCCATAGTGAATTTTGGTTCGACACGGAGACCGGCAAAGATGACAGTTGCCGATCTGTAGCCACCCTAGAGGATTCCTCTGAAGAGGATCTCCTAGGAGAGGTCTTGGGCTTTTCTTTCCCTTTGATGCCTTGGCAGAAACCTTACTCTCTTTGAGGAATCGGATGTTTTATACTGGGTCTTAAACTTTGTCGGTGAAGCATCATATACTATTGGTCTACTTGTCGAGGTCGACTTCTTTGTTGGTGACCTTCCTGATCTGCTGGTTTGAACTGTGATGCTTGTAGATGCTGTAACGGACTTAGGTGATGTGACTTAGCTAAGAGAATTTTGTTTGACGACACCTCCTGGATGGCTCTTTCCTCCATACATACATCATTCATCGGGAGGATTCTCAGGAGTTTGCTGGATGTTCTCCCCTGCAGTTAACACAGCTGCGAAGTGATGTACATTCATCATGGGCGATGCCTCCACAGTTCACGCAGGTAGCTCTACTACTGCACGAGTCACTTGTATGACCAAAGCACTGGCATTTGTAACATTTCAACGGGTTCGGGATGTAAGACCTTACTTCAAGGGCCTCATACGCTGTCTTAATTGTTTGCAGGAGATCTACCCGATTAAAGATAAAAAAAGGGGTACGGGTAGGCAGATATTTGCCTCCATGTTTTCTCTGAACCCAATAAACAGATATCAAACCTTGATCTGCTAGGTTCTCCTTAATTTCATCATTGGACATATCGTCAAAAGCGCAGGTGTTCACAACACCGCGAGAGGAGTTCAGTGTTCTACGCATCTCCTTCTGGCTCACTGCCTGGTAAACTGAGGTAATATTTCAATATTTCTTCATAATTTTGAAGATACGGTGGTAATTGAAGTGACATGGAAGGGATAAGGTATAAAGTGTAACTTCAGAAATACTTTACAGTTCAATATATTGACACATTAGCTAAAATACGTCCACTCTCAAGTTAAACATTATCAAACTAGGCTTCAAAAATGATCCAAACCTTGGATTGCTTTCAGGATACATTG
Source organism: Tenodera sinensis (assembly GCA_030765045.1). Classification (NCBI taxonomy): domain Eukaryota; kingdom Metazoa; phylum Arthropoda; class Insecta; order Mantodea; family Mantidae; genus Tenodera; species Tenodera sinensis. Next base: position 54,959,625 of record CM060973.1, read on the forward strand.
TTACCATTGTTTAGTTATGTCACACATGAAATACTTGTACCGTTAAGAATGACTGGTTATGGTAAGAAGTATGTTTGATTTCCTCAAAATCTAGTATAAAAACTTGAAACTTTTAGGGAATCACTCTTGCTATAATTCATTCAAAGTCACGAAATATTACGGTGAGAACACACTACCTGAGTGATAGACTGCTACGGTCCTTCTAGTGTTAGTCAACGTTGGCACTCAAACACCAAACTGCCTTACGATTTCGCAGTGTTTTTAAGCCATGGTAAAACCTTTTAAGAGCTATCCACTATTTGATGGCTTGAAAATTCCATTCCTTTGCGTGTCCAGAACATAAAAATACAAATGGCAACTCCCCATTTGAGAAAAGTATAAGTATTGGAAAATTCAAACAAATAAATATCCCGGAAATGGTTTACTTAACAAAATATGTATTTTATATAAATTGTGTCTTCTACACTTTTTTCCTGGTAAGATTTCATCTATCTCTTACAATTTACCAGTTATGTGAAAGTCATCCAGAATGAAGATTTCCCGGCGATATCATCAATAATCAACGCCGGGAAAGCTTCAAGTCATTAATCACTAACTTTTACGGGGAGGTTATCCACCACAGGCTATTTGAATTCGAACGTCTGCAAAAGAAAAGGACTAGTCTACTGTGTTCGCTAGCATTCTTGTTAAGATGTCGTGACGCAGGTATTGTACCTAAGTTCTGTAGACTAAGACACGCGGTGAATTCACCGGAAGTAAACAAGATTCTGAGACGTGCCGGTTTATCTCTGGTTAGAGAAAGGATCCATCACACACGATGCGTACTAAGTAAGGTAAGCCATAGCCTTCTGTCATTACATCTCGAACTTTCTTCAAAATTCAATCCACGTGATTGGCATTGGTTTCAACAATCCGTTGCAGCACAGATATACATCCATTCACGCAAAACCACAGACAGACAGGTGAGCAAATTCACGAGACTATCTTACGTCCCTGAGGGACCCATTACTCCTCTGAATGAAAAACGCTTGGTCATCAACCTATCAGATACAGTGCTGAGCAAGAATATGGTCTCCATTTTGTCAAAAGGGCTCAACTTCGCCCCAACTCCCAAGTCGGTTCCATATAAAGACATAATCAGTGGAGTAGAGTGTGCTATATTTAACATCCCGAAAGAAGTGGCTGAAGAGATTAGACAGGAAATAGGCAATACATTAAAAAAGGCAACTCATCCAAAACAGAACATAACTAGAGCTGAACGACAAGCGCTACGTAACATTAAGATGAACAAAGAGCTTTTGGTACTTTCCGCAGACAAGGGGAACGCAGCTGTTGTGATATCAAGAACCCAATATCAGTCGAAACTATTGGATTTGCTTTCTGATAAAGCCTACAAAGAGATTCCTAAAGATTCTACCAACAAAGTGGAAAGAAAAACGGCCGCTCTATTAAAATCCTCTGGTCTTTCTCTAGAAGTCATCAAAAAGATAACGCCGCATCACTCGACTCCTCCCAGACTTTATGGCCTGCCAAAAATACACAAACCAAACATCCCGTTCAGGCCCATTGTGGACACTATAGGCTCTCCGACATACGCTCTGGCTAAATATCTAACTGAGCTAATGCAACCATTGATTGGAAATTGCAGTCACCATGTGAAAAATTCTTCAGAATTTACCAAAGTCATACAGGAAATCCAGGTAACTACCTCAGACATACTGGTTAGTTTCGATGTAGAATCTCTCTTCACTAAAGTGCCCCTCCAAGAGACATTAGAACTGTTGAAACCCCACTTTGATGACAAGATGATCAGCTTATTCCACCATGCTTTAACTTCAACGTACTTCCTGTTTAATGGCACCTATTACGAACAAGTGGATGGTGTTGCTATGGGTTCTCCTTTATCTCCGGCTATAGCCAATTTCTACATGCAGGAATTTGAACATGTGGCACTCAAAACTGCACCCCTTGCTCCTACTCATTTCTTCCGTTATGTAGACGATACTTTTGTGGTATGGCCACACGGAAAAGATGCCCTGACAGCTTTCCATGAATTTCTCAACAGCATCCATCCCAACATTAAGTTTACCATGGAAACTGAGCACCAGGACGGCTTACCTTTCTTGGATTTACTTATTTATAGAAAAAACGATGGTCAACTGGGGCATAAAGTGTATAGGAAACCAACTCACACCGATCTATACCTTAATAGCACCAGCTGTCATCACCCGGCACAAAAGCAGACAGTCCTCTCAACACTCATACATTGAGCGATTGCTATCTCTGATCTTGAAAATCTACCTCAAGAAATACAACACCTGCGTACAGTTTTCAGACAGAATCAATACACTAACCAGGAAATAAACAGTACTTTTAAGAAAATGCACTCCAAACGAAACCGTGAATCTAATACAAAGAAAGAACATGCAGGCTTAGCAGTCATCCCTTATTGTGGCGCCCTGTCGGGGAAAATTGGAAGATTGCTCATGAAATATCAAATAAAAACCGTATTCAAACCCCCAACCAAAATAAAACAGTTTTTAGGTTCTGCTAAAGATAATTTAGGTCTTCGTGCACCAGGCATTTATGAAATCCCATGCAGTTGCGGCAAAGTTTACATAGGACAAACAGGTAGAACTGTAGAAGATCGCATCAAAGAACATCAACGTTGTATTAGACTAGGATACCCAGAAAAATCCGCAGTGGCTGAGCACACATATAATACAGATCATAAAATCAAATTCGCGTCTACAAAAATTCTTGAAAAGTCCTCTAGGTACTACGATAGGGTGATTAAAGAAGCTCTATACATTAAAGCGAATAAAAACAACTTCAACAGGGATGAAGGCCTTCAAATCAGCAAAGCATGGACACCAGTCATTCAGCATATCTCTCCTCCACAGTGCAGAGAAGCATCGGCAATCACCTGATTGGTTCCGCATGTGCCTCCACCGGCCGGAGCTCGGCCAATGGTAAAAAAGTGGGCGGTTCTTATCGGCCGCGCTCTAGGTATAAATATCGCAATATCAGTAGCCTAGATTCAGTTCCCCTGAGGATGGCGGCAGAGTTAGTTGCTGAAAGCTTGGGTAGTTACCCTAATCTGACCTGGCTGTTAGCCCGAGAAACTATCATCAATAATCAACGCCGGGAAAGCTTCAAGTCATTAATCATCTTTCCCTAATCATTTCTTTTCTCCATTTATTTGTTCCTCTACACTCCCATATAATATGCACCCCATCTTTGTCTCCGCATATCGGGCATTGACCTTGCGGTACATTGCCTCTCAGACCTTTCAATTTCCATACCCCTAATCAGTACCACGCTATCGCCTCTCTTTCCTTTTTATTACAGATTTCTAAATACTTTTCTGATCTTAATTCTGTTCTCAATATTTTAAACATAACCATTATCTTTTCCCTTCCAACTCTGCTCACATTGTTTAACGATCCATATCCTCAAACCTTGATCTAACTTCTTTCCATACTCCCTGTATTAAGCTATGCCTATGTACCCATATATCCCCTAATCCTCCCTTCCCTATTTTTCTCAGCTAGATGTCATAGCTGGGATGCTTTTCTTGGAAACTAAGACAACATTTAATCAAGCTGTCTTCTAGTAACTGTAGTATCCTGTACCAGTACTTAATCACTCTTTCCATCACCATTCCTTTAGCACTGCTTTTTCCCATTTCTAGAAGTACTCTTACATTTGCTGAATCCTTAGGCACCCCCAACATAAGTTTGCAGTATGCTCTTAATATAAGATCTATTTTCACCCATCCATTTCCCACCCCTCATATTTCCACCCCATGCCCTTCCCTGGACTCTACTAGGGCTGAGTACAGTCTTTCAAACCATGATACCTTCATCATTTGTGCAATATACAAGCATGTTCGCAGTAAAACCAGAGCAGATCTCCCCTTAGCAAGTGCCCATTTTTTGTGCGTTTCCCAGTCCCCTCTCCTGCTTAGTTTAATCCCCAAGTACATATATTCCTGCACAACTTGAATTTCTTGACCTCCCATAGCCCATGTCTCAGATTTTTTCAGTTTATTTCCTTTTTTTAACACTATTATCTTAGTCTTATTTTGATTCACTTTAAGGCCCCAGACCTTGCAATATCTATCTCCATTATAGTAGGTATGAGTTAAATCAATTCCAGGTACTGACCCCACCATTAGGTCATCTGTGTATAATAAGCCAGGGATTTCCCTATTTTCTATAACAGGCATGTGCTTATTGGCTAATCTTATACCATCCATGATGTCATCTATAAAAATATTAAATAATATAGGACTCAATTTACATCCTTGTCTAAGACCTCTTTTCTGATTCACATTAATCATAACCTCATTCTCTCCAATCTGATACAGAAAGTATTTTCCTTGTATAGTTCAATTAATAGTTCAACCATCCCTTTACTTAGACCTTTGAGCCTCAGCTTATACTACAAAGCTTCCCTTATTATTTTATCATATGCCTTCTCAAAATGTATAAATATTGCATATATTCTACCTCTTTTCACCTGTAAGTATTTGTCAACTAGTATTTTGATAATCATTATATTATCCACTGTTCTCCACCCTTTCCTAAATCCTGTTTGAAATGGAGATATTCTTTGATTTGCCTCTGCCCAAGTTTGCATACATTCTGCCATTATTTCTGTAAAGACTTTTCCCATATTAGATAACAATGCTATCCCTCTATAATTCCCCAGATCATCTTCACTTCCCTTTCCTTTATATATCGGTTGGATTATAGCCTCTCTCCATCTTTTTGGTATTGATCTATTTTCCTTCATGCCGTTCAAAAGCCTGGTTAAGCACCTGAATCTACCTCTATCTTCACACCAAGTTTGGAGGAATTCTACTGGCAGACCATCCGTCCCCACTGCTTTATTCTTTTTAAAGCTTCCCACCTGTTTCAGAACTTTATATTTGAAAACAGTCTGTCCAACTCTTCTATATAATTATAAGCTAACTCAAGATCCCACCTGGTTTTGATCCTCTCCTCTCTTTCAGCCACTCAACAGGCTCAACTGATGGATTTTTCACTTGTTTTCTTGTACATTTCCTAACTACTTGCCATACTTGAGTAACCCCTCTAGAAATTATTTTTCCTTCAATTTCACGGACTCGTTCCCTCCCCCATTTTTCTTTTTACAACTCAACCAACATTTTAAATTCTTCCTTTGATTGCATAATTTCTTCCCTCTCTAACCTTCCATTTGCCTTCCTCCATTTTATTACTGCCCTTCTTATAAAATTTCTAATATTTCTACAATCCTCGTCAAAGCAATCATTAATCATGTTACCAATCTGGTTTATTCTCATGTTTCTTCCTGCTCATTTTAATATAAATGTATAAATATCCAGTGCCTCCCTTATTCTGGACATATCATATAATTCATCCCATGCATACATAGTTTTGCCATTTCAGACCCTATCACATCAAAAAACTTTTCCCCCTTATCACTGTGCCACTTATAACATCCCATTTCACCACCCATTTGCTCTCATCCCTATTGGACACTTCATAACCCTTTATCTTAGTAGACATGGATATTTCTACTGGAAAATGTGCACTGTTACCATACACATTTAATACCTTAAAATTTGTTATCTTACACAGTAACTCTTCACTGCACAGAGCATAATCTACAACACACTGTCCTCAGGTGAATTCGCCAGTTTTATCTTCCCATCACCAGTTTAGTACTACATAATTTGTATTTTCACAGAATTCTATCAATTTCAATCCTTCATCATTTATTATTTTATCTTTGCTAGTTCTGTTATACAGGATCTCAGAGGGCACTAATGACCTAGAAGTTGAGCGCCCTTAAACCCACAAAACAGGATCCCATCATGCCCTTTTAACTCTTCCCCACTAGGGCAGCTGCTCCTCCCTTGTAACTCACCACTCCTTGCATTTAAGTCCCCCACTAACAGGAATTCAGCCAGGGGAAATTCACTCTTAATCTCATCCATCTCCACTTCCATTTCCCAGAGGAGAAGGGGATTATAAAAATCAGAATTTTTTGGAGGGTTATATATTATTCCTAGCCATATACCCCACTCCTTTACTAACATCCACATCACTTTGACTATGTTAGAGTTTCTCACACTTATTTTATTTATCATGTCATTCCTTATAAATTCACCCAAGCCCCTGACACTCTCCCCCTTATCTTCCTTCTCTTTCCTGATGTACTAATAAATGTGTATGGGACATCTACTTGCAGTGAGGTATTCACCCATGTTTCACCGACCGCTTAAATCTGGATATTTTGCAATATGCTTCTAAAATACCCCAAACTCAAACCTATTAATAAGCCCTCACAGTTCCAAAAGCTTATCTTGACTATCCCCTCTCCCCCTGCTGCCTCCTATTGTGACCCCGTCCTGAATCCATAGTCCTTTAGTCTTCTTTGGCTTCTAAGACAAAGACCAGTATTCCCAGTCTTCCCCCTTTCCACTTCTTGGCTTCCTCCCTCCCTGATAGCATTTTTACTCTCCGACGGATTTTCGATTTCAAACAAAGTTCCCCGCAACATTAGAATAATGCTATGCTGGCTCCCAGTGTCATTGCCCTCTCCAGTGTCTTGCCTCATTAACTGCCTTGCTTGTTGCATCATCCTCACATCTGCTGGAATCCTATACACACGGTGACGTCAATCGATTAGCTGGTTGTTGGCCTTGGCCACACTATTCCCTATGCCGTCAACACGTGTTCCATATGTTGACTTGACGCATTACCATCTCCCACTTGTTCTCTCGGCACACCACTCGACATTCTCAAACTTTGCCAATTCATTTCCTCTTCTCGCACTCGGATGTCCCTTATACCTCCACTTGCTGGCCTCCCATCAATCCAAAGCTGTAAGTTTCATACATATGCTTGTCTACCTTCCGACCTGGCCTTCATTTGTTGCACCAGTTGCAATTTAAGTCTCCGTTGTTCCACCAATAGGTCTCTGTTGATAAAAATCTGTGTGCCTTTTAATAATTTGGTTCGAATCAGTGTTTCGTAGATCATTTCCATCGCAAATTTGATGATGATTAATCTTCTTCCTCGTCGACTCCCTACATGATATGCATCCGGAATTTCCCATCCATGTAGATTCATTCCTAACTGTGTTTCTAGAACTTCTGCTACTTCTTGGACTGGCCAGATCCCACTTCTTTCTTCTACCCTGATAAAACCAGATTCATCTTCCAAGACGCCTCTTCCAGTTTGTTTTAGTCCTGAGAAATCCCATTTCTGTGTTCATTCCGTTAATTTCCTTCGTTGCCGTGTTCATTTTGCTACTTAAGCGTTCTTCCACTCCTTCCATCAACCTTATAAGTTTCTCCACTCCAATTTGCTCCTCAGCAGGTCCTGGGTTCGTTTCAATGTCGCCTATTACCAGTAGTGTCAAGATGATACCTATCATTACTATTACATTTTTAATCTCCTCCATGTTTCCAGACACTTTCTTCTCTTTTAATTTTCCACTTCCGAATAGGCCTATTCTGGTTCTATATATTGCTATTTCCACTCCCATTGGCACTTACATCCTTGTTGCACTACAATACTGGAGCTCCTGTAAACACAATCTTCCTCTCCTGTTGCTGGCTAAGCACTCATTTCCTCTACTTACCATATTTAGTAGAGGAAGGGAAAATATGCATAATTTTTATGCTATTCATGAAGAGCATGTATGCTGTAAGATTTGCAAATCGGTTTTATTCAACGAACATAACATCGCGTATTTGACCTGACATTTCTCATTGAAGTTTAAAACGAATGGCTGTTTGTCAGAAATAGCCGGAAGACAGAACTTGAAAGGAAAATGAAAGTTTAGCGTAACACAAATAATAGAACTTATAGCAAAAGAGCCTGTTTCAAAAAACTATGAGCATCAATGTTTATAGGTTACGACATAGCTTCCCCCCTCAGCTTTCTTGCCTATCACTCTTTAAGTCTGAACCAGTTTATCTTTAATAATAATTATTATTTATTATTATTAACGAGGAATACATCATATGCATTATCTTAGTTTAAGGAATTGTTTAAACATATTTCTTAAATGCTGTTAATGGTACTACAAAAAAGCAATCTTTAAATATGTGCAGAAAAGAACATGTTGACTTTTGGTTTGGATAGAATAAAATTGATTATTTAACGTCTTGTTTGCTGCCCGCTGACCATACATCACAGGAACACACACAAAAGTACGTAACTCTGGTGAAGCCATCACTGGGCTGGATGGACCAGACACAAGTAATCCTAAAATAAAATTGTCGTCTGTTTCCTCGTCCATCGGAAAACATTTGGAGCCGGCTGTACGTAAAAATGGAAGACCAACAGTGCATCTTGATAAAACATGAGTTAACATGACCGTGATATGCTGAGAATTTTGATTGGTAAGAGGTAAGAAATTTGGTTTAGATTTCTGATAGTGTACCTCAGAATTTTTAATTATGAATTTTAGCACATCATTTCTCAATTCCATTATGATCATGTAAACTAGTGGTGCTAATATTATAAAGAGGAACTATATCTAGATTTGACTTAATTCCTGTTGGAGCATAGGGCTTCCATGAAACACTTCCATTCATTCCTATTGTTGGCCAACCTCTTCAGTTTGTTCCAAGTCCTTTCCATTGCTAGACACTCCTTGATTGTCTTCTTCCTGGTCGTCTTCTGATGACCACGCTTTCTAGCACCTTGGGGATTCCGATCAAGTGCTGTCTTTTCAATGGCTCCAGCGGGCTTCCATATAAATTGACCTGTTCAATGCCATTTTCTCTCCCTTATCTGTATTTCAATTGGCTTCTGGCCCATTTCTTTCCATAGATCTTAATTTGACATAATATCTGGCCATCTCTTGTTGATAAAACCACTTAAATAGCAATTCATGAAGACTCGAAGTTGTTTAGTAGTCTTCTGCGTAAATGTCCAGGTTTCACGGCTGCAAAGGAGGACGAACTTAACATTTGTGTGGAAAAGTTGTAGCTTAGTCTTCCTAGAAATGTTCCTTAATATCTTCTGCTATCCAGTTGTAGTAACCATACTCTCAAGATACAGAAGAAGTCTGCTTGCTCTATATCTTTATAATCTATAGACAATTTATCTTCAATCTTGGGATTGATCGTCATCTCCATGATCTTATTAATATTTATTTTAAGTGCAGCATTCTCTGCCTCGTTCTTCAATCGCTTAATCTTCTCTTCTATATCTCTGAACCTATGAGCTAGTAGGCAGATATCATCTGCAAAAACTGTATCTTCCAACCTATCTTTTAAGCCCCACTGGATCCGCCTTTTCTGACCCCTATACACTCTCCTCAGCACACTATCTGACACAGGTAGGAAAAGTATCGGAGAAAGGATACAGCCCTGTCCAACTTATGAAGTCACGTCTTTGGTTCAGCAAGATCCTCCTTATTGTAGGACCTGCCATTTATAATCCTCATACATATCCTTTAGAAGATTCAGGATCTTAGTATACCATAGTCTTCCAGCAGAGGCGTATATTGTGGGCTATCAAAGCTATCACGGAAGTCCATCTCTAAAGTAAACTACAAATTAATAAGCAATATTAATAATAAATAATTGTAATACTAATCAGTTTCTCTCATGGAGAATTAATGCGTAAGATGGAATATGTCTTGTTCTCTACCCTTGAACAGTGGGGAGAATAGGGCTCCAGATGCTTACTGCCACAGCCTTCACTACGATGCAGGCAAGGAGGGGTGAGGCAGAGGAGTGCAGGAATAAGCATGCCAAGGCTTTGGAATCCCATGTTGCTATACACCCAAGCGTCTCCAAAATGTGCCAACTGGCTTGGAGTTAGCAAGAACACTGTTTTTAACACTGTGCAATTGTTACTGTCCTCAGCAGCTGGGTTAATATTAGTATTATGTATTTCATAGGGTACAATGTAGTAGGACAGTTGCTAGTACTAATTCTTTGAAATGGATGAACAATGTGTAATGAAACAATAAGTAAAATGACCATACTTGCAGTACCAGGACAATTTAGTGATGCTAAAACAAGGAAGGCCTACTGCAGCTCTTCCACACTCACAGTGTGAGCAGAAGGAACAAAATAAGAATCCTTAGTAAAGAATTTTTAATATAAACACTTATGATAAGTATGTGTGGCTGACTGGTTTATGCAAATTAAATAAACTATTGCTCGCCATTTGTTGTTTGCAACTGAGAAAATGCCCTGAAATACGACAGGTTTTGCAATTTTAGCATATTTAATCATAATCACAGCTTTGGATAAACATAAGAGATCAACAATTAGAAACATAGGAATTCAAGAAATATGGTCAGAAACTGTGAGCATTGCTAATAAAGAGGACGAGGAATGGCCTAGAAAGAAAAATTGTGAAGATGAAACGCATTCTTCGTACTTAAGGATTTTCTGTGTGAAATCCTGGACACGTTAATAACTCAAACTAAATTAAGATTTGAATCACAGAAACAGTTGAAATTCCTGGCCTTAATGGATTTAAAACATTCTGCGAGTTACAATAAAAGTTTCCCAGCAAATGTATTATGTGAACCAACAGTTCCATATGTTCTCTATTTCGATATACTGCCTTTGAAAAACGAACTAAAAGTGTTATATTCACCTCAAAATTTTCTAACAAGTCTTGTTCAAACCATTGCAAATTATATGAAATCAAATGGTCTTGATGTTGCATACAGTAAAGTTTATAAAATATGTGAACTAATTTTAAATTTCTTTCCACTACTGTAAGTGCAGAAAGGAACTTTCCAGCCCTGAAACGAATCAAATTTTATTTACGGACAACACAAGGACAAATTGGTCTGAGCTACCTGGCTCTTCTGTCGGTGGAAAGATATACTTATCTCATTGAGAAGACACCACGAGAAATTGTTTTCTGACAGTGTGACAACGCAGTTTACCAGTAAAGAAAGGCGGCTGGAATTTATGTATGTATAAACAGGTACGGTAAACTTGTTCAGTTTACTTTTATAATAATTGTTGTTTAGCTTGTTTCAACAAAAATGTATTTAAATGCACTGTTCATAAAGTTAACATTTAATCATTGTCTGACACATTTCAGAAACACTGTGTGAGTATAACGATATGGAATTCCAAAGCCTTGGTGTGCTTATTCCTGCATTCCTTAGCCTCACCCCTCCTTGCCCATATAGTAGCAAAGGCTGCTGCAGCAAGCATCCAAAGCCCTATTCCCTCCTCTTTTCAACGGTAGAGAATGAGACATATTCCATCCGACGCACTAATTCTTCATGAGCAAAACTGACTAGTATTGCAATTATTAGTAATATTACTTAATAATTTCTAGTTTACTTTAGATATGGGCTTCGGTGATAGCTTTGATAGTTAACAATGTACGCCACTGTATAAATATGTTATGCTGTTGCATTGTGAACCTTTTCTGCTGCCACAGTGTTAAACCTTCTATTGCAAACACATCGTCACCAAATTAAAAAATCAGTGGGTTAAATTATATTGCTTTTGTGATTACCTTCAACATTTTAGAGCATCATTGACTGTAACTAATAAGTAAAAATGAAACTTTTTAATTCTTCATTATGGATGCAAAGATTTTACTACTGCACATGCTCTTCCCTGTTATGGATGGAATGATTCCACATACAGATTTGAGCTAGGTTAAAGGGGAACAAAATTCAGAAATAATGTTTCCTTCTGAATAAAGGATATGGGTTTTAAAATGCAGTGGTAAGATTATTATCTTTTATTCCATGATACCATTAGTGATGTGCAAAACACGGAGGTGGTTCACTGATGGTCTGGGGGTGCCTGAGCGCTTCAGGTGTGGTTTGATTGATCTTTATCGATGGAATGATGGATCATCAAATGTATATGACCATTTTAAAGCAAAATCTTCATGGTAGAGCTCAGGAACTGGATTATTCAGTTGGACAACAAACCTCAAAATACAGCTGGAAGTACTCGCTTTTGGCTGCTTTACAATACTCCAAAGCAACTTCATACACCCCCTGTCACCATATATCAAACCTCTGGAACACCTGTTGTCTATTTTGGAGCAGAAAATTAGAAATTACACACTTTTTAGTAAACAAGGCTGAAACAGGCACTTTAAATAGAATGGGACTTCATTGAACCAAAGAGAACAATGGAGCTAATAGAATCAATGCCACGAAGATTAGAGGCCGTTATAAAAGCAAAAGAAAAACCTACAAAATATTGAATGATGGTATTTATTTATAAAATCTTACTAAATTGTAGGTGTACGATTGCTTTTTGTGGGAAACACCATTTGTTTATATTAAGGGGTGATTATTAATTAATTTGTTTATGTTTTGTGATATAAAGTATGACCAAATACAACATATGCATTGCTGAACATTATTGAGGTATTTAAATATCCAATCCCAACATTCTATTTCTATTTTTTCAGGCATTTTAATGTAATGTACAAACACTTTTTGCACTCACTGCATGTCATCAGCTCTATTCCGCCTCACTACAGGCTTGTGGAATTTTACAACTCAGGTACTGTTGTGTGTGCACTAGATGTATTCATAAATAAAGTTGTTCTTGTAGCTAAGTAAGTTCAAGAGTAGTGTACTTTATGGTAGTGTTTCGGTAATGGCGTTACTGAGTCAGTTTAGTATTATACAGACAATGTAATATTTGAAAGACAAAATGCCTCAATGCAGCATATATATGTTCCACAGAGCTCTGTCGATCTCCGATTCCAGCCACCTAAAACAAGAGCTGCAGCACCTGAGGCACACATTCCGCCAAAATGGCTACTCTGTAGAGGATATTGAAGCCTCTATCTCCAAGGCCAAGAGAGGAAAACCACAAACTCAGCAAACACCAGACCAGCCGACCGCCACTGCCTGCATCCCATACACTGGCAATCTTTCCGGCAGAATCAGTAGAATTCTCGCTAAACACAACATCAGAACCATCCACAAGCCACCTTTGAAGATCCAACACCTAGTGAGGCCGGTTAAGGACAAACAGCTCCTTAATGTACCAGGGGTATACCGTATCCCTGTGAATGCGGGACGCCGTACATAGGGCAAACCGGCAGGACCATTTCCACCAGAGTCAAGGAGCACGAACGGTCCATACGATTAATGCAGCCTGAAAAGTCAGGACTGGCGGAGCACTGCTTTGAAAAAGACCACAGAGCTAACTTCAAAGAAACGACCATTGTGGCAAAATGTAGCGGTTTATGGGAACGGAGGGTTAAGGAGGCTCTGGCTATCTCCTCCGAGAAGAGTACACTTTACCGGGACGCTGGATTGCAGTTTAGTCCATCTTGGAAACCAGCCTTAAAATTGGAAATCGACCGACTCAGAAAACACAGATTCCAACGGAGCGGTGAACCACCTCCACACTAGACTGGGTGTTTTCTACTCGGTACGTACTGGCTGACAGTACTGGTCCCTTCACTCTTGCTAGTCATTCATCCTGAAGATGGGAGAGATGTATACTCCCGAAACGTCAATGTCTTTTCATCACTACACCTGGCTTGAAGCCCGAGAGCATCTTTAATATGTTCGTCTCCAGGAAAGCTTAAAATCATATTTCATTTTTACTTGTTTCCAAACAGAGACCAATCTCCCAAAAGATATAGGATATAGGTAGAATTTTGCAAAGGAAGACTTTTTTGCCTTGTCCATGTACTCACGTATGCTCCTTCCATTTTAAGGACACAAATTACAAACACAGTTGTTTAAAAAACAGCTTATGCCAGATTGAAATTTCGGAAGGCATTTATTAAAACTTGGAACTATTCCTACTAAGGAAAAATGAAGATACTTTCCAGATAACAATATCTAGTAAAACAATTGACCCTTCATCATCTTCATCCCAGAACAAACGACAAAGAACAGAACAATATGAGGCTAGAAGTCATAAAAGCGTTGTTTCTGTTTGATAGTGTTACTTAGTCCCACTTAGTGGGACTGACAACGAAGGCAACAATGATAGAAGTAGTGAAAGAGGATTCAGAATAGAACGTGATGAAAAAACAAGAATTCAGAAGTACTGAGCAGTTTGTGAACATTGCAACACCAAAAGGAAACCCATGATTGAAATGAAGTTTATGCAACAGACTAAGTATATTATAATAAACAAATTATTAACTTTACAAATCTGTAATGATCAATGACCTTGGATATGTGTTTCGTCCCTTTCCTTTAATTGTTTAAGAGAAGTTGGCTCTGATGCAAAAAACTGGCTGCACATGCCCATATAGCTATATTAGCTCTGTTTCTGTGTTCTGCATGAGGAACCGCCAAGTTAGGTGCCAGTCAGTATAAAGATGATAAACATATAGTTTGTGAGGAGCAAGTTGAGACAGAATTTTAGACAAAGACATCATACACTTACCCTCTCACTCGCACGGCCGTCATTAGGGGGTTTGTGGTATCGCTGCTACTCCTTACAAAATGTCCACGGGACTGTCAGTGGCAGTCTGTTCCTCTCCGGAGTGCCCAGCACATACCTCATCCTCGGAGTCGGTGCCTACCAGGCTGATTACAAATCGGTCAATGGCCTCGTCAATTAATCCATCTTTCTCCCAATAAAAACGTTCCTCCTTTTCCACACTTTCACACGCTTTTTTCCAATTTTCTCAAGTCACCTTTGATAGTGCATTTTCAAGGAGAGTTATTATGTCACAGGATTTGAATGTTACATTATGTTTCGCAACATCTTTCTTTACCTGGGCCCAAATTAATTCGATTGCATTGAAATTGCAATGGTAGGGAGGAAGACGAACTACTGTATGCCTCGCTAACTCCGCCATAGTGTCAACTTCATATTTTCTAAACCTGTCTTTCATCAGCTTAATAATGTCATATAATACTACTTTCGTTGATCTGGGATCATATTCTATATTCTTCTCTCGTAACCAGGCTTGCATTTCACTCTTTAAATTGGATGACACGGGGGCCTTATTTAGTTCCACTGAATGATATGGCGCATTATCCATAATAACACTGTTTAGAGAGATGTTAGGGAGGACCTTTTCACAAACCAATCCCTGAAAACAATACTGTCCATTTCTTCATGATAATCATTGGTTGACTTAGACCGAAAGTAGAGCAAAGCATTTGGAATAAACCCTTCAGAAGACCCCGCATGTACTATAATAAATCTCTGTCCTTTACCTAGGGGGACAGTCATAGGTATGTCAATTTCACCATCAGGTGTATCACACAACCATATTTTACCTGTAGTATGGTTCACATTCAGCCAAGTTTCATCTAAATAAACGATTGGTCGACCACCTGCTCTCATTTCCTGCAATCGTCTTAAGTAATGAAACCGCTTTGCTACAATATCAGGCTTTTCCATTAAAAATTTGCGTCCTACACTGTTCTTGGCATACCGAAATTTAAGGGACTTTAATATTTGTCGCACTACCCATATGCTACCTTCAACTAAATTAGCCTCTTTTAAAGCTCTGTGGATATCAATCAAACTGGGAACAAAGCTTGTCTTATATAAGGAGTAAATTGTTCTTTTGATGGCCGATGCAGTAAACGAATCGATAGTTGTCTTTGTCGAGATACTATTGGGCCTTTTCTTGCCCAGGGTTCGGATTTTGGTCCCTGAAATGTCTGTGTTTACCTTCTCATTTAATATCCTATAAACACTTGCACGAGATACTCCAGTTGCAGCAGCTGTTTGTCCAACAACATCTTTGACAGATATTGTAGGCTGACCATTTTAAGTGCGTCAAATTCATCTTTAAAAAACCTATGAACATTGAGTACTATTTCCCTACCTTGCGACTGCAATGGCTTTCCTCTCTTTCCAATACCAGCTTGAACAACGGTTAACACAAAAACAAATATTGTCAAATATAGAACAAAGTTAAACATTTCTGAGCTCGCCATTTTGCAACATAAATTAGAATGTACTATGCAATAATGTTTTCACTTACACTACCGTTATACTAAATGCAGTCGTTATGTTGTAATAAAACGAAATTACACTACACTTCACAAGGAATGTTCAAATATCGCAAGGAAACAATTTCTAATAACATTAAACCAGAGCACTGAATTCACTGAAAAACTAGGCAATGCGTGGCCGACACTGACACCTCAAGTGTTAAAACTGGCACGAGCGAGACCCTTCCTTGTGGCCATTCCTATTGTTATTTGACGAGTGGTTGACAGCTGCGGACGTTTTCTGGAAAAGATTTATCATTTCTATTTCTTTATTTTTAGTTCGTATTGTGTTGTGGTACATTTTTAACAATGGCTTCAATTTCTTCTAGGAGAAAATGTGTGAACAGTCCTAATAACTTCTGTTATGTGTGTGGTCCTTTCTTGCTACAGAAGCAGAAAGCTAACATTACATCATTTATTAAGAAGGTGTATTTTGCATATGTTAAGCTAGGAGATCAAAATCAAACATGGGCTCCACATACTGTTTCCAAAACATGTAGTGAAGGACTAAGGCAGTGGTACAATGGAAAACAGAAATCAAAGAAGTTTGGGATTCCTATGATATGGCATGAGCAAAAAATAATGATGATTGTTACTTCTGCATGTGTAACGTATCTGTGTAACGTACAATAAAAAAATAAATAAAAAATTACATATCCAGATGGTCTTGCATCAGCTCAAAGACCTGTGCCACATGGAGCAGATCTCCCTATTCCTGTTCCACCAACTCAACTAGAGGATGCTGAGAGTTCAGTCTCTGAGTCAACAGAAAATTCCATTGTTGATGAGTATTTCCCAGCACACACTGTTGAAAACAAGTCACAGCATTTTGGTCAAGAAGAGTTGAACGGCCAAGAAAGATACTTACCAAGGACAAGAACGAATTACTAGGATCGAGATTAAAAGAGAAAAATATGCTGGGCCCAGACACCACATTTTCCTGGTATAGCAATAGAGATAAAGAATTTACCAAGTTCTTTAAGATGGAAGACCAGCTTGTTTATTGCAGTGATGTACCAGGTTTAATTCAACAACTGGGAAGACCAACATATGGTAGTAACGACTGGCATTTATTTATTGATGCTTCAAAAAACTTTAAAAGCCGTTTTATTGCACAATAGAAGCGAATTAGCCTCAATACCACTTGCACATTCTGTTTTCCTGAGGGAGTCATATGGAAATCTTGAAACCATTTCAGAAAAGATTAATTACCGGGAACATCAATGGCTATTGTGCGGGAACCTAAAGGTATCCAGTATCTTACTAGGGCAAGGAGGTTATACAAAATACCCATGTTTTTTATGTGAATGGGACAGTAAAGATAGGGTTAAACATTGGACAACAAGGGAATGGCCTAAGAGAAAAAGTTTAACACCAAGAGAAAAAAACGTAATACATGCCAATCTAGTTGATCCAAGGAAAATGTTATTACCTCCATTGCATATAAAACTAGGTATTATAAAACAATTCGTGAAAGCATTGGAGAAAAATGCTTTGTGTTTCAAAT
Organism: Tenodera sinensis; assembly: GCA_030765045.1. NCBI lineage: Eukaryota > Metazoa > Arthropoda > Insecta > Mantodea > Mantidae > Tenodera > Tenodera sinensis. The sequence continues at coordinate 54,977,086 of CM060973.1, forward strand.
ATTTAAGTAGAACATTTTCTGTGATGTCTGAAACTAAGATAAAAGAGGGCCTATTTGATGTACTTCAGATAAGGCAGCTAATGAAGGACAGTGTATTTTTGGATGTCATGAATGATAGAGCGAAGTTACAAATACTTGGGTGTAATATGAGTTTAAAACTTCACTTTTTGTATTCGCATCTAGACTATTTTCCTAATAATTTAGGATCCCTCGGTGATGAACTATATGAAAGATTCCATCAAGAAATCAAAGAGATGGAGAGGAGATCACGGTCAGTAAAATGCTGCGATGCTAGCAGACTACTGTTGGTACTTGAAAAGGGAAATCGCTCAACGAGACTATAAACGTAAATCAACACAGCCATCCTTCCGGGCAAGGAAAAATGTAACTTCATACCTTCTTTTACAGGTGTGTAGGTATTTATTTCTATTGTTTCCTCAGAAATTTTTCATTCTTTATTTATTTTATAACACACTTTTTTAACATCAAACATACCATTTTTCATTATAATATTTAGTGATTTGTAGAAATACCTTACGTGATAGAGAAAAACTGTAATCACCATTCAATTTAGCCCATCGAAGCTAGTTAATATCACCTTTCAGATCTCAAACCGGCGTGGGAAAAATTTTTTTTGCAGGCTAGTGTAATTTGTTAGCTTTAAACCAGTAATATATATATAAACATGTAGATAGTTAAAAAAATAATTCAATTTAATTACACATTTCATATAAGGTTTTGTTAGTGACCAGCACACAAGTGTCATTGGTGAACAGTACGGTATTTGCTATATCCTTTAAATAAAGTGTTAGGTCGTGATGCTGGTTTTATTGCAACTAATGGAATGGGCTGTGCTATGAGACTCGTTTTCTATCTACAGGGTCGTGGTAACAGATGGAATGCATATATCAATGTTTCTTTATCACAATGTATTTATTTATTAACGCTTCGATATTTTACACTCTCAGCACCATATTAAATACTTAAAAACCTTTACACTTTTTAGTTTGGTAGAATTTACGGTGGATAAAAGTTTGGTGAAAGTTCCATGTTCACATGCTACCAAAACACGTCTTATCACCTTGAACATATAGACGCTACTGAATCGTTTCTTGGCGTCGCTTTGACACAACACACCGCCATTTTGTTTTCATCCACCGTATTCATCCGCGCAAACAGTTTTTATTATGGAACACAAACAATTCTAATATTTATACACTTTTAACAAACATTTATATGAACGATTTTCTATTGGGGTCTAATATTCTGTCTCAGTCGTATGGATGTCTTGATCAACAGGAAGGCAGACGGTACACTTGGGCATACTGTCTACTGTAAGCCCACTCATACGGACTGCTATTTGAATAAGACCTCAAATCATCATCTCAGACAGAAACAAGGTATGATTAAAACACTTCTCGCATTTGCGAGACACAATTTATTATGACAAGAACTCTGCCACCTTGAGCAAGCTTTATTAGATAATGGTTACTCAATCAAGGAAATTAAAAGAGCCTGACGTCCTGCCAGGCCAGAACTTGCTTTGCAAAAAATAGACAAGCCAGGCCATAACGGCATAGTTTTTCTGCCATACTTCCAGAATGTCACCGATCGTATCCAGCACATACACACTGTCTTCAACATATAATTAAGTTCCAGGACATGAACATTCTATCATCCACAATACACAACCATGCCCGGCTACAACATGAAGCTATTGTAATTTATAAACATCTCCACAATTTCAATAAGAAAGAAGAGGTTTTGAAACTTAAGAGCAACTGGTATCCTGTCATCGAAGGCAAGAAGCGGAAAAAAACAGGAGAAATTCAAGTGAACCAATCAGGAGCAAATAACACCTTGAATGAAGCCTGTTCCCTCCCTTCTCTGTATGTCATCTGGACCAATTAGCAGAGGCCACTCGAGGGATAAATACTGTAGCACAGACAGTGCACACCTCAGACGCGACGTTAACTTCTCCGAGGAGACTAACATTGTGCCACTGAAGATGTCCACCGCAGTTGTGGACGAAACGTCTCGATACTTAAACTCCAGCAGACCACGGCATAACAGCCCGGAAATAACTCCTTTATATATGGACTCTGGCCGTGAAAGTTTACGCTCTCTCAATACAATCCTCCTCTAAACAATATCCTTTGTCTTTTGTATATTCTCAAATATTTCTTCACGCTGTGCCTCTGTTAAGTTATGAGCATGAAGCTGGTTCCTATTAATCTTTATATGTAGCACCTCAAAATAATCACCAAATGACCTTAAATGCAAATCCGTGAAAAGTAGCATAGTTTTGCAATTATCATTGTTCTACAGAATGTAGCTAAACCTTTAAGCGTATATCTTAATGCACTATCAATAAGTCGTTTAAGTTTAAAAGCAAATAAAGAGTAGAAGATTAAAGGATAAAACTTAATTTGATTACTGGTTGATTATAATAAGAAAACATTGCTTTCTGTTTTAAGAAAAAACACAATTATGTCTTCTCACTTCAAAAGTGGGTTCATATCCAGCGCATAAACTATAGTTCTGTCTTTGAGTATATATTCTTAATACTTTTTTTATAACTTTTTTTCAAGGGGGCCCCACACCCACCTGCCTCGGTTGAACTACATCGCCTCCGCATGCACGTGCTTAACAAGGGAAGGGGGTGCTGGAGGTAGTATATGCGTAAGTATTTGGGTTTTGCTGAGCACCCCGGTTAGTGTAGATGGACATGCCAGCATGCATCCCAAGTAAGGGTGTACCAGGTGATACCCATACCAAAGTCTGAGTAGTACCATTGGGGAGTAAGTTGGTTTAAGTGTGTTATCGAGACTGACAGTGTGTCGGGTGTTGGAGAAGACTGGCAAACTGAACTAGTATTGGAATGGCTACCGTTACCATAAGTGACAGACTGACACAGACTTGGTGGTCCCTCCTTTCCTCTAATTATCTCATACAACCTCCTCGACAGCGATCTCAAAATTTTCTATAGCTTCTCTAGTAATTTACTTCCACTCTTCCATTAATAGCTCCCTAAGATCAATTTTGTTTGAGATCTTGTTTTCATCAGGGGCATAGCTTTGGGGGACACTAGTACGGTGAGTGTTCCCCTTATTTTTCTGTTTGTTTTATATTTATTTTGTTTTGTAATAGTTTTAATGCAGGATAATTATTTTATACAATCATTTAGCACTGATTTTTTGCAGATCATACTGTTGAGCAGCGATCTTTAGCTAAAATAGCAAACACAAAATTTACAAGTTAATCCGTTCCATTCTAAAACAGCAGTGTACACTGAGAAGAGTCAGTGTTTCACTGCCTGCATGTTATATGGCTAGGACCAACTCCCTGTAAACCCCTCACCTACCTCCTGCCTTACTCTCTCACCTCGGCAAGCCTCTTACATACCTATCCTTATAAGCTAGCATCTAGCCCTGTGCTATAGTGCGGTTCTGACACTGGAGTATTGTTGAGGTACTGTCAATCATGTTTCTTTGCAAATAAAATTGTTGTACATAAACTCAAAGTGCGTGTGATATTTACATCATAAGAATGAGTGACATACCACACCAGCTAAGATGTTTTCTCTCAATCATTTTTTCAAATTTTGAGAAATGAGTTTTTCATTTTTTCGCACTATATGGCATGTATTTTATTTTTTTGTTTTTTGATAGCTGTATATTTTTATTAAATGTATTTAATATACATGATAATGTATTACAGTTCAGAATGAAAGATGTTGTGTGCTAAAGCCTGTGCAAAGCATTTAGTTTTCTGAGAATTCCCCACCTTTTTCTACTTCCCAACACAAGACAATCTCTTCAATGCTCACTATGGCCAGATAAAAAAAGGACAGTTGCCAAGAAGTTTAATGTCTCCAGACCATCACTTTGCTAATGACAGAATGGTCAACTTCCAAGTATGTTAAACCGTTCTTAATCATCAGTCAATATTTTTGTAACTGAGATTTTTAATATATTCTTTTTTGTAATTTAACAATTCACAGGAATGAACTTAAAGAAAATGAGAACTAATTGTTATATTAAAAATCTCTGGAATTTTGCATTTTTTCTCAAAATAAGGCAATTTTGCTTCAATCGGCACTCATCATTAATATTCGCTTATCAATATCACATAATTCAGAAAGAAATTGCTTTAATATAATGGTTGTCACTTTTATCATTAATGCGAAAAAAGAGTGCCCTAGTTATAGCATTCCCATTTTTTTTATTTCACGCTATGCCACTGGTTTTCATAGATTTTCTTCAACAATGTACCACGCATTCTCAAGTCTGTGATTGCAGAGGTGTTCTCATGGTATGTTGTACAACAGCCAGAACTTTGTGTTTAGGGCTGTGTGTTTGGGGTCATAGATGCAAAGAACGGGTGCCCTAGTTATAGCATTCCCATTTTTTTATTTCATGCTACGCCACTGGTTTTCATAGATTTTCTTCAACAATGTACTACACATTCTCAATTGGATCCAAGTCTGGTGATTGCAGAGGTGTTCTCATGGTGTATTGTACAACAACCAGAACTTCGTGTTTAGGGCTGTGTGTGTGGGATCATTGTCTTGTATGAAGATGTAGTCTTCTGCAAGACCCTATTGTCCATAGTCTGTGGAATATGTGACTTCAGTATGTTAATATAAAGTCTGTGGTCCATATTGCAATCAATAATGCACAGATTGTCAACACCATTCACATTCATATACCCTCACATAAGCACAAATTCCTCCATTCCTGTTAGATTGTTCATTTCCAATTGACAATTTTTATCACCATACCCTTACTGATCGCAAGGTCACGGGTTCATATCTGGCCCAGGCATATGTGCTTAAAAACGATAGCTCCATGTCAGTAGATTTACTGGCACGTAAAAGAACTCCTGCAGGACGAAATTCCGGCACACCGCGACACTGATGTCGTCCTGGCAAATGACAGTGTTGTTAAACAACAAAATAATTTAAATTTTAAATACCCTTATTCTTTCTTTGAATACAAAATGTTAAACTTACCTTCACTGTAAAAATTGCCTTTGGCAGAAGCCATAACCATTTATGTGAATTCATTGTTACCTTGCTTGCAAGGTTTCTTGTTGTATATGGATATACAGGTTTTCTCATTTCCTTTTCCACTTCTGCACTAATCTTTATACTGCTCAATTTAGGATCTATTTTCATTTTATTCCTCAGCTGAGTAATAACTGAAGGTCAACCTTTCCTTGGTTTGCCGTTGTTGTTAGCTAATGCTGGATTTCTGACAATGAAGTCATTAATCCTCTTGCTCTCCAATATTTTTTACTGATGGATGGGGTGCTAGAAGTGGCCGGGCATATTTGAAGGTGGTCTCAGTCCATTTCCTCTTGCAGATCACATAGAGGACAGAGTGGTGAAGAATATATCCCAATTTTGTTTAAATGTTTTTCCAAGACAATCATGTCCTGTAATCAACCTGAAGGTTGTAACTGCCGTTTTTCAAGGATACTCAGGAATTACTGTTTGAATGTTTGGTAGTTCCCATCTTTTATTTTTTGATTTTTCACAGTAATATTTTGCAATAATTTTTTTGAATTCAGAGTTGACTAATCTTTTAGGTGCATAAAATGGTAGATTAACTATAGATTTCTGCACATTGCCGGTACCCTTTTTAGCAAGAAAATGGGCTTTCTCATTACCACTCAGTCCACAGTGAGCTGGTATCCATTGGAAGACTAGGTGTTTTTGAAGTGTGGTTAAATGGGTAAGGATTTTCCAACATTCTATAAATGTTTGGTTTTTTGGCGACAACTTGGAAGTAATTGCCATAATTGCTGCCCTGGAATCTGAGAGAGTAACTGCTTGCTGAAAATGTGAAATTCTGTACAAAAGATTTTGTAGGGCCATTCGAATTGCTTCAATTTCTCCATCAAAGTTTGTAGTTCCATAACTTAAAGATTTGTAATAGGAAAAGAGGTGACACGTGACTCCAGCCCCTGCTCCATCTTGGTTTGATATCAATGATCCATCAGTATAAATATGGAGCCATTCATGTTCTGGAAATCTAGTATGGATTGTCTCTAATGTCAATAATTTTACGACACTAGTTGGAGTATCACTTTTCTTAACTTCTGTTAGGTGTAAATAATATGTGATGTCTTATGTTTGTGTCGGATTGACTTTAGATATAAAGTTTTCCTTTGAATTAGTTCTTCTTTTTAATGACTTCATTGTCAGAAATCCAGCATTAGCTAACAACACATTCTTCTTGATGTCTTGAATTTTGGAAAGAAAGCTCTCCTGAGTCTTTAGTGTATGTGTAAAACTTCTCTTGTGCCATGTATTGAATGGGAGTCTGATCAACTTTTCATGTTGAATAAGAGCCGCTTTTTCTATTTCATATTCAATGGGGTATTGGTTGGTTAGTATTTCTATAGCTGGTATTGGTGTGGTTTTGATAGCACCTGTAATTAGTCTCAGACTTTGGTTTTGAAGGATTTGAATTTTTTTTTTTTTTTTTGTATCTGCCATTATAAGAACTTCACTGCAGTAAGTAAATAATGGCTTTATATATACATTGTGTGTTGTGTTAAGAGTTGCTCTGGAACATCCCCACTTCATTCCTGTTAGACGTTTTAACAGTGTAAGGCGCCTCTCTGCTCTTTGTATTACATTTTCTATTTGTTTGGTCCATGTAAGTTTGGTGTCAAATGTAACTCCTAAATACTTTGCTTCCTTTGTTTCTGGTAATTGTTGACCCTCAAAATTTAGTTTTATTTTTAGTGGTTCTTTTCTTAGTGAAAAGATTTGCTAATTTGATTTTGTTGTATTAGCAGTCATAAAATTTTCTTTGGTCCACTTTTGTAGGTTGTTTAAGGATTGTTGCATGGTTTTTCTTAGTTCTGTACTTTTGTTATTTGGTTTTGAAGTCCACATTACTAAGTCATCAGCAAATAGTGCACACTTCACACTTGATTCTTGTATTTGTTGTGGCAGATCATTAATAAATATATTAAAAAGTGTAGTGCTGAGCACTGCGCCTTGTGGTAAGCCGCAGTGTACTTGTTTATATTTAGATATATTTCTTCCATATCTGGTACAATAAAGCGTTGTGCTAGGAAATGACATAGCCATGAAAACATTGGACCTTGTATCCCTATTTTTTTACTTTCTTTAGCAGTTTTGTTCTGCTTATAGAATCATATGCACTTTGGAAATCAATAAAAACTGATACATTATCTTCTTTTCTATTGAAGGAGTCCTTGATTTCTTGACTGAGAAGTAAGACTTGTTCATTTGTAGAGTGGAACTCTGAATCCAGCTTGACATGGGGAAATAAATTTTGTGATTCTAGAAACCAATTTAACCTATTTGACACCATTCTTTCCATCACGTTTGCTATTATGCTAGTAAGAGCTATTGGTCTATAATTTTTTATTTCTGATGCTGTTTTATCTTTCTTCAAGAGTGGGACAATTAATTCTTTTCACCTTTCGGCAGGTACAGTGGTGTTCCAGGATAGATTGTAGAGTTTTAGTAGTAGTTTTGCTGTTTTTCCAAAGTTTTTTATGAACTCTGGATGTATGTGATCTGATCCAGGAGACTTTTTGTTTTTTATTATTAATTGCAATGTTCAGTTCTTGGATATTAAAATTTTGATAAAAGATATTGTATTGAGTGTTAGGATCACATTCTCTTTCTTGTTTCAAGTCTTTCTTAAATTGTTTACTTTCCTTTTTATTATTTCTTGTTACTTTATGTGAATTAGCATAATATTTATTTAATGTTTCGGCTATGGCTGCATCATTTGTTAATATTTTATTGTTGTGTATGATAGGTGTGCTATTGCTTTCTCTCCTGTCTTTGACATTTTTTATGAACTTATGGGCTTTGTTGCCATCTGTCTTATAATCCATTTTTCTAAGAAATTATTAAAGTGATTCTTTTTAGCAGTATTTATTTCTTTTTTAGTGAGGCACATTTCTTTCGCCGTATTTGTTTGTTCAGCTGTATTTCTAGCTATATCCCTTTGCTTTTTCAGTTCTTCTAACTGGGGGTTCCAAAAGGGTTTGAAATTTTTTATTCTTCTACGAGAAATATGTTTTTTTGCAGTTTCTAGGATGACTTTACAGAAATTTTTGTTCATATGATCTGGGTGGTCATGCAGCTGTGAGTTTGTTTGTTCTTTAAATTTATGTTTTAGTTCAGTTTTATATTTTTTGAAGTTCCAATACAGATTTGTGTGATTTTGACTGTTATTTGTATTATCTAGTTTTATATCAGCAGTTCTGTGACCAGAACTTGGGTGTTCTATAACTTGTTTTTTAATTTTTGAAACAATATCTGTTGTAGCTAACAAGAGGTCTGGGTTACTGCCTGCTCCAGAGTAATTTATGAAGGTTTTGGGATCTTCTTTATCATAAATCAGTTCAAAGGTTGTGGTATTCAAAAATTCTTCCACCATCTACCCTGTAGAATCAACTTTTTCATAACCCCATCTTTTGGAATGGGCATTGAAATCCCCAATTATGATTGTTCTTTTTTAATTGTTCAATAAGTAAGAGATCTGGTTCATTCCTGGGAGGATTGTAAATACTGTATAAATGAAGATGTGTTTTGTTATCCCAAAAATTTAGCTTTATTAATTCAGCTTTATATGTTATCCATTTCTTTAAAAATTTGAAAGGAGGATTTAACATCCTTTTTGACTCCAACTAATATTCCACTACTTATCTGTCTACTCTTATCTGTCTTATCTGCACTAACCTTTATACTGCTCAATTTAGGATCTATTTTCATTTTTCATTTTATTCCTCAGCTGAGTCATGACTGGAGGTCAACCTCTCCTTGGTTTGCCTTTGTATGCTTTTGTTTTATTATACCAATAACATTGTAACTAGTGACATTGGCAATTAAATGGTCTTAGTTTGCATATAAAATATGTATTATGTGATATAGCCAATTGATGAATACTTTTTGAGGCACTGTGTCAGTGGCATATTTTGGGATTGTGAATTGGACTATCACTATGTCTAAAATGCCCACCCCATGGCTAGTGATTAGACCATGTAGGATTTGTGATGGACAAGGAGCCCAGGGGCTCTCGGGTTTCTCCCACCATCTGATTCCACCAGTACTCCATCAAGAGTAATCTTGATATAAACAAGCTAGAAGTTGAAGAGACAGCACAGTTCCTTCAGTGCTGCCAAAGAAAGCATTAGCCCTGAAGAAGCTCTACATAGTAGGGTGAAACGTCAACAACAACATAACCAAGACGCGGCCTTCCCCGGAAATACTTATTATTATTATGGTACTCCATCTTCATTCCATGTATCATCAATGTCACCGCTATGGTGCCTTGTGGGTAACTGTAGGGTATTTGTACCTGCACATGTGCCAGTACATTGTTGTTTTGTGTACACAGGTACAAATGCCCTACACTTACCAAAAAATCAATAAAAGTACAATTTTAAGTATCGAAGTGTGTTTGAATACAAAACATGTTTTGTGTTGTGCCTACACATATAACTTAGTCTTTCCCCAGGGGTTACAGTGTGAGTTGTAAATTTTCCCCAAGCTGGAAGTGAAGTCTGTAGCGTGGTTTTAGGGCGCTCAACTGCAGTGGTCATTAGCGCCCAGAAGTCTAGTGTCGGAACCCAGCAAATTCTCATTGCGCATGTGCCAGGACTTGTAAATTTTATGATTCAATATGTAATAGGTAGAAGTGCTTTATTCAAACCAAAACTTTCATACCAAGTTTTCAATGGAAATAAATTTAATACAAACCAGTAAATTGAATAATCTGGGAAATAGTTAACTCTATGAAAAAAGTTGTTGTTGTTGTTTTCTAGTGCCTTGCATCTGGCAATGAAGCCATTAGCATTCCGAAAAAAGTATTTGATATAAAATGTATATTTTAACAAGACCTACACTTTTTCTGCAGTAATATTTCATGCATCTCTTACAACTCACCAACTGTACAAAAGTCATTCAGAATAAAGAGCATTTCGGAGACTATTCACAGAAAATTCAACATATACATTTCATTGTCCTGAAAATGTCTTAAATATATGGTATCAACCATATCATAATTAAAATTGTTAGACCCTTTGAGAAAACGAACATTTTGAAAAAGGTTCCATGTAAAGGGTAATCTGAGGTTGGGGGTTTTCTTGAAAAACTTTGTGTCGCATTCTGGGAGAATGCAAAACTATATGCGAAGTCCAGTATTTAACTGACATTTTGTTTTTGTGTTATATTGTTCACAACTCTCCCACCCCCGTCCTCGCTCAGTTTTTTTTTCTTCTAAAAATACCTTTTACATTCAGGAATTCTCAAAACGTGTATTTTCAATTAAATCTGTGTCGAAAATGTTGGTTGGAATGCTTTCTCTAAATAGATATTAGAGAAATTATATTTTTTTATTCAGGGGAACTTATAACGTTTATTTTTTACTGAGGGAGCTCATAATGTGTACTTCCACCTGAATGCCAGTCATATGTTGTGGTACGTGTTAAATAGTTATAATACTAACATATCACTACCCAAATTACTAATACACACATAAATATACAATTGCTGAACATATGTTTATGCAACGTTAGCGCTACTGCCCTTGCGTGCAAGGCTTTCTATCTGTCTATATCTTCGGTTGGCAATAACCCCTCCATCGCTTCAACTAGCCGACCAACAACAGACCTGCACATGCTCCAGTACTTGTTTCACGTAGACGGCCAGGTGCAAACGCCCTACAGCAATTGAGGAGCGTTTTTTCAAAACTTGATAGATGCAAAATTTTACAAAATTGAGTTATATATAGTATCTGCATAATTTTCACCCTCTGCATCGTTCTGTGAAATCAGATTTTGCAAAATTCGATTCTTGTCCTGTGTAGAAGCTAGGGAATATCAGCAGCTTTTTTTCAAAACTTGATAGATGCACTTGCTCAGTTAAAGCAAATGTCGATAGATGCAATTTTATGATTTAATAATCTAAAGTGTAGCAACCTCAATTCTATGAAATGCGTGTTGGCATTGACTGCCATCTCACTCTTGCGATTCTTGGAATTCTCAATCATTTCTGCAAGCTTTGTACACTGCTGCTTCGTTGGAAATAACTGCGAACTCAGGTTGTGCACTTGGATTTCACATTCATTTGTGCAAGCTTTTTGTTCATTTAACTGCAGAGGTGATATCGGCGACCTTGCCTATTGGCAATGGTGTTACTCGTTTAACAGTGGGTTTTTCGGTCTTTGGGGGTTTTTATACGTTGAAGTCACACTTTCATTCACACTTTCATTCATACTTCCAGACTCAGGGAAGGATGAGGAATAATCTTGGCTGGAGAAATTCCTACTCCCCTGCTGGGAATCGAACTCGGGACCCCTTTCACAGTAGGCAGGTGCTTCTACAAGCTTTGTTATACTTACATGGCATTTTTATTCTTAGTTGAGACACTACACTGTACTATGCACAATGGACAGGAGCTCAGATTGTGAAACTGTACCAGTCGTAGAATGCGCTGGAGGTAGGAATTGCAGAAACAAGGAAAGGAAATCAAAATGCAAGTCAAGGAAATCTCATACTCCAGCAATTAAATGTTCACATGGTCTCAAGTGCACTCCACGAAATTCTAAAACTAAAGCTTCCAAGGAATCACAGGGGTATCAAAAGTTAGATTATCTCTCCTGGCTAGAAAATTTCACTTATCTGAGAATGCGTCAAAGGAAACCAGAAGAGGTGACAGAACAGGAGTATTACAGAAGGGCATTACTGCTGCTATAAAGCAAGACATTAAGAAGTACAGATGTAGAGAAAGCCACTATGGAAGAGCACAATCAAGAAGAGGATATTTACCTCCAGAACTTAATATCAGAAAAATGTGGACCAACTTCTGCAACGAAAGAAGATTAAGAAATCTACCAGTCTGCTCATTGTCAAAATATAAAAACATATTTTACGACTTCTCATCCTGCAAAATGGGACTGATGACAGATGTGAAAAAGAGAAATGAACTAAGAACCATGTACAGACTGCACAAGCACTAATAAAGGTGAAAGCTTACTTATTCATATTGTTTGAATATGTTTATTATATAAATAAAAAAAATGTTATTGTGAATGTAGCAGTACTTAGTTTCCAAGTTTATACCTAATAAAATAATCCTTATAAACATTAATATGTTGGTTGTATAGTACATTATGTATTATAAAGAGGTGAAAATAAATAAAAGAATAATAAATGCATAAATAAAAAGCAACAAAAATAATAAATGACAAAAATAACGAAATTTCATGTCTTAATTTCTCACTCACGCAGAAAAGTTAATCAGCATCTATCGACTTTTGAAAAAAGTCTGCATTTTCAAACCCCAAATTTGCACCTGTTAAACTATGTTATTTGTTTCTTTTCACATTCAATGAGACAGTATCAGTAAGGAGAATTGAATGATTAATATATTTGCTGTGCTAACCAATTAGTATTGCCAATAAATGGAAAAAATCAGTTTTCTCAGAAACGCATTTTATGCATCTATTGAGTTTTGAAAAAACGCTCCTCAATTATAAAAGTAAACAATTTTACCATACCTGTTTATATGCACATGAATGCCATCCGTCTTTATACATATATTGCGTTAGCACATTCAAAAAACAATTCCTCGTTGTGTGTTCTCGGTAAAACAAGTACCTAGGTCTTTGAGAGGTAGAACTGGAACTTAAAAATTCAATGCCACAACTGGGATTTGAACCACAGACCTTCCGCTTACCGGGTGGACGCTCTAACCACTGAGCTATTGTGACAAACTGCCAGAATGGCATTAAATTCTCAAACCAGTTCGTATTTCTCCTGGTAAACCACAAAGGCAGTCTCACATCAGAGACAAATTACCCCAATGGTGACTTACTATTGTAAGTACTTTATATCCCAGGATTAAATAACCTTCAGATGGTAATTATTATTTATTTATGCCAACAAACTTACTGTTGGTGTTTTTAAACACACAAGCCGTGTGTGGGCAAAGTTTGAGAGGTAGAACTGGAACTTAAAAATTCAATGCCACAACTGGGATTTGAACCACAGACCTTCCGCTTACCAGGCAGACGCTCTAACCACTGAGCTATTCTGGCAGTTTGTCACAATAGCTCAGTGGTTAGAGCGTCCGCCCGGTAAGCGGAAGGTCTGTGGTTCAAATCCCAGTTGTGGCATTGAATTTTTAAGTTCCAGTTCTACCTCTCAAACTTTGCCCACACACGGCTTGTGTGTTTAAAAACACCAACAGTAAGTTTGTTGGCATAAATAAATAATAATTACCTAGGTCTTTACTCTTTTACCCCCAATAGAAGAACCAACTTGCTCAGATGAATATATTCTTGTGTTGCCCATAAATAAGATTTCATTCGTTTTAAGGCTGAAAAGGTCTTTTCTGCATTTATAGTACTGGAACAAAGTGTTAAAATCAGCGTAGGTAGTTTATAAACTTCACTGTAGACATCAGTGGCCAAGCTAGTCATAACTGACAGGGAGTTTGAGGCTAACCCTCGATTTTTTTAAAGACTAACTGCATACAACATTCTTTTCTGGCAGCAAACACACCCTGACACTCTCCCTGTGTATATTGCAAATGTGCTTAAATTCCACAAGCTGAGATTTCTTTACTAATTACTTAGTTTATTCATTATTCAACAAGATCATTCTGAATATGACTCAAAGCTACTTTAAAACCTCAGGTGGATTCCAAATTCTCTCTTATAAACTGTTTTTCATACCCAAGCAATTCAAGATAATAGTTGCCTTTATTAGCAGGGTTTTCATTCACGTCGTGCCCATGAATGGAAGTTCTCATTTCCCTAGGTAACACATCACTTGAATTAATATTCAGTGCTTAAATCTTTTATTGAGAGTGACTGATTTGTTGTGCTGCTTCTGCTAAGAAGATGAAAACGCTCACTGATTGATATATTCTTTTCCAAAATTGATGATTACACACCCTTGTATGAAAAGAAGTTACACAACTTATGCCAATTTCATCCCATTTACCTCCTGCTCCACCCCTCCGAAGGAGTGTCGCCTTGCCGTGGCGGAGGGGCTCAGTACCCGATCCAGACGGCCTACTAAGTGAGTCTTCGTGACCACTGGTAGGCAAGAGGTGAGGGGAAGCTAAGAACATTCCAACGGGTAGATGAGGCTCGTTAGTCTTGGTCGACGACTCATCTAGGAGAAGAGGACTCCGAAATCAAACTCCCCCAGGGGGACCTACCACGGTAGGTCCGGGCTTGGCGCACCCGGGGCCCCGAGCCGCTCATCCCCATTATCATCCCCTCGCCTCCATCAGGTCTAGCCACGTTATCATCCACTTAGATTTAGTCTCTTCCTCTTCTAGGTCTTATGGTTTTATGTAGGTTAAGTTTTAGAATTATAACTCCTGTCTCACCAACAGGGATCTATCCTATCTCCGTGGTTCCTGTCCCACGGTTTCGGCGCAGCTTCCAACTTGTGTGCTCTTCGGAGGCTCAGGCGTGAAGGTTGAGTGGACCCTCCTCACTACCCCTTTTGTGCGACACTAGGTGCGGAGCCGTTCCATTGTCAAGTAAACCCCCGTAGCTCCTTAGGGGCCGGGTCCCCATGGGTGTCTCGGCGGCCGTGCTGCCGCTGGGGTGTACAGGGGGACCCGACGTGTTACCGCTGTCTGGGGTCCGATGTAATCAACCACAAGTCCCCTGAATCCACGCTGACTCCGTTGAGGCAGCGTGGGCTAGAGTGGGGAGCCACAGGCGGTTATTCCTGTGGTAGGGGCATAAAGTCGGGCCTGCCTTTGGTGGAAATGTCGCATACCGGTAAGTAGTGATAGGCGGAGGGTAACTTTTTCTGATGTACTCCTTGAGATCGGGTCTGAAGCGGGTGCTTCGGGCCGGCACAGACCGGAAGATTTAGGTGTCTTTTTCCTTTATCCCCCGGATGGCAGGCTGACGCCGACGGCCCGGAAGGGGGACCCTTTCATAATGTCTCCTCTGCGCTCCCCCCCTTCAACTCCACGATTTTTGGTTATGAGTATGGTAAGCGAGAAGAAGACCCTGGCTACTCTGAGTCCGTTTTATATTAAAAAGGAAGTAGATCGCTTATGTGGCGCTGTAAAAAATGTCACTCGATGTAGGGACGGCAACTTGCTGATAGAGGTGGCTCAAGACTCCCAAACCGCAAAACTACTTAAAGCCACTCTCCTAGGTTCTTATCCCGTAAAGGTAGAGAAGCATAAGACTTTGAATAGTTGTCGCGGCGTAGTTTCAACATCAAGTCTGGACAACCTCTCTAACGAGGACATAGTTAACTGCCTCTCTGACCAAGGTGTTATTGCTGCATACCGTTTAATTGGTAAGAAGGATGACAAGCCCTCCCCCTTACGTACGGTTTTCCTTACGTTTGAACGTACGACTCTGCCGCAATTCATTTTCTGCGGGTATGAACGCGCAACCGTACGACCGTATGTGCCGAACCCTATGCGTTGTTTCCGCTGCCAGAAGTTCGGGCATACGCAGCAGCGATGTACCGGTACACCAGTTTGTCCTCGCTGTGGTCGAAATGCTCACGACGGCTCCCTGTGCGATCAGGACTCCACCTGTGTCAACTGTGGAGGTGCACACCCGTCGAACTCGCGCGATTGCCCCCGCTTTTTAGAGGAGAAGGCAATCCAGGAGCTTCGGGTTAAGGAACACCTGACTTTTGTAGACGCACGAAAGCGGTATCAGGAACTTCATCCAACCACCACCTTGAAGTTTTCTGCAGCTGTCCGCCAGGCTGTTCCGAAACAGGACGCCGTCGTACAGACGTGCCCCAGTTCGCCCTCTCGGGTTTCCGTGGGAGTACAAACTGGCTCACCTGACGAGCATAGTTCTACTCCACCTACAGTTCGACCACAGACTACCTCTTCTGCCGTCCAGACGCCAGTTCCGCCGCAGTCGACTAGCTCTGAGACTGCTTCGTTGCCTGTTGAACGCCATCGTTCCAGGCATAAACTCCGGGCCAGTAGTTGCACGTCCTCTGTGAAGTCCCGCTCCCGCTCTGCGAGCCGCAGGGGTTCTTCAGACTCCCGCACATCGGAGGAGTCACCGGAGGATGGTGGACCTCACATTATCGGTCCAAAGAGTGCGAAGGTGAAAAAGAAAATAAAGACCAACTACTAATTCGATTTTAGCATGGAAATAATCCAGTGGAATATTAATGGGTTCCGGGCCAGGGCTCCAGACATACAACATTTAGTTTCTCAGCGATCGCCTTCCGTCGTCTGCTTACAAGAAACCCATTTGCAGCCTAATCATGGTTTACATCTACGTAATTTTTCCGCATTTAGACATGACTCTACAGCTGGTCGGCGGGCTAGCGGTGGTGTGGCTACGCTGGTGGCACATACCATCTCTGCTGCCAGCATACCGCTTAACACGCCGCTGCAAGCTGTAGCGGTTCGTGTACAGCTGCGGGGCCTGTGCTTTTCTATTTGCAATGTCTATCTGCCACCGGTCAATGTCGTACAAGAACACGATCTTCGGGCTCTTCTGGTTCAGATTCCGCCACCGCTTCTATTCCTCGGCGATCTGAATGCCAAAAACACTTTATGGGGCTCCGACATTGACGATGCTCGTGGGTGCCTTATAGCAGACGTTTGTGACATGTCTGGCTTACTTCTGCTGAACACTGGTGTCCCCACATTCTTATCCTCCACTCACGGCACACATTCAGCACTAGACGTTACCTTTTGTAGCCCGGCATTAGTTCCACTGCTTGATTGGTCGGTGCTTTCCGACCTATTTGGCAGCGATCATTACCCCATTAATATTCACCTCTACCATAGTCATACTGTGCCAACACGGCATCCTCACTGGATTATTTCCAGAGCTGATTGGGGGAAATTTCACTCGCTTATTCATCTCACCGACGATGGCTTTACCACCATTGACGACATGGTGGAATATTTTACATGTTCTGTGTTGCTCGCAGCAGATTCCAGCATTCCTCGTGGATCATCTACACCACGACACTTTCCTGTGCCTTGGTGGTCTGAGGAATGCCGTTTGGCTATCAAAGCGCGTAAACGTGCTCTGCGTCTTTTTAGTTTACATCCGACCGAAGACAATTTTATAGCTTTTAAACGTTCTCGTGCCAGAGCACGTTTTGTTCTTCGGAGTGCAAAGCGCAGATCCTGGGAAAGCTACGTCTCTTCGCTTTCACGTCGCACTTCGGCACAAAGGGTGTGGACTGCTGTTCGGCGTATGTACGGCAGGTGTCGCCGGACCATTATTCCCGCTCTTGCCGTACAAGGCTCCACCTACACCTCCGAGCAGGACATCGCCGACACCCTTGCCGATTCTTTCGCTGCTGACAGCCAAACCCGAAGTTACAGTAATGCCTTTCTAGGAATCAAGGAATCTGCGGAGCGGATAATCCTCAATTTTAACAGTGACTGCAGTGAACCGTACAACGCGCCTTTCACCGAAGAGGAGCTAGAACGTGCTTTGTCTCTCGCAAAGGACTCCTCTCCTGGCCCTGATGACATCCACCGACAAATGCTGCTTCACCTTCCACCTGCGGCTCTCTCCTTCCTGCTGAGCATTTACAACCGCATATGGCTTCGGCAGGTTTTCCCGTCTTCCTGGCGCGAGGGTATTGTCATCCCCATCCCTCGGCCCGAAAGGACCGGACACTTCCCTCTAGCTACCGCCCTATTTGCCTGACGAGTGTTGTTTGTAAGACCTTCGAACGTATGGTTAACACTCGCTTAGTGTGGTGGCTGGAGAAGAATAACCTGCTGAGCAATGCTCAGTGTGGTTTTCGTCGTCATCGCTCCAGTGTCGACAATCTGGCACGCATGGAAGCATATATACAAAATGCCTTTCTCTTGAAGCAGCATGTCGTGGGCGTCTTCTTCGATCTGCAGAAGGCCTACGATACTACCTGGCGCTATGGTATCCTACGTACTTTACACGGTTACGGTTTACGCGGTCATTTAGCCATTCTCGTTTTAAATTTTTTAAAACTACGCCGGTTTCGTGTCCGCATTGGGAATACACTATCCCACGACAGGATCCAGGAGAACGGTGTACCCCAGGGGTCGATTCTTAGTGTAACGCTTTTCGCCGTGGCGATTGACGGTATCGCCAGTGTTGTTCGTGGGGGAATCCCGATATCGCTGTATGTTGACGACTTTGCCATCTACTACCGCTCTTTTAATCTTGAACACATCGAACGCCAACTGCAGCTGACCATATCGTCTATCGCCGAATGGGCTCATCGCACCGGCTTTCAGTTCTCCCCTACGAAAACACAGTGTCTACACTTTCATCGACTTCGTGGTGTGCATCCTCCTCCTGTTCTTTATTTGCGTGACACGCGTATTCCTTTTGTTCCGCACCTGAAGTTCTTGGGCCTACACCTCGACAGCAAACTCACATGGGAGCACCATATTCGCCATCTTCGTGCTTCCTGCAATCGTTCGCTTCGGATGCTCCGGGTGTTATCTGGGGCATCTTGGGGCGGCGATCGAACCGTCATGTTGAGGTTGTATGGCTCACTGGTCCGGTCCAAATTAGATTACGGCTGTTTTATTTATGGCGCGGCATCTGCCTCTAAACTCCGCCTTTTAGATACGATTCATCATACTGGTATCCGCCTTGCTACTGGAGCTTTCCGTACTAGTCGAATTCCGTGTCTGTATGCTGAATCTGGCGAACCTCCATTGTCTGTGCGACGCTCGGTATTGCTTTCTTCATACGTGGCACGGTTAGCAGCTCACCCTGGTCACCCGTCATTTTACTCTGTATTGCGTCCAGACCTAGCCCACCGTTATATGCGAAATAGCTCAATATCCCGCCCCAGCGGTATTCGGTTTCGTGAACTGCTCGCCACACATTCTTTGCGAATGCCTGCTGTAGAGCGGTATTGCCATGGTCGCTTTCCTCCTTGGCAACTCCACCGTGCCCAATTCGACCTCGAGCTTGCAGCCCATGCTAAAGTAACTACCCCTCACTCGGTGTTTCGTCAACTCTTCACCGAGCTCCTGGGACGTTACCCGATTTACTTTCCGGTTTTTACCGATGGTTCCCAGGTGGCTGGTGCTACAGGCTGTAGTTTTGTTTATAACAATGAGGCTCACAAGTACCGCCTTCCGGACGCCAGTTCTGTTTTTACCGCCGAGCTTTTCGCCATATTTTATTTTTTACTCTTTATCTCCAGCTCAGGTCCTGGAAATTTTATGATTTGCTGTGACTCTCTGAGTGCTCTCCAGGCCTTACAGCAATTTCTCGGCACTTCAGCACTCATAATTAAAATACAGACACTCATTTCACAGTTACTGTCTCACGGATACCAGTTTGTTTTTATATGGATCCCAGGCCATGTGGGTATTCCTGGTAACGAGGAGGCGGATGCGGCTGCAAAGTCTGCATGTCGTCTGCCGGGATTATCCACACGAACTCTGCCTTTTAGTGATGCGCAACGATATTTCCGGCGCCATATTTTTTCGTTCTGGCAGAAGTCGTGGGAAGAAATATCTGGCACCCAATTACGGACAATCAAAGACACAGTAACACCCTGGCCGACATCCGTCAGGGATGCGCGGCGGTCGGAGGTCATTCTCACCCGGTTGAGAATCGGTCACACTCGCGCCACACACGGTCATCTACTGCGTGGCGACCCGGCCCCTGTGTGTCAGACGTGCGGTGTACAACTGTCCGTCCCACACGTTTTGCTTGATTGTCCACGATATACTAGAGAGCGCCAGTCCCTTGGCCTGGGTTTTACTATGCGGTCAATTCTGGGCGACGACCCGGTATCGGTAGATAAGGTTCTGCGGTTCGTCACCCAAATTGGGTTTGGGAAACAAGTTTAACTTGTGTTTTATTTTTGGTGTTTTATTCTACGGTTTTTAGACAATGAATCCCGGTTTTATTGTAGCACCGTTTGTTTTTACTTTTTAGCTGTTTTATTTTAATATTTGTCCGTAAGATTTTTAACGTTTTAACTGTTTTAGATTTTCACGTTGTACCTTCTTACAAGTTTACTGCTTTTTTAGTTTCCCCTTTTTAACCGTATTAATTTGTTTCAGACCGTAAAAATTGACCTGGGGCCCAAATGACCCAGCTGTCGACGGGCCCTTAAACTCCACACTCCACTCCACCTCCTGCTCCAAATAATATGCAAAACAACAATATAATTTACAGTTCGTTATACATTTTGTGAGCCTTAGATACTCCCTATAGCATTGGGACTAGAGTGTTCCTATTTGGCTTCCATCCCTCTGTACAGTAATCAGATGTCGTGTCTGTCTCTTATTCTTTAGAGCACATTTTTCTTCAAAAGAAAAGGATGATAATGGAGTTTTAATAAAATGGATAATGAAATCATTAATCTCACTAGTTGTAGAGTGTGCAAGAAAGGCACAGAATGTAGTAAAAACCACAAATACTTTGAATTTGCAGCACAAAGAATACAACTAACATGCCTTCCGATGCAGAGTCTAATGCCTGCAAGCATTTGAATAACATGGCTTGTAGAGGGACAGTTGCTTACAACACCTAGTAAGCCCCTCTCTCGTCAAAGCAAGCATGAATCTCACGCGATTCAGACTCCTAAGCGACTTATAAGAGCGCATATAATCCAGACATCCCTTCAGATCTGCCACTGGACAACATCAAGTACATTTGATTTCATATAATTTGTAATGGTTTGAATGGGCTTTAAGAACATTCTTGAAGTTAATGTAACACTTTCAGTGCATTTTTCAAAGACAGTATATCGAAATATGAAACACGATTCTCTCAATTCACATAATAGATTTGTTGGAAAACCTCTAACGTAACTCGCAAAATGCTTAGAAACCAGTAACGCCAGAAACTACAACTGTTTTTGTGATTCAAATCTTTTAGCTTGAGCTATTAATGTGCCCAGGACTTCACAGAAAATCCTTAAATTTGAAGAATGGGTTTCACCTTTACGAAAATTTCTCTTTCTAGGACTTCCCCCGTCCTCTTCATTAGCAATGCTCATAGCTTCTGACTACATTTCTTTGAATATTATGTTTCGAATTGCTGATCCCTTATGTTTATCCAAATCTGTGATCAAAGAAGACGCTAAATTTGCAAAACCCGTCATATTCCAGGGCATTCGATCAGTTGCAAATAACAAGCATGATCAACAATGAAGTTTAATTGGCAAGAACCAGTGAGCTACACATACTTATCATAATCGTTTATATTAAAACACCTTTTGTAAGGATTCTTATATATTTTCCTTCTGCCCACACTGCAAGTGTGGAAGAGCTGGAGTGGGGCTTCCCTGTTTTACTACCACTAATTTAAAATGCTGTGTCAGTATAGCGACACAGAATAATGAAGCCTTGGCGTGTTTATTCCCGCATTCCTCTGCCTCACCCTTCCTTGTTTGTATCCGATTGAAGGCTGCTGCAGTAAGCATCTGAAGCCCTACTCTCCTATCTGTTCAACATTAGAGAACAATACATATTCCATCCGACACACTAATTCTTCATGGGTAAAAACTGACTAGTTTGCAATTATTATTAATATTATTTATTAATTTCTAGTATACTTTAGATGTGGGCTTTGGTGATAGCTTTGGTAGTCCACAATATACGCCACTGCACTGTATAAATATATTATGCTGTTGCACTGTGAACCTTTTCTGCTGCCACAGTATTAAACTGTCCATTGCAAACACATCTTCACCAAATTAAAAACCAATGGTTTATATTATATTGATCTTGTGGTTACCTTCAACATTTTTATAGCATCACAGACTGTAACTAACAAGAAAAAATGACATTTGTTAATTCTTCATCATTATGGATGCAAACATTTTACTACTGCAGACGCTCTTCACCTTTTATGGTTGGAATGATTCCACGTACAGATTTGAGCTAGGTTAAAGGGGAACAAAACACAAAAATCATTTTTCCTTCTGAATGAAGGATATGACTTAAAATTAAGTGGTCTTTTATTGTGCGATACCATTATTGATGTGCAAGGAATATAAAATCATGGTCATACCAAATTAGTACTCCTTTGAGTTATTTGTGCAACAATTCACTAAAGACTGGAATTTTCCCTGACAGGATGAAATTTTCAATCGTTAAACCCTTTTTTAAAATCTGATGTGTTGCACTCACATGACTTTCTGTACTCTTGTACTAACCATTCTTACAAACTCTTATTCCTATATCTTCTTCATGTTAGTTAAGATAAACATTCGTACAAATTATCTTATTGCTTATTTCCTTGTAGGCGCAAGAGGGATATTAGAATACAGTAGGCTTTGTGTGACAGTCAAATCTTTTTAAGCCGTTCTCTTTGCACGATTAACATATAAAAAAATGAACAACGTTGTTGCATTTCGCTGAAGTTCTAAGTTTTCTGAAACTCACACACATAACAAGGAATATCTCTGAAATGGTTCACCCTACAAGAAAATTTATTGAGACATAAATTGTGTATTTTAGCAAGATCTACATTTTTTGTATGGTATGATTTGGTCTATCTCTAACGGTTTACCAGTTATGCAAAAGTCGTCCAGAGTAAATACGACTACATGGGCTATAGCCAGAAAATTCAAGATATACATTTCATTTGTCATCAAAATATGTCAAACATATGACATTTTAATCAAAATCGTTAGAGCCATTTTCAAGAAAATGAAAATTTTCTATGTAAAGGGTAGTTTAGGGTAGAGCTATTTTCTTCAAAATCTTCGTGTCGCATCCTTGAAATACATTAAACTTAAATACCAACTTTGGTTTTCAACCGACTTTTCGTTTTTAAGTTATGCTGTCCACAGACTGACACACAGACACACACACGGACACACGGGCCTTTTTCTAAAAATGCTTTTTTTGGATTCAGGGGGTCTCAAAACATATATTTCCGGTGAAATCTCGACATCGAATTTTTGGGTGGAATACAGCTAAGAAAACAGTTACATGAAAGCCACATACATGAGAAATGAACGAAGACCACTTGAAGACCTGTGAAGCATTAAGATCAGAAGAAACTACAGTTCAAAAGTATTGGAAAGCACGAATGCTAATGGCTTCATTGCCAGATGCAAGGCACTAGAAAACAACAACAACAATACTTCCCCTACTTACCAGTAGAGAAAGTAAAAAAGGGAATGTGACAATGCTTCAAACTATAGGTTAACTCTTAAAAGTTATTTCAAAACACCTTGAAAAAGTAACGTTCAATAATCTATAAATACCTCGAATACAACACGATTCTTGCTATGGATCAGTTTGGGCTCAGAAAAGGAACTTCAGTCAATAACTTTCAAACTTACATATGAAGTGTCAAATACCCTAAACAATAAAACGCATGTAGGTGGTATTTTCTGTAACCTAGGAAAAGCTTTTGATTGAGTGAATCTTGACATTCTTATAAAAAAAACTGGAATTCTATGGACTTAGAAATGAAAATTTAAGTTGCTTCATACCATACCTAAATGAGTGGTGCTACTCAGACTTCGGCATGGGTATCACCCGGTACACCCTTACTTGGGATGCATGCTGGCATGTCCATCTACACTAACCGGGGTGCTCAGCAAAACCCAAATACTTACGCATATACTACATCCAGCACCCCCTTCCCTTGTTAAGCATGTGCATGCGGAGACGATGTAGCTCCTACGGATGATCACCACAGAGGCAGGTGGGTGTGGGGCCCCCTTGAAAAAAGTTATAAAAAAAGTATTAAGAATATATACTCAAAGACAGAACTATAGTTTATGCGCTGGATATGAACCCACTTTTGAAGTGAGAAGACATAATTGTGTTTTTTCTTAAAACAGAAAGCAATGTTTTCTTATTATAATCAACCAGTAATCAAATTAAGTTTTATCCTTTAATCTTCTACTCTTTATTTGCTTTTAAACTTAAACGACTTATTGATAGTGCATTAAGATATATGCTTAAAGGGTTAGCTACATTCTGTAGAACAATGATAATTGCAAAACTATGCTACTTTTCACGGATTTGCATTTAAGGTCATTTGGTGATTATTTTGAGGTGCTACATATAAAGTTTAATACGAACCAGCTTCTTGCTCATAACTTAACAGAAGCACAGCGTGAAGAAATATTTGAGAATATACAAGAGACAAAGGATATTGTTTAGAGGAGGATTGTATTGAGAGAGCGTAAACTTTCACAGCCAGAGTCTAATATATATAGGAGTTATTTCCGGGCTGTTATGCTGTCGTCTGCTGCAGTTTAAGTATCAAGACGTTATGTCCACAACTGCGGCGGACATCTTCAGTGGCACAATGTTAGTCTCCTCAGAGAAGTTAACGTCGCGTCTGAGGTGTGCACTGTCTGTGCTACAGTATTTATCCCTCGAGTGGCCTCTGCTGATTGGTCCAGATGACATACAGAGAAGGGAGGGAACAGGCTTCATTCAAGGTGTTATTTGCTCCTGATTGGTTCACTTGAATTTCTCCTGTTTTTTTCCGCTTCTTGCCTTCGATGACAGGATACCAGTTGCTCTTAAGTTTCAAAACCTCTTCTTTCTTATTGAAATTGTGGAGATGTTTATAAATTTCAATAGCTTCATGTTGTAGCCGGGCATGGTTGTGTATTTTGGATGATAGAATGTTCGTGTCCTGGAACTTAATTATATGTTGAAGACATTGTGTATGTGCTGGATACGATCGGTGACATTCTGGAAGTATGGCAGAAAAACTATGCCGTTATGGCCTGGCTTGTCTATTTTTTGCAAAGCAAGTTCTGGCCTGGCAGGACGTCAGGCTCTTTTAATTTCCTTGATTGAGTAACCATTATCTAATAAAGCTTGCTCAAGGTGGCAGAGTTCTTGTCATAATAAATTGTGTCTCGCAAATGCGAGAAGTGTTTTAATCATACCTTGTTTCTGTCTGAGATGATGATTTGAGGTCTTATTCAAATAACAGTCCGTATGAGTGGGCTTACGGTAGACAGTATGCCCAAGTGTACCGTCTGCCTTCCTGTTGATCAAGACATCCATACGACCTAACACTTTATTTAAAGGATATAGCAAATACCGTACTGTTCACCAATGACACTTGTGTGCTGGTCGCTAACAAAACCTTAAATGAAATGTGTAATTAAATTGAATTATTTTTTTAACTATCTAAATGTTTATACATATATTACTGGTTTAAAGCTAACAAATTACACCAGCCTGCAAAAAAAAATTTTTCCCACGCCGGTTTGAGATCTGAAAGGTGATATTAACTAGCTTCGATGGTCTAAATTGAATGGTGATTACAGTTTTTCTCTATCATGTAAGGTATTTCTACAAATCACTAAATATTATAATGAAAAATGGTATGTTTGATGTTAAAAAGGTGTGTTATAAAATAAATAAAGAATGAAAAATTTCTGAGGCAACAATAGAAATAAATACCTACACACCTGTAAAAGAAGGTATGAAGTTACATTTTCCTTGCCCTGAAGGAAGGCTGTGTTGATTTACGTTTATAGCCTCGTTGAGCGATTTCCCTTTTCAAGTACCAACAGTAGTCCTCTAGCATCGCAGCATTTCACCGACCCTGATCTCCTCTCCATCTCTTTGATTCCTTGATGGAATCTTTCATATAGTTCATCACCGAGGGATCTTAAATTATTAGGAAAATAGCCTAGATGCGAATACAAAAAGTGAAGTTTTAAACTCATATTACACCCAAGTATTCGTAACTTTTCTCTATCATTCATGACATCCAAAAATACACTGTCCTTCATTAGCTGCCTTATCTGAAGTACATCAAATACGCCCTCTTTTATCTTAGCTTCAGACATCACAGAAAATGTTCTACTTAAATATTTGAAACACAAAGCATTTTTGTCCAATGCTTTATGAATTGTTTTATAATACCTAGTTTTATATGCAATGGAGGTAATAACATTTTCTTTGGATCAACTAGATTGGCATGAATTAGGTTTTTTTCTCATGGTGTTAAACTTTTTCTCTTAGGTCATTCTCTCGTTGTCCAATGTTTAACCCTATCTTTACTGTCCCATTCACATAAAAAACATGGGTATTTTGTATAACCTCCTTGCCCTAGTAAGATACTGGATACCTTTAGGTTCCCACACAATAGCATTGATGTTCCCTGTAATTAATCTTTTCTGAAATGGTTTCAAGATTTCCATATGACTCCCTCAGGGAAACAGAATGTGCAAGTGGTATTGAGGCAAATTCGCTTCCATTGTGCAATAAAACAGCTTTTAAAGTTTGTTTTGAAGCATCAATAAATAAATGCCAGTCGTTACTACCATATGTTGGTCTTCCCAGTTGTTGAATTAAACCTGGTACATCACTGCAATAAACAAGCTGGTCTTCCATCTTAAAGAACTTGGTAAATTCTTTATCTCTATTGCTATACCAGGAAAATGTGGTGTCTGGGCCCAGCATATTTTTCTCTTTTAGTCTCGATCCTAGTAATTCGTTCTTGTCCTTGGTAAGTATCTTTCTAGGCCGTTCAACTCTTCTTGACTAAAATGCTGTGACTTGTCTTCAACAGTGTGTGCTGGGAAATACTCGTCAACAATGGAATTTTCTGTTGACTCAGAGACTGAACTCTCAGCATCCTCTAGTTGAGTTGGTGGAACAGGAATAGGGAGACCTGCTCCATGTGGCACAGGTCTTTGAGCTGATGCAAGACCATCTGGATATGTAATTTTTTATTTATTTTTTTATTGTACGTTACACAGATACGTTACACATGCAGAAGTAACAATCATCATTATTTTTTGTTCACACCATATCATAGGAATCCCAAACTTCTTTGATTTCTGTTTTCCATTGTACCATTGCCTTAGTCCTTCACTACATGTTTTGGAAACAGTATGTGGAGCCCATGTTTGATTTTGATCTCCTAGCTTAACATATGCAAAGTACACCTTAATAAATGATGTAAATGTTAGTTTTCTGCTTCTGTAGCAAGAAAGGACCGTACACGTAACAGAAGTTATTAGGATTGTTCACACATTTTCTCCTAGAAGAGATTGAAGCCATTGTTAAAAATGTACCACAACACAATACGAACTACGAGGTTGAGAGAGAGTGATGTGACCGCCAAAACATAAAAATATGGTGCTCTCTAAAAAACGGTTACTATTACTGCTATTGCTCTCTTCAATATCATTGTGAAAAATATTGGAGAGCAAGAGGATTAATGACTTCATTGTCAGAAATCCAGCATTAGCTAACAACAACAACAATACGAACTAAAAATAAAGAAATAGAAATGATAAACCTTTTCCAGAAATAACACTACAGATCTCCGTGAGTTATAAGAAGCAACTATAGTTCAGATATATCTTAAGACAGATGTGCCCCTATAAGGGTGAGTAATTAACAGATATGTTTCTAAGATTCAATGGTTGAAAGCTTTATTGCCTGGACATGGTCGCACAGAGATAGATAAATAAATAAATACTAGCTGCCTGCAAACTGTTTATGCTAGTTACCAGCTCATCACGGAAGAACATAAGGGGTGACTTGTTTTGTAAATACACAGTATTTACACCCTGAAGATCCACAATGAGTGTTATTCATCTTAAGTTATAAAATTATAGACCTATAATAATCATAATTATAGTTTCATACATGTTCCTGTATAGGTCTAGTGTCTAGCTTAATTAATAAAATTTCAAGTTGCATAAAAATGGTACGTGTTATGGAAAAACTGTTATCATTTTCAAAATCAGCACATTTTTTCCCCTATAAATACCCGTTGTTCATCAAAACCGTGAAACTGTTGGAGGCTAGTGTTATGTGTAAACCTAGATAAAACAGAAGTTGTTAAATTTATAACTCATTAAACATGAAACACTCCGTTCGAAATTGAGATTAACGACATGTTATTAGAACAAATAGATAACATAAAAATTTCTCGGCCTTCAAGTAGACAAATATTTAGACTGGAAAGCTCACACTAAGCACATCTTACCCAAACTCAGCTTTGCGTTTTATGCTATCTGAGCACTGAGTTCTATAGACACACTTAGATTGGTCTACTATGTATATTTAACTCTATAATGGTATATGGAATTTTATTTTGAGGCAATTCAGTAGGCAGAAAACGAATATTCCTCATGCAAAAGAAGTTTATAAGAATTATTTGCAACACCCATAGCAGTCGTTCATTTAAACATCTTTTTAGAACACTGAAAATATTAACCTTACCTTGCATGTATATTGCAATGGACCTCTCACAGGGAGAGGCCCTAAGACAGGGGCATGTATGCTCAGAGGCACTCGAGAGAGATTAGGGGAGGATTTGGTGGCCATCTAGGGTGAATAAGTAATAATAACCCTGAGCTGGTGGACTAGCGTTTTTATTAGAGCCAGCAGGTTTGGGTGGTCCAAGACCCAGATCATAGTCTTAAAAACACACAGACTTACCTTGGTCAAGTCAGACGATGTGGCAGCCATTCAGGCTAGCGGACAGGCATCGTAAGTATACGTGTGTCGAGAAGACCAAGATAGAATCAACTTATGGCGTGAATTGATCAGTTGTCACAGACAAGGGGCTGTGATTTTCCCGCATTAATAAATCCCCTGCCTGTCTTATCAACATGCAGATGTTATGGATGCTTGACCTGAATTAACTTTTGTCACTTTACAATTGCTGATATAGTCCTACTGTGGTGTTTACAACAGGTACGGCCGTTACTTCTCACCTGGGACCGGAAAAACTCTGACCTCAAAATCAATTTTGAGCAAATTGAAAGAGGATGTGACGTCCGGAGCGCTTCACCGAAGGGAGTGTTCATGAGTCCAAATAGTATACATAAAGAAAAAATATGGGCTCCAAATCAGTCGCTGGGACTGGAAATAACACGATCTGACCCACTCTGCTTGCCAGATACACACAAGAATGCAAGAAAATGGGATAAACTTGGGAGGGTTGAAATAACTGGGAGAAGGGCTGTGCCTCTGGCTAACCCAGCCCTTCCTGAAGTTGAATTAAGGTTCTATGCCTTACAGTGAACTCGCCCTT
This sequence comes from Tenodera sinensis, assembly GCA_030765045.1. Classification (NCBI taxonomy): domain Eukaryota; kingdom Metazoa; phylum Arthropoda; class Insecta; order Mantodea; family Mantidae; genus Tenodera; species Tenodera sinensis. The sequence continues at coordinate 55,006,089 of CM060973.1, forward strand.
CTCTTGTGTTGAGGATGCTGTAGTCAGCAAAATTGAACTTGCATTCCATGCATGCTGATGCTGTCCGGCCGTGTAATTCAGTAATGGGTAGTATTGATCCATAAGAAATGCTGGATAAATCTCTGTGCCTCATGACTTCATTCAGCTCTTGGCATCATACTTTCGCCATGAGCGTTCCTGCAAATTGCCATTCTGCCTCAGGAAAGCAACTGCTGTAATGCACTTTTCTTTTTCTTCTTCTTCCTCTTGTGGGCTGGGTGTCAGATAAAGCTTAGGAATGGTGAAAGGAATTTTTAGTATGGGGGGGGGGGGGTGTGAAGATGTTCATGTTATGTTACAAGACTGGAAATCTAGTTGAGGAAGTGGGGATGGAATTTTGAATATTTTTGCCCATGTCGGTGTGTTACAGCCGGTCTAGAGATCCATTACTACCGTACCAGAATGCTTAAATTCTTATGGTCATGCAGAAGGTTTACCTAATGGCTGTGTGTAGGACTGCTCGATTGTTTCTAAGCCTGTGTTACATTAGTATCATAGTGAAGCCATACAAAAACAACTGATACATCATAAAATCATATCAAGAAGTTTGTTCACAAGATGCTTGTTTCATTTTTTATTCTTGTTCTCCTTCTTCCTTCCTTTCTTCCTTCTGCCTTAACTCTGCTCTTAGGTAAGTCGCTGCTCTGCTCACCTTCACATGATTCCTGGAACACTAAGACGTTAGTGTCACTATTTTATTCTTCTTTCCTTACCCTATGTTTCGTTTCTGACAACTCCCTAACTCTTAAACGTTCATAACTCATTACTTTACATTTTTATCTCCTTTGTTTAGAGACCGTTTCCCTCTATTCTTATTTTGCTTAACTCATTTCTAAATACTGGTATCCACTACCTTGGGGTGATCAGTGCTGTGGCTGGGACCTTCGTTATGTGGATGTGATGTGGATGTTAGTAAAGGAGTGGGGTATATGGCTAGGAATAATATATAACCCTCCAAAAAATTCTGATTTTTATAATCCCCTTCTCCTCTGGGAAACGGAAGTGGAGATAGATGAGATTAAGAGTGAATTTCCCCTGGCTGAATTCCTGATATTGGGGGACTTAAATGGAAGGATTGGTGAGTTACAAGAGAGGAGCAGCTTCTCTAGTGGGGAAGAGTTAAAAGGGCATGATGAGATCCTGTATAATAGAACTAGCAAAGATAAAATAATAAATGATGAAGGACTGAAATTGATAGAATTCTGTGAAAATACAAATTCTATAGTATTAAATGGGTGATGGGGGGAAGATAAAACTGGCGAATTCACCTGAGGACAGAGTGTTGTAGATTATGCTCTGTGCAGTGAAGAGTTATTGTTAGGGCTAGGAAGTTCATGCATTTGCATGTTTTTTCATAGGGGTTAAAACTATATGCTTTTACATTATGTGCACGAATTATGTAATTTTCAGTTATTTGGGCATGATTTTATGGTGCTTACAACTGCATATTTTCTTGATTATGATAAATGCATAATATTTCAATATTATAACCCCTGTATTGCATATTTTAATGACTTTTATGATTTTTATTATTTTTCCATGTGTATAATATTTTTCATATCGGTAGTATTGCTCACGATGATGCAACTCGCGAGGTGAGTCATGTTGTCATGCAGTGAATCCCCTGTTTCCATCCTTTCATTATATGTATGTGCATAGAGAATAATCAGTGCGTTATCTGAGAGGTTTATATTAACAAAGATAAAGTGCAGGTCAACGTTTTGAGCAGCACGGTTATAGCAACGCTTGCCTGCCCACCAGTAGTTGTGTCATGGTCTTCAAACGTAACAGTGCTGTGACCTGGTTTCCACCAAATTAAATTAGGCGTATAAAATATTAAAAAGCTCATCAGATGCCAAAAATAAAACCAACTTCGAGTGCTAGATTAATTAATTTACAGAAAGAGTTTTCGGGTGATTTAATATCTACAGATAATAGGGTACTGTTTTGTGGAGCGTGTGAGAAAAATGTAGAGATGAGAAAAGATTCCAAATAATTCCGCACATAATCACAGCAAAACATAAGGAAATTTTAATCAGAAAACTCGCAAACAAAGAACGTGTTCAAAAACAGCTAGTAGAGTGTTTAGGAAGTAGGGTTACTGAATTTTCCTATGACTTGTGCCAAGCATTTTTAGCTGTTGATATTCCTGTGTTCAAAATTAACAATCTGACGTTAAAAACTTTCTTGCCAAGTACACTCGACATGTGCCTGAAGAAAGTACACTGCATAAGACTTATGTAGGACATTGTTACAATAATGTATTGTCAAATATACAAAATGAATTAGTGGATCAGTTTATGTGGTTGTCTGTTGATGAAACCCTTGATTCTGAGTGCAGTGCTGTTACTAATATAATCCTGGGTGCTTTAAATAATGAACAAAAGACTACACCTTATCTTATTAATGTGTGCGAATTGTCGGCCACTGACAATGTAACTGTGACCCAGTTTGTGATGGACTCTTTGAAATTACTATGGCCATTTGGAATCAAATACGACCGGTTACTTTTCTTTGTTACTGATGCAGGTCCTTATATGGTAAAATCAAGACAAACTCTAAAAGGTATATTTCCTAACTTAATTCATATAACTTGTTTGGCACACGCTCTTGATCGCATTTCTGAGACAACACGTGATTCTTTCCCATTGGTAGATAGATTTGTGTCCAGTACAAAGAGAATATTAAATTTTCTAAAAGAGTTAAGTTGTTTAGGTCAGCAGCACCTAATATCCGACTTTCTCCTGCAGCAGTGTTAACTCGATGGGGAACTTGGGTCAATGCAGTTTTATATTATGCTGAGCATATAGAAATAGTCAAAGAGGTTATTAATTCATTGGACTCGAAAGATGCTTCATCAATAGAAACTGTGCAAAATATTCTGTTAGGCACTGGGTTAAAAGAGGATCTTAGTTTCATATCTGCCCGTTTTTCTTTCTTATCAACAGCCATAACGGCATTGGAAGCTGTAGGATCTCCTTTGCATGAATCACTTACTGTCTTTGAAAAAACTATGTGATCTAAGTTCGGTTCCTGGTAGCATAGGACAAAAGGTGAAAGAGAAAGTAAATTATGTAATTTCAAACAATTCTGGTTATAAACAGATGTGTGATATTCGAGACATCCTCGAAAGAAAACCACGAGGAGTTGACTGCCTTTCTGTGAAGCAGTTAACATCATTTAAATATGCCCTGATAACATATTGTGAGGTGGAGAGAAGTTTTTCACGTTACAAAAGTGTTTTGCAAGACAACAGGCGATGTTTTACTGTTGAAAATTTGTGCAAAGTGTTGGTTGTGAACTGCAATTTAGCAGCTAATATTAGCAGCAGGACCTTTTCTGCTTCAACCTCTAAGGAATAAGGTAACTTTATTTATTATTTATACTAACTGCAAAGGGACATTAATTGTTTTAATTAAATAGTGCATATTTCTTGGCATATTTTCAAGTTTTTAAGAGCATATTTGCATGCATATTTCAGTGTTTTTAGGGCATGAACTTCCGAGCCCTAGTTATTGTGTAAGATAACTAATTTTAAGACATTAAGTGAGTATGGTAACAGTACACATTTTCCAGTAGAAATATCCATGTCTACTAAGATAAAGGGTTATGAAGTGTCCAATAAGGACGAGAGCAAATGGGTGGTAAAAATGGAATGTTATAAGTGGTACAGTGATAAGGGGGAAGAGTTTTCTGATGTGATAGGGTGTGAAATGGCAAAACTATGTATAAAGGGGATGAATTATATGATAAATATGTCCAGAATAAGGGAGGTGCTGGATATTATATTTACCATACTACAATCTTCCATAAAGTCTATATTCCAGTTTTCATATACAATAAGAGTCTTATGCCTCCTACTTAGACAGGAAAGAGCAATTTCTGATTTAGTTAAAAAAATATTGAAATTGGTATTTGGTGCCCTGTAGATACATATAATAATTAGCTTTTGCTCATTTATCTCTACTACTGACAGCTCGAAGTTCCTATCCTCCTTTAGGTCCTCAAATAGATCTATATTTCTAGTTTTTATGTTTGATCTAACATAAATACACGACCCCTCATGCTGGTACGTTTTCCTACTACTAGCCTGAACTGATTGAGATTTATTTTGTTAACTGCTCTGGTTTTAACCAATGTTCAGTTATGCATAGAACATCTACATGCAGGAAGTCTGTGTTTAGTAGCACTTCTAATTGTGTTATTTTATTTGCTATACTGTGTACATTTTGGTGCGATACATAGAATTTATTGGATACCATTTCTCTTTCACTACCACATACCTTTGAACCTGGTTTAAGTTGTCTATCTTCTTCTCTTAGTTCCCCTCCAGCTGTAGGTGATTCACTTCACACTACAGTCTGCTCATGCAAAAGGAGAGCATACCAAAGGAGGGGCAGAGGGTTAAGTTGCTCCCCTACAACTCTGCCTGCTACTGCTAAAGCACCTTTACATGACAAATATATGGGACATTTTTTCAAATATTCTTTAGATAAAATTTTACATTCAACTTGGTTTGCCCAAGCAGTCAACAATAATTGTTAATTCAGGTGGGTAAAATTAGCTCTTATTTTTCTTTTGATTCTTTTACATACAGCGTGTGGCAAAAACAAACCTTGCTTCAAAATTATTATCTCCCCTCCGTTAGGTATTATAAGGTTATTTTCTGATCAGTAAATGATTCGAATTTTATTCCAACAACTAAACACTGATGGTCTCATATGAACGATGCACATTGCATGTTTCAGAACTTCTGGTACTCACTTCGGACAATTCAGTTACTACTGGTACTGAGTACCGGTGAGTACTGGCCCAATTGAAGCCCTGGCTGTGATACACAGTGAAGTTATTTGAACATTCCGAGTCTTTAGCAACAACAAAATCCAAAAACGAGGAATCAAAGTGCCCTGATCAAAGCCAAAATGTGGGTTTCAGGGGAGGTGTACCCAACGTCATCATTTCCCTTATAAGATTAATCAGGGGATTTCCAACCGTATTTGCTCAACGAGAATGCCACAGTGAGTGCTGAGCATCGAAATCTCCTTCAGTTATAACGTGGTCCTCTAGAGCAAGGATTTGTTCGAGGTCTCGTATGAAGTGTGGGGAGTTGGAACACCGATTGAGTGCTACCAGTATCACATTTGCTCATTCACACGAGGTTTGAGAGCCGTGAACTCTAGTGCTGCCAATGCATGCAGCATAAAAGAAGCATGAGCACTGTGTGTTAGAGCAAAATAGCATTTCCAGTTCTGTCATTCAGAAATATCTAGTAACCCTGGAGCTTAAAGATGTGCCCTTGTTTTAACTTTGTTTCGCAAATAAATGCGACATTAATTTTGTTACCCTGCAGGTATTTTTCAAGTTCATGGTGCTGCCTGTGCATGCCGTCAGCATTCCACAGTCCGTCCGTCCATGATGTTGCCAGGCTGAGGTGTATCATAGGTGTACCGGCCCTTTTGAGGGCTTAACCACTTTCATTATGGGATGTGGGGTTTTGCAGGATGGCGGATGAAAATGAAGTTTGAGTTGGAGGGAGGTAGCAATTGGTGTTCCTCAACAGTTGCTGGTCAGGGTGCAGCTGTCATTGGGCACCATATAAATCCAAATATGGGTGGTTTTAATTTTGAATTTTGAAGTCCAAGCATCTCTTGGAAGGATTGCATGAGAGATCAGCTTTTGCTGTTGGTGGATTAGCTCCGCTGTTATCCCTGGATGCCATGTGGGGAAGCTGGTGAAGCCTAGAGACCTAACCAGGGCGTTTGGATGTTGTGGCAATGAGTTGTAAAATTTTGCAGCCCAGATCCTAATTTCAACTTCCACTTACGGAAGAGAATGAAGCCTTGTGCAATGGTAGTCTCGTGGGGAATCTGCGACATACAGAATAAATTATCCTAAGACCTCTATTCTGCACACGCTACAGATGCAGGAGGCGTGGATCTGCGGCCATAACCCAGATCTCGCAGGCGTACAGAAGGATTGGGGTTACGAGGGCCCGAATAAGGGCTTCAAGGCAAAAGGCATCCCAGACCTCAAAATAGGGTACAACGGAGTTGTTGCTCCGATGCGTCAAGTTTCGGATATGCTCCCCGAAAGTCAGGCCCCTAAGGAGCTTCACTCCTAGGTAGGTGATGACATTCGTCCATTCTATCCTTCTGAGACAGATGAATGTTGGGAAGTTTGCGTGAAAACGGCGCTTGGTGAAAAAATTGGCATAGCTTTTCGCCAGGTTTATGGACAATCGCCAACGCCTACACTATTATTGGAGGAGGGGGGGGGGTGTCTCTGAATGCGGAGGAAGGTTCTGCGTGGGTTTTTGTTAGTGGAATACAGCAGCAGGTCGTCAGTATACTGGGATATGTTGACGTGCTGCTCGGTTGGTATGTCGGCCATGTAGATGTTGAAAAGCATTGGGGAGAGAACAAAACTTTCGGGGACTCTGCCTCGAATTGACCGTCATGAAGATTTTTTTTCCCGCGACTGAAACCACAAAAGATTTGTGTTTTACAAATGAGTGTAAAATGTGAGTTATGTGTGTGGGTGGCTCCAGTTGGATGAGTTCGTGCAGGAGACCCGCATATGACGTCGTGGAGAATGCCTTCTCCACCTCGAGGGATAGTGCTGCAGTGTAAGCGTTGTCCTGGTATCCAAGGGCGTCGGCCTCCGCTACGCGCAGCAGCTGTTGAGGTATTGAACGATCAGGCCGTAATTCAAACTGATGAGGAGGGATAGTTTGAGTGTCTCCCAGTAAGGGGACAAACGGGCAAGTGCAAGCCTCTCGAAAACTTTGACGCCTTACGGAGCCGTAGTTGGCTGGACGTACCGAGTGTTTTCCTAGCTTCAAAATGCAGATCACCCGAGTTTCCCTCCACTCGCATGGAAAGTGTCACAGGGCGAGGCACGTAGTGAAGACCTTGTGAGAAAGAGTACGGCCTTGAACGGTAGGTTACAGAGCATGGCGGGAGCGCGCCTGAGAGGACACGATGACTCTCTTGAACCTCGAGGATTGCGACATGTAGAGGATCACCAAAGCACTCTGCAACCGAGGTGGACCACGCAAGGCACCGAAGGCTGGGGCTATGGACCGCAAGTCAAAGTCGATGTGTTCGTCGAATACCTGGAAAGGATTATGGGGCCGCGAGATGGCCCGTGGGACCTAAACTTCTCCGACCGTGTTCGCCGAGGGGTACGCCGGTACCTTCGGCAACCTCTTGACGAGGCGGATCGACTTCCCATCATAAAAGCTAGCGAACTTCAACGGCACTTCGGCATCTCAATCCCAAGAAGGCGGGGCCTGACGGACTAACTCCCGCCATGCTCTGTAACCTACCGTTACATGGCGGGAGTTAGTCCGTCAGGCCCCGCCTTCTTGGGATTGAGATGCCGAAGTGCCGTTGAAGTTCGCTAGCTTTTATGATGGGAAGTCGATCCGCCTCGTCAAGAGGTTGCCGAAGGTACCGGCGTACCCCTCGGCGAACACGGTCGGAGAAGGTTAGGTCCCACGGGCCATCTCGCGGCCCCATAATCCTTTCCAGGTATTCGACGAACACATCGACTTTGACTTGCGGTCCATAGCCCCAGCCTTCGGTGCCTTGCGTGGTCCACCTCGGTTGCAGAGTGCTTTGGTGATCCTCTACATGTCGCAATCCTCGAGGTTCAAGAGAGTCATCGTGTCCTCTCAGGCGCGCACTTTGTGTTCGCGTATTCGGAAACGCACCTCGTGGCGAAGGCGCCTTGAAAGCGCTAAGTGGTGTGGCGTGCAGTGTCGCTGGTAGTGTCTGCGAGCCGCCCAGGAGCGGCGGATCAGCAGAATAAGTCCTACTGGCAGGACATCCGGGAGGCCGGGGTGTGGACAGTTCGCATCACGTTGGCGCTCCCTCCAAGGTTGGAATATTTGTGATGTTTGTGTTAGCGGGGATGGAGTCATTGAGGCAAAACTTAATGTAGTCCCAATCAAGATCTCGATGTTGAAGCGGGATGTCATGACTAGCAATCCGGGTGTTAGTCTCGTCCAACACGGGATTATGAACTGAATGAAGTTGGTTGACAATTATTGTGAGTACACAATCTATAGGAGCGCCCGAGTTAAAGTTATACCTCCCCTTACATTTGACATCTACTCGAAGAGAATGGAAAGATGGCATATGATAGCTTCCAGGTTTTCCCAACAGCTGATGCAGCTTTTGAATTTAGTGATGAAGGGCGGCAACTTTGTCAAGAGTGGCGGAAGACTGAGTTATTTTATTATATTTAAAATAACTTTATGGTTGCCATTGGCCGGCTGGGAGGGGGATTCTGGAGGAGCACAATTTTGGAGTGACATGGGTACGTTTTTCCCTCTGTTGGCAGCTGCAAAAGAGACGCCGCCTTTGACAGTAGCCGGTTATAAGATTTTGTCCCTGGCCTAGCACTTAGGAGTTCCTGGCCAAGGCTTGCAATTGAGGGCAGTGGCATTCGTTTCTAAACGTCTTGCACCCCTATAACTGTCAGGACGCGTCTTGCCATAGTTTGCGCAGTGGGGTACAACGTCCTACCTTGCCTTTCTGGGTCAGTCAGCCATGCGGTGGAGGCTACCGCAGAGGACGCGCAGAAGGTTATGTTACACGTTGTATAAGTGTGGTCTAATTGCTGGCAGTTAAAGCACTGCGTGGTGTTACTGCTTTTCAGGACCTCCATAGTGACCATCATATGTGACACTTCTTGTTCCTGCAATATTTCTTTGATTGTTAGTGGTTCTGTCGAGACTAACCTGAAAATCCTGCAGAGGCCTGCCGGATTGACGCACCTAGACACCGGTGTATCCCTTCTGCTCGAGGCACTCCTTAAAGTTTTCTTCATGGTCCACCGGGAGACGCTTTATGAGGTAGGTACCACAGGGACTATACTCACAATAGATCAATTTATCGAACACCTGGCATGCAACCTTTACGCCAAAAAGAATAAGAACCACAATGCGTACATAAGAATGCTCGGGGAGTACGACATGACACGCGACAAACACCTCGGCTCCCTGTCACTGTTCGATCGCACTATAGGCGAGCCGGAATTAAATATTCAAGAATACCTCAATAATTTAGTACAGGCATTGCTGGCCAGAGGATGAAGGGAAGCGCGCACGCACGCACACACACACACACACACACACACACACACACACACACACACACACACACACACACACACTGCACACTCACCAGTCCCTGCGCTACATAGCCAAGGCGGACCCCGGGAGGCGCTTCGTCTCCGCGCCAGTGGCACAGGCTCGCTCCTGCAACTCAGGCAGACAGCCCGCCATGTGTGCACTATATACTACCAGGCATGATTAGGTACACACTAATGACGAAGCCTCCGGCTTAATATCCACTTTTGAAAGCAGACATAATAAAATAGTGTTAGTATATTACACAGACTTAAGGTAGATCTTAAGCAAAAACTCACTATGTACTAAGCCTAGGTACATAAGTCTCACTATAATACATCTGGTATAGATAATAATAAACAAAATAAACAAATTAAACAAATACAAAAATTTAAAAAAAAAGAAGAAAAAATGCAAAAACAAAAAATACATATTCTCTCAGGATAAACAAAAGAAACCTTCGGATGGAGCACACTAAACTTCAAGCATGCTCATTTCAGTCACCCCTCACGTCCGTCTACACCAATTAACGACGCCGTCTGGCTGATCAATCATTACAAAGTTCACCCTAACAAACACGTCACCATTAATTGTTACCAGGGGGCATTCAGGGCTTACGCCATGTTTGTCCCCCGACACTTCAGTAATATACTCGCTGTTACTTCAGTTCTTGACTGCCACCGGCAGACAGCATTCATAGATCACCATTTTTTCTTTTTAAGGGCTCATTTCGCCCTAAGGATGTTTCAGCCGCGAGGTAGTTCTTCATTTAATGGGTCTTAAAAGGGCTATTTTACATTTTTCTTTTTTGTTTTAATTTTATCTTCGTCCAGTAGTTCAATTATTTGGTGCTGAGGATATGCATTGTTATAGTGCAAGTCATGGATGGTAAGGCGCAGAAGTTATTGCACGGTTGTCCTTTGTGGTTGTAAAAAAAAAATTGGCTGATGTTTCCGTGTGCTGGTGTTGTCGTCTTCGTTGTCATGTCTCGATCCATTCTTCTTATTGTAGTGCTGGTGTCTGCGTCTCAGCGTCTTGTGTGGTTGTTGTTATTCTTCTGTCGGTATCCTGGATGTTTTTAAGTGCATGAGCAAGGGCTGCTTCCATGTCGTGATTCGGTTTGTGAGTGTTTGTATTGCATCATGCAGTTTTTTTTAATTAACGCCCTCCAACGTAATGTCATATCGGACGGTGAATGAATGAAACGGGTGAAATGATGCTCAAATGAGCCCGAGGTTCATGGAACTTTAAGCTACCCCACATCCATCTTCTCAGGATAAGGGAAAACCTCGGAAAAACACCCTACCCGGATAACTTACCCTAAGCGAGATTCGAACTCGCGACTTCTTGAACGTGATGCAGACACGCTAACCATCACGCTACCGAGGCGGGCATCATGCAGTTTTGGAAGTGCTGCGGTGGTATGGAGGGCTGAAGTGTATAGATCCTTGTTTGTGGTGTCCTGTTGTTCAGCGGTTTGTCGGCTGGTGCCTGCGTGTGGTCGGCGTATGGTTGTGTTGGGCTGTAGTCGGTTGACGGTGTGGATTCCTAGGGCACACCGCTTGGCCCATGAAGTGCCCAGTGCAGTTGCACGTGGCACAGTACATGGAGCGGCGTGTCAGGTCATGGCTGGTACAAGATATGGAGATGATGCCTGCGCAACAGTAGTGGCAGCGTGGGGCGTCGGTCCAGGCGTCGTCGGGGGTGTGACCGTCTGGCTGTGACGATGTGCGTCGCTTTCATCAAAGATGGCCAACGATGTCGGGCTGTGTTGAGGAGGAGAGCGTCTGATAGCTGCCGATGTACTCCGCGCACTACTGCGCTGCAGCTTCGTGAGGTTTGGACGACTCGGCGTTCGGTGTTCAGCCTCTAGTTGTGTTGTCTGTATGCAGTCAGTAGATAGATTTGTTGTGGTGTCGCAGGTTGAAATACCATGTTCTGTCGGTGAAGATGGAGGTGGTCCAATCGGCGAAGTGGTTGGCTCTGACGCGAGGATGGTTCTGGCGTTTAGTTTCTTCCGAGGAAGCTCTAATTGCTGTGGCGATTCTCTTCTTCTTTCCTGGCATGTTGACTCGGCGGAGGCTGATCGAAGACACATTAAATCACCAAAACCGGGCAGGTGATTTTATGCGGTCCTGCAACAGTGAGGTATGGACCTCAGACTCCGGTGTTTTTATTTTTATTTTTTTATTTTTTTAGAGCTGCCCTGGTTTGAATCCAGGGTAGGAGTCTTAAACTCCCAGGCTTGTCTGCGGTTAGGGCGTAAGTGCCTTTTGCCCCCACCACAAAAAAAAAAAAAAAAAAACGATTACTTGTGGGGGTCAAACTATAACTCTCGATCCTGCGCCCTTCAGTAGTAACAACGACGGTGGCCAGTTTCAGCATCTCCTTTCATAAAATTGGTAAGTAAAGCCTTTAAAAGTAGTTTTAAAAATATTGTATGGCTTCGTCCGCGCCCTTCTATTATAGCGGCAGACGGCAACGAACGCCTAGGACACGGACGGGCAAAACACCGCGCAGCCGCTTCTGCATTTTAGCGTTGCTTAAAGAAAGTAGATAAGTCGTGGTATGATGTATGTTGATCCCTTGACAGAATAGGGTGAAATAGGAAATGCGCATTTGGTTGATTTGAGATAAATGGGTCAGGAAATACAGATAACTTTCAAACGCTTTTTATCCGAAGAGGTACAAGTGAATTTAGAGGAGGAAAAAGCAGCGTGTATTTTTAACATACTTATAGAAATTGTCTCAAATGATTAAAAAGATGTGTAACGAATATAAGGTTTCAAGGTATATTTCAAAATATATAAAAACGTGTAACCTAAAACTTTTGAATAAGCATACTTTTAGAATGATTCGACAACATTTGAGATTTATGTTTAACACAATTACTTTTGTTTGGGTAACGGAATTTTGTTGGGACCATGGGACTGATTCGCGGATTTTGATTCTCTAGTGTTGGCAGATGCATTTCAGTTTTGGGCAGATAAGGGGTGCACAAGATAGTCAAGTGCTTGCTGCGACCAACAGAGGTTGTGACGTGTGAAGGCTCTCTCTGGTGCACGTGATCGTAGTGCAGTACTCGTGACTAACTAGTGTGCTTGTGTTTCAAGTCACAGGATTGTGGTGCCATACAAAGTGCATTTTATTTACAGTGCAGGCACTTTTGATCTTGTCGTTTCAGCTTGTCTTCTTTAATACTTTAAATATATTGATACGGTCAGGTGCCAACATTTAAGTGTTCCTCGGTGACGGGAGGGATCCCGTACCGGATCCGATGGCCGAGCCATCGTTCCCGGACTCGGACAAAGAAATGGCTGAAGCCGAAGCTCCGGTTTTGCCGGTTTCGGAAACTACTGCTAGCCTCCCGACTCCCGTTAAGGAAAAACTCTTATACTCATTTAATGATTTAGCTCCATTTTTAGTAGTCCTTACAAGTAGTAAGGGTGACGTAGCTTCTCTACACCCATTGAAACTGGGTAAACTTCTCTTTGAAAAATATGCGAAATATCATATCTCTAAATTACAAAAAGCTGGAACAAATCGTTTTGAAATTTATTTTGAAAAGTATTCCGAGGCGAATGCATTTTTACTATCCGGTTTCGACTCTGAGAATAATATGCGTTCCTTCATTCCTCAACATTACATTGAGACGAAGGGCATTATAAGAAATGTGGACACTGACATTACTGAACAGGAGATTATGGACTTTGGAAATACCGAATCTAATACCCCCATTCAACATGTTTACCGATTCAAGCGTAAAGAAGTAACCCCGAAGGGTGAAACTGTATACCACCCTACACAGACTTGTGACATTACTTTCCGCAGTCAAAGCCTTCCACGTTCTTTCCGACTATACTACAGCTCTTTTAAAATTACCCCTTATATCAGCCGAGTGATGCAGTGTTACAACTGTGCCAAATATGGACATTCGGCTAAAGCTTGTCGCAGCAATACAGTATGCTTTAAGTGTGCCGAATCACATACCACCTCATCTTGCACATCAAACAACTTACGTTGTGTACACTGCAAGCTTGCACATCCGGCAAATGCAAAAACTTGCCTTGTCTGCCTTAGGGAGGAAGCAGTCCTGAAACGTGTCGCCGAGCTCCGGGTCACGCGCCAAGAAGCTCTGGCGATACTTAGGGGGTCTTCCTCGTTTGCCGATAAAGTGCGAGAAAATGCTCCACATACAGAACGACCCGGGGAGACATCGCCGACACCCCAGACTCTAACTTTGACTAAACAGAAACGTCTGGCTGGAGGAGGGCCCAATGCCACCCCCCCCCCGCCCCCTGTCGCCGAAAAAACCTCGCCATATTTTAGCACTACCAAACGTGTTCGCCTGGCTCAAGGGCCGCCTCCGAAGCGCGCATTCCCCCACTCCTCAGAAATATCTTCTGGTCGCCTACCTCAGGCAGGCCCTTCTCATCCGGTATATGCTTCTCGAACTCCGGGTGCTCCTTTGAGCTCATTCACATCCCAAGCGGAGGCTCCCGCCAACAAACCGCACGTTGTAACACAACTGGTAGACAGTTTCGCATTTCGCCGACAACTCGAAGATCTACGTCTCTTAGTGGAAACTGAAGCGTCGAAATGGGTCGAACAGGCAGGGCGTATTCTCGCGGGCCTGATCCAGGCACAGACGCTTTAGTATGCCTCCTAATTGCCCCATGGACAAGCCACTATCCATACTCCAGTGGAACGCGCGTAGCATCCGCTCTAAACGGGCGGAACTCCAACAGTACTTGGCTAATAAATATGTTGATATGGTGCTTATTTCAGAATCCTGGCTAGCGCCACACCACACATTTCGCTGGACTTCTCACCGGATTATTAGGCACGATCGTAACCGGGAGGGGGGAGGTCTACTCCTCCTACTTCATCCCTCCCTTACTATTCTCTCCGTCCAGAAAATATCTAGCTTTGATGAACAATTTCAAGTAGTGCTGTTACAACTTCCTCAACTGCAGATCCTCACGGTTTACAATGCTCCGGCACACCATATATCGCAAACCTTTTGGAACTCCCACGTTTTGCTTAAACCCCATCTACCAACCATCATATGTGGCGACTTTAACCTCGGACTCACACCACAGCAGATACGGGACGGTGCACACACGCACCGGATGCTACACTCTTTGGCTTCTTCCCGTCTCCTGCTTTTGAATACCGATGACCCTACGCGCTATGGGCCACCTCTCCAACGTCCGACTTCTCCCGATCTTACGTTTATCTCTGACTCACTCTGGCCACAATCTACCTGGAGGGTGGATCTTGACAGCCCATACTACTGCAAATTTCTCCACTTGGTCCGGCACAACGCCATCGCCATATCCCGATACGCCCGCAAATACAAGACTGGACCCAATTCAAGCAGGACCTGGATAGTGCCTTTCTTCAAATCACTTCCACATAACTAGCCTCTAATTCCCTCGCCCTATTGGATGCCACGCTAAACACTACCCTCCCTAAGTACTACCCCAAATCTCGTCAGTATGCTTTGACACGAACTGCGAAGCCACCGTGGTGGACACCGGAGTGCTCTGCGGCAGTAGCTAAACGTCGCCAGGCCCTGCGACAGTACAAAGAATCCCCTACCAGATCCCTCTACTTGGCCACACAACGACAATATGCCCAAACTCGACGGCTTCTACAACAGGCGAAGCGCCTCGGATGGAGGAATTACTGTTCTAACCTCGCACCCCACGTCTCGTCCTGTGAGATATGGCGTAAACTTCGATGGTTCACGTCGCGTGTTCGGGGACCAATGTCTCCCATAGAATATAACCCTGAGCTACAACAGGAATTTTTATGTTCCGTAACCCCAGATTACGCAGCCGA
Organism: Tenodera sinensis; assembly: GCA_030765045.1. Taxonomy (NCBI): domain Eukaryota; kingdom Metazoa; phylum Arthropoda; class Insecta; order Mantodea; family Mantidae; genus Tenodera; species Tenodera sinensis. The sequence goes on from CM060973.1 coordinate 55,021,111, forward strand.
GAAACCGGAGGTGGAGGACACAACTGACAGTTGTGTGGAGTGTATTCCTGGGAGACGGGAATTGATTTCCGCAGTAACGATCGAAGAACTACAAATGGCTCTCCAACGACACAACCACTCTTCCACGTCGGGTCCAGACGGTATTTCCTATGACATGATTCTTCATTTTCCGACCAATCTTCTCCACCTACTTACAGAGTGCTATTCGCACATCCTTACCACAGGAACGATTCCCGGAGGTTGGAACACTTTTTATGTGCTCCCTATCCTCAAACCGGGCATGTCGGGCGAAGAAGCAGCACACTATAGACCGATAGTGCTCGCCTCCGTACTGCGCAAGCTGTTAGAGCAAATATTGGTCTCGCGGCTATCCTTCTACCTTGAACGCGTTGGTCTCTGGCCGAAGGGACAGTATGGCTTTCGTAAGTGTTTCTCTACTACGCATAATCTGATACAACTTACACACGACGTTCTAGTCTCGTGGCATCAGAACCAAGGGGTTTTAGCCCACTTTTTAGACATATTACATGCCTATGATTCTGTGTCTGTTGGCGCATTAATCCAAGGATTACGCCACTTTACCTTCCCAACTTCCCTTCTTACACTTTTTATCAACCTCCTGTCAAATCGCCGCATTTACCTTCATCCTCGCTATATGTTACAATCCCCACGTTTTTGTTCCCAAGGTCTGCCCCAGGGCACGTCCCTCAGTCCTTTCCTTTTTATCCTATACATTCACACATTAAGTACATTACCATTTAAGCATAGCCAACTCCTTTTATATGCCGACGACTTAGTCTTATACTCCCAAACCCCTTTATATACTGTGCGTCAGTCTCCGACCACCCTTCAGGGTATATTTAGACCTCCTACTTGGCAAGCTCAAAGACCTTGGCCTGACGGTTCACCCTGACAAGTGCGTATCGATTTTCTTTAAACGCGGTCCACCTCTGCTACATGCCAATATGCCCATTGGGGAAAATCCACTGCCTTCAGCTCGATCCGTGAAATTTCTTGGGTTACACCTGGACCACAACCTGAGTTGGAAATCGCAGGCGATACACCTGCACTCATCCCTCTTGGCTTCTAGTACCCTGTTCCGCTACTTGCAAGGGCGTAGCTGGGGAGCACACCCCCAGAGTCTATACAACATTTTCTTATCTTTATGTCAGGTAAAATTAGACTACGGCTTGATAGTCATTACTCATCTTCCTAAGGTGTGGCAGAGGAAAATAGACTCGGTCCTTTACCGCATTGGCAAAGCCATACTTGGGGTAGGGGGCAAACCTTCTATGAATAAGGTTTTCACGGAGCTGGGAATGCAGCCTCTTCTGCAACGGCAGGTGGACCTTGCAGTCCGATTTATAGCCAAACTATTTCAATATCGAGAAACGCCATTGTACGCGAAACTCTTGTCAAGTACACGCTTACCACTTTACCAAGTAGTTGCTTCTACACGCTATCCGTTGATTTACCTATTAGTTTTTCGGAAATGTCAAGAATTAGAGGGCATGCCCAGTTTCCCCAGGCTACCGATATACTTAGTGGACTACTTAGTCCACCAACCGCAGGCGACTCTTCTGACTGCCGATCTGCATCGCGGGGACCCGTCTACACCACAACGGTTCCACCACTTCATGTCCCAACACAAGGCATCCATGACTCAACCATTTTTCCACCTATTTACCGACGGTTCCGTTACCCCAACAGGTGCGGGAGCGGCGTTCATAAATTGGACAACACTAACGTCTGCACGGGTTTCTCTCCCTGCGGGGTTTTGCAATTATTTTGCTGATATTTATGCCCTCTATCAAGCCCTGCGATCTACTCTGTATTTCCAATTCCACAATCCTGTTTTGTTCAGACTCTTTGAGTGCCCTCCGAAGCATCAGCTCACCCAGTATGCATTCGGGGATGGATTGGTGGGAGGTGATGTGTCGTTTAGAAATCTCAAAACACTTTAACCGAAGCAATACAATTCAATTCTTGTGGGTCCCGGGACATGCAAATATTTCGGGCAACGAAACCGCAGACCGCCTGGCTAGGGGGGCGGTTTAAGAAATCCACTCTCAGTAGAGCTGCAATCTCTTTGATCTCAAAACTCCGATTAGGAGTCGCCGTTACACCGGCCTACCTATTTAAAATCCGCCAAAGAGCCTCCCCAAATTGTGATTGTGGTGCCTTCGGTGATATCAACCACATCCTTTTTAATTGCCCCTTACACGCACTCCCTGTTACGCACTTTATCAGCAGACTAGCCAAACGTTATGGAAATGACCCATGGAATATTTCCTCCCTGGTATATAGTGCGGATACCCATTTGCCACGGCTACTACTTCGCCATGTCGTTAACTGCAAAATGAAACTATGCTCTGTGCTCCGATCCTCCTTTAGTGATGCAACGTTTATCTCAGTTCTCCTACTTATTTCGATTCGACGCAGACATCGATTACTCCTGCCAGGAGTGTGATAGTGCGTCCAGAAACCCCCAAACAACCACAACAACAAGGGGTGCACAAAACTGTCGCTACGCACCTATCCTAGGAAAGGTGGTAGAAAGCGAAGTATTGGAATAAGTGGAAGCAATAGATGGTTGAAGTCCGGATGGAAGGAGAAAACGACAATATGTTTACTTAAGCATTATTTAATATTTCAGAAATTATACCAGGTAATGCATGATAGGATGTATATTTTCGACTACATAGGAAGGAAACAAAGTGTATTAATCGAGCAAATAACGCACCTCGTTAATCAGAGGGATTTGGAATGGAGAACGGGATTTTACACTTGTCGAGCATTCTTTATTTTCTATATTTTAGTTTTGGAGACCTATTACAAGTTGAAAACAAATGATGGAATGTCACATCAAGGAATGCCATGACGTGTGTCTTATCTGTATTAACCTAAAATGTTCTGTCCCGTTGCGTAGTGATGGAAGTCTATGTGATCATTAAGTCCATTGGTTCTCTACAGTTAAAACATTTGTAATGCGTTTAAGATAAAAAGGTTTGGTAATTGTTTACAAAATCGGCCACTCGAGAAAACGAATGAAATATAGTGCAATGGATGCAGTTTGTAGTGCTGATTATAATTTTGAAAGTTTTATTTGGCGGTCAAGCTTCGTTTTCGTTTTGCCTGTGTTAGGTTACGTTAGGTTAGTGTATGTACTATATGAGTGGGGTGACAGGGTTATGTGTTATCGAAATATTTACAACTTCCGTAGTGTTTGCAACAATTTCAACGTAAATACATTAATCAATAATTCTAGCATATATTATACTCGTTTATAAACATTTATTTGCTAAATATCCGCCGCATAAGCGAAATAAAACCGCTGCATCGGGCTCAACTTTTTTTCGAAGTAATTTTCAACTTACAGTCTGATCGACTTGAAAATTTGTGCATGTGTCAAGGGCCGATGACAATACAATAATTTCCTAATGTCCTGACCAGTATCAGGATAAAAAGTGGCTGGGCTAAATTGATCAATGTAGCTAATTTTTACGAAGTTGAGTTGTCAGATTGACTTCTAATTTTGTAAATTTTACATGTTAAGGACCGATGACAGCACACTGATATTATGACTTTGTCCTACTGTCCTGTCCAGGATGTTGTTGATCTAATGTGCAGGATTTTGATCCATCAATTTTTCCCTAGTTAGCCAATATAAATTATGTATCTTCCCATTTGATAGCTTTCCTCAATTCTGGTCATTCCAGTAGGTGTCCTGACCAGCATTATCAGGATAAAAAATTGACTTGGTTGAATTTAACAATGTAACATAATTTTCAGCAACTTGATTGATCTGAAAATTTGCACACATGTCAATGACTGATGACAGTAAAATATAACTTTGTCCTAATGTCCTGACCAGGATCTTCAGGATAAAAAATGTGACTTAGCTAAATTTATCAATATAACGTAATTTTCAACAATTTAGAGTTGTCTGATTGACTTGAAAATTTGCACATCTCTCAAGAACCAATAATAAGCAATAATAGCATGACTTTATCCCAATGTCCCGACCAGGATCATTGGGATAAAAATATGACTTGGCTAAATTTAACAATGTAACATAATTTTCACCAACTTGAGTCGTCTGATTGACTTAAAAATTTGTGCACGTGTCAAAGAGCAAAGACAATACAATAATATCATGACTTTGTCTTAATGTCATCACCAGAATAAAAAAATTGACTTGCTTAAATTTATCAATGCAATATAATATCCACTAACTTAGAGTTGCCTGATTGACTTGGAAATTTGCCCACATGTCGAGGACCCATAGCATCACAAAAATGTGTCATGACTTTATCCTTATGTCCTGACCAGGGTCATCAGGATAAAAAACATTACTTAGATAAATTTATCAATGTAACAGAATCTTTTGACATAATTTTCACCAACTTAGAGTTTTGTAATTGACTTGAAAATTTGTACACATGTTAAGGACCAATGACAATACAATAATATAATGACTTTGTCCCAATGTCCTGAGTAGAATCGTCAGGATAAAGAATAATTAAGCTAAATTTATGGAAAATAGTACAATTATATCTTAGATGTCGTTAAGGCACATTTCTACATACACCCTGAAAGTTGTTTTAATTAAATAAACACATATTTATATATTGGATGACATAGATGCCTAGTGAGAGGCCCTGAAAGGAAAACAAGACCCAAAGGAAATATCGCCGAGTGGAATTCACACAGGGCCAAGGCATCCACAACAGCTGGCTAATTTAGAAATTGATGTGAACTAACACTGGCAAAGGAATTAAATTGCTTGAAAATATTGAAAGACAGATGCCCGGAGAGAGGACCAGAGAGGGATACAAGATTTTGGAGGAAGGATTGCGAATCAAAGTTTACACAGGGCCAGTAAGTTCACAACAGCTGATAGTGTAGTTAAAACAGTAATTGTAATCTAATACTGTTACAAAAAAGTGATTTGAAAATGTTCACAAAAATTTGAAAGAAATTTCAATTTCAGAAATTTTAAAAAGACTTAAAATTAAAAATTTCGAAAAAATTTAATGGAAAAATTTGAGGCTAAATAATTAAAAATAAATTATAGTTTTAAAAAACTAAAAAGTCACACTTGTATAAAAAGCCAAACTAAAAAGTAGAAAATAATTTTTAAGTATGAAGAGTTTGTTCTATAACAATATAAAGTCAACTAGTTCATTATATTTCAAAATTTTGTAATATGTTTAAATAAAAACTAATTGATATTAATAAAATAAACTTTCTTGTAAAAAAGTGTAGGTTGTCGCACATCCAAATGCTATAAATAGTTCATTGGTAGCTATTTATAAAAGAAAAGTTATGGTAAAAGTATCGTGAAAAGCACCCCACACTTTTTTACAATAACATTATTTTGTTAATATCAATTAGTTTTTATTTAAACATATTACCAAATTTTGAAATATAATGAACTAGTTGACTTCATATTGCTATAGAACAAATTCTTCATAAACTCACTTAAAAATTCTGTTCTACTTTTTAGTTCAGTTTGTTGTAAAAACGTGTTTTTTTACTTTTTTTTATTTACTTCAGTTGTTATTAAAGCATGCTTTTTAGTTTTTTGAAACTAATTTATTTTTAATTTCTTAGTCTCAAATTTATCTATTCAATCCTTTTTCAAATTTCAAAGCTTTTTAAATTTTCTGAATTCGAATTTTTTTCAAAAATTTTTGTTTTGAAAATTTTGGAATCATGTTTTTGGAACAATATTAGATTAAAATTACTGTTTTAACTACACCATAGCTGTTGTGGATTTCCTGGCTATGAGTAAACCTTGATCTGCAATCCTTCACCCAAAATCTCATGTCCCTCTCAGGTCCTCTCTCCAGACATCTCCATCTTTCAATATTTTTAAGTGACTTAATTCCTTTGTCCAGTGTAGTTTATGTTGATTTCTAAACTACCAGGTGTTCTGGGTGCCTTGGCCCTGGTTGAATTCCGGTCCATGATCCTTCCCCCTGGTCTCATGTTCCTTTCAGGTCCTCTCTTCGGGCATATACGTCATAAATATATATTTAATTAAAGCAATTTTCAGTGCCTTAATGTCAAATAAGATATAATTGTACTATTTTCTATACATTTAGCTTAGTCATTCTTTATCCTGATGATCCTTGTCAAGATATTAGGACATAGTCATGATACTATTGTATTGTCATGGGCCCTTGACAGGTGCGCAAATTCTCAAGTCAGTCAGAGGACCCCAAGCTGGTGAAAATTCTGTTACATTGATTAATTTAGCTAAGCCATTTTTTGATCCTGATGATCCTAGTCAGGACGTTAGGACAAAGTCATATTACCGTTTTGTTATTGGTCCTTGACATGTGTGCAGATTTTCAAGAGAGTCAGGTGACTCAAGTTGGTGAAAATTATGTTACATTGATAAATTTAGCTAAGCCATTTTTTGATCCTGATGATCCTAGTCAGGACGTTAGGACAAAGTCATGATGTTACTGTTTTGTCATTGGTCCTTGACATGTGTGCAGATTTTCAAGAGAGTCAGATGTTTCAAGTTTGTGAAAATTACAGTACATTAATAAATTTAGCTAAGTAATTTTTTATCCTCATGATCCTGGTCAGGACATTAGGATATAGTCAATGTATTGTTGCATTGTTATATTACTGTTTTGTCATTGGTCCTTGACAAGTGTGCAAATTTTCAAGTCAATTAGATGACTCTTAACTTGCTCAAAATTAGGTTCAAAGATTCCATTGCATTGATAAATTTAGTCATTCTTTTTATCCTGATGATCATGGTGAGGACATTAGGGCAAAGTCATGATGTTATTCTATTGTCATCGATCCTTGACATGTATGCAAATTTTCAAGTCAATCAGACAACTCTAGTTTGGTAAAAATTAGCTATGTCAGTTTTTTATTCTGATGATCGTGGTGAGGGCATTAGGACAAAGTCATGATACTATTATATTGTCATCAGACCTTAACATGTGCAAATTTCCTAGTCAATCAGAAGAATCAAGTTGGTGAAAATTACGCTGCATTGATAAATTTAGTCAAGTCACATTTTTATCCTGATGATCCTGGTCAGGACATTAGGACAAAGTCATGATATTGTTGTATTGTCATTGGTCCTTGACAGGTGTGCAATTTATTAAGGCAATCAGACAACTCAAGTTGGTGAAAATTACATTGAAAGAATCTGTTGCATTTAGCCAAGACACAAAATCCTGATGGTTCTGGTCAGGACATTAGGATAAAGTCATGATACTATTGTATTGTCATTAGCCCTTGACACATGTGTAAATGTTCAAGTCAATCAGATGACTCTAAGTTGGTGAAAATACACAGGCACGCACGTGCGCGCGCACACACACACACACACACACTTCCTTACGCACACACATTTTGCCATACTTTTTAATTGCATGTGTAGCCTGTGCAATAAAGAAGTGACATATGCACATGGCATTGCGATTCCAGGTCTGTACTTCATACTGAAGTTTAACCCTTGCTGAGTAATAGTAATAGTTCAATACTGCTATAATTTTCTCTCAGATGACTTGTGCATTAAAGCATGTATTTTTATTGTGCATTAAATCTTCAAAAGTTTAAATTGGGTTGTATACTATTCCTTGCATATGTGACATACAACTAAGGATTAGAAAAATTACATGTGCAACCATGACTTTTTAACGTCGCAATGGGTAATATTCAACTCTGGAATAATTTTATTCTTGGTTCTAAATTGAATAAATGATGTTTTATCATAATTTAGAACTAATGTTGGCTTTGAAGCGAAGTTCAACTCCATAAATGCAGTTGTAGTTATGTTTAAGAGTTCTTCTGATGACTTCTTAGATGTAGGTAATGAATTGGTTCATCGTTAGTATAAATGATTGCAATGAAACCATTAAGTAATAACATTAAAACATTCATAGGCTAGGTGCATGCCAGAAGAAATTAAAACTTGAAATGGTCATTTTTGTCAGAAACTTATTTGATGATTTAACACTATTTGTAATGGGTCAAATCGTACAATCCAAGACACTTGTTTTAGCCCATCAGAGCATATCATCATAACAGTTAAGGTGGAGTTTACATCTCTTCTCAAGGAAACTAGACATTCTGTTTTGTGCATTTGCATCCTTTTGCTTTCATTTGCTAACCTGACCTTACTGTAATTAAATGCAGGGGTCGTACAACTCCTGTAATTTGTACGAGCTTCGACTTTCACGGCCGGTGTCCATTTGGAATAAAATATCTTACAGGCTTGTAGGCTGTGGTTGACGTGTAGGAATCGCTTCCGACATTTCGCTCAAGTCTGCGTTGAGCATCTTCAGAGGACCCAATGATGAGTGAAGGACGGAGAGTCAGCCTCCCTTATACATATAAGGCGTACCACCCCTCATCACTGATTGGCTGGCAGGTATCTAATCCCAGTGCTCCCAGTTCTGTCGTGTTTTCCCCTTGCCATTCATTGCTGTGGGCTGTTTTTTTATTTGTAGTTGTTCTAGTGCTGGTATCCATGTTTTGTGTAGCCTACTCCCCTCTTCTTAGCATTTGAAATTCGGCTTGTGTTTATATATTTCTATCGCCTTGCGATATAATCTGGCATGAAATTTCTCTGAGGAAGTGTCTCTTAGTTGTATGTCATGGCAGTTTTGAAGGGCATGCTCTGCTACTGCCAATTTTTCTGTGTACCCCAACCTGCAGTGGCGTTCATGTTCTTTTAATCTTGTTTTTATGCTGCGCTTGGTTGTGCCTATGTAGACTTGGCTGCAGTTACACAGTATCTTATAAACACCTGCCTAACTGAGGGCTGACTGTTTATCCTTCGCAGAACTTAGGAATTCTTTTATTCTTCGGGTAGGTTGGTAAACTGTTTTGACGTTATATTTGGCTAATAGTTTCCCTATGCAGTCTGTAATTCTGTTTAAATAAGGTAGGAAAGTAGCACCCCGAGAAGGGGCACTGTCCTTTTGTTCTTTTTGCCGCCTTCTGGGGTGAACTGCACATCAAATTTCTTTCTCACTGTATCCGTTAGCGTGCAGGGCCTTATTTCTTGTTTTAATATGTGCGGTTCACAGATTCTAATGGCTCATTTACTGTCTTGATTATTCCTACTTTTTGTCTTGGATGATTTGAGGACTTCTTTAGGTATTGGTCTGTGTGTGTCGATTTTCAGTACATGCTGAATTCTAACATTAAATTCTCTTTTCTGATGACCATCACATCTAGGAAAGGTAGCCCTCTATCCTTCTCCATTTGTATAGTGAACTTTATATTTTAGTTTATGTTGTTCAGGTGCTCTAGAAAGTCCTTATCCGGTCCATGTGCCCACTTTACAAATACATCGTCCACGTATCTCCACCACAGTTTTGGCTTTTAGGTGGCTGATTGTAAGGGCAGGTTTTCAAATTTTTCCATATAGAAGTTGGCCACTGTGGGGCTGAGAGGACTACCCATAGCCACACCATCTATTTGTCGGTAAAAACATCCTTCCCTTTGGAAGTAGCTTGTGATGAGACAGTGTCTGAATAATTGTGTTATGTCTGCAGGGAAGATATCTGCCATATGTCGTAATGTGTCATCTAATGGGACTTTGGTGAATAGTGACTTCACGTCAAAACTTATCAAGCGGTCCTCTGGTGACAGTTGCACCTTTCTCAGTTTGTCCACAAAATGTGCTGAATCTTTTGTATATGTATCGGTGCTGCCTGTGTGGGGTTGTAATATTTGTGTCGAGTGTTTTGCCAGATCATATGTTGGTGCTCCAGTTGTGCTCACGATTAGTCGTATTGGATTACCTTCCTTGTTTATTTTCAATACATCATACAGTATTGGTGGAACCACCTTAGTTCTGATATTCTTGATGGTGTCCTGCGATAACGATGATGCCCTAATTAATTGGTTTGTAGACCTCAGTGTAGATGAGGTGGGATCTTTTGCCAAAGCTTTATATGTATGTGGCACCAGTAAATCACCTATTTTCCTCTTGTATTCTGTGCCGTTCATAACCATAGTAGCATTGCCTTTATCTGCATTATGAACGATTATGGACGTGTCCCTATTTAGGGTTTTGATAGCCTTGTTCGTCCCGTCCGTATAAGTTCTGCTTAGTTGGATGGCAAATTCCTTATAGCGGATTCCACGTTAGCAATTATGTTTTCTGTTGGTATAGTTCTGGGTGTTATTGCATAATTACCTCCCTTGGCCAGAAGTGATGTCTGTGCAGCAGTTAGAGGTCTGTCACTGAGATTGACCACTTTTCAGCTTTTCCTCCGTAGGTATTTCTTGACTGAGCTGTTTGAACTTCTTCTTTTGTCTCTTCGTAGCAGATTCGAAGTGGTTGTAGGCTGTATGGTAGGTTATGACATTTATTTTATTCCAGTCGGCATAAGAGAGCTGTTTGTTCACGAGTAAGTGTTGCTGATATAATGACTTATCTGTCTTTGACAGCTCCTTAAGTCACTGGCTCCTTGAGACCCTTCCCTTCCTACCTTATTTAAACCGAATTACAGACCGCATAGGGAAACTATTAGCCAAATATAACGTCAAAACAGTTTACCAACCTACCCAAAGGATAAAAGAATTCTTACATTCTGCGAAGGATAAACAGTTACCCCTCAGTTTGGCAGGTGTTTATAAGATACCTTGTAGCTGCAGCCAAGTCTACATAGGCACAGCCAAGTGCAGCATAAAAACAAGATTAAAGGAACACGAACGCCACTGCAGGTTGGGGTACATGGAAAAATCGGCAGTAGCAGAGCATGCCCTTAAAACGGCATGAGACATGGAGCTCATCAGTTCCTCAGAGAAATTTCATGTCAGATTATATTGTGAGGCGATAGGAGTATATAAACATAAGCCGAAATTCAACCGCAAAGAAGAGGGGAGTAGGCTACACAAAACATGGATGCCACTAGAACAACTACAAATAAAAACCAGCCCACAGCAATGAACGGCAAGAGGAAAACACGACAGAACTGGGAGCACTGGGATTGGATATTTGCCAGTCAATCAGTGACATGGGGCAGTACGCCTCATATATACAAAGGAGACTTAACTCTCTGTCCTTCACTCATCGTTGGGTCCTCTGAAGATGCTCAACACAGACTTCAGCGAAACATGAGCAATTCCTACACGTCAACCACAGCCTACAAGCCCGGAAGATATTTTATTTCAAATCCTGTAGAAAACCATTTACGCAATTTTTCCTTTTCCTACCATTTACCTACTATTAGTCCAAGTAATGTATTTCACCCACAAGTTGAATATTGAGATTTCACAGATATGCATGTTTTGAGGTCACCAGAATCCAACAACAGTTTTAGAAAAAGGCGTGTTTATATCTGTCTGTGAATAGCATGACTCAAAATAGAAAGGTTGAGTGAATGCTAAACTTGGTATTCAAGTTTGGCATCTTTGAAGTATGTGACAAATATTCAAAGAAAGAATCCACCTATCCCCAACTGCCCTTTAAATCTTTTGTTAATTTTCTTTCCCAAAACTGACTATGGACTTTTGGCTCTGACAAATCAATTCTTGTTGACACTTTCATAAACACATTTTTGCCATTTGAGATCAATTTGTCCACTTTAGAATACAATGTATGTATCGGTTCACATACTCTGAGTAACCATGTAATACATAAGTTACGTATGTCATATGTGAGAAGCTTACAGAAAGGCTTTCAGCTGCCTTCTTCATATATGGGGCAGCATCTGTAAGCAAGAGTAAAGTACATACCATCAAATTTCACCCCATTCAGCCATAAAACTGCAGAGATTTATTGAATAAGCAAGCCATTGTTACATGATTTGATGCTGATTTTTTTACATTGCTTGGAAACTATTTCATCAATGCCTACCCAAATGTTTTTATTTTCACATTCTGCTTTGATTTTTCTTAGCATATCCACAATGGTCAGGCACATACAATTTTCTTAATCTTAATTCTTCTGGTGTTTCAAAATTTATGTATTTCGTAAGAAACTATCTGAGCTCTGTACTTCTCAATTTATATTAAGGAATATCACACAAAAGAAAACTGTTGCATAAATCTGCATAATATTCTGAACTTTTTGAAATTAATGTTTGTGAAGAGGAAGCTGCTTCACCTAAAAGAACTTGTCTAGAAGTTGTACATGAAGCAGCTGTTTTATGTTGACTACTTGCCACATGCTGCAAGACTTGAGATCACTGGTCTGCATTTACTGATTTCCCACACTTTCAATAGAATAGAATTCTTCCACCACTTGTAAAATTGCCACTAAATTCAGCAACTTATTGCTGCAAGTATGAGTGAACACTACTTTTGGCATTATATCGCTAATCACTTTCATAAATAAGCAGATCCCCAGGTCACTCACTACACAATACATTTACAAATGAAGTTCATTCAATTGCACTCTCATATGACAATGCATGAGATCTGTTGTTAAATTTTAAAATTATAACAAAGAAAAGTGACAAATTATGTGTTTTCAGCAAAATAATTTAAAATATTTATTTACAAAAATGTTAAAAAAAAATGTGTATTTTTATGTGAAGTACAATTTTGTATATAATTGAGGTGTGCTGTTTTGGGAATTTCTGTCTTAGTTACATTGTTTTATCTATAAGCAAAAAAGTATTATGTACATAAAAATCCACAAATTCTTCTAGGGAACTGCAGCGGTACTTCTGTCGCCATCTTTTTTCGGTTTGGCAGCAATTTTAGGAAGCATTAGCTGGCACTCAATTGCGAACAATCAAGGACACCATAGAATCCTGGCCGACTTCTTACAGGCACTCAGCAGTTGGAAGTTATTATAACTTGCTTGCAAATAGTTCACACACATGCCATTTATGGCTATCTTTTGCATGGTGACCTGGCCCCTGTGTGTCTGACGAGTGGCATAAGGCTTTCCATATTACATGTTCTGCTTGATTGTTCGCAATGAGCTTCTGAGCTCCAGTCTTTTGACCTGGTGTTACCCTGTGCTCCATTATCGGTAATGATCTTGCATCAGTAGCTCAGGTGCTGTGGTTTGTTGCTGAAATTGATTTCACGAAACTAGTTTAGCTTGTGTTTTAGAATGTGAACTCTTATTTGTATTGCTTGCTCTTTTGTTTTAGCATTTTAACTCTTTATTCTTAACATTTAGCTTTTAATGTTTTAACTGTTTTAACATTCATTTTTAATGTTTTAGCTGCTTTAACACTCATTTTTTTCATGTTTTAAGCATTTTAACTTGGTTTTTTTAACCTTTACTGCTGACACTTTGAGTGCTTTGTGAATTTTTGTTTTGACTTCATGCCCAGCTAGCCTCATTGTCAATGGACCCTTAAACCCCATTCACTCACTCCCTCATTGGCCACACACTTTCTTTTCTCTATATCTTAGTTTTCGTATGTTCAAATACTATATATTATACAACCTCTTTTCCCTCACAAAATGACTGTTCACCAGTTTCTTATACTGGAAATAAATTCCTAAATATCAGCATAGACTATTTGGTTATAACTGTACATGCATGGAGGGAAGTGCCAACATGTGAGTTGTAGTGAAAACTGTGAAAATAAGTTATTTTAGTTCTTCCACATTCATATACACACACACTAGCCTAGGCATTGTTGCCCGACTTGGACTATATGTCAATACCACAAGACCTTCGGTTGCTTGCTCAATTCTCTCTTACTACATTTTTCATTTAGATTTTGGTGGCTCTTCAATTTAAACAGAAGAGCAAATTACCGCACTCTACTAGCCAAAGGGTTTTGGGAACAGTTAGCATTTTAAGGTAAATATCAAACATTTATGTATAACTGGTAAACAACAAGAGATTAAAAAAGTTAAGAAAACTGTAAGAAAAAGGTTGTTGTTAGCTGATGCTGGATTTCTGACAATGAAGTCATTAATCCTCTTGCTCTCCAATATTTTTCACTGATGGATGGGGCGCTAGAAATGGCCGGGCATATTTGAAGATGGTCTCGGTCCATTTCCTCTTGCAGATCACATAGAGGACAGAGTGGTGAAGAATATATCCCAGTTCTGTTTAACTGTTTTGCCAATCATGCCCCTAATGAACCTAAAGGTTGCAACTGCTGTTTTTCGAGGATACTCAGGAATTACTGGTTGAATGTTTGGTAATTCCCATCTTTTATTCTTTGATTTTTTATAGTAACATTTTGCAATAATTTTTTTTGAATTCAGAGTTGACTAATCTTTTAGCTGCATAAAGTGGTAGATTAACTATAGGTTCTGTACACTGCTGGTACCCTTTTTTGCAAGAAATCAGCTTTGTCAGTACCACTCAGTCCACAGTGAGCTGGTATCCATTGGAAGACTAGGTGTTTTTGAAGTGCTGTTAGATGGGTAAGGATTTTCCAACTTTCTATAATTGTATGGTTTTTTAGTGACAACTTAGAAGTAATTTCTGTAATTGCTGCCCTGGAATCTGAGAGAATAACTGCTTGATGAAAATGTGAGATTCTATATAAAAGATTTTGTAGGGCCATTCGAATTGCTTCAATTTCTCCATCAAAGTTTGTCGTTCCATAACTTAAAGATTTGTAATAGGAAAAGAGGTGACACGTGACTCCAGCCCCTGCTCCATCTCGGTTTGATATCAATGATCCATCAGTATAAATATGGAGCCATTCATGTTCCGGAAATCTAGTATGGATTGTCTCTAATGTCAATAATTTTACAACACTAGTTGGAGTATCACTTTTCTTAACTTCTGTTAGGTGTAAATAATGTGTAATGTCTAATGTTTAGGGCTCGGAAGTTCATGCCCTCAAAAACACTGAAATATGCATGCAAATATGCTCTTAAAAACTTCAAAATATGCCAAGAAATATGCACTATTTCATTAGAACAGTTCATGTCCCTTTGCAGTAGACGAGTTAGTGTAAATAATAAAGTTACCTTATTCCTTAGAGGTTGAAGCAGAAGTGGTCCCGCTGCTACTATTAACTGCTAAATTGCAGTTCACAACCAACATTACACAAATTTTCAACAGTAAAACGTCGTCTATTGTCTGGCAAAACACTTTTGTAACGTGAAAAACTTCTTTACACATCACAAGATGTTGTAGGGGCATATATAACTGTTTCACAGAGAGAGTCAACTCTCTTGGTGTGACAGATGGTTTTCTTTCGAGGATGTCTCGAATATCGCACATCTGTTTATAACTAGAATTTTTTGAAATTACATAATTCACTTTCTCTTTCACTTTTTGTCCTATGCTACCAGGAACTGAACTTAGATCACATATTGTTTTTTCAAGCACAGTAAGTGATTCATGCAAAGGAAATCCTACAGCTTCCAATGCCGTTATGGCTGTTGCTAAGAAAGAAAAATGGGCAGATATGAAACTAAGATCCTTCTTTAACCCAGTGCCTGACAGAATATTTTGCACAGTTTGTATTGATGAAGCATCGTTCGAGTCCAATGAATTAACAACCTCTTCGATCATTTCTATGTGCTCAGCATAATATAAAAGTGCATCGACCCATGTTCCCCATCGAGTTAACACCGGTGCAGGAGGAAGTCGGATATTAGATGCTGCAACTTAACTCTTTTAGGAGATTTAACAAAAATTCTCTTTGTACTGGAGACAAATCTATCTACCAGTGGGAAAGAATCGCGTATTGTCTCAGAAATGTGATGAAGAGCGTGGCCTAACAAGTTATATGAATTAAATTAGGAAAAATACCTTTCAGAGTTTTTCCTGATTTTACCATATAAGGTAACAAATAAAAGCAACTGGTTGTATTCGATTCCACATGGGCATTGTAATTTCAAAGAGTCCATCACAAACTGTGTCACATTTACATTGTCAGTGGCCGACAATTTGCACACATTAAGTAGATAAGCTGTAGTCTTTTGTTCATTATTTAAGGCACCCACGATTATATTAGCAATAGAACGGCGTTCAGAATCAGAGGTTTCATCAACAGACAACCACACAAACTGATCTGCTAAATTTTGTATATTTGACAATACGTTATTGTAACAATGCCCTACATAAGTCTTAGGCAGTGTATTTTCTTCAGGCACATGTTTTTGAGTACACTTGGCAAGTAAGTTTTTAAATATCGGATTATTAATTTTGAACAAGGGAATATCAGCAGCTAAAAATACTTGGCACAAGTCATAGGAAAATTCAGTAACCCTACTTCCTAAACACTATACTAATTGTTTTAGAACAGGTTCTTTGTTTGCGAGTTTTCTGATTAAATTCTCCTTATGTTTTGCTGTGTTTATGTGCCGAACTATTTGAAATCTTTTCTCACTCCCTATATTTTTGTCACACGCTCCACAAAACAGTGCCCTATTATCTGTAGATATTAAATCACCCGAAAACTCTTTCTGTAAATTAATTAATCTAGCACTCTAACTTGGTTTTATTTTCGGCATTTGAAGAGCTTTTTAACATTTTATACGGCTAATTTAATTTGGAGGGAACCAGTTCACAACACTGTTACGTTTGAACACCACGCCTAGGCAAGCGTTGCTATAATCGTGCTGCTCAAAACGTTAACCTGCACTTTATCTTTGTTAATATAAACCTCTCAGATAACGCATTGATTATTCTCTACGCACATACATATAATGAAAGGATGGAAACAGGGGATTCACTGCATAACAACATGACTCAGCATTGCTTCTCACCACCTCGCGAGTTACATCATCATATGCAACACTACCAATATGAAAAATATTATCCAGGTGGAAAAAAAACCATAAAAATCATTAAAATATGCTATATAGAGGCTATAGTATTGAAATAATATGCATTTATCAAAATCAAGAAAATATGCAGTTATATGCACCATAAAATCACGACTAAATAACTTAAAATTCCATAATTTGTGTACATAATGTAAAAGCATACATTTTTAACCCCTATGAAAAAACATGCAAATGCATGAACTTCCTAGACCTACTAATGTTTCTGTCAGATTGACTTTATATATGAAGTTTTCCTTTGAATTAGGTATACATTCTTCTTGATGTCTCGAGTTTTGGAAAGGAAGCTCTCTTGAGTCTTTAGTGTATGTGTAAAATTTCTCTTGTTCCATGTATTGAATGGGAGTCTGATCAACTTTTCATGTTGAATAAGAGCTGCTTTTTATATTTCATATTCAATGGTGTATTGATTGGTTAGTATTTCCATAGCTAGTATTGGTGTGATTTTGATAGCACCTGTAATTAGTCTCAGACTTTGGTTATGAAAGATTTGAATTTTTTTTTGTATTTGCTGTTATAAGAACTTGGCTGCAGTAAGTAAATAATGGCTTTATATATACATTGTATGTCATGTTAAGAGTTGCTCTATAACATCCCCACTTCATTCCTGTTAGATGTTTTAACATTGAAAGGCTCTGCTCTTTGTATTACATTTTCTATTTGTGTGGTCCATGTAAGTTTAATATCAAATATAACTCCCAAATACTTTGTTTCTGGTAATTGTTGATCCTCAAAATTTATTTTTATTTTTAGAGGTTTTTTCCTTAGTGAGAAGATTTGGTAGTTTGATTTTGTTGTATTAACAGTCATTAAGTTTTCTTTGGTCCACTTTTGTAGATTGGTTAAGGATTGTTGCATGGTTTTTTCTAGTTCTGTACTTTTGTTTTTTGGTTTTGAAGTCCACATTACTAAGTCATCGGCAAATAGTGCACACTTCAACCTGATTCTTGTATTTGTTGTGGCAGATTGTTAGTAAATTTATTAAAAAGTGTAGTGCTGAGCACTGTGCCTTGTGGTAAGCCACGGTGTACTTGTTTGTACTTAGATACATTTCTTCCATATCTGGTAGCAATAAAGCGTTGTGTTAGGAAATGACATAGCCATGAAAACATTGGACCTTGTATCCCTATCTTTTTTACTTTATTTAGTAGGTTTGTTCTGCATATGGAATCAGATGCACTTTGGAAATCAATAAAAACTGATACATTACCTTCTTTTCTATTGAAAAATGTAGGTCTTACTACAATGCACAATTCATTTCCAAGATGCGTGTGCTGTAGTATGCTACCGTTTAGTCCAGTCATATGGTTATGTTAAATGACATTGAGTATCATAGTTTAGTACTTTGTAGCAAAGTAATTATTTGTGTTACACAATTTTATACACAATTGCAGATTTTAGGAAGAAATTATTGTTATGGGTACATCAGATGAAAAGGGGCAAAATATATTGTTTCCCCTCCTTGTCTGAGCGTAAAGGATTGTTGAACAATGAAGAATTCAAAATGTATGTGTGTGTTCTATCTGGTTGATTAGGATAGTTTACTTCAAGGTTTCACAGTTTAGATTGACTGGAAATAAAGTTGTGTAATTTTACTACTGTTTTTATTCCAAATTGATTACTGTAATGTACCCCTATCATTATAGTGTGCATTGTTTGACCTCAGATGTGATCAAGAGATGTGAGAGAAGTATGATTCAAGTTCGAGTTGTATGCAGTTTTATGAAGTATTCTCAAGAGGACGCTTTCTCAATCTGCTTAAGGTGTGTGTGAAAGTTTTATGTTTATTTGGTTCCACTAGATGTGAACAGTTATTTTTTATTATAAAAATAAACCATCTCCAACAAGAAATTAGCTTCCAGATGAGCTTTTAATGGCAGCTCTTCACATAGCTTTGGTAATACCCAAGTCTTCAGAAACTGAGTAATATGAATTAAAGTGCAACAAACATGGTTTGTTTTATGTTTAGGAAGTGTTTCATTGCTTAGTGTTTTTATTTAGTTTGGTGGAATACTATTTTCTTTTAAACATACATACCATAATTTGAACACAACAACACTGCTTTCTGTGCACTGTTTATGCACACTACTCTCATAGTATACCATGCAGGCATGGAGTGCCTTGGTCTTCCCAACACTGTTTTAAGTGCTGAGTGTAAGCTCAAGTTAGAAATTGAGAACCAGGTTGGAAAGTTGTACCCCATAGCTGGGATTTAAATACAGACTTCTGCTTTCCATGCCATTGCGCTAGCCAATGAGGTATCATGTTAACATGGTAGTGTGACATTAAATTCCCCAACTGAGTCACATTTTTCTCAGTAAACCACAAGGCTTTCTGC
The DNA here is from genome assembly GCA_030765045.1 of Tenodera sinensis. Classification (NCBI taxonomy): domain Eukaryota; kingdom Metazoa; phylum Arthropoda; class Insecta; order Mantodea; family Mantidae; genus Tenodera; species Tenodera sinensis. The sequence goes on from CM060973.1 coordinate 55,040,174, forward strand.
GTAATTTTAAGATAACACTCCAATGGCAACTTACTAGTAATCTAGTAAGTCCCGAGCTTCGTAGTTAACTACTGTTAGGCCAATTTTGAGATAACATACTCCAGTAGTGATTTAAAATGATTGATTTTAACCTCATAGTGGTTAGCTATGAAGCCCAGAACTTAACGTTTGAGATAAGTCATCATTAGGATATGTCATCTCAAAATGACTTTGAAAATGCCTTTTGATTTACCAAAAAAAAAATTTGAGCCATTTGAGAAATTTAATGTATTGACATGTTGCCATGGTAGCTCAGTTGGTTAGAGCAATGGCATGGAAAATCAAACAACCATGGTTCAAATCCCAGCTATAGCATTAGATTTTTTATTCCAGTTCTACCTTTCCATTTCCAAGATATTCATTGATGTTAGTTGGAATTTTCCAGTATGTCGTCATACATCTTTTAATGTTCTAAGTCTGAGTTTGGTAGACTTAGACACTGCATGCTTGCTCAGTATACTACGAGAGTAATCTGCAAAAACAGTGTGCAGAAACAAATTTATTCAAATTACAGTACTGTATTTCAAAGAAAATGTTATTCGATCAAGCTAAGTAGGAACCCAAAGTAATGAAACACTGTCTAAACATAAAACAAGCCATGTCTGCTGAACATTAATTCATATTATTCAGTTTCTCAAGATTTGGAGAAATTGAATTAGCACAAACTATGTGAAGAACTGCTGTTAAAAGCTCATCTGCAAGCTGATTCCTTGTTGGAGCTTAACTTAATTTCATAATAGAAAATGGCTGTTTACATCTATAAGTGGAGCCAAATCAAAACTTTGGCATACAATTCGTGCAGATTGGGAAGGCATCTTCTTGAGAGTCCTTCATTAGACTGTGTAAGGCTAAACCTTGAATTAAATTTCACTCACATCTCTCAATCAAATCTCAGGTCAATCAGTTCACACTGTAATGAAGGGAGAACATGAGCAATAATCAACTTGAAAGCCAAACACATAGCTAAAATATGCAACTCCATTTCCAAGCAGCCTAAATTGTGGAATCTTGATGTAAATGCCCTGTAATAGACCAGATAGAAACATACATACATTTCAAATTTTTCATTACTCAACAATTTTTTATACTTAGATAAACATGAGAAATGAAATATTTCACCCTCTTTCATTTGATCTGCACATAAAAAAAAAACAGTTTCTATTTAAAAGCTGCAATTCTATCTGTCAGTTGTGTAACAAGAAATTTCTTTTCCCTGAAGTCCTAAATTTAACTATTTAAATGCTGTGTAAGATCTTTCAAGAATGTCATATTGGAAATCCAATCCGAATCACACAACTCAGGAACTGGTTGATGTTTCATTTTCAAGTACATTTTTATTTCTTCAATATGTCCTTACGAAGATCACTGAAAAGTTCATGATTGCCACCTATGATGTCTCCTCACTGGTTAACATCACAAGTATTGTAATGTTCTAAATTATGTTTTCAAACAGTTGTAATCACTTTCCCACAGTGTTAAACTACAAAGTCGAGTGACACATAACATTGCTCATGGGACCTGCTAGCATGCTACAGCAGTGGCATAGCTAAGGTCTTGGGGCCCCCCTGCAAATAAATGCTGGGACCCTACCTACTAATAAAGCTTAAAAATGGAGAGATTAAAATATGACATATCTACTCACATAGAATAAGTTTTAAAATAACACTCCCTGATTACCAACACCAATGGTTATTTTTGCTAAATAAACATTATACACTCGCTAAACACACAATGCACATAGGTGGAACAAAATCGTTACCTGGCGTTAACCCAAACAAACTTGTATTTGTGGTACAGATATCATACAGAAGCAATAACACTGATCAACTGGTTAGAACAACACAGATTGATTAATGTTCATACCTGACCAAATTCTAAAATAATACAATTTATTGGCTAATCAAGTACATTTTCAGACAGGTACTTGTACATACTATGTAGTTTGTTCTGCTTTTATAACACTGTATTGATAAAATACCATGCTTTAATGAATTTCTGTATATGATTGTGAATGCTTTTGAGAGCATACGCACTTGGAGGTAAGGTTGTTTCACACTTTTAAGCAAGAAAGGGTAGGAAATCCTTACAGGGTATGCTTCTGTTGTCAGTATGTCATCAATGAAGTGCATGTGTTCCAGTGCTTCTTGCCAGCGATTTTCCATGGTTGAATTGAATATAAAATGTCCTTTTTGAGAAAACTATTAAAGGCAGTGTGGGGTCCCCCCTGCGGGGCCGTTATTTACGCCACTGTGCTACAGCACATGCATGCAGAACTCACCACGCATACAGAGGGCAAGTATCTCAAGATGCCCATCCCTGTTGTATGTCAACAGTGTTGTTTCTTGTCATATCATGGAAAGAGCTCTTGTTAAGTTATGCAAAGAGCAAAATCTAAATGCTAGCATATGACAACTTGCCTTTCAGAGATTTTACTCATTTCATTCTCTTGCACCAGTAACAGAATATGTAATGAAACCATTTCTGGAAATGCTTATCTTGATTAACATGAAATTGATAGAAAAAATAAGCCTTTATAAAGAAAAGTTTTGTAGAAGAGATATAAAAATAAGAAATAGTGGGTAGAAAAACTTATATGAAAGTGGCCTTTTTGAAGCTGTCTAACCTCTGTACATTTATATTCAAATTCAATGAAGACCAGTCTATACCACGGGTGCGCAAGTGTGGCTCTTTGTATCAAGGCTCCCACTACAGTCGTCCTCTGCATCAGTATGACGTCTAAGCACAGAGTAGCACTGATCGCCAACAGCACACAACAGGAAACAGGTTGTCAACAATGCGACAACATTTCCATATTGATTGGAAAAATAATTTTGTTATTAAATAGTATAAACTTTGTTTCATTAGTAACATCAGTAAATATTCTAAAGTAAGAACAAATTAGAAACTAAAAACTTCACTTATCTTAGTAATGTTGTTATTTTGTTGTTGACCCTGGGTTTCAAGTTGTCTCCAACTCATTCTCAAAGCCATATAAACAAATTCATTACCAAAGCTACAATCTTTTATTTCTTTCTGAAAAACAAATACTGATATTCAATTGTTATTTACCAATCTCTGAAAACAAAAATTTATAAATACAATCTATAGATGGTAATTCAAAGTTCATGACACGGTTCCTGTTTTTTAAAATAAATTTTTTTTCCCAAACCATTAAATCTATAGGACTACTTAATTGTTTTAATAATTTAACTTCTGGATTAATTTCGTGATTAAATGACCAAAAATGATGTGCCACAGCTGATTTATCAGTTTGTTTATATTTAATATTTCTAAAATGTTCTTTTATTCTGGTTTCTAAATGACGTTTAGTTTTACCAATATAAACTTTGTCACAATCTAAACAGCTAAATTGATAAATGCCAGATTTTTTATAATTTGGTATTTTATCTTTTTTAGAAAAATTAAGTAAATTTTGTATATTAAATTTATTTTGAGGGACCAAATTTATTCCATATTCTTTAAAAATCTTTGTAAATTTTTTATTGGCCAAGTAAACTTTTTAAAAATACAATTTATCTTTTATTTTTTTAAGGGTTGGAACTTCTTTAACAGCTTTTTAATACTTAAATTTTTCTATCTTTTTATGTACAAAATCTGTATTAAAACCATTAATTACTGCAGTGTTAATAATGTGAACATTTTAGAAATATTAAATATAAACAAACTGATAAATCAATCGTGCATCCAGAGTTTTTATTACTTTAAGTGCTGCAATGTTCTTTTCATCAAAAAGTTTCAGTGCGTACGCCACTTTTTGTCTTTAAATTGATGATGGGTATAAAACCTTAGCAGAAAATGTTTAACGTAAGGTCTACATTATTTGTCAAGCATTTAGGTGCATTACTTCTCTGATGTACAATATTTTTATCTGCAGACATTGAGGCGTTGAGATCAAAATGCTTGCAATCGTCATCACAGAGAAGTAAATAAAATGTACCTCATACAAAATAAATAACAAATAAGATTTTGTCCCGATTTACTACACAAACAAGCATTTACAGTGCAAAGGTGATTCACATAGTTCACCACTGAACAAGTAGGGGAGGCTTTGTTACGTCACAGCAGTGAATGGAGGGCTGAAGCATTTCCCCTCAGTAGCGTGAGTTGCACATTCGTGATCTATACAAATTTTAGGGGGGTAAATCACATTTTAATACAGATTGGGTTACCTAGATTATTGCCTTAAAGATAGGATTTTAATGCCTGTAAAATGCTTAAAAAATTGGGTTTGAGCTGGCAAGAATATGTTAATTGATTGCCCTCTGACAGACTACCGAAGCAAGCTTTTAGTTATAAACCAAAGAGGTAGACAAGATAGAGGGTGACTGAGGATCAGAGAGATCAATTTAAATAAATACTCTTTAGCATGAAATAGGATTAAACTCCCAATCCTTGGAAAGGCAGAAGAAGAAAAAATTAAAATTTGATATGAAGTAGGTAGCTTATAATAGATACACTTTGAATTTAATAACTCCAAATAAAATAGGAAACCAAAAGAAGAAAACATAATACTATTTTGAATGTAATAACATTTATATCAGCAAGACAAAAAGAACATAGGCATAAAACAAACAAAAAAAGAATTTCTAGAGTGTTACATTTATGTGACTTTGGCTATCCACTGTTCAACAAACTACAACTATAACTTTTTCTTCATTCTGGTTTATGTCGGTCTAGATAAACATTTGCAGAAACAGTTTTATTTTATTTTTGTTGTAGATACAAGGAGAATAAAGTAGGTTTCACCCATTAATGCCCAGCGGCTATTTATAGACCAGACCACTACACATATTTTATTACTTAGTTTACATGAATTTTCAAGTCATTTTCATATTGTATGTTATCATTGATGTTATCTCACATCTTCTTGTTCTTCTCAAGGCATGAAAAGTTGAATGTCTTGGCCTTCTCAACAATTCTTTTCCAGACATTTTGGTTCTGTATGGTCATTGTCCAGTTTGATATTTGTAATTTTCTCATTGTTCATAACATCATCCCAACAAATTTTTGGTCAGCCAGCTGCTCTAGTTCCCAAGGGTTTCCATTTGTATATTCCTTTCACTAGCCTTTGATCTTACATTCTCTTAACATGCCCAAGCAAGCTTAATCTCATTGCCCTAATAAAATTTACTGTACTTTGGTTATGTATTAATTCATTCTCTTTATTGGATTTTATTCTTCAGTTGCCATCTCTATCTTTAATGGGTCCAGAGATTCTTCTTAGAATCCTCCTTTCAAAGATTAATGTAGTTTTTATTTTATTGATTCTTCAGTACCCAAGCTTCACAGTCGTAGGCGATAACTGACTGTATTATGGTCCAATATAATCTTAATTTGGCTTCTTTTGTTATTAGTTTACTTTTAATTAGGCTTTGGTTGTCAAAATAGGCTCTGTTACCATTGGCAATTCATTCTTTGATTTCATCTTCTATAGTTATTGCCATTTAACATTGTTCCTAAATATTTCAATATTTCAATCTGCATGTCATTGATTTTCATGTAAGCTGTAATTTTAAGCAACTGAAGATCAGTCATTCAGACAGTAGCCTCCCTATTCCTATCAAACAACAAAATATTAGAGATTCTACACACACCTAAATTTTACAATGCCAAAAAAACAAATTTGTTTCCAAAGGATCCTGTCCCATTGTGGCATTATTGGAAATGAAAAACTGACTTCTTGGTCAAGAAAGAAACAAATATAAAACAAATGAATTCAACCAAAATTTCTTACAATACATCAAAATTGTATATAAATGCAGAAATCCATACACATAGGTAACATAATTATCAAGAGAAAAGTACAAATAAATGATGGGAAACACTCTTGGAAAATACAGAATCTCCAAGAAGCTCAGCAGTGGACCTTTTTCACTTGCTGACTGGACATGATTGTCTGATGCCCACCTGTTTAAGATCTTTAATATTTTGATTTCTCCAAGATGCATACTGTGCAATGATCCACAGACAATAATGAATAGAGACCACCCACTCCAATGTATTGCAATCTCAAAAATTAATGCCTGTGTTCCAGTTCAACTATGTAAATATTATTGGGAAGCCTGTAGAAAATGGAGAAAATCCAATTAGAAGAGCATTAGCAATAACGTATTTGAATTTTGGTTGCCACGTTTAAGATACTTGGTTTTATTTTCATTTATTATAAGAGCAAATCTTCATTTCTTTTTCCTTTTAATTTTGCAAATGTTTCCTCTTGGGCTCTCTTTGTTCTTGGAGTGATCATTACATCATCTGCATATGTAATACATTGCTTCAATCTATTAGATATATTCCTCCCATGTTTATTTCTTTTAGTAAAAAATCAATAACCAATCTAAACAAAGTTGCTCGAAGAGGGGTCTCCTTGCCTAACTTCAGATTGGGTACTGAAGGATTCACTAAGTTTGTTGTTAACTTTTATTCTTGCAGTGGTACCAGTTAAAGTTAATGGTATTATGTTTATTAGTTTTGTTGGTACTTTATAGAATTTTAGGGTTTATATTAATTTGTTTCTGGAAACCAAATGAAATACTCTACTATAATCCACAAAAATATTTATTTTTATTTAATCTAATGCTCTAAATTTGTGGACCATTTGCCATTAGTCTTCTGGCTTCCCAGTAGAGTTGACCATTTGTTCCATTCCATAATCTTTGGAGTGTACCACACTTTCTCAGATGTTCAAAGTCATGGGATTGTCATTGTTACATAACATGCAGGTTAGTGAATCAATAATTTTCATACGATGTAGATGTTCCGCCAGACATTTTCACTTCTGACCACTTGAAGACCTGTGAAGCATTAAGATCAGAAGAAACTACAGTTCAAAAGTATTGGAAAGCACGAATGCTAATGGCTTCATTGCCAGATGCAAGGCACTAGAAAACAACAACAACAACAACATTTTCACTTCTAAATGGTCATTTTGGTCTTGATTTATTTAAGAGTAATGCCCATATTTTTCCCTCACTTAATTTTTGAAGTTCTTCATATCTTTCAGCCTTAAAAAAATTTTGAATAGTCATCTTTGCTGAATGAAATGATAGAATAGATGCTTTTGGTTCAAAATATTTGTCCCCTTTTTTGCTAAGAAGCCCGCCTTTTCGTCCCTTTTATTCCAACATGGGAAGGGATGCATTTGAAAACAGTTTCTTTTTCTGCTTCTTTCAGCTGTCTAGGGATACTCTGATTTCTCGCATTTTTGAGGTAACATTACATTCCAATTTCCCTATGGCATGGATAGCTGAGATTGAGTCACATAACACATCACCACATTATGAAAGGAGTCCAATCTAACACGTTATTGGGAAGGGCAATGTTTATTGCTTCTAATTCTGCATTTAAATTGGTGTTTAATTTTCCAACTTCAGCATAAAATCGGAAAAGTTTGTAGTATATGCTGGCTCCTGTACTACATTTCGCTTTGATTAGTGAGCCATCAGTGAAAACATGGAGCCATGTGTCTTTTGGGTGTAAAGTATTCGTAGTTTCCATTGCTAAACTTTTTAATATGCTTCTATCAATTTCACCTTTCTTTACTTTTTCAAATAATTCTAAATTGAAAGATACTTCTGTGTAATGTAGCAGATTTTCTAGTTGTTCCAGCCCCCAGGAAGTCCTACTACGGTTAGGTACGGGTTTGGCGTACCCGGGCCCCCGAGCCACTCTCCCCCATTTCATCCCTTCCACCACCATCAACTGCGCCACGTGTAGTTGGTTTGACCGCTACTCATCTTCCTCTTCTAGGTTAATTCTGATTATTAGCATGTAAGGCTTTAAGTTTGTAACTCCTGTCTCACCAGCAGGAATCTTTCTTTTCTCCGTGGTCCTCTCCCACTGTTTCAGTGTGGCCCCGACTTGTGTGCACTTTGGAGGTCTCAGGCGCAAAGGTTGGGCAGACCCATCACACTGCCCCCAGATGTAGCTTTAGGTGCGGAGCCCGTCCACACCGTCATGTACACCCACTCTGTAGCTCTCTAAGGGCCCAATTTATGTTAATTCCCTGATGGCCGTGTGCCGTCGGGTTAGTATCACTGGCCGGACTTGTTACCACTGACGGAACCCCGGTGTTTTCAACCACAAGTCCCCTGAATCCATGCTGACTCCGTTGAGGCAGCGTGGCCTAAAGTGGGGAGCCACATCAAGGCCATCTCTAAATAACAGGCCTGGATATGCGATTCGTGACGTCACAACGCGAGGCTGACGTTCCAAGTAATTCATACGGAATAATCACAGGTTTTACAGCATTTCTGCGCTGGAAGAAGCATGCATTCATTTATATTTTCACATTTTGTACTAAAAGTTATTGTGTCGTAGTATATTAGTGGAAAACATGCTTTGCATAGTTGTTAATGGCAGAGCATGCTTCTTACCTTCTCAATGTGAATATATCTCCAGTTTTCTTTTTTTTTGCCTGTAGATAATACCAAACTGTCTTGTTTAATAATGCAGTAGTTTTTCAATAGGATGTTGGTTATTACTTTTATTATTTTCCTCGTCAAAATAGCAGACCGGTAACTCGCAATCACTAGCATTACAGTCAGTACCGATATTATTGTCACATGTCTCAGCACCTTAATGTAGAATTAAGTTTTTCTGGTTTTCTACTTTAAGAAATTCTTGTTCATATGTCTCAGAAATTAAGCACTGAAATATACTGAAGATGCATGCTGTTATATCATAGGCGAACTGTGATGGCCACTTCAGCCCTCCCCTATCGATTACCCTTAAATAAGCCCTAACTTCAGAATTTTGAACATCAAAATCCATTCTGCATTCAGAGCATATATTGTTCCTAGTTTTCACGCTTCAAATTACGCACAATACTGTTAGCTGCATATCCTGCAATATATATTAGGGTCATTTTATTATGCTCACTTATGTAGACGTTCCTATATTCATAAATTATGTTTTCAAATGTATCAAAAACATTTTCCTCTGTTTCCTCTTCCATATGACTTTCTATTGAAGTGTCATGCGTTATATCTTTAATTTTAAATTAGCCACCTTTTGAGGAATGCAGCGTCACAAGACTCATAAGCTTCAACTTCCTTTCTGACTGCAAAATTTGCATTACTGAAACATTGTAATTTCCTTCGCTCATTTGCCTGTATTGACCAAAACTAGCTTCAAGGTCTGAGGAAATTTTCCTAGAAGCACATATTCGAATTTCATTTCTTCCAATAAGAATTTTGTGAGTTTGACCAGAGTGTTAGTGGTATAAATAAGTGCTGTATGAGTTTCAGATGATAACTTCCCATGTAATTTATCTCCACTCTCATAGACGCATATCTTGTCCCACTCCTATAACCACCTTGTGAAGTTTTTTGGAAAATCTACTGATGGGCATTCTGGGCTTCAGACTGGATCAGAAAGTTTATCTCTTAAGTGCTTTCCTATGAGTGGATGTTTCACATTTACACATTTCCACCAGAACAAAATTGTTTCCAAAAATTTAACTGTCTCTCGTGCATCCAGAGTTTTTATTACTTTAAGTGCTGCAATGTTCTTTTCATCAAAAAGTTTCAGTGCATACGCCACTTTTTGTCTTTCAATTGATGATGGGTATAAAACCTTAGCAGAAAATGATGCTATTTTCACACTTCCTTTTTCATTTACATGTATTTTTTCAAAAATTTCAATAGTTGCATATTGTGCTGGAGGAACAGGAGGAGGCACATCTAGCAGTGCTGGAACTAACTCTGATGACATTTCTGCTGAAGAAGGAAAATATATGGCTGGAATAAGTATGTGAAATTCTGTTCACTGTCCTTTTGATTTAACCAATTATTTCTAATGGACTTAATTGGGTGCACTGTATCAAATAGTATAAAGATATCTTCATCTGCTTCACTGGCAGCATTTTAAAGAACCATTGCACAGCTTCTCAAAAGCGTTTCTATTAACTCTGTTGTTATCTGATATCAAGGTTGATACCCTAAATCCAAATCCAGTCAAGGCTTTAATTACAGCGAGAATCTGCTCATGCAGCTTTTGTGCTGTTAAATTTTTCACTGGATACAGAGCTACAACATCTTTATTCCTGGATGTTAAAGATGTTATCATAAAAGTTTGCATGTTTTTGCAGGTTCTTTTGTATTTGAAAGACCCTGTATGTTACCTCCTTTATAAGAAATTGCAGGTTTTACATAAATTTCATCCAATAACAAATTTACTACTTTTTTGTGATCATTAAGCACTTTTACCTTCTCTGATAAATATTTTAAATGCAATGATTTCGAGTTTCTATCAGGAATGAGGGTTTGAGAAACTTGTCTGACGTAATCAGGATGGGGTAAAGAAAGAACATTGGAATCACGTAACTGTCTATAAGCTGCTAGGTGAGAAAAATAAATTGAGCACGCCCATAACAGGGAATCAGGCGTAAATTTAATTGGCTTTTGACTGACCAATTTTACCTGCTCTTCTAGGAATTTAGTTAAGGGCATGCATCTTCAGTAAGTTTAGAGCTGTTCTGGGTACTACAAAATGCCTCCATCATTTCGCATAGCAGTAAATTCCTTCACTATGTGCTGTTCAGAAAAATGTTTAATACATACCACACCTGGTTCATAATTATCCCTGTGAATAGCACGTACCCACAGCTCTCTCCTGTGTGGATCCTTTGGAAACAAAAACACTGTAACATACTTTTCTACACATGTTTTATAGTTTGAGGTACAACCCGGCACACAATACTTCCTAGGCATTTTGCATTAAAAACTACACCACTTTGTGATTCCATTTTTCGTTCACTTAATTGCTTACTGACACGTAAGACACAAGCAACTTCTTAGCATTCCAACCATGCACTGATGTGTTGCATTCCCGTAATAAACAAAATAAAATAAAATAAAAATCTGTATAATAACCCTGACACCTAATCACTTAAACCAGGGCTAATATGCCAGATCTTTAAGATTTATTTATTCTACACATTCATACATACAACATACTTTACAGAAAAATTATAAAATAAAATTACAAAATAATATAATATATAACAAATTATAAAGGTAAATAAATTAAATTATATATCATAAAAACAAAAAACAAGAAAATAAAAACAAACACAAATTATAACATTTCACACATAATCACTCTCAAAAAATAAGTACTATAAAACAATAACAAATCATTTCGAACAATCAAAATACAATAAAATAAAATTTCTAAATAAGTTTATATATATATAAAGTATATATATAACAAGTGATAAACATAAGCCTCCCGTGATGACGTCATTAATATCATCTCTTTCCGTCTCCAGGCCTGTTTAAAATAAAGATGGCCTTGGCCACATGCTGTTATTCCTGTGGTGAGGGAATAAAGCCGGGATGTGCGTGGTGAACGGTTTACCCATGTGGACAAGCAGTGGAGGTCGGAGGGTAGCCCGTCTGACGTACGCTTTGAGATCAGTGATGGAGGATCTCCATGGCGGCACAGACCATAAAGATTTTGGTGTCTTTTATCCGTTGACCCCCGGATGGCAGGCTGACGCCGACGGTGCCGGAAGGGGGTTCAATCAATCATGTATTCGCACAAACCCCCTTTGTTTGACTCTTTAGTTATGACATTGGCCTGTGAAGGGAAGACAAAGATATTAGCCCTTTTTTTTTTTTTACATCAAACGCGAAATAGACAGGATATGTGCCCCGGTGAAGAACGCGACGAGAGTACGAGACGGTACGCTGTTAGTTGAGACCTACACGGCAGATCAGTTCCAGAAACTTTTGAAAGCGGCTTTGTTAGGATCCTACCCAATTTGAGTAGCCCCACACAAATCGCTTAACATCTGTAGGGGAGTTGTAACCACCTCCAGTCTGGACAATCTGACGAACGAGGAGATTGTCAGTTGCCTCTTTGACCAGCGTGTTTGTCAAGCCTACCGTCTTACTCGCAAGCAGGATGGCAAGGAACAAGCTCTGCGTACGGTGTTTTTGACATTCAAAGGCACTCAATTGCCTGAGAATATCTTTTGTGGCTATGAACGTGTCGCCATACGCCAGTATGTGCCGAACCTCATGCGCTGCTTTAGATGCCAGCGGTTCGGCCATACTAAGACCTACAATAATCCCGCCATTTGTGAGCGTTGTGGTTTACCAGCCCACGAGGACACGGCATGTACAAGAAATCCTATTTGTGTGAACTGTTGCGGGAGCCATCTATCCAGCTCGTGTCAGTGTTTCACCTTTATGGACAAGAAGGCAATACAGGAGTTGCGCGTGAAAGAACGGCTCACGTTTTTTGGAAGCGCGTCGCCGCTTCGTGCAGCTGAAACCTCCGACCACCCTAGGTTTCCCGTCAGCAGTCCGTCGCACTCCTGCCCACACTGTGGCAGTTCAACATTCCGGTCGGTGTTGATGCTGCAACACAGACGAACTTACCAACGAGCATTTCTCCACCGTCCCGTGATGCACCTGCATCGCCAACTACATCTTCCGCCGTATAGGCACAAGCTTAACAACCATCCTCGAGCAGTGGCTACACTACTTTGCCTGTCCCCGTCAATCGTTCGCGCCATAAATACCGGGCGAGTAGTCGTTCCTCGTCAAAGAAGTCCCGTTCCCGCTCAACGAACCGCCGGGGATCTTCAGACTCCCGCACGTCGGCGGATTCACTACTCTGTATTCACTCTAAGGTTGATCCACGTGAAACTAAACCCAAGTGGCCAGTGCACAGTTATAATGTATCCTTCCGCCATTCGCGCCAGAAGTACTGTCACAGCACAACCGTGTGGTGAGTGCATGCGGTACGTAATACAATAGAACCGATCCCTTACTCCGTCAACTTAAAGAGTGACTAACATGTAACTATAGAGTTTAAAGGCGATAAGATTGATAGTTGCAACAAAATAAACCTGTTGTAGCACTTTGTCAATTGTTTGCGGCTCATTTTTAAAAAGTAATTGTGCACTGTTACACAAATTGCGTTTTCAACAAAATCGTCACATTCTTGCATGGCGTATTTCACACGCTTTCTTTTTTCCCGGGTGTAACCACTTTTCCCGTTTCAGCTTTTTCCTTACGAGCACTGTTTATACTGGTACTTGAAACACCGGTGAACTCAGAAGTTAATTTCACTGCTTCTTTGAAGGGAACAGTTGGATATTTCTCACATAACTTATAATATACGTTCAACACTATTGTTTTTTCACCACTAGTCAATCGTTTGCCCACTTTATGCTTTACATAAGTTGATGAAGACGCAAGAACAAATTCACCGCCGCCATCCGCCATGATCCTAAATAGAAACAGCTGGCTGTAAACAATACTGGGTAAATACTCGAATGTCAGTTAACTTACACGAGTTGCATGTTGGGACTTATAACTCTGTTTAACAGTTTACAATAGTGTTAATTAATCTCTTAGGTACTTGTATAGAATATTACATCATTTAAGGATAAATTCATTCTAAAATTCAGATTACTAGTATGGGACTACTTCCCTGCACGCATTACTACCGTGTTGTACCACGGTACAGTGGTCACATGACTTTGTTTTGACGCGGATAAACCTAAGAGTGAATTCAGTTATAGAGGATGGCGAATTGAACATTCCAGGTCCCAAGTCGGTCAAGGTAAGAACGAAAAAGAAAAAGATGAAGACCAAACACTAATCTCTTTACCATGGAAATAATCCAGTGGTATGTTAGTGGGTACTGAGCACTTGCTTCGGACATATGGCACTTAGTCTTTCTCTGTCAATCATCTGCCTACAGGAAACCCAGTTACAGCCTAATCACTCTCTCCAACTTCGTGGTTTTTCAGCATTCCGCCACGACTCTGCTGCTGATGGAGCATGCGGTGGTGTTGCTACACTGGTGGCGCATAACATCTCTGCGACCAGTATACCCCTTATTACGCGGCTGCAAGTTCTAGCGGTGCATGTACAGCTGCAGAGCCTCTGTTTCTCTGTTATACCTGCCACCGGTCAGTGTCATACACGAGAACGATCTTCGGGCTCTCTTGGCACAGATTCCGCCACTGCTCATCTTTCTCAGCGATCTGAATGCCAAGCACATTCACTGGGGCTCCGACACTGATGATGCTCGTGGGTGCCTTGTAGCAGACGTTTGTGATATGTCCAGCTTAGTCCTATTAAACACTGGCATGCCTACTTTTCTATCATCTGCGTATGGTACACACTCCGCACTAGACCTTTCTTTTAGTAGCCCATCACTAGTACCTATACTTGATTGGTCGGTACTTTCTGACTTATTTGGCAGTGATCATTACCCCATTAACATTCATATATCTGGCCACCATTCTGTGCCAACACGATATCCTCACTGGATTATTTCCAGGACAAATTCTGTTCCCTCATTCACTTGACCGACAATGTTTTTGCCACCATTGATGACATGGAGTATTTTAGTTGCTCTATTCTTCTCGCAGGAGATTCCAGCATTCCTAGAGGTTCATCTCCACCATGTCACATTCCTGTGCTTTGGTGGTTTGAGGAATGCCGTTTGGCTATTAAAGCACGCTCCTGTTATTATCCTCATAGCTTGATTTTGAAGTTTTTCTAATGCATGCACATTAGCTCTTATCAGTCTTACCTCCATATATTATTGGTTTAATGTCTGTTGTATTTGTTTTATTTAGAACTTCTTGTGAACAACCCCATTTTTTCCCTGTTAATATATTTCATCTATTTCTCACCTTTTCACTAACCTGTTGGATATGCTTTTGCCAATTTAGTTTTGGATCCAGTTTCTGTTCTCTAGTTACTTTTATATTTTGACCATTATATTGCACCTCAATTTTTGGAGGCTTATGAGCAAGTGAGAATATCTGGTACATAGTTTTATCAAGATTTACTGTTAATCTGTTTTCTGTGGACCATGGTCCTAGTATTTTCAGTGCATAATTCATTGTTTCAATTAGCTTACTGTAAAGGTTTTTTGGTTGTGATACCCAGATGACCAAATCATCTGCAAATAAAGCAGTTTTGATTCCACTTATGCCATTAAGTTTGGCTGGCAAGTTATTTATCATTGCATTGAACAGTGTGGGACTAATAACAGCACCTTGAGGTAACCCTATGTGGTGTTTAAATTTTGATGTCATTCCATTAACTCTTACTGCACAAAATCTCTGCCGTATAAACCCTCTTATCCACAAAAATATTATGCTGATTAATGTTATACTTGTGACATTTTTAAAAAATTTGCCTCACTATAAATATATTGTCAATAGTTTATCTATTTGGTCAGAAACCCATTTGATACTCATCTAATTTTTGTTCAACTATTACTGTTACCCTTTTATTTAATATTATAGCAAATATTTTATATGCTATTTTCAAAAGTGTGATTGGTCTATAGTTGCTACAATTCAGTTTATCTCCCTTTTTAAAAACTGGATAGATAATTCCTTCTTTGCATTGTTTGGGTATAGTTTCCTTATCCCATATCTGTACCATAGATTTAAATAGTCTCTGCTTGAGTGTTCTGCCTCTGTGTCTGATCAGTTCTGGTGGGATACCATCTGAGCCTGGCGCCGTGTTGAATTTTAAATTATCATGTAGCAGATTTCATTAATTAATGATGGTACTTCAAGATCTTGTGCCTCATCATTTCCATTTTGCATAAGTTGACCTTGCATCATTTGTGTTGTGTTAGAAACTTCATTAAAGTATTCCTTTCATCTGTTCAAGTAATTCAGTTTGTGATAAAATATTATTATTGGCATCTCTACATAATGCTGGTGTTATTACTTGATTTTGATTAAAGTGTTTAATGTTTCATACCATTTTCTTGTTTCCTTCGTCTTACAATTTTCTTCTGCATTGTTTAATTTATCCATCTTTTGTTTTTCTCTTTACATGTTGCATTATGTTTTGTGTTATAATGTTCTTTATTAGCTCTAGTTTTATTCTGTGTGACCCTCTTAGTTGCTGCATTCTTTTCTCTGATGGCCTCTCTGTATTCTTTCTCCCACCATTCGTTTCTCATCAATTTCCCTTGTTTTTGTATGGATTCCTTTGCTGCTTTAGTTATTAATTCTTGTAAATTCTTCTGTTCTTCAGTGATGTTTTCCAGGTTTTTTAGTTTATCATTTAATGACTTCTTAAAGTCATTTAATTTAGTTGCACTTTTTAGATTTTGTCTATTCTATTTATCCATATATGTGCTTTTCCTTTTGTATCTTAGAGGTACTGTGCATTTAATTATAGCTCTGACCAAGAAATGCTCCGAATCAATCTTAATGTTTTAACATTCTCAGTTAGGTCCTTTTTACTGCTATTAATTAATACATGATCTATTTGTGTAAGTGTATTTTGATCTGGGGCTGTCCATGTTTCTGTAAGTATGTATTTATGTTGGAACTGTGTACTCATTATTAAAGGCCAGAGGCGTGTGCATTTTTCCATGGGTATACTGCACACTCAGTTACTGTTATCACTCATGCATGTAAACAATTGCAGGTAGCTATAGCCTGATCATGAAACCGCCTCACTGCAGCACAACCTACAAGCATCATATGAACACTAAAGATCACTATCACTGCAGGTCACTGCGAGAAGAAACAGAACAGTCGTGTTATACTACACCTTGACCTTGCATCTGCATACACTTGTAAGGTAATGCTTCACTAGTTTGCAGAGTACTACATTATGTTGTTTTTGACTCTTGCTTCTTGTGGCAGTTGTTTACACATTTGATGGCTGTGCTGTACTTTACGTCATTCATACTCTGCATCCAGCTAACGTGTAGTGCATGCGAGCACACATCCCTCCAGCCTTTACTCATTACCGTTAAATTATTTAAGACTGCGAACTGGAATAACATTTCATCATTTACATCAGTGTTCTCATGCAATGTGGTTTTCTTGTTACATTTCCATAATAGTCCTCCGTGCCTAATTATGCATTCAAATCTCCCACTACTATAAGTGTATTGCTTCTTGGTGTCCCATTATGAGCTCCTGCACGTCCTCATAAAATTGTTCCTTTACTTTATTGGTTTCTCTTCAGTCAGGCATGTTATATTATTATATCTGTTTCTAATTCACTGTGGACTGAGTGGTAATGAGAAAGCTGATTTTCTTGCAAAAAAGGGTACCAGCGGTGTCCTAGTTAATCTACCATTTTATGCAGCTAAAAGATTTTCTGAATTCAAAAAAATTATTGCAAATTATTACTATGAAAAATCAAAGAATAAAAGATGGGAACTACCAAACATTCAAACAGTAATTCCTGAGTATCTTGAAAAACAGCAGTTGCAACCTTCAGGTTGATTACAGGACATGATTGTGTGGCAAAACATTTAAACAGAATTGGGATATATTCTTCACCACTCTGTCCTCTATGTGATCTGCAAGAGGAAATGGATCGAGACCACCTTCAAATATGCCCGCCCCATCCATCAGTGAAAAATATTGGAGAGCAAGAGGATTAATGACTTCATTGTCAGAAATACAGCATTAGCTAACAACAACAATTCGGCGGCGCCATGGCCGAGTGGTTAGCGCGCTCGCCTACCACCTAGGCAGCCCAGGTTCGATCCCAGGGACCAGCATGTGGTATTCGTGGTGGACGAAGCGGCGTCAGGGCGGGTTTTCTCCAGGTGCTCCGGTTTCCCCTGCCATCTCATTCCACCGGTGCTCCATCTTCATTCCATGTATCATCAGTGTCACAGCCTGCGGTGCCGTAGTAGTAAAAGCGGGCGTTAAACACTACAAACAACAACAATTCTAAGTTTACATAGTCTTTCTTAACTGGCACAAAATCTATTGTATCCGGTGTCTTTATTACCATAAAGCCAGTACCTGTCTGGCCTGTTTTAACAGGTGGTCCACTATAGTAGAATGTAGTCTCTTTTATTTATTATTCCTTTTCCATTCCATCTTATTTCTTTTAGTGCCATGATGTCCATTTTTATTTCGGTGATCTGCTCAGCCAGTTCCTGCATTTTACTGGGCATTAATAACGTCTTCACATGCCAAGTCCCCAAATACATTTTATTCATGTTCCTCTTAACTTGCTTTGGTCTATTTCCATTTATCTGTCTGCCTATTTCTTGTTGAGATTTATGAGCAAGGTTCTTTTTCCAGAGTTACAGTCGGTGAGAAATAACCTGGTACTTGACAGCTAGCTGATTCACTTACCTGCAAACAAGGCTAGGCCTATCTCATCCAATTGTGTGCTACAAACTTATCGCGCAATGATTAGTTGATTGGACAAGAAAAGGCAGGTACGTGAATCAGTTAACTGTCGTGCCAGTTAGCACTCACCGACTGTAGGTCAGATGGCTTGGGACAGAGTCATTAAGGAAGCCATCCAAATAAAACTACATCCAAACAACTACAATAGGGACTGCAGACTTCAACTAAGCTGTGCTTGGGCAATACCTGTCAAAAACATTACATTTTTTTTGGTGGAGGGGAAAAATCTTGTTACGAGACCCCAAGGTACTGTAGGAGTCACCATTGAAAATGGCCATACCTACTAAAAAAAAACCACCCACGGAGTAGGAAGGTAAAAGCCTGGAGCGCTACCGCCTCTAGCACCGGCGTATTCAGTGGTAAGAAATAGGCTGGTTCGCAGTGCGTAACCAGAGGAGTGAGGATTGGGAGCTGGGAGACAGACTTGACCAAAGCCCAGCTTGTCCCCTAGTGGAGTTCTGGAGAGTATAGTTACAATTCGTTGTGATTGTTGTCTGGAATTAGGGTGTTATCTTGTTGATACTGCTCGGCATCGTAGCGCCACGTCTGGTTCATGCACCTCAGAAGTCTGTGCGCGTGTGATACCCTGCATGCTGTGTCCCTGAAACAATCTAAATAAACATGCACATACACAAGATAAAAATGAGTACATACAATAGTCTAATAATTAAATTGTTGGTGAATTGCTCGCCAGTGGCATCGTCAGTTTAAGGTACATAGTATGCTGCTACACTCCGCCTTACTGCATTGTCTTCAACTATTACCTAATGTGTTGTTTGTGCCGTTCGGCATCCTCAATTTCGTGTGTTTGCTCTTCATGTCCATTGACTGGCCTGGCCATCTAGAGTGCACACTTGGCAGGCAGTCTACCTGAAATGCAGGTGTGAGCCAGTGTCACTCCCCCTTGGGCTGCCTAAGGTGTGTGTGTGTGTGTGTGTGTGCGTGAGTGTGTGTGTGGCCGGTGGCAGACCTACCCCAAAACACACGACCCAATCACAAATCATCACCCGCTCATTGGCCATGGCAGCACAAGCCACCTAACAATAGTATATATATGGAGAGCAGAGTACAGTCTTCCTCTCACTCTTTTCATCCTGAAGAAGGCCATGGAGTCTGCAATGGCCTAAAGCTCGCTGTTCTTAAATCTGACACGACTGATCACCTGTGAAGTCTTAATTAATAACACTTGCCATGAAAGCTTCAAATCTTACAGCTAGTGACATTGTTACTTCTGTGATAGTATCAAAGCATCTACCACGTGTGTTATTTGCTTTCTGCAGTTTTTCTTTTTGAAACAAAATGAACTGATGTTCAACAGTATTGTATACTTTGTTCTTTGAAGCAAGGATAGCATGTAAGTACATATTCCTACACATTCCTAAAGTACATATGTCTTGTGATTTTTATTTTTGGGTATAATTCTGCAATTCTGCAGTAACGAAAAATGTAAACGATGATACATGTCCCTTAGTTATTTCTTTTCTTCTTCTACTATGGCACCACAGCCCATTTTCGAGCCTTGGCCTCAGCTTCTTCCTCTATTCAACTTGATCCTTAGCTAAAGTCCTCCACTTGGTAGTTCCAAGAATTTCTCTTGCATCCTGCATTACTGCCTCTATGTATTTCTAGGCCTTCCCCTGGGCTGTGTTCCATACATTTTCCCATCCATAATCCTTTTTGGAATTCTATAGTCTTCCATTTGCTGCACATGTCCTGCCCACCTTAACCTCAGTAATTTTACATAAGTTATGACACCCCATTCCTTATACAGGGTGTTTCAAAACGACACCAAACGAATATATAGAAGTAGTTGCTCAGCTTCTATGCGACCACATATAGATAGTTTTTACTGCCAATATAGCCGCATAAAAAAAAACTCCAGAATGAGTGTGGATTAGGCCAGTGGTGTCAATCGTGGCCCCGAGTGGCAATGCCACGGAGAGAGCAAGTCGCCGTGCCCTGGGCATAGAGGGCAAGTCCGTTAGAAACCAGTTCAGTGCAGTTTTCCGTGTGATGCAGGCAGAGCAATGGCTGCGTCCGAGAGCACAGACATGAGTCATTTGGATTCCCATGTTTCGAATGGGAAAACAATTCCTTTGCAAAGTTGTGGTAGTAGTATTCAGTACCTAATATGCAACCAGTATCTTGCATTAAAATACAACATGCAAAGTCATTATGAAATAGATAAAGTAAATAATACAGCAGTTCCGCTGGAGCTGATAGAAGTACAGCGTGAGTCGCCTTCATGAGAAATTTGACAATTCATGCTCAGACGCACTGATCGAATTCTACCGGAAACTTCATAATATGTGTTTCCCAAATTTGATTCCCAACGCTGCAAAAAGTATGGCAATGTCTGGCAGTTCCTACCTTTGTGAACAGGGTTTCTCTATAATGCAGCTTCTGAAAACTCGCCACAGAAACAGACTCTCGGATAGCAATTTGGCATCCAGTCTTAGAATCTGTCTTTGTAAGCCAAATTTTGAAAAGGGTGTGAGTTGAAAAATATGCCAAGTAACTGATCCTACAAATGTGTAACATGTGGTATTTTACTTAGGTTTTCACTAAGATTGTCTTAAATTCGTTATGCAAGGTTTTCACTAAGATTGTCTTAAATTCGTTATGCAAACGCTTAACACTAAAATACGTATCTTTAAGGACAGTAGTTTTCAAACAACTTGCATGTAGTCCTTTCCTTTAATTTTGGAGGAAATCGCCAACCCCTGTTACTAATAATGTTTTGTGTTATTTCACATTGTTGAAGATAATACAAGTAAATATTCTGTTATTATGTTTAATCAAAGTAGCAAAGAATATTAATTTAAGGTATAACAGGATTTGAAAGCTGCTATTTACTTTTTATATAAATATAGATTATATCTAATACAAGTTCGTATTAAAAGCACTATTATTAATACCGTGTAATTATTCTCCTATTTATTTATTTATTCATTCATTCAAAGTAGATTGACATTTTTACATCTGGGATTGAAAAGTAATAACATCTATCTTTAAGAGGCATGTAAGTGCGTAAGTGGTGTCCTCTCCTGTTTGAGAATGCTAACCCAAGGGCTAGGGTAGGTTTAATAGTACCTATAACTCAGCCTAATCATCAGAAGGTTGCAACTATTTTAATCAACTTAAATAACTACATCAAGTAGTTTTCTATTTACGCGTGAGATGTACCGTTCCCCTTCGCAGATCCAACTTGTATCTGTGCTATTTATCCTTGTAGGCAAATCTGAAGGAAAAAAATTCGTAAGGTGTACGCACTCCAAGAAAGGTTATATTCGTGGACGCGACCAACTTGCAAGTAAACAGGTGTCAGTTGATAAAGCGTCTAGTGTTGATATGTATTACGTCATGTTTTGCCCTCTGCATATAGCTGTTGCACAGTTTAGCCCCGAAGGGTCTGTGACCTTGACACCACTGGATTAGGCAGTGACAGCAACGTCGCCTACCTCACATTATCGGAGGTAGCACAGGTAGGTGACACACTGTGAGGTATGTACACCGGTGGGCCCTATGCTCCCTAATCACAAAATAATGTAATATTTAATGCTGCATAAAATTACACCTAAAAAAATTTCGAAGCTGTGACACCAAAATTCAGACTAGTTGAGTTATAAACTACGAAACGGCTATATTCTTCGGTATCATTTCAAAACAACCTGTATAATTAATATAATTCAGGATCCTCCATTGATCATTTTCCTGTATTGGTCCAAAAATCCTTCTCAAGATCTTCTGTTCAAATGACCCCAATGCAGATTCTGTCTTTTTTGTCATGACCCATGTTTCACAAGCGTAACATAGTACGCTTCTAATTGTAGATTTATGTAATCTAACTTTGGCTTTCCTGTGTACATTGCTAGATTTTAATATTCCTATTAGAGCATAATAGGCTTTATTGGCTGCAGATATTCTGTTTTGTATTTCCATCCATTCATTACTTTTTTTGACATGTGTTCCAAGACATCTAAATTGTTTCATCTTTTCAAAATTACCTAGCAGTGAAATTGATGGTTTCCTATAGTCCCTTCCTTGAAACATTAGTTTAGTTTTTTCTTTATTCACTTTTAATTCCACTTTAGTGGTTGCAGCATATAAAGCCATGTAGGTTTCCGCTATAGCCTATATATTTCTTCCCATAATATCTATATCATCTTCGCATCCGACAATCTGTACACTTTCGTATAACAGAATGTTATTCCCTCCGGCTTGTGTTTAACAGCCCAGTCTAAAATCAGGTTAAATAACATGGGTGCTAGTCCATCTCCTTGTTTTAATCCTTTTTTATAGTAAATATATCTGTTTTACCTCCATAAATTTTAACTTGCACTGTTGTATCTGACATTGTCAATATAATTAATCTGTTAGTACAGAAAAACACCATTCCACACGCAGCAGCTCCACCTAGACTCTACGGACTGCCAAAGATTCACAAGCCTGAAGTACCCCTTCGACCCATTGTGAATGCCATAGGCTCACCTACTTACCTGCTTGCCAAACATCTTACCACTCTACTGAATCCGCTGGTGGGTGACTGTCAACATCATATTGCAAATTCCAGCCACTTTATACAGAAAATTTCAGCGCTGAAAGTGGACCCGGATGATATTTTGGTGAGCTTTGATGTGGAATCCTTGTTCACCAGAGTGCCGCTAGAGGACTCACTACAGCTCCTATCTGAACGGTTTCCGGAAGACATCACCCAGCTTTTCAGACACACGCTCACTTCCACATACTTCAATTACAATGGCCAGTTCTTCGAACAGACGGATGGTGTAGCCATGGGTTCACCGTTGTCACCTGCTATTGCCAACTTTTTCATGGAGAGCTTGGAACATACTGCCCTGGATACCACCTCAGACAAACCAAAGGCATTCTTCAGATACGTGGATGATACCTTTGTTATCTGGCCACATGGAAAAGGAAAACTTGCCGCCTTCTTAGACCACCTCAACAACCTATACTCTGTTCATCTAGAGATTAGAGGAGACGTAAACAAAGCCACGTGCGTTTTGACCACAGCACGCCCTCTTGACGCTTTCGCCGTGTAAATAGTCCCTTGAAGAAATACTGTTACTGAGGTCTGAAATGTCATTTAATGTTTGCTAAAGCATGAACTAAGTGTACTAAGCATAGTTAAACTGTAAGAATACGCAGTTAAGTGAATTTGTAACCAGCCTAATTCATTCTGCGCGCGCATTATTCAGTATGAAAGTAACATGGCGGAACAAGTGAGTGTTGTTAAACATAAGTGCAGCAAACCGTTGCGGTGGTGAAAAGACAACAATATTGAACATATTTAACAAGTTCTACCAGAAATATCCTGAACTTGCTATCGAAGACGTGATGAAATTAACATCCGAGTTTACTGGTGTGTCAGTTGCAAGTATTTACAGTACACCCAAAGAAAAATCGTCAGTTGGTGAAGATACCGGTAAAAACGACCACGTGCTAGATAAACGGTGGATGTAGTTTGCGACGAATATGTGAGTGTGAGATCTGCAATCCGTCGAAAAGTTCACCAGTTCTTTGTTAACAATGAACCACTACCTTAAACAAAGTGCTGTTGGCAATTAACTCTGATCCCGATCTTCCAGATTTAAAACGAACTTCCCTCCACAAGCTGCTTCTGGAGACTGGTTTCGAGATTGCGAACAGGAAATGAAAAAGTGCAATTGTGGACAGAGATGACGTAAGTAGCAGTTAATTTCCATGTGCTACATGTTATTTGGATCATGTAAATATATCCTTTAGTAGTGTAAAATGCATATTATACCTACGCGTAGCGGTAGGTAACCGTGTTGCGTCATTGTGAAAGCACGTGGCCGCAGAGTGATACAAACCGGTGCTTTGTTTATATCTCCTCTAATCTCTTGATGAACAGAGTATACATGCGAACATCAAGTTTACCATGGAAGTTGAGAACAATGGCTCACTCCCCTTCCTAGATGTTCTGGTCTACAAGAATCCGGACGGCAGCCTAGGTCACACGGTATACAGGAAACCATCACATACCAACCGCTACTTGGACGCCTCCAGTCACCACCATCCTACTCAAAAGAAGACGGTTATCTCCACCTTGTTTCACCGGGCTTTCGATATTGCGGATGAAGACCACATTAAGCAGGAACTTAAATACCTACGAGACACATTGCTAAAAAACGGATACAGTGATAACGACATCAAAAAGGCACGCAAGAAGGTTGAAAACAATCGAAACAACCCCCAATGCCTAACTCAAAGGATGGATAGCTGGCCGAACAAAGCCTACATACCATTCTACGGTTCCGTCTCAAACAAGATCTCCCGCATACTCGCTAGGTATAACATCAAGACCTTCACGCCTCCAAAGAAGATCCAAGAATACCTTAGGCCGGTAAAATAACCACTTCGACTCAAGGTCCCAGGAGTGTACAGGATTCCTTGCGAATGTGGTAAAGTGTATGTAGGCCAAACAGGACGCACAATAGAAGAAGGTGTAAAGAACATCAACGCAGTATCAGGCTCCTACAACCAGATAAGTCAGCAGTGGCCGAGCATTGTATAGAGTATGTCCACAAAATAAACTTTGAAGACATCAAAGTTCTGGAGCATACGGATAAATACTGGGACAGAGTCATTAAGGAAGCCATTCAAATCAAACTACATCCAAACAATTACAACAGGGACCGCGGACTTCAGCTAAGCCCTGCCTGGACAATAGCCATGAAACACATTCACAACAGCAACTATAGTGATTCTGCACCAAATACTGACCCTCAAGGAAACACTGTGGCCGGTGACAAACATAGCCCGAAACAGCAGGCCCAATCACAAATCGTCACCCGCTCATTGGCCAGGGCAACGCAACCCCCTCCCACCTAACATTGTATATATATGGGGAGCAGAAAGCTAACGGTCATTTTCATTCTGACGAAGGCCATGGAGTTTACAATAGCCGAAAGCTCAATATTTTTAAACCTCACACGGCTGATTGCCCGTGAAACTGTAATAAATAATTAATCTAATTATTATCTTTGGGTGTATTCCATGCTTTTTTAAAATATTAAACAATCTTTCTCTATTTATGCTGTCATATGCTGTCTTAAAATCTATAAATAGATAGTATAATTGGATGTTATATTCCCATATATATATATGATTTTAAATGTAAAAATTTGATCTATAACTGATATTCCTTTACGGAACCCTACCTGGTATTCCCCAACTAGTTCATGTTTTTTCCCCACCTTCATTCTTAAAATGTATGTAAATACTTTGTATATGCTACATAGTAATGTAATACCTCTGTAATTTTGACAATCCAGGCAGTTTCCTTTTTTATATATAGGACATGTTGTTAGCTAATGCTGGATTTCTGACAATGAAGTCATTAATCCTCTTGCTCTCCAATATTTTTCACTGATGGATGGGGCACTAGAAGTGGCCGGGCATATTTAAAGGTGGTCTCGGTCCATTTCCTCTTGCAGATCACATAGAGGACAGAGTGGTGAAGAATATATCCCAATTCTGTTTAAATGTTTTCCCAGACAATCATGTCCTGTAATCAACCTGAAGGATGCAACTGCCGTTTTTCGAGGATACTCAGGAATTACTGTTTGAATGTTTGGTTGTTCCCATCTTTTATTCTTTGATTTTTCATAATAATATTTTGCAATAATTTTTTTGAATTCAGAGTTAACTAATCTTTTATCTGCATAAAATGGTAGATTAACTATAGATTTCTGTACACTGCCAGTACCCTTTTTTGCAAGAAAATCAGCTTTCTCATTACCACTCAGTCCACAGTGAGCTGGTATCCATTGGAAGACTAGGTGTTTTTGAAGTGCGGTTAGATGAATAAGGATTTTCTAACATTCTATTATTATTTGGTTTTATGGTGACAATTTGGAAGTAATTGCTATAATTGCTGCCCTGGAATCTGAGAGAATAACTGCTTGATGAAAATGTGAAATTCTATACAAAAGATTTTGTAGGGCCATTCAAATTGCTTCAATTTCTCCATCAAAGTTTGTAGTTCCATAACTTAAAGATTTGTAATAGGAAAAGAGGTGACACGTGACTCCAGCCCCTGCTCCATCTCTGTTTGATATCAATGATCCATCAGTATAAATATGGAGCCATTCATGTTCTGGAAATCTAGTATGGATTGTCTCTAATGCCAATAATTTTAGAATACTAGTTGGAGTATCACTTTTCTTAATTTCTCTGTCAGATGTAAATAATATGTCATGTCTAATGTTTGTGTCGGATTGACTTTAGATATGAAGTTTTCCTTTGAATTAGGAAGGTATACATTCTTCTTGATGTCTTGAATTTTGGAAAGAAAGCTCTCCTGAATCTTTATTGTATGTGTAAAATTTCACTTGTGCCATGTATTGAATGGGAGCCTGATCACCTTTTCGTGTTGAATAAGAGCCGCTTTTTCTATTTCATATTCAATGGGGTATTGGTTGGTTAGTATTTCCATAGCTGGTATTGATGTGATTTTGATAGCACCTGTAATTAGTCTCAGACTTTGGTTTTGAAAGATTTGAATGTTTTATATATATATAGGACATATAAGCCCTACCTTCCAATCCGTTGGCATCTGTTCCTTCTGCCAACATGAAGTAACCATTCTCCAAATGGCCTCTATTGCATATGGGTCACCTTTCTTAATTAGTTCTGCAGGTATGATATCCATGCCTGGTGCTTTATTGTTTTTTAAGTCTTTCATAGCTAACATCACTTCTGCTTGATCTGGGGGATCCGGTTCCTCTTTGCTTACATCTTCTCCTTCGCCATATCCTTGATCCTGTTCTTGTCCATTTTTATTATCTCCCATTCCATATTCATTATTTAATAACTCCTGAAAGTATTCTTTCCATCTATTCAAAACTTTGCTTGGAGCACCTATTGATTCTTGATTTTTACCCCTGATCATGTTTGTTTTTGGAGCATATTATTTCTTTATGTACTTTGCTTCCTTATAAGCTTGCCTAACATTATTACTAACAAAATTCCTCTCCATCTCCGAGAGGTGTTCATTCCACTTTTCTCTTTTTTCTTCTGCACACATGACTTGCTTCTCTGCATTTTTGCTGATATTTATTTCTAGTTGGACAAGCTAAGTATAACTCCCTTGCTTTATTTCTTTCTTCTATTACCTGTTCACATTCATTATCAAACCATATATTCTTATGTATGTTCCTTTTATATCCCATTACTTCTTCTGCAGTAGTTTTAATTATTTCTTTGAGTTCTCCCCTGGTTGCTTCGACTTCTTCCTGATCCTTCTCAGACCATCTCTTGAGTCCTTGATTCAGCACTTGTATATACTTTGATTGTTTCTTTTTCTGTAAGTGCTTCAATGTTAAAACTTGTGAATTACTTCTTGGGGTCTCCTTGCATTTTTTGTAATTCTGCATCTATAGTTTGCTTTCACCAAATAGTGATCTGAGTCTGCGTCTGCTCCCCTGTAAGACCTACATCCTGAATACTACTTGCTCTTCTTTTAGCTATCAAAATATGGTCTATTTGATTAACAATAGTCCCATCTGCGGATTTCCATGTATGAGAGGTAGAACTGGAACTTAAAAATTCAATGCCACAGCTGGGATTTGAACCACAGACCTTCCACTTACCAGGCGGCTGCTCTAACCATTGAGCTACTGTGACAATCTCTCAGAATTACATTGAATTCTCAAACCAGTAGCTCATTGGTTAGAACACCTGCCTGGTAAGCAGAAGGTCTGTGGTTCAAAGCCCAGCTGTGGCATTGAATTTTTAAGTTCCAGTTCTACCTCTCAAACATTGCCCACACACGGTTTGTGTGTTTAAAAACACCAACAGTAAGTTTATTGGCATAAATAAATAATAATTTCCATGCATGCTTGTGGATTTCTTTGTTCAGTAACTGAGTAGAGCTGATATTTATATTTTGGCTTTCTGCTACGTCGACTAGTCTTCTGCCATTATCATTTGTTTCATTATGCAGACTATGACATCCTGTTGTGTCCTTGTATTCCTTTTTGGCATTAAAATCTCCCAACATTATTTTAACATCATTGGAGAGTAGTGTGTCCATAATTCTTTCCAATTTATTATAAAACTCCTCTTTTAGACTATCTTCTTTGTTTTCTGTTGGGGCATAAACATTTATCATGTTTATATTGTGAAATTTATTTTAATCCATAAACACACAAATTCTATCACTGATAGGTGTAAAATCCATAATTTTATCTTTAAGTTTGTTTCCTACTGTAAATGCTACCCAATATTCGTGCTTTCCTTGTTTGTTTCCACTGTATAATATAGTGTGACTCTTCTGGTCATCAAGAGATTTGGGTGCTCCAGTTTTATATAAGGTTCTAACATTCCAAGTGCCCAATTCCATTACCATATTCCTTTGCTTAAGTGGTCGGTGACGTAGAGTCATTTTCCGAGGCATTACTGAAGGCTTCTCAACAATTACTCTTTTTGCAGATGAGAGGTTAGCCTCTCAATCCAATCCCCAATCTGGAGGACCAGGTCTCCCTATTTGTGCCCCCGGGAGACAGGGTTGCCCAGCTATACCCCCAGACCCTGGGTGGCTCAGGCACCTCGGGGTCGCCACTCCCCGTACCCACAATGGGCCCCTGAGGGGAGTTATTTCTTTTATCTTTTCTTAATTTTAAATTACATTCAGAGATATGGCAAGTAATAATTATGATGTCATGTTCAAAGGAATTATGCTGAATATTGTGACATTGATTTGGCCAATGAAATTCATGATGATTGTGGTACAGTTTTGATGTTGTGGTTCTTCCTCCTCATGCAGACAGTCTGCCTGATGAAGATGAAGCACCTGGTGATGCTACAGGTATAGTAAATAGGATGTTCCTGGCTCATTTGAAGTAGATTTCACTGCCTTTGAAAAGAGTGACATACAAAAAACTAATGACTCTAGTTATTATTTATTTATGCCAACAAACTTACTGTTGGTGTTTTTAAACACACAAGCCGTGTGTGGGCAAAGTTTGAGAGGTAGAACTGGAACTTAAAAATTCAATGCCACAACTGGGATTTGAACCACAGACCTTCTGCTTACCAGGCGGATGCTCTAACCATTAAGCTATTGTGACAAACTGCCAGAATGGCATTAAATTCTCAAACCAGTTCGTATTTCTCCTGGTAAACCACAAAGGCAGTCTCACGTCAATGGTTAGAGCAGCCGCCTGGTAAGCAGAAGGTCTGTGGTTCAAATCCCAGTTGTGGCATTGAATTTTTAAGTTCCAGTTCTACCTCTCAAACTTTAATGACTATGTTGAAAAGTCAACCAAAAAAATACAAAAAATATGCCGCCAAGTACACAGAAATTCCAGCAAATGAAAAGAAATGAAAAACGAGTTTGAAGAATTGCATGTCACTTAAGATTGCAAAGAAAATTCTAAATTTTATGGGGATATTTGAATTTATTGTTAAAGAAATTGTTTCCTATGCAGCTTCCTGTAAAAATACGTTTGACTTCTCTTTTGATCCTGATGAACTCAAAAGTTTTCTTAGGCATATTACTGCTTTCAGGGTACCGTAGACCACCTTGTGAAACCCACTGTCAGCCAGAGGAGCCAGACTTGGGCTTAGACTTGTAAAAAGTCTGTCTTGTAACCAGTACCTAAAAGTGAAGAGCTTTATTCATTTTAACAACAATGTACTTGCTAATGATCAAAAGCAAGATGAAGGATTCAAAGTGAGACTACTTATATTTATGCTAATTGCTTCTTTCCAGCAGTTTGGTATGTAGGTAACACTTTGCCATATATGATAGGATAATAAAATATGGCCAAAATTCTCTCAAACAATTCATTTGAGGAAAACCCATCCGATTTGATTACAAAATGTGGGTTTTATGCTGTTCAGATGGGTACTGCTACAAATTTGACCTACTGGGGTAAAGATATAATAGGAAATGAAGCTATGAACAGAAATGACTTAGCCTTAGGCAGCAGAGTGGTGCTGAACATGTTGGATTGCTTTGATAATTCTCATTACATCTACTTTGATACTTTTTTACAAGTAGAGATCTTTTGCTCCAGCTTCAAAATCCTGGTTTTTGGGCTAGAGGAACAATTAGAGAAAACAGATTAGAAATGCCCTCTCCAGGATACAATAACATTGCAATAATCAACATGGGGTCCTACAATTATACATTTGAGATGAAATACTTTTTGTCAAATGGCATTATAATACATATTTAACTGTTGCATCAAACTTTGATGTAGTAAAGCCAATGGTTTCTGTTGACTGGTGGAACAGAAATGCCAGACGTTAATGGTCTTTACTTCACTATTTCTCTGCTTCCACATTCAAACTCTGACCAGTGCAGACAGCGGATCGTGTTACCCTGATGATGCCAAGCGCAGTACTTGGCGAAACGTTGGTATGTACCATGCCTTCTAGACCACGGCCTACAAGTCCGGAAGAACTAAACATTTCTAATAGTCAAGACACCGGCCGTGAAAGCCTAAGTACATATACTAAGCTGCTGTAACTGTCATCCAAAAAAAAGTATAAAAATGGAAATGAAATCAATGAAAATACCTCATTTATAGGTTTAGAAGAATATGTAAACATTTGGACAATCTGTAATCCACCCATTCTCCCTCATTAAGACAGCTCCTTTTATAGCAAAATCATTGTGAATGTCAACAAAGGACTTCAAATTGTTATTACTGCACCTGCACAAAAGAAACTGCCAGTTCAAATGTATGAGAGTAATAAGTGGTTAATTGAATCCCATTTATACACACATACTTAAATAGGCATCATAGTCTAACCCTGGGCTAAATATTGAAACCTTAGGACCCTGTCATCCCATTTTTCATACACACACTAACCTAAGCATTGTAGTCTAACCTCAGGCTAAATTTTGAAACCGTAGGACCCTGTCAGCCTATTCATTTATGCACACTATCCTAGGCATTGTAGTCTAACCTTGAAACCATAGGGCCCTGTCATTTTATGGCACATTTTTCACTCAAATGTTTACAGCTCTTCAGTTCTGAAGTGCGTGAACAATAAGAGGCACAAAGTGCTGCCTATTGGGGAAAGCATAACCAGAGCCAATAGATAAAACAGTTTGTTGCTAAGCAAGTGCCTCAGAAACAATATTTCAATTTGTGAGGACAAAGTTGTGCTAAATCTAATTTATTTCTTTACAGACAAACATGGCATATAGAGTGAACCAAGATGATGAAAGCCCTTCTAGTTTCCTGTGCGAGGGTTTTGCTGATCCTTCATGGATGCAAGAGCTGAAGAAAATTTGGAAACTATGTAGGTACTTGGTTTCTATACTTTTAGCTTTGGCAATTATGAGGGTCATTCACAAAGTTTTGCAACCAGTCTCTGCATTGCTGGACAGTAATGAACACAAAAATGGAACCAACATAATTGGCAACAGTGGACCATAAGTTATTAAAATATGCATAAGTGCAAGTTTAAAGTTGCACAATCATAGTCATACAGTCTGTTTAGGTAGTCTTGTGTCAGTAGCTGATAAAAAACATGGATATTTCTAAAGAAAACATTAGCTCTACATTTTCACATACTGTATAATATGAAAGAGCAAAAGAATAAAATACCATGTATGAGGACTTAATAGCTGTTGATGGTGATCATGTATGTTCATTTGATACAATATTAACATGGATTCAATCATTAGAAGAAGGGCGAGAGTCTTTGAAAGATAATCCTGCTCTTGCCAGCCTTAGGAAGCTATGAACAAGAGAACAGTTCAAAGAGTGGGGAACTTGATGGAGAAAAATTAACATGTTACTTTTGAAATGCCAAGTATGGAGGTCAGTATTACAGTTGGCAACATTGTGAACATTTAAAGCTGGAAAGAATCTTTACAAATTGGGTTCTGCATTCCAAAGACCGAAGCTTCAAGGCTGTACTTTTGCACCACAATGTGTCTCTTCACAGAACAGCTGCAAATATGAGGAAACTGGAATTCGCTGAAGTCCAGTTGCTTGACTACCCAAGCCCTGACCTTGCACCATGTTACTTCTGGTTGTTTCCTTGTGAAATCCTGCCTTACTGGAAAAGCTTTTAAACAAGTGCAAACTTGTGCAGACAAATACTCAGGCTTTAAATTCATCTCTGTTGACAATACCTCAGTCTAAGTACCAAGTACCCTACTGCTTTTGATGAATGGTTGCACTGTCTGCAAGTGTGTGAAGAGAAATGGAGAATACTAGGCAGCTTTGTGAGCATAAGGTTCTGAATTCCATCAGTAGCTTGGACTTTTAAGACAGGACTTGCAGAACTTTTTGAATGCCCCTGAATACACATTTTATTTATGTATTAATTTTATTTATGTATTACCAAAAGTACTTGTTTTTGCTTAGATTTTCAGAAAAATATTTGCAGAAATATATTCAAAGACAAAAGATATTTACATTGTTTTACTTTCTCTACTACTTACTAATTAGCTACCAAGATTTCACTGGAGGTACACATTTTGAGACTGTTAATAAAAACAAAAAGAAAAAACAAAACATCTTTAGAAAAAGATCCACACACGTGTATGAGCATGTGCACTTGAAGCATACCTTAAAAAGAAAATATTGGTTACATGCCAAACTTGGTATTTAAGTTGAGCAGCTTCCAAGATTTTTAAATGATTTTTAAAAAAAGATCCACACTCCAACTTTTATTTACATGAAAACATTCATTAATTTTTTATTTTCTCAAAAATGACCCTAATGGTTTTGATTAAAGTACGAGGGGCGTCTCAAAACTAACTTGCACTATTTTTTTAAAAAATAACAAGACGTTTAAATATTTTAAAAAGGGTATATTTTTAAAGCTACATTCAGTACCTATCTTTCCACATGATTTCCTTGAACCTAAATACATTTTTGATACCGTGGTAACAGTTTTTTTAACCCAATGTCAAACCACTCTCCCGCCAAACTGGATAGCTATCTTTCCACTTCTTGTTTCAGTTCCTCCTCATTTACGAAGCGCCTTCCCCCAAGATGTTGCTGCAGCTCCGGAAAAAGATGGTAATCACTCAGTGCAAGGTCAGGTGCACTAGATGGATGACCGAAAACATCCCATCGAAACTGCTCAAAATGGCTTGAGTTTCACGAGCAACGTGCGGGCGAGTGTTGTCGTGGACCAGAAAAACTGTTTTGCTCAACTTTCCCCTTCTTTTGTTTTGTATGGCTCTTTTGAGTTTTCTCAGCACCTCACAATAGCGAGCAGCTGTCATCGTGGTCTCATGGAGCAGGTAATCGATTAACAGTGCTCCCTTCGAATCCCAGAATATCGTTGTGATGACCTTGATAGCCGATGCAACAACTTTTGCCTTTTTTTGGAGTTGCCTCATCCATTCGTTTCCACAACTTGCACACACTTTCCATAGACACAGATCCTTAGAAATAATCCTGTGAAGCGATGCACGGCTTATTTCAATATACGGAGGAAGTTGAAACAAACCTGCATCAAGTGTAAGGCGCTGATCAGTGTTCACGACTGCTCGAACCTCGTCAACAATATCCGGAGCTAGGGAAGTGGAGGGTTGGCCGCTTCATTGCTCATTGTGTAATGTTGTTCTCCCTTCAATGAACGATTGGGGCCAATGAGAAACCATTTGTCTTGACAAAACGTCTTTTCCATAAACACTGCACAACTCGCAATGAATTTCAGTCGCACATTTATTTTTTCCCGTCAGAAAACGGATTACAATGCGAACTTCGCAATCGGCGGTAGGAACGAGTGGAGTCTCCATTGTTACTGCCGTTTTAATGTCCAAGCAATAAACTTAGGGGCCTAGGAATTTTACAGTGCTGCTACTACACACATACCTATGTACCCTGGGACTTTCAGACTTTTTCCGCCTACCGCGCGGATTTAAAAAAATAGTGCAAGTTACTTTTGAGACGGCCCTCGTACATTATGCTTTAAGATATTCACACAAGTAATAAATTGTGTATCCTGCATTTTTTGGGTATAGTTACAAAAAATGTTCATCTCATAAAAGCACACAATTTATGCCAGATTATAATTAGTTGTGTGGTTAACCATTTCCAAGATATTCTTTGTTATTGGCTTGAATTGTCAAATACTTAACACTTTAGTCAACTGCAAATCCCCATAAGTATTTTTTTCTGATGCAAAGAGCATATAATTTCAAAGTCATCACATAGCAACAGGTTTTGAAAGGATGTGACCCTTGCCTTTGATAACTGTATACATCTTAAACCTACATAAAATATATATTCTGTCTCACATGCCCCTTGTTTTGTTTTTCAAGTTGTCACCTATATTTACAATCTTGAAACACAATACAACACTTCTCCCTATTCCTCTGATACAATCACTTTGTACAATACTTCTTTCTTTACAGGCTTTTTCACTGTATGTCTTTGTCTCTTGTTTTGGTATGACACAGCATGTCTTTATATATTTCACATATTCAGTTACTACACAATACATATTCAGTTATTATACAACACATATTCAGTTATTATACAACACATATTCAGTTATTATACAACATAACACCAAGAATATTCCTAAGTTTTTACATTTGACATTGACACAAATATAATTTAAGTGTATCATGGTTTATTGTGTGGCTTTTGACTTATGTTCCTTGTTATGAGGAGAGAAAAACAGGATACAAATCTTGAGCTAATGATTATGATCATATTTATGGTAATATTTTATTCAGTTCTTTGCCTTCTTTGTCTTGCAAGCTAATTATGTAAAGGCAGGTCGTTGAGTCAATTCTTAAACTCTGATGTTACTAATAGTACTATTTTTTAATTGGGTTTTTATTCACTATTGTTTAGTTTGACATTTCTTCAAGCTTAGCATTGGCTATATCCATCTTAATTCATGGGCATTGCTTTTCTGACTATGGTTTTTCTTACTTCACTAATTGTCACCTCTTTATCTCTTATCTCTATAAGAGAAAACTTCTATACTTATAATTATTCTGCAATTGTATTATTTTTCTTCTTAATTCACCCTCGACACCCTTGTGTCAAAAATATTTTCTCTTTGTCATCACAATTGATTCCTTTTTATTTATGTCCCTGACATCCTTATGTCAAAAACACATTTTTTTTTCGTCGCCATAATTCACTCCTTTAATGACAATCAGTGTCCTCATCTGACTTTATTGACAATGCTCTTGGTGGTCATTATAGCCAATGACTATGTTGATTTTCTTTCTTGTTGTATTTTCCAATCTGTATATAATCTTCTATAAGAAACCCATTAAAAATTATTATTTTTCATCATCTCTACTATTCCTGCCTTACAGGTTTGTTGGTAAAGACTATTTGGTCCTTTCTTTGTATGGTCTTAATTTGTTTTTATGATATCTTCCTACCAACTTGCCATTTGTATTCTGTAGCTCATACGTATGGTCACCCAGCTGTTTTGTTATGACCAGCTGTCCAGTATACAGTTGTTCCATCTTTCCAGATCTTTTCTCAGATGCCTTGGATGCTTTGTGCCTTCTTAGGAGCACCTTTTCTCCAATTTGTGGGGACCATTTCCTGATAAATCTTTTTACCTTATTTCTCCCTTTTTCTGCCTTTTGCTGTAACCTTCTGAATGCCAATTGACATTTTTCCTTCTCTGTCAATTCCCTTTGAGCAGCCATCATAGTGTCAATGTCAATTGTCAATTGCTTAGGTTCTGTGTTGGTCATCCATTCGATTGGGACGAACTTAGTTGTGGTAATTTCCCTGAGTGTTAGTGGTGGTTGTTATTTCTGTATTCTGTGCAACATCTGCCCTATTTGGCACATTTTCATTCTGATCCTGTTGTCGGTGTTCCATTGGTTTCTGCCCCTTTGGTGTGAACCCTTATTGTATGACAACCTTTGGCTGTTTCAATATTCCGTACAGAATCGTATGTGATTCACTTGATGGGTACGGTCTCCTGGTCTCCCCCGATCATATCTATGCGTTCGGTATCTCGATTCACCCCTTGGTATTGTGTCGTGGTACCGCTGTCTCGTGTTCTCCATTCTTTCGCCATGATTGTGTGGTTGTGGGAAATGGTGTGCCCCTCTCCCCCTGTCATGGGTGCTCCTAGTATTTCTATCTTCTCTCTCATTCTGGTTGTTTGTAGTCGCGCTCCTGTTTAAGATAGGTGAGTTTGGGTGACCGTTTCTATGTCTATGCTCATTAGGCCGACCATTTTGCATTTCAAAGGCTGTCAGTAATTCTATCATGTCTGCAAAATCTACTGGCCTCGCAACAATTAACCCTGTTCTCACTGTGTCTGGGAAATGTCTTGTTATGCTGGTAATTAACTCTGCAGGTTAGGGTCTAATAGCTTCCCTTTGTTGGCTACTTTCATAAAATAAGCGACTAGCGATAACCCTTTGGTCGGATCATATCTACCTGTCGCTAGCTCTACCCTAGTCTGGTTTTGCTTGGCTGGGCCCCAATACCTTGATAGGAATAGATTTCTGAATGAGCTATACGATTCATGACCAGCTAGTGTTAACCTTAGCCATTCTAATGCTTTGTTTTTTAAGCTTTTCTTGACAATCATCATCCTAAGCTCATTTGGTATCCTTTTCACTTTAAAATACTCTTCCATCTCTTTAACAAAGAGTTTTGGATCGTCTCCCTAGGTGGTGTGATTTCATGTAGTATGCTGTTGGTGTAGCATGTGTTGTGTGTTGTGTCATTGTTTAATTGTGAACCTCTTTTTCTGTATAGTGAGTCAACATTTTGTGCATCATTCAAATAACTCTCATCTTGTACATTACTTACATCTAAATCATCATTTTGCCTTTGTAGTGCATTCACAACATCATTTACATTAGCCAAACTTTCTTTTCCTTTTCTCACTTCTTCACAAATTGATTTTAAATCATTCTTTATTTCTAAGTGACTTTGTTTCATATCATTCATAGCATCTTGTTGTGACTGTACTACATCAGCCATAGTCTTAATTTTAGGAATTACAATTTGTTCTACAGTTTCATTAATAATTCCTTTCTTTACTACCTCAATCTCTTTCCTTAATTCCTCAGTTATTTCTGCTTTTACATTTGTAATCTTACAGTCTACACTTGCATTACATTCTGTTATTTCATCTCTACATCTACCAATTTCTCCTTCTAATACAATCTTATTTTCTCTCATTTCCGATTCAGTTTTTCCCATCCTATCTCCTATGATTTCTATCCTAGCTTCTAAAGCTTCCTTTGTCTCGTTTATGTTTTTATGTACTAATTTCAAATTAGTTTCCATTACTTTCATATTTTCTTTACACTCCTGTCTTCCTAATTCTATTTTCTTTCCCAAGTCTTGCTCTAATTCTTTCCTATTAAGTTCTATTTTCTGCTCTAAGTTCTGTCTTCCTAATTCTATTTTCTGTTCTAAGTCCTTTCTCACTTCCTCTATTTTCTGACCTATCTCTTCCTTATTCTGTTCCATTTTCTGACCTATATCTTTTTTATTATGTTCTAAGTCCTGTTTTAATTCTACCTTATTTTGTTCCATTTTCTGACCTATCTCTTCCCTATTCTGTTCCATTGTCTGACTTATTTCTTTTTTATTTTGTTCTAGTCTTTCAAGCATAATTAGTAACCTTTGGTCTTTTCCTATTGCTAGCTCTTCCTCACTTTCTGTTCCTATCTAATAACTAGGCTTATCTGCCCCTTCCCCTACTCCTGTTACTAGATCTCTCTCTTTTCGCGACATTCTAGTTTCTTTATTCAGTTCATTTTGGCTTAAAAGTCCTACTATTTTGCCGCTTTGCAGTGACATAAAAATAAAATGAATATGAAAATAAAAATGTATGGTCCTACTTTTTTCTCGTTGATTTATCCAGTTACGTGCGTCTCCTGGACGGTTGGCTTCGCTAGACGATCTCCGGTGTTTTCCCATGTTGATTATCCGTTCATCGGCGTTCCCGAAGTCTAGATTTCAAACGGTGGTCTAATGGCATCTTCTTCCTTTTTGACGCGAATATTTAGCGTCACTTGTATTTCGCGTAAGTTCATTTCCCGTAGATTTTCATTCCATCCAAAATTCGTGCTCTACGTTGGGTAAGCCATTTGGTGCTGTTTTTATTGAAGAGAAGCTTCATGTTTGAGCGACGTGGCTCTTATTTCCCTCAGGGTGTGGTAACGGATGGAATGAATAATCACACGATGTTTCTTCACCACAATGTATTATTTTATTAACACTTTTTCTCTATTTTACATTTAAATAAATCCACCATTTTAGATTATTTAAGTCTTTCCACTTTTTCAAAAAGTGGAACAGAAGCTTGATGAAAGTCTGGTAAATGTTCTACACATGTTCACATGCTACCAAAACATGTCTTATCACCTTGAACATATAGACGCTAGTGAACGAAGTCCAGTGTCACCTCATGTGATACTACCTTTCTCGTATACATCCGCGTATGCGTCCATCAAATAGTTCCCGCATTGTTAGGGAAGCGATCCTTAGCCATTCTCCCTTCGCTTTCAATATTGAACAGCTGTCGACGGGCCCTTAAACCCTAATCACTCACACACTCAGTCAATATTGAACACATATAATTCTTTTATTTATACATATATATTAAAATTAAATATGGAAATATTTATGACGTCTTTAAACAAACTTAATTGTTTGTAACAATGAACATTAGTAACAGGTTTTCGTCATTTAACCAACTCATACCAACATCAAAAACAAATTACACTCTTAACAAATATACACATAAACGATTTTCTTTTGGGGTCTTTTAATATTCTGTCTCATATGCATGCATTTATGTATGTCAAAATCTATATAAAGGTAAAAGTATGAACACTGGAGGGGCTCCTGCAACTGCGGCAGAGCACCATACACCGATCGGCGCCATACACTTGATGCAGTTTTGTTTCAACTTCCTCTGTATATTGAAATAAGCCATGCATCACTTCACAGGATTATTTCTAAGGATCTGTGTCTATCGAAAGTGTGTCAAGTTGTGGAAACTAATGGATGAGGCAACTCCAAAAAAAGGAAAAAGTTGTTGCATCGGCTGGCAAGGTCATCACAACGATATTCTGGGATTCAAAGGGATCGGTTACCTGCTCCATGGGACCATGATGACAGCTGCTCGCTATTGTGAGGTGCTGAGAAAACTCAAAAGAGCCATACAAAACAAAAGGAAGGGAAAGTTGAGCAAAACAGTTTTTCTGGCCCACGATAACATTCGCCCGCACACTGCTTGTGAAACTCAAGCCCTTTTGAGCAGTTTCGATGGGATGTTTTCGGTCATCCATCTAGTGCACCTGACCTTGCACCGAGTGATTACCATCTTGTTCCGGAGCTGCAGCAACATCTTGGAGGAAGGCACTTCGTAAATGACGAGGGACTGAAACAAGAAGTGGAAAGATGGCTATCCAGTTTGGCGGGAGAGTGGTTTGACATTGGGTTAAAAAAACTGTTACCACGGTATCAAAAATGTGTTGAGGTTCAAGGAAATTATGTGGAAAGATAGGTACTGAATGTAGCTTTCAAAATATACCATTTTTAAAATATTTAAACGTTTTGCTATTTTTTAAAAAAATATTGCAACTTACTTTTGAGACGCCCCTCGTAAGTTTAAAATAATTAACAAAATAATAAATTTTATTGTAAAAAAGTGTGCTTTTTAGATATTTTTATCATATCTTTACTTTTATAAATAGCTAACAATGAACTATTTATAACACTTGATGTCGGACATGGCACACTTTTTTACAATAAAATTTATTATTTTGTTAATTATTTTAAACTTATTACAAAATTTTGAAATATAATGAACTACTTGACTTTGTAGAACAAAATCTTTGTACTTAAAAACTATTTTCTACTTTTTAGTTCAGTTTGTTAGAAAAACTTGTTTTTGTTAAGTTTTTTAAAACTAAAATTTATTTTTAACTTTTTAGTCTCAAATTTTTCTATTCAATTTTTTTCAGAATTTTTAATTTGAAATCTTTTAGAAATTTCTTTCAAATATTTTTTTGAAAATTTTCAAATCACTTTTTTTTGGAACAGTATTAGTTAGCTGTTTTAACTACACTATCAGATGTTGTGAACTTCCTGGTCCTGGGTAAACTTTGATCCACAATCCTTCCCACAAAATTTTGTGTCCCTCTTAGGTCCTCTCTCCGGGCATCACCGTCTTTCAATATTTTCAAGTGATTTAATTCATTTGTCCAGTGTAACTTGTGTCGATTTAAAAACTACCAGCTGTTGTGGGTATCTTGGCCCTGTGTGAACTCTGGTCCACAATATTTCCCCTGGGTCTCGTGTTCCTTTAGATCGTCACTCTGGACATCTACGTCTTCCAATATATAAATATGTTTTTAATTAAAGTAATGTTCAGGGTGCATGTAGAAATGTGCCTTAGCGACATCTAAGATATAATAACTGTACCGTTTTGTATAAATTTAGCTTAGTCATTCTTTATTCTGATGATCCTGGTCAGGACATTGGGACAAAATCATGATGATGTTATATTCTCATCTGTCCTTAACATGTGTGGAAATTTTCAAGTCAGACAACACTAAGTTGGTGAAAGTTACGTTGTGGTGCTGAGTTTCTAAAGATTTATTACTTTGCGTTGAGCTATGAGATTCTTTTCTTTCTCTCAGGTCGTGGTACTGGGTGAAATGAATGAACACTGGATGTAACTTCACTATATCACTTTTATTTACGCCTTTTCCGTCAAATATTACTCTTGTTATAATTGAATTAACTTTCGTTGCACCTGTTTATATTTTCTTCACAGTCTTTTCACTTTATTAAGTATTTTAGAACCACGTCTACACGCGTTACAAAAATGTATCTTCACTTTTCAAACTCAGAGACACTACTGACAAAAATTGGCGCCTCTTTACATAATGCTCTTGTGTATTTATGCCCATATGCGCTCATTTTTGCCGCAATGTACACTTTGAGATTCTCCTACACTAAATAGTTCCTGTAATGTTAGGGAAGCGATCTTTATCTATTCTCCCTTCACTTTTGACATTAAATATATATGGTTCTTATATTTATACATATTAAATTTAAACATGAAACTTAACATTTATGACGTTTTTAAACAATTCTATTTTTCATAACAATTGAAAAAATAGCAATCCATTTTCATTACTCAACTAATCCTTACCAACATAAAAAATAAATTACATTTGCAACAAATATTTACATAAATGCTTTCCTTTCGGGGTCTAACCATATATTCTGTCTCAGTTGAAACATTCTGTTACATTGATAAATGTGTATAGGTTGCGCGTTTGTTCTTGACGAATGACCT
The DNA here is from genome assembly GCA_030765045.1 of Tenodera sinensis. Lineage (NCBI taxonomy): Eukaryota > Metazoa > Arthropoda > Insecta > Mantodea > Mantidae > Tenodera > Tenodera sinensis. The sequence continues at coordinate 55,081,704 of CM060973.1, forward strand.
TGAGCAGAAATCCTATGAGTGAGCCTACCCTTAATAAACAGGTCAGCAAATGTTTATGCTACGATAACAGACACCTCTGTTTTCCTCTGTCGCGTTTGTGTATACAGTCGACTGCAAAAGTTTTGTGTGGTACGGATGTATGCATGCAACGAAAATAACAGTAATTCAGACGAGAGAGAAATGTCGCGAATAGAATAAATGCAAGAAAGTTAAGTGGAAACAGTTATAGAGGTATAGTGTATAATACGTGTGGCTGATATTACTGCAAGTGTCAAATTGATTTGTAGTGCTGTACTACTTCAGCTCAGAACCTATAATGCCATTCTGGCAGTTTGTCACAATAGCTCAGTGGTAGAGGAGCCGCCCGGTAAGCGGAAGGTCTGTGGTTCAAATTCCAGTTTTGGCATTGAATTTTTAAGTTCCAGTTCTACCTCTCAAACTTTCCCCACACACAGCTTGTGTGTTTAAAAACACCAACAGTAAGTTTGTTGGCATAAATAAATAATAATGACTAAGCTAAATTTATCAATGCAAAGAAATCTTTCGACATAATTTTCAGCAACTTAGATTAACTTGACTTGAAAATTTGCACACATGTCGAGGATCGATGGCGATACAATAATAATATCATGACTTTGTCCTAATGTCCTGATCAGGACCATCAGGATAAAAAAATTACTTACAAATTTATCAATGTAACAGAATCTTTCAACTGAGACAGAATATATGGTTACACCCCGAAAGGAAAGCATTTATGTAAATATTTGTTGCAAATGTAATTTTTTTTTTTTTGTTGGTAAGGATTAGTTGAGTAATGAAAACAGATTGCTATTTTTTCAATTGTTATGAAAAATAGAATTGTTTAAAAACGTCATAAATGTTAAGTTTCATGTTTAAATTTAATATGTATAAATATAAGAACCATATATATTTAATGTCAAAAGTGAAGGGAGAATAGATAAAGATCGCTTCCCTAACATTACAGGAACTATTTAGTGTAGGAGAATCTCAAAGTGTACATTGCGGCAAAAATGAGCGCATATGGGCATGAATACACAAGAGCATTATGTAAAGAGGCGCCAATTTTTGTCAGTAGTGTCTCTGAGTTTGAAAAGTGAAGATACATTTTTGTAACGCGTGTAGACGTGGTTCTAAAATACTTAATAAAGTGAAAAGACTGTGAAGAAAATATAAATAGGTGCAACGAAAGTTAATTCAATTATAACAAGTGTAATATTTGACGGAAAAGGCGTAAATAAAAGTGATATAGTGAAGTTACATCCAGTGTTCATTCATTTCACCCAGTACCACGACCTGAGAGAAAGAAAAGAATCTCATAGCTAAACGCAAAGTAATAAATCTTTGGAAACTCAGCACCACAATGTAACTTTCACCAACTTAGTGTTGTCTGACCTGAAAATTTCCACACATGTTAAGGACAGATGAGAATATAACATCATCATGATTTTGTCCCAATGTCCTGACCAGGATCATCAGAATAAAGAATGACTAAGCTAAATTTATACAAAACGGTACAGTTATTACATCTTAGATGTCGCTAAGGCACATTTCTACATGCACCCTGAACATTACTTTAATTAAAAACATATTTATATGTTGGATGACGTAGATGTCCAGAGAGACGATCTAAAGGAACTCTGATGTGAGACTGCCTTTGTGGTTTACCAGGAGAAATACGAACTGGTTTGAGAATTTAATGTTATTCTGGCAGTTTGTCACAATAGCTCAGTGGTAGAACAGCCGCCCGGTAAGCGGAAGATCTGTGGTTCAAATCCCAGTTGTGGCATTGAATTTTTAAGTTTCAGTTCTACCTCTCAAAATTTAGCTTGGTCATTTTATATGCTGAAGCTCCTAGTCAGCACATTAGGTCAAATTCAGGATATTATAGTATTGTCATCAATCCTTGACATGAGTGCAAACTTTCAAGTCAGATGTCTCAAGTTGGTGAAAATTATGTTACGTTGCTAAATTTAACCAACTCACTTTTTTTATCCTAATGATCATTGTCAGGACATTAGGACAAAGTTGTGATATTATTGTCATTGGTACTTGTGCAGTTTTTGTAATTATTTTATCGTTGTGTCTTTGAGCTATTGAGATCTTTGTGATCTCAGGGTGTGGTAACGGATGGAATGAAAAATCACACGATGTTTCTTCACCACAATGTATTATTTTATTAACACTTTATCGATATTTTACATTAAATAATTCCTCTTAGCACCATTCTAAATGATTTAAAACGTTTCCACTTTTTCATTTAGTGGAACTAATGCTTGATGAAAGTCTGGTGAAAATTCTATGTTCACACTACCTAAATATGTCCTTTCACCTCCATTACACACACGCGAGTGGGCAGATTATGGCGTCCTCACGTGACACCGCCTTTTTCGTATACATCCGCGTATGCGTCCATTAAATAGTTCTTTCTTGTTAGGGAAGCGATCCCTAACCATCCTCCCTTACTTTTATTATGGAACACATATAATTCTAATATTTATACATATATATTAAAATCAAATATGGAAAGATTTATGACGTCTTTGGGCAAACTTAGTTGTTCGTAACAATGAACATTATTAACACGTTTTCGTCATTTGACCAACACATACCAACATCAAAAAACAAATTACACTTTTAACAAATATTCACATAAACGATTTTCTTTTGGGGTCTTCTAATATTCTGTCTCAGTACTTATGTGCAAATTTTCAATTCAATCAGACATCTCAAGTTGGTGAAAATTACGTTACATTGTTTAATTTAGCCAAGTCATTTTTTTATCCTAATGATCCTTCTCAGGACATTAGGAACAAATCGTGATATTACTGTATTGTCATCAGTCCTTGACATGTTTGAAAATGTTAATCAGACGACTCAAGTATGTGAAAATTACGTTACATTGATAAATTTAGCTAAGTCCCTTTTTATCCTGATTATCCTGATCAGGATCTTAGGACGAAGTTATGCTATTGTTGTATTGTCATCGGTCCTTGACATGTATGTCAATTTTCATGTCAGTCAGACGACTGTAAGTTGGTGAAAATTACATTGAAAGATTCCGTTACTTACATACATACAGATGAAGCTGATATAAAGTATGTAAAAGGTGCCTATAGCGTACTATCTCAAAAGTAATTAACGCTTGTAGCTAAAGAGAAATTTATTATGATGATGGCTGCTTTTCCTGTAGGAATGCTATTAAAAAAAGCCAAATGCAGCAAACTTTGCCTACCTTTGTAGCATGGTGTTGGCATGTCTGCCTCACGTCCAAGAGGTCATGAATTCAAATCTCGTTTAGGGTGGGTTATCCAAATAAGGTTTTTACCGAGGTTTTCGCTTATCCTGAGAAAACGATTGTAAGGTAATTTAAAGGACCTTGGACAGATTTGAGCATTATTTCACCCATTTCATTTATTCACTGTCCGATGACACTACGTTGGTGGATGTCAATTAAAAAAATGTACAGTGAACTTGCATCTAAAGCTTGATTTGCAGTAATCATTTTCCATATTCTAGCATTTGTTAAATTCCTTTACACAGGAGTATGACATTATAAAATTAACACATTGCTAAAGCTAACATAGTTTGATGAAACAGAATTTGTGTTAACTTCAGTGCTAAATCAGTTTAACACTGTGTCACAATTTAGCATTTGGTTGATAAAGCTGGTCCTAAATATATTAGTGATACTGATATTCTCTGTGTTTTACTCAATCTTGATATTTGTCTGTGTTTTACCTATTGCAGGGAAGAAGAGTGAAACCGTGCGGAACATGCTTTATGAATTCTTTGAATCAGGAAACAATCCTTATATTTCAGCACTGGCCGTTATGTTTCAAAGTGATGATTTCTACCATGCTAAACCAAGTTGTCTTGCATACACAGGTATGTCTCTATAGTTTCAGATCAGTTTAATTTTAAAATCATCTTAGTGTATTTATCTAACTGTAAACATACGAGGATGGTCTGAAAAGTTTCTGACCTAATAAGGATATAAGACATTTATTCAGAATTTTTTTCTTTTTATTTTTCAGCATAGTCTCTTTGTAACTCTACACACTTCTCCCAGCGATGCTCCCATCTCTGTAACCCGTCCAAATAGTACTCGCCGTTTTCCTCTGCAAAGTAATTGTTCACGAAGGTGATTGCCTTTTCATTTGACGAAAATCTCTGTCCTCCGAGCGCAATTTTCAGATGAGGTAACAAAAAGAAGTCGTTTAGGGCTAGATCTGGTGAGTAAGGTGGATGGTCAAGCAGTTCAAACCGTAATTTGTGGATTTTTGCCATTGCAACCACTGAGATGTGAGATAGGATTTTCTTTTTCTGCAAATGTGGCCGTTTTTCCACAACTTCTGCCTTCAGCTTGTCAAGTAATGATGCGTAGTATGCTCCTGTAATGGTTTTTCCTTTTTGAAAATAATCAATTAAAATAACTCCATGACTATCCCAAAAAAACAGTCACCATCACTTTCCCAGCCGAAAAAACAGTTTTTGCTTTTTTTTGCAGTCCACTGTTTGGACTGTATTTTTGTTTCGGGCGTATAATGGTGTATCCAAATTTCATCTACAGTAATTAATTGGCGCCAAAACTTGGATTTATTGTGCCTAAACTGTGCCAACAGAGCATTGGACATGTTCATTCGAACACGTTTTTGGTCTAACGTGAGCAAACGCGGCACCCAACGTGCGGACAGCTTTCTCATGTCTAAATGTTGATTTAATATGTGACAAACATATTCTTTTGACATGTTCATAGCCTCTGCCATCTCTTTCACTTTAATTCAGCGGTTGTCTAGCACCATTTGGTGAATTTTGGCGGTTTTCATCAGTAGTTGCAGTTTTTGGATGTCCCGAACATTCATTGTCTCCCAAGCTCTTACAGCTACGTTTAAATTCAGCTGCCCAAAATTTCACTGTGGTAAATGATGGTGCAGAGTCCCCATACACAGAATCCAACTCATCTTTGATTTGCATAGGCGTATTGCCTTTCAAAAACAAATATTTAATGACAGCTCGATACTCGATTTTGTCCATTTTCATAAAAACACTCACATCAACTCACTCAAACGACATTTACATAACAACTGAGCATCCAAAATGGCTGAAACTTTGGTGAGTAACTGTCAACAGATGAACAACGAAATTCACTAGCTTTTATTCATGAGTGCTGCCATCTTCATGTTGAGGCTGGAAACTTTTCAGACCACCCTCGTATAACATTGTAACCCATTTTTTCTAAGTGATATTAGGTTTCAAAAGTTTGCATATACAGCTGGCTGCAAATGTTTTCTGACATGAGAGGATGTAGGGGAAAGAGACGAAGAATTTTCTTATGAATTAGTTGGACTTAATACCGAGCATGATCAAAATGTGATCTAAAAATTGAAGCCATCAGGTTCCCTTAAAGAGGAAGTGCAGAGCTATTCTCTATCGGTTTTATAGTGATTGAATAAATTAGGAGAAGCATAGAAACATGGATTAAAAAAATAGATTTTAATATAAACCTTTTTGGAAAAATGACCCCTTAAACATCATAGAAATTTGAGATGATATGATTGGTAGACTGGGTTGATCTGGATGGAATCACTGAATGTCTGTATGTTCGAGAAGGGATAGTTGTTGTTGTTGTTGGTTTTTTTTTTTTTTTTTTTTTTTTTTTTTTTTTTTTTTTTTTTTTATCCCCTTTTTCAGAATATATTTTAGCCATTTAGCAGCTGTTAATATTTACAGTGAATTAAGATGTATTATGGTGGTAAATATAGCAGTAATACTGATGATTGGAAGCACAGTTATTTCATGTGGTGTGGCAGTACACTGTTTGTAATTCATGTAAAAGAAGCATAACTTTTCACTTTTTATGAAACTGGATACTGAAAATTTGAATGATGAAATAATAATAATGATGATAACAACAACAGTAAACTAACCGTAACAGTAAGAAAGACTAGCAGTAACAACAATAATATTAATAATAAACCAAATAAATTGGTTCAGCTTGTAACGCAACACTGTTAATGGAAGTGATTTTTACTACAAAGTAGTATTTTTCTTTAGGGGAAGACTAAATGGAATACATTTTTGTGCCATTAACCATTTCCAACGTGTGTGTTATAATTATTAATTCAAGGAATTTTAGGTGCTGCACCTTAAATTTTTTTTTGCTATTATAGTACCCAAATATGCATATGTTGAAAAGAAAACGACAAATGAAGACACCCCTTTAAGTTTTGGTTACACCTTTTTGCACCTTTTTCCAATTCCAGTACCATTTTGCACCTTTTCTTAATATCACCTTTTTGCACCTTTTCCAAACATTTTTTGTCTGCTATACCGCATTTTATTCCCAAAATTATATATTTTTATCTTTCAAGGGTTGGTAACGATGCCCAGTATCACTCCTGCGACAACAATTACTTACACTTCAGTGCAGTGTTGTTAGTTTGGGCCTCAATGCATCACAGTTATGCAAAGCTTTTGTTTAAGGAAGGGTGATTGTTGACTGCAGGAAGAAATTTTCAGTTAAAAATATTATTTGACTAGTGCGGTCTGCCATTTGACAGTAAGTTTTGCAGAATGCCGAAAATGAAAGTGAATGCCTACAAAGTACATGAAATTGTTAAATAGTTTAGTGCAGATGGAATTCAAAGTGGCGGATTTGTTTTGAGATACAGTGTTTGCGACATTCCAATTACAATTTATTAAAACCACCAACACAATAGTGTTAAGCAGCATATAGGCAGTGCAAAACACATGAAAAATAAGGAACTAAAGTGCAGTAAAGGTGGAGGGCGTCAGCAGTTTATTGGCGAGGTGCTGGCTTCTTCAAGTTCATTAAATAAAAATGAATTTTTCAGTGATACAGCAAAGACATTTGTGGCATGTGGCATTCCTCTTTCCAAGCTCAACAACCCTATTATGAAAGCATATTTGGAAAAATATACTGGGAAGTCTGTCCCAGATGAGTGTACCTTAAGAAAATCATATCTTCAACCTCTGTATGAAGAAAAATTAAAACAGATCAGGCAAGTAGTAGGTGAAAATCCAGTATATTTTATATTAGATGAAACCACTGATAGATGAGATATGAGATATAATGTAATGCGTAGTTTCAACGATGCATGTTGTGTGCTGTGGCCTGATGCATTCAATATGATCAAGTGTGGCTAGTACTCACAGACCAAGCATCTTGCATGTTACTGGCCGTTTTTAACCTCAAGCCTATGTACTCTAATCTAAAACATGTTACCTGCACTGCACCGAGTTTGTGAGGGAATGAAAGAAGAATATTCATATGCAAATGAATTTCTGTCTTGCATCAAGAAATTGTTGAAAAATGCTACAGCTTGGATATAGAAGTATGTAGAAGTTACAGGACTTCCTGTTCCAATTTCTCCGATTCTCACTAGGTGGAGTACTTGGCTGAAGGTTGCAGTGTTTGTTTGTAACAATTTTAAGGCTATATGCAATTTCTTAAGTGAAATACCAGATGATTCTTCTGCTGTAAAAAAAAATCCAAAGAACTAGCAAGTAAACAGAAGATGCACAGATGAGGAGAAATGCAGAGAAGTGGCGAGAGTGGTGGGGGAGCAAGTGACTAGAAGGTTATCAGAGGTTGGAGGCAGTCACATGTACAGTGGATTGGGTTTTTCACTCTCACGGCAGCTGGAAGACTGACCCCCACTTCTCTTTTATGCAAGTGCACTGCTGTATGCTATTACGCATCTTTGATTCGGGAGTGGGGGAATGTCAGGACGTTTTAGACAATCTGTACTCTTTTTTGATGACCATTACAAGATTGGAGGAGTAGTGTCCTGAGAAAGATTCACAATGGGCAATTTTGATGGACGTAAAGACAGCACTGGAGGGGGTTGGAAAGCAGGAGCTAGAACAGAGCTTAGCAAAATCCCTGATATTGAGGATGTTGCAACAAACAAGGATTTTAATTACTGACTGCTAACAAAATATGCACCACTTGTGTCTGTTGACCTTGAACGCTTCTATTCATCATACAAATACTTAGTGACCAAAGGTGCAGCCTCACTGAAGCTGCTGTTAAAAATCTGCTGCTTCAATAGTTTTCTGGACTTGTGACAGTGAATTTTGTGTCCTTGTCCTTAGTTATTTTATGTAATTGCCTAATTGGTTTTTGTGTTGTTGAATGAAAATTAAAATGGAAAATTTGCACCTTTTTTGTACCTTTTTAATCAAAATTTTGCACCTAAAATTTCTAGCCCTAGTTATAATTGGTCTGAATGTTCAATACTTTATTCAACTTTAAAGTACTAAAGCACCATTGTATTGTTTCTATGACATTGCACACACAGTATGGTATTTAAAAGCCAGGGTTTTAAAGAATTTGACTATTACCTCAATCTTCTGTACTCCCTTCTTCCTATAATAAAAAAATACATCATGAAACTATTTGTGCAAAAACTTATCTCGAGAAGAAGAATATCTGTGTTATACATGCCTTGCTCTACCCTCTATTGTTTATTAGTAAGTATGCAAATTATTTTTACTGAGGTTTATTTTTCTATGTACTTTATTTTGAGATAAACCATTTCAGAAATATGCTACATACAGATTTCGTTAAAATATAAAAGGGAATGGCAATATTAAATTAATAACTGAATGCTATATGAGAAGTCACTAAGAAAGTTCTGAGACACACCAACAATTTTTTTTTAAATTATTCTGATTGTTGCAGTTTCTCAAAGTACTCGTCACACCTGTATACATTTTTGCATTCGCTGAAACCACTTCTGGAAACTAATGCCACATGTTCTCTTTAATGGTTGCCAGTTCCCTTTTCTGTGTGGTAACAGCATCTTCAGCAGTTGAAAATGCCTTTCCACATATGCGATTATTTAGGAACAGCAAAAATTCAAATGGAGCCAGGTTGGGACTGCATGGTGGATGAGTCTGAAGTCTGACATCTATAGACTTCAGGAACTGAATGATGTTGGCTGTGTGTGGTAGCATTGTTGTGATGGAGAAGGATTTGTTGCAATCCTGTGCCCCATCCTGCATTTAAGTGGGTCAGCTTTCATTTTCTCACATTTCAAAACTTTCATAGTGACCCTTGTATGCTGGTAAACCTTCATACTGTTTCCATGCAATTGCAAGAAACAACTAAAAATCAACAGGAATTAAAAGAATGGCAAATTGTTGAACAAGAATTCTTAATAATGGCTATCTCAGAATTCGCTTATGCCACAGAAAAGTTATTTGAAATACATTGTGTGTTAAAGTTATCTGCATTATTGTGACAGAATGTTTTCATCTGTCATTTAATGTTTACCAGTTATATAATACCTGGGCAACCAAGCTTCACTTGGCTTTTTTCCCCTCTTTTTGTAAAATCGTGTTCTTTCAGAGAAGATAAATTTTTAGATAAACTTGAAAAGCAGAATGTTAACTTATTGACTCACCCACTTACTCACTCACTCACTCACTCACCCACCCACTCACTCACTCAGTCACTCTCTCAGATTATCCACCCCATTACATAGGACTTAAACTGTTAACTACATATAAACTTTCATCCCAGTTGTTAGCCATTTCCGAGATACAAGAGATATGCCAGTTGCTCATTAATCTTCTCCGATAGCTGTATCTTCATATCAGACATTCCTATTTTCATCTTTTCCATTCCACAGTTTACATCTTCCATTTTTATTTCCATCTTTTCCATTGCAGAGTTTACATTTTCAGTTCGACTTCCATCTTTGTTTTCATTTGCTGCATTCTGGAATTCATTTAATTTCCCATTATGTCCATCTTGGCTAATACTTGTTTCATCAACTGCTGCATATTGTTGTTTTTCATTGCACTCCTGATACCAATTGTGACAATTTTACTCTTAACTATTTCTTTATTTTTTATAAAAACACTGGAACGACACCATTTGAGTGCACTGTTGATCAATAACAAATACTACAGGAAGAAAAGCTAGTTGTGAATGTAATACACATTTCTATTTCAATCACATAGAAAATTATGTGAATTGTTCATTGAAGAGGAGTAGAAAAAGAAATGTGATTTTGTTTAGTAAAAGAAAACTGAGGAGAGAAAATCATGTGAATTTAATATGCTGCATTTCTATTCCAAACATACAGAAATTGTGTGAACTGTTTGTGGAAGAGGGAATAGAGAAAGAAGTGTTATTGCCCAAATTGCATAAGCTTTCACAGCCAGTGTCCTAAAATACAGAATGATTATCCTGGGCTTGTGGGCCGTGGTCTAGTGGAAAATCTCCTTCCAGACGTTTCCTTTGAAGCTGCATCGAACATTCTGCATTTTAAGTCATTCTGTATTTTAAGTGTTATTGTGTTTTGTAAAATAAAAATGAGTAGAAAAAAATGTGTGAATGTTATAAGTTGCATTTATATATGAAACATATAGAAAAATGTATGAATTATTTATAGAAGAGGGGATACAGAAGGACATTTGAATGTGCTATGTAAAAGAAAAGCTGGTGGAAAAAACCATGTGAATGTAATACATTGCATAGTAAAATGGATTGCATGAAAACTTTCTCCATGGAAAAACACTTAGATGAGCCATTTTTCATGGTGATCAGTCAACTGGTTTTGGAGTTTATCAATCTCATACATAGCAATGTCCATTTATATATACATACATAGATTGAATTTATTGTATGTTGTTGAGTGAATAGAGAATAACATGTGAATTGTTACATAAAACAAAAGTGAGCAGACAAAATAGTCTGAATGTAATATGTTGCATTCTATTTCAAACATATAGGAAATTTTATGAATTGTATGTTGAAGGGCAAGCAGAGAAGACGAATGTGTTATGTAAAAAAAAAGTGAGTAAAGAAAAGTATGTGAAAGTAATATATTGCATAGTAAAATGGATAGCATAAAAAACTTCTCCATGAAAAACTACATATATATGCCAAATTTTGCAGTGATTGGTCAAGCTGTTTTCGAGATTAACGGTTACATATACACAAACATCCATTTTGTATATATAGATGATATGAATTGTTTGTAGAAGAGTGAGTAGAGAATGAGATGTTAGTGTGTTACCTAAAAGTGAGTAGATAAAACAGTGTGAATGTAATACGTAGAATTTCTGTTTCAAACATGCAGAACAATGTGACTTATTTGCAGAAGAGTGGATAAAGAATTTGTTTTGTCTATGTAAAATCACACTTCTTTTCAGGAAAGACACGTATATAGAGAAACTTAAAAAGTGAAACCTTACGCAAGTACAAAATCTGATTCAAATTGTTAGAGCCGTTTCCGAGACATGTGAAAAATACATACAAAAATTGCTCTGTAGAAGAGGGAATAAAAATGTTTCCTTTTGTGTAAAATCACTCTTTTTTTTAAAATACTCCTATATATGAGGGCTGGAACTTAACTGCTACAGAGTTGCTATGAAATGGAACGTAATATTGACACTGATAGCACATGTTAGTTACATACCTACCTTACCTCTGAGCAAATAGGCTCTCCTTTACTATATCACACGTATGTGCAATGGCGAGAGAAATATAGTCTTGTACAAGCTAGCGGTCTAAGGTACCATCACAATATTTTTGAAGCAGGAACAACAGAATTGGATTAAGATTCAATGTGCCAGAGGTTGTACAGCACGATAGTGTCATTGAGGTCTTCAAGAGGCTTTGTAGAGAATCTGCATTGCCTTACTAAACAGTGGCACGGTGGGTAAACGCCTTCAACAAAGGATGCCAAGGTGTAGACCGCTCCATTCAAACTATCAACAGAACCGGCACTGCTGAGGGTATCCTGTGACTTCCACGTCACTGGCAACAGTTTATACACAACATTGGTGATTGCTTTGAATGACAGAAAGCTTGGTAACATGCATCTCTTTTGTATCAGTTGCAACTAAATAGTTGCCACTATTAAAGTTCCAACCCTCATAGATAAACTTAAAATGCAAAACATCTGAACACAAAATGTTAGAGCCGTTTCCGAAATAGACGAAATATATATACAAAAATTGATCCGGATAAGAGAGAATAAGAAAATAAGCTTTTGGCATAATATCACATTTTTTTCAGGAAAGACAATTATATAGATAAACTTAAAAAGTAATACTTTACCTGAATATAAAATTAGAATCGCTTTTTAAAGATATTAGATTATGCAAAATTCCTTCCAAATGAAAAAGACTTCACGGGAGGTTTCAGGAAAATTCAGGGTATACATTTTTGCACTATGTAACTAATATTCCATACTTATCGTTATTGTTGCATCGTAAGTTTACGTTTCCACCTGCAATCTAGTTGCTATGAAAAATGAAATCTCAGTACTTTAAAAAATGACCAAAAGAACTAACTTAGTGAAACTAACTTCCAATATCAATTCCATTATTTATCTTAAAACTTTCTCCATAGTCAGAATTAAATCCTCATTCAAATTAGTTTTACACTTTTAACAAAATATAATATGCCGATATGACCAACAATATTTTTATTTCTCCGTAACAAATACAGCATGTTCTAAAATCTAACATTTATCTTCAATTATATTTATTAATATTTTAGCTAATATCTTAATTACTAAAAATCAGATTGATATATATGTATAAATACAGATAGTGCAAAAAATAGTATGCAATACATATGTAGTAAGCACATAACAGAATCTCGGAAATTGAAAAAAATCAGCGCAAGTGCCTCATTTTTTCAAACCTTTCCTCGTTCCGTATAAAGCGCTTACCACATCAGTATCACAATATACTACTTATTTGTCACTTAAATGTATGGTATTTTAATCAACATCTTAAGAGACATTTTTTTACAAAATCAAAACTTTGTTTTATTCCAAGTTCCATAACAATTGCTTGGGCCATTCTTGCAGGAAAAGATAACATGCAGTCTCTCTCTCTCTCTCTGTCCCTCATGGATATTGAGGTAAAGAACAAGAATGTTTTTAGTCTGAAGTAAAAAACATGCTCAGTCACAGTATAAAATATTAGATGTTTTGCACCTACATCACTCTACTTTTGCACAAACTATTCTTACAAGTGCTTATTCCTGTATCTACTTCATGTTAATGGACATAAACATATGCAGAAGTTATCTTATTGGTAATTTTCTTGTAGGCGCAAAGGGAATATGGGAATACAGTAGCCTTTAAGTAATAGTCAAATCTTTTTAAGAGTCAATTCCTATATGATGGCTTTGAAATTGTGTTCTCTTTGCATGGCCAAGAGTAAAAAAAATGAATAACATATTCCTATTCGATAAAAGTATAAGTATTAGAAAAGTCAAACAAATAGTAAATAATTTTTTAATTTAAAAGGTGAGTTAATTAATAACACTGAACAACACTTACAACATATTTTTCCGGGACGCGTTTCGAAGGTTAACTTTACTCCATTATCAACCGGACAATAACTGGGTTTCCATGGTGTTTCATGGTGCGGATGGTGATGCTTCTTCTGATGTTTCTTCTGGTAACGGTTCAATGAACTTACTGAAAATGTCCCTCTGAGGAATGTCGAAATTAAATACTCGGTTTCTATTTTTTAAAATAAAGATTTGTTCCCATGTGGACAGTTCTTGTTTTGGTTATGTGTTTGAGAAGTTTCGGTTCTAGCTTTATGTCATGATTTTTTGTCCAAAAGTGAAATGCAACCACTGATTTTTCGAATTGTTACTCTTAATGTTTCTAACGTGTTCCTTGGATCTAATTTCTAAATTTCTTTTGGTTTTTCCTATGTATATTTCATAGTAAATATCTTGGAAATGGTTCATTCCACAAAAAATGATTGTGCTTGACATTGTCGTCGTCATCATCACCATCATCATCATCATAATCATCATCATTAGGGCTCAGAAGTTCATGCCCTAAAAAAACTGAAATATGCATGCAAATATGCTCTTAAAAACTTGAAAATATGCCAAGAAATATGCACTATTTAATTAAAACAATTAATGTCCCTTTGCAGTAGACAAGACGAGTTAGTATAAATAATAAATAAAGTTACCTTATTCTTTAGAGGTAGAAGTAGAAGTTGTCCCGCTGCTAGTATTAACTGCTAAATTGCAGTTCACAACCAACACTTTGCACAAATTTTCAACTGTAAAACATTGTCTGTTGTCTCGCAAAACACTTTTGTAATAACATAAAAATATGGTGCTCTCTAAAAAGTGGTTACTATACTGCTATTGCTCTATCAATATATTAAATATTGGAGAGCAAGAGGATTAATGACTTCATTGTCAGAAATCCAGCATTAGCTAACAACAACAACACTTTTGTAATGTGAAAAATTTCTCTCCACGTCACAAGATGTTATTGTGGCATATTTAAATGATGCTAACTGCTTCACAGAGAGAGTTAAGTCTCTTGGTGTGACAGATGGTTTTCTTTCGAGGATATCTCGAATACCGCACATCTGTTTATAACCAGAATTTTTTGAAATTACATAATTCACTTTCTCTTTCACTTTTTGTCCTATGCTACCAGGGACTAAACTTAGATCACATATTGTTTTTTTCAAAGACAGTGATTCATGCAAAGGAGATCCTACAGCTTCCAATGCTGTTATGGCTGTTGGTAAGAAAGAAAAATGGGCAGATATGAAACCAAAATCCTCTTTTAACCCAGTGCTTGACAGAATATTTTGCACAGTTTCTATTGATGAAGCATCTTTCAAGTCCAATGAATTAATAACCTCTTCGGCTATTTCTATGTGCTCAGCATAATATAAAACTGCATCGATCCATGTTCCCCATCGATTAACACTGGTGCAGGAAGAAGTCAGATATTAGGTGCTGTTGATCTAAACAACTTAACTCTTTTAGGAGATTTAACAAAAATTATCTTCGTACTGGACACAAATCTATCTACCAATGGGAAAGAACCATTGTCTCAGAAATGCTACCAATATGAAAAATATTATACAGATGAAAAAATAAAAAAAAGCATAAAAATCATTAAAATATGCAATATAGGGGCAATAATATTGAAATCTTCGTGAATTGCATCATCATGGGCAGTACTGCCAATATGAAAAATATGTTGTTGTTTTCTAGTGCCTTGCATCTGGCAATGAAGCCATTAGCATATATGAAAAATATTATCCAGATAGAAAAAAGTAATAAAAAGCCATAAAAATCATTAAAATATGCAATAAAGGGGCTATAGTATTGAAATAATATGCATTTATCAAAAATCAAGAAAATATGCAGTTCTATCCACCATAAAATCATGTCCAAATAACTGAAAATTCCGTAATTCGTGCACATAATGTAAAAGCATACATTTTTAACCCCTATGAAAAAACATGCAAATGCATGAACTTCCTAGCCCTAATCATCATCATTATCATCATAGTAACAATAGTAATAGTAATAATCAGGGTTAGGATTTTTAGCTGCAAATTTCAGATGAAAAAACGAAGGGAAAAGGTCCTCAAATAAGGTAAAAAAGGGACAAAAAGGTGCTGGTTTATTCAACTAATTCAACAAGTTCTGTTTCCTCTATTCTTATTTATTGAATCAGAAACAAGTACATCAAATTATCACTCATCAGAAGAAGGAAAACACATGAAGCTGTTATACTTGAAGACATTAAGCATCTCTACATTTTTAAAAGTAAGTCTGTCTCTATTAGGAAATAGAATGTCTTCATAGATGCTATTCTTTTAACATCCACAGAAACCAGCTGGGCAAATCTTGTATTCACCCAGAATGGCAATTCTACAGATGTGGCAAAATCCTCAATGTTCTGATTCTTCTGAAAACTTAATTCAAGTTTGTCTTGACAAAGCCATCTAACTGCTCCCTCAAGGAAGTAAAAATATCCCAATGTTTCTCCTTTTCCAAACTTTATTCTTCTAATAGTGTAATAGCGGCAGTCAAGTACTTGTAACTATGGACACAATATAGTTCTGTCTGCAAATTGTGTATTTTCTCCAGTAACAGAAGCTGCTGTGCCTTGAAAATTGCACCTGCATCGGCTAGATCCAAAGAAAGCACAAACTCTTTAATTTTGTCAAAATTCTCACACAACATAGTAGCAAACTCGATCTAAGATCCCCAGCAAGTAATGACTGGGAAATTTGGAATGGGCAGGCCAGTGGTTTCCTTGTAGACCACTACACGATTCAGAGCTTTCAGCAGAATCTTCCTCAGGGCAGAGTTGAAGTGATTTGCGATGTCATATTCATTCCTTATTCACAAACCCTGTGAAGGGTATGAACCAAACATGTCACATGCTTCAACTTAGGAAATAAAGGCTTCAATTGGTTAACAGCTGAAACCATGTATGGAGCTTGGTCTGTAACCACAAGAAGAAGTTTTTCAAACTCGATACCAGCAGGCCACAGTTTTTGACAAAAGTCCATAATTGATTGCATTACTGTACTCAATTGGCTTTCTTCATGCATTTTTAACAACATGGGCTTAACTTTCTCCCCTGCTAAGAGAAAAACTATAATGTTCAAAACATATTGTCCCATTGAGTCTATCCGCCTGCGGTGCCGTAGTAGTAAAAGCGGGCGTTAAACACTACAACAACCATTGAGTCTATGGTTTCATCCACAATGATTCCCACATCGCAATCAGACACTTTCTCCTTGATTCTTTTATGGTTTCTTGGTAAACAGGCTCCATGTAGTTTTTTCTTAAAGTACTCTCATTTGGCATTGACATGTTTGTGTATTTTTCAAGAAATCCGTTGAAGGCTGGATGGTTCACCTTATTGAGAGAGTTTCCTGCTTGTGTAAAAGCTGCACACAACTCAATGTTGATTTCCTTAAAATTTTGGCTTTTTGAAGAACTGTTGAAACGCTTTTCGTAATAAAGGCTGCCACAATTTGTTTGCCTGAAGATTCTTGTTCATTTGATGCTTAGAGCCGGAAAGGTGCTGTTTGATGCGATCTCGCTGGTGTTTTTCATAAAACGAAATTCCTGAATCTCAAATAGTACATCAAATAACAGTTCCGTGTGTGTCTATGAAATCTTGTTTGAATTCCTGAGCCAGAACAATAAGTCGAGCACTGGACACCTTTGGCATGGTAAAATCTAGTAATACTCTCGTTTGGTAATGTACCAAAGGACTAACATCAGTTCACTTGCTAACTCAATGTGACTGTTGCACAACTCATTCACTTGCTGTCCATTCTTATATAACACCACAACAATTACCAGAATGTTCTCATTCATGCTGGAACTCAGCGATTTCTAGTAGCTTCAAGCGGAACCCAGAGTCAATTCTTGGAACTACGTGTGTACGGTTACTGCTGTCTCTGCATGGCCTTGGAATCCGCACGAACGGATGACATCTGTCACAGTAACAAACTCACATTCATGAACAGTAGGCTACTGATTCTGGTGAAATGAAAAGCAGAGAGTGATGTACCATGACAATGAGTCATTGTCAGTTGCATTATAGCAGGCTGCTTTGTAACATTAAAGCAAGATAAAGAGGATTTGTCGTACACAATTATTTTCCATTGTTGTAGGTGTGCTTTCAACTCCCGCACAGCATTTACTGAAAGAGTTAGTCTTACTCTTCACATGTTCCAGCAAGCTGAGATGTTAATTAAAAGTCAAATATTTCATATTGATTAAAATCATATAGAGTAACATGGAAGGAAACTTGAAAGAAAAAAGGGGATTATGGGCATGGTTGGGGAAAAAGGGTTAAAGGCACCCAAAAAGGGAAAAAGGTGAATGAAAAAATTCCTCAATAGGCAACTAGAAACAAAACACACTGTGGTATCTTTCTGAAGAGTTTAAATTTATCCTAAGAAAAAAGATGAGCACCTATAAATTGTAACCCTGGTAATAATAATAGAAGCAATAGTGATAGTGGTAGTCCTAATGATAATAGTAGTAATCATGACAAGGACAATGAAAGGTGAACTCAAAAGAGCATTCAGTGTCTATGCGTTTGTTTTTATAAGTTTGTTCAGAGTCTGTGTTCTTTTTTCACATTTATTGAAGCAGTGTATTTTACACCTTTGGCTTGTCTACCACCTAGATGGCCAGGGTTCGATCTCAGGGACTTGCATGTGGTATTCGTGGTGGACCTAGCAGTGTCTGGGCGGGTTTTCTCTGGGTTCTCCAGTTTCCCCCGACACTCATTCCACCAATTGCTCCATCATCACATTTTCATATCATACATTTTACCTGCATTTCGGATAATCCTCAGCCTCACTATCATACCCGGTGCTGGGCTGACCAGCTGCTTCCAAGTCTTCACTGTCCGGTCCATAGGTTCCTCTGCTCCCCGACAGGCATCTGACTTTAGGTATAGGCTTGTAAATCCTCCATACAGGGAGGGTAATCAGATGAAGAAGGCTACACATTTTACGCATGCATTGGTCATTTGGTTAGTGGTATTTATCCTCTGTGCACATTTTGTGGTAGTATCTGTGAATTGCAAGCCTTATGATGCATGCCTCTGCTTTTGGTTGCTGTAGATCCACTCCCACTTCACCATGGTATCTGTTTCGAAGAAGTTACTGTCTATCTCCCTTTCCATTTGCTTTCTCCTAGCTTTGCTTTGATGCTGGTAGTAACATCTTGTATCTTGTGTCTTCCAGGAAAAAGATTTCTCTGGTAAGTGTATACACCATTCTGCTTGGTGCATTTTTCCCTGCTCCAATGGCTATCTTAGGTGTCTCCATGTCGCTTACTGTCAGCTTCTGCCATATTATTTCACTTGTGCTTGACATAAATTGTGTTTTAACAAGATCTATATTTATTGTGTAGTAAGATTTTGTCTGTATCTTATAGGTTATCAGTAAGGCAAACATCATTCAGAATGAAGAGGACATTCCAGAAACATTTCTTTTGATATGAAAATGTCTTAAACGTTGGAATTATTTATGAGAAAATGAAAGTTTTTGAAAAACCATCCATGTAAAGGGTAGTGTGGGATGTGGAGATTTTCTTGAAAATCTTTGTGTTGCATCCTTGAAAGATGCTGAACTTACCAAGTTTGGTATTTAAGACTTTTCATTTTTGAGTTATGCTGTTCTCAACATACACATGCATGTACGCACTCATGCACTCGCACACATACACATATGCACTCAAACACATACATGCTTGTGGATATCTTTTTCTAAATTTTTTTTTCCAGAGTCTCAAAATGCATTTCCACCAATATCTCAGTATCAAATTTTTGGGTGTAATGCAATACTCTCCATGCTTACTGTAAGTACTAATAGAGAAGACGAAAATGTTCAATATTTCGTTTTATACCTTCATCAGGTGATTAAAGTGATTAAAAACACACAAATGAAAAACATATTTGATAGTCAATTGCAGTAATTCATAACACTGTAATTAATACATATTAACTAATTCAATTTTAAAATGTATCTGGTTTCAGGGTGACCCAGTAAACATATTGGTATCAGATTATTCATTTAAATTTATCAGAAAAACTTTGGTTACAGTTTTGTTATACATATGGATATAAAGATCTCATAGATATCAAATCCATTTTTTAAATTTATTTATTATAATAATAACTCAGGAATTTTATATCGTTAAATCCTGACATTTCTAAATAGCGAAAACCTTTGCAGCTACTGTCATTTATAGTGTTTGTTAACATAACCCGCATCTTTTGTTTCCAGTAATGGAAGAATTTTCTAGTTGGGTATCAAATAGACCTGACAAGAAGCATTACTTAAATGCTGATGTTAAGCTTAAAGCATTTCTTACTGTGATAAAACAACAGAATGTCTCATTAATAAAATTAGTTTCTGAGACTTATCAGCTTGTGGAAGAAAATGAACTGTTTTTGGACAAGATCAGGCAAATGATGGTTAACAAAAACTACAAAGCAGTAAGTATTATAGTGAGTTCTTTTGTCTCATTCTTGACAAAATGTAGCCTATTGTAGTAGGCTAATGTAGCTTCATGCTCTTCTCTCCCCATCAAGCATTTAGGGCCTGTATTACGATCTCCGGTTAAGGTTTCGGTTAATGCTTAACTGGAAGTTACACCCAAATGTGTGTATTACGACCTTCGGTTAAGGGCTAACCGACAGTTATTTCTGGAGTTACACTAACCGTAACCTGAAGTATCGGTTAGTGCGTTAACTTGGAGTTTACTCGCTTTCACTCAGAAAAATGGCGTACCTCCAGCCACAATTACCTGTCGAAAGTGATTCTGAAGATGAAATGCTGGCCCAATATTTATTAAGTAGAAGAAGAGCAAAGCGATTCAGAATGCGGAGAGACAATTTCGAGGAGTGGAACGAAGAAGAGTTCCGACAACGGTACAGATTGTCAAAAGCCACGACATCCGGCGTTTTAGCGGAGATACGACATCAAATTGAATTTACGACAGAAAGGTAAGTTTTTAGCATGTATGTAACATTATACAAGCATAGCTTTATATTTCTGACAGTCATAAAATGAAATAAAATAAATCAACATAAATTATGGGTATATCTCAATGGTCATTGGGTTATAACCTATAATTCTTTTGGCCCATAATTGTAGTGGTTTGATACAATACGATGTTTTGTACGATTGTTTTTACATCGGCACCACGTTTTAACGAACGTAAATTTAATAAACGGAGCATAACAAATTGCACATTTCGCGAATAGAAAATACACGGAAACACACAATATGTATATGTGCATATACATATAAACATTCAAGAAGACGTGGAGCCTAGATAATTGTCTTCAGCTAGTAAACGCTGCATTTATTCATTGTGTACATAACGATTTTGCGCTTCTTTAAAGCATTTGAAGGCCCTGAATGAATAGTGAAAAGGATATTTTTAGGTTATGCAATTTGTACTTACCTACAAACCATTATTATAGGCAGTGTTCACACATCTGTGATGTGGTTAACCTAAATGATTACTTATGTGCCATACCGTATTGCCTATAGCCTTTGCATCAATATATTTGCTGCATTGAAATGAATCACACACAAAAAGAAATGTCAAACCTATCCATGTTGTAGGTTTTGGCAGTTTTTGTCCTTTATTGGGTTTTTATATCAAGGATACAATACTGTCACTTAAATGCGACTTTCGGATTGAAACGTGAAGTGCCGAAAATTTTTATATAAGCTGTTTTTTTTTTAAGACAACATAGACTAGATGTTCATAACTTTGCTTTTTTTCATCGTTATTAGTTGTAAATTTTTGTGTCCTATTTTATGACAATTCATGTGGGGAGAGATGATTTATCCACTCTATTCAACTACTAACAAGACTTCTCAGGTTTTAAAAGTTTCATATCATTATCATCAGAATAACAAAAAGTGTGTCCCTATTTTTAAAGCTTTGCTACTTAATATTCTGGTCTTCATAAATTTGCAAAACATTCCATAAGGTTTGTGCTTGACAAACTTTTTTGGTTAGTAATCATACTAATTGGAAACATTGCAATTGAATGTGTTGTAAACATTAGGTTTTCACCATAAATTTGTATTTGTTTCATGCAGTTTATATTCCTTATCATATTTAAGTGTAATGAGCACATAAAGAATATTATTATAGCACTCATCTTGTAAGAATATTTGGGTAATTAAGCTGAAAACCTTTCCTAACTACTTCACCATACCATAGGCAAACTCGGAATTTGCTCCAATCAGATGTCACTTTACGACAGAAGGAAAGAAAGAAAGCCTGCAAAAACTTTTGTTGCAGAATAAATCCATAGTAACTCAACCTAACCTAGGTAGATCATTTCTATTCCATGAAGCTAGATGCTTCACTAATTTGCTGTCAGGATCTTTCAGCTCCTTTTGCCAAAACAAAATAATTAATGCAATAGGTAATAAGGATTCAAACTAATTGTAATTTAATAAAAAAGCTATAAATCTTCTACATAATATGTTATTACCCTTTCTGTTGTACAGTCTCACCGCCTATATGTATTACTGAACTGTTCTGCGTGGATAACGGCAAATTTCTGTATTAAAGATAGTTCATTTATTTTTAACAATTTAGTCTGAATTCATACTTATATGCCTTTTGAAATACTACTTACCTTCTGAATTTGTAATTAAAAACTATAACAGATTTCTTATTTTTTCAGAAACTGGTGTCTTCCAGCAATGGAACAACTACTGATGACTCTGCGCTTTTATGCAACTGCTGGAACATACACCTCTATTGGGGACATTAGTGGTGTGCATAAAGCAACAGCAGGCAGAATCATTAGCAATGTTACTGCCGCCATTGCCTCCTTAAGGCCGAGGTATGTTGCACTACCTCAAACCGCGGAAGATGTGCGGAATGTCCAGCAGAAGTTTTTCGATATTGCAGCATTCCCAAGGGTGATAGGTGCCCTTGATTGCACCCATGTGCGGATAAAGTCTCCAGGTGGGGAAGAAGCGGAACACTTCCGCAACAGAAAAGGATACTTTTCATTTAACGCACAGACATTGGTAGATGCGGACCTTGTGATCCGAGACATTGTGGCACGGTGGCCTGGATCTGCACATGACTCCACCATTTTCAGGCATTCTAGACTGAGGAATCGGCTGGAAAATAATGAACTGGGAAACAGTGTGGTGTTATGTGATTCTGCATATGCAGTAGGTCCATATCTTCTTCCTCCTCTGCAAGCTCCGCAGCTACCAGAGGAGCAGTTGTACAATGAGTCACAAATTCGAACCAGGAATGTTGTGGAAAGGTGCTATGGTGTGCTTAAAGCAAGATTTCCTGTTTTGTCTTTAGGAATCCAGGCAAATGTCAACCAGGTCCAGAACATAATTGTGGCGTGCGCTGTGCTACACAATATAGCACGAGCAAACAACGACGATCTTCCTCCAGTTGAGGCTGACATCCATCGCCAGTTGGAGGTATACGTGCAAGAGGAAGAAGTACTAGCAGCACTTCAAGAAGTGCATGTTGGAAATCGTGTACGAGATAGTGTGCGCAGAACATTTGTGCAGTATTTTCGAAACAGATTGCAGGTACAGAGAGTGTAATTACTGGGTTTAGTCGTCCAGTTACATGGGAACGTGCCTGCCTGGATGCAGTCCAGGATCTCCATTCAGAGATCCCCAACATCAGCTCCCGCCTAGCCACCCTGAGGGAGGCATTCACTACACTCAGCGATGCTATCACCAGTATACACAGCTGCTCCGCCTCACCAGAAGACCGACCGGCTTCTCCAGAAATATCAACAGCCACACCAGATGAAGACTCTCCATCCACACTAGTAGCACTCCAACAACGTTCCAGGGGCTTTTACATCCATGACGACCGTGGCTGCGACGAGCTATGTCAACACATGAAGTGCATAAACTTCCCAAATTGACACCATGATTCACAAACATGATTATTCCAGTCACCCATCATGACCATCTACATCATTCACCACTCACCACTATCACCATCACTAGCTACCAGGGGGCATTCAGGGCTTAGGTCATGTTTGTCCTGTGCCACTTCAGTAATCACTCGCTGTTACTCCCACTGGCAGATAGCTTTCATCTATCACCACAGAATGCGCAGATGCTTTATTGCAGCAGTGAGGTTGGACCTCAAGACTTCTGGTGGGGTTTTTTAGTGAGTAGTGCTGCCCTGGTTCGAATCCACAGTAGGAGTCTTACACTCGCAGGCTTGCCTGCGGTAAGTGCCTTTTTCCCCATCACTAACAATAAAATAACGGATCAAATTAAATAAAGATTATCACCACATAATTACCTTATGTAGTTAAGTAAAAATAAAAAAAGATTATCGGCGTTCGCAGTGTATGTGACAGCAGTGTGGGTATAAACAGTACAGTACGCTCTCTTCTGTAGCTGTAGACCGTCGAAGTTATGTCAGTGCTGTTGCTATTGTGTTTACATAGTGAATGTGTGTGATGCATTTGGGCTGTTGGCAAACATGAAGGGTTGCCAAATTCTATTTCTAAACCTAAGATGCAAATTCAGATCCAATAATTACCGAATATTCCAAAGCAAAAATATACTCAAAAAGAGAAAAAAACGGAACATAAAACGTATAATTAGCTAATCATTGTAGTGATAAAAAAGAAAACAACTATGAAGTTTAGTTGTTTCCTGGATATGCACGTGTTACACTTTGCGAGTAAGGGAATCACAATATGTAATTAAATAAGAATCAAGGCCCTAGTAATAAATGTAGTGGGTGACTTGAGATGTTCATTATCTGTTTATAATTATCACTGTAATGGAAAAATGGTTATGAATGGTAATAAAAAATTAAAACACAAATTTGATGAGAGCATGCCTTTTTATTTGTTTTCGAGTTGCTTTTCAGCTAATTTGATCTGTAGATCTAACAATATACTTTTTTTTTTAATTACTTCCATCTTTGCCTCGTGCTTTTCTTTAATGCATTTCATTTCTTCCTTGTGTCTCTTCCTCAACATTTCCTGCTCTTCCTCAGCCCTTCTCTGCCGTTCATCATACTCCTTCTGGAGCAACTCTTGTTGAAGGACTGCAACATTTTTTCTCTCCTTTCCCCAAGAGAGAAGACTTTTGCTGCAGATAGAGGGTGTTGTATTCACCCGCTTTCTTTCTGTGAACATTACAAAATGTATGATTACACAACAGTAGGACGACTGTTCTTTCTAAAAGCAAATAGTGTAATTAATGTGTACAAGATTACTTTTAAAGATGGGTCAGCAGTAGAAACACGAACATTATTACCAGAACCACAAGAGCACTGCAGGTTATAAGCACATGGACATTAGGCCAAGGTCAGGCACTAGCTGTGTAACTCCAGGATGCATAGCACAGTAAAGTGCAGTAGTTGTGAACAGGGGATCCAAGTATGTATTAATTTGTAATTGAAATAACAAGTATGCCTAAAGTGCAGGACTGCAGTTATAAACACATGTATACAATCCTAGAGGACTTGTATTCAGATGTAGAAGACATTAAATGTAAGGTATGCTATACAAGTTTTGGTTTTGAAACATTGAAAATGTACATGGTCATACTGTGCACCATGTTACGAAAATAATATTTATGTACCTATAAATTTATGGATTGCAATTCAATGTGTTACATAGAATTCAATTTTTAATTGCATTGTCCCGTGTACAATTTAATGGCTACCCTGTAAGACTGTATATAATTTCCAATTAACTGCTCATCTGCAGGTACATCTTTACTTTGTACACGACTGTATGTTACTTGATTGCATACGATAAAAGAAAGTTTTGTTTATTCTGTCACTGACCGATAATTCGCGGCCTGTGTCCATGTGCAGTAAACTTGAAGAAACGGGTATGCTTATTACACATGAGATGCTTCAAATCTAAAGAGAACGAGACAAATCTGCAATAGCCTTCAGAACATGTGATCACAACATTATTAGAGCCTATCAATTTTGATTTGCCACCACTACCAACACCACTACTGTGTAACTTGCCCTTGAAATGTATTAAAGTGATGTTTGTGTTTCTAATGCTTTAAAAGTTAATAATTTAAAACTCAATTTTCCTTCTAACTTCTTTCAGTATACTAAAATGTGGCTGAAATTCTTGCAAGCCTTTGGCATGGATGTGACGCTACCTAAATTGATATATTACACAAACTGTAGATTTTTCTTATGAATACAGCAAGGCAATTATTCTTTGTACATTCCTACCATACAAATATCTAATTTAGCAAATACAAAATCATGTATGTTGTCAATACTTGGATGTGTGGGTGGTTTGCCAAATGTAACATCTACCGCTAAGAACATCACAATGTACTGTTACTCTAATCATCGTTTCTAAAGTGTCTCAAATTTAGCGAGTATACTAATTCCAGCTTATATATCTCTTGTTTTCAAAATCAACTTACACTATTCGTCTATAAATTACCAAACAGAGTAATAAGTCTTGCTGCACAGGTATTTTTTAAGGACGAACTTACATTTTTCTACATTCCTGGAATATAATAATTAAAAATTGTACCACATTCATAGTTAACTTCTTATGTTAGCGTCAGTCATAAATTTCTTAAAGAGCTCTTACCTGCACTGCTACTTGTTCGCAGAGCAGCACTTCTGGGCGTTCTCAGCATCTTCGCCGAGAAATCTCCCCAGTCAGGATCTGTCAATTAAAACATTTATTAATATACTTGTTATATTCCTCTACCCTTTGCATTCCTCATTACATAGGACCCAAAGTAAAAACTAAATTGTATGTCTTAGCTCCTATGTATCCAAACAAGTTTAGAAAACAGCGTGTGCATAACATGTGAGCTGCACAGATTTTATATAACAATGCACAGGAATGTATGAAATTTAATATTTCCTGCCAAATCAGGGCAGGAAATGTTCCTTCACTCAACTAGCCCTTTAGTGAGAGTGTTGTGTTCTCAAAATAACTAGGTTTATTATAATATTCAGAGACACCTTCAGTGTCATGTAGTGAGGTATACATGTGTGCACAGAAACTTCCTACATAAAACTATTTGTTTCCTCTTTCCAACTGCAACTAGCTATGTAGTCAATAAAACCACAATTTTGTCATGCAGAAGTACTCTTTTTAAAAAAGAAAAAAGTATGTTAGATTTACAAATAAAGTTGAGAAAAGGATTTAATTTATAAAACTGAAATTTGATTTGATTGACCCTTAAGGTTTCGAATAGAGTATGGTCACGGAATCGCTATTTAATGTACATATACATAATTCCTGTGTTGCACAAAGTATACATGTAATTAACGCCAACTACAGGAAAATATACTGCAGGACCTAAGCTGCAAAGCGTAGCTGACAAATGTTTTTTTTTTTTTTTTTTTTTTTTGCATGCAGAGGAGAGTAAAGTCTCCACCTACGAAATGACGGTAAACCATAGCCAAAACAAGAATGAACATAAAATCCAGTGATAGCCAATACTACTTATTAACTCAGGATTACTATCACGTACCCTGTAATTCTTAACATCAAGTCTTTCCCTCCAGCATACTGTACTGGGTTACCATAAGCTATACATAACCAGTTATGCTATTTGTAACTGAGATGTATTTAAATAACCACAATCAGACATTCACAAGTCTCTGGCTCTATTGCGGAATGGAGTGAATACCTGAGCACAAAATTTATTTCACTATTGAGAAAAATGTATATTAAGCTAAAAAGGTCCAGGAACCTTCCAAAAGTACACATGTAGCCTCCTGACCCAAAGATCATATCCAATCCTACACTCAAGAATCATAATTTTGTGTAGATATAAAATCCGCAGGATAACGTCAAATTACTTGATAACTAATGGCAATTGTTAATGTATCCTACACAATAAAGGCAATTTATAAAATGTACCATTTTATCTATGGACAGACTACAAATTCAAAAAACGAGTTTAGTAAACATAGTTCTTACAAATGTCAGTAAACAACTTCATTTTTGGAAGTGTTCATTTCACAACAATGAATATGCAGGCACTGTTCTGTAAAATTCAAAGCTACAAGAAGCACAATTCAATACAAAAAGCTGCATGACTGTAAATTTTGTTTGGAGCTGCCCCTATACTTTTGAATGAGTGTGTTTAAATACTTGAGGGGTAAAACTGCTGGATCATATTGGTAGTTTGGTATACGTGGCAATTTTATAGATTTGTCTTACCTTGTGCTACAACTGCTTCAGCAGGTTCAGTGGCTGAAGTGCTGGGAACATCCCAATCAGGATTTGGGACAGCAATCACCTCCACACTGCCTGCTGGTTCATCTGTAATACCATTATACACTAGTACAACACAATTACTCATGTTTACTCTAAGTTACAAATATGAAAAACTACTGTAACCCTCACCAATCAGATCACTGTCTGAAATAGATTGCAGTCCAGTGCCTGTGCTGCCCATCAACGAATTAAGGTAATCTTCTGCTGGTGACGGTTTTGGAGATGGAGGCTTTCCTCCTCCTGTGCCATACAGTATCTTCTTTCTCTCCGCATTTGCCTGCCGAGCTCTCTTTTTTAACGCTTCATATTTTTCCCGAAGCTGTAGGGATGTTCGTTGGTTGGTAGTTTGGGAGTTAAATTGAGTAGTAATGAGCTCCCAAGCTCTCTCCTAAAACGGCAAAATTACCAAATGAATATTATAATTTGTAAGGATTTAAAGGTTTGAAAGAAAATTGTAATAAATGTAACACACACACACTAACCTTCTCCTTCCACGTGGCAGCTCCTGTGGCTTTATTTTCCACCACAGCTTTATGCTGTTGAATAAGATCCAACAGCACCATATTTTCTTCTTCGGTGTAATTGGCCGAACGCTTCCTCTTGCTGCCTTCCATCAAAAATGTAGCCTAATAACTATAATACTAATACCTAACGCCAACTAACCTAACACTAAGCAGAAATCTAACCTACACAATATTTTAAATAAATTAACGAATAACTAAATAATAATAAGTTAAAATTTATAAGGAATAAATAGTAATGAAAATATGAGATTAATTTAGAAAAAAGTATATAAACTGATCACTGGCGCCTATTCGCAATTAAAAATTTTCGTTAATTGATTCTAACTATACAGTTCACCCACGAGATAGCGTTACAAGCGTGGCAAAAGTCTAGTGAAAAATGTTACCAACTGTTTGCATGACATCAAAATGCTCAGGATAACAAACCTACAGTCAAATTGAGTTCGTAAGACGAGGCACCGAGCCTAACTAACAGTTAGCGATAACTGAGAGGTAACAAACCGTGACTAGTAACCGGAGATCGTAATACAGGCCGTTAGAGTGACATGCATCAACCTAGAATAACTGTACTACCATAGTAAACTATTATTAAAGTCAACACTCAACAACTTCTATATTAAAGTAAACTACTTCCATAGTTTGAGAGGTAGAACTGGAACAAGCCCACACACGACTTGTGTGTTTAAAAACACCAACAGTAAGTTTGTTGGCATAAATAAATAATATTTCCATAGTATTTTACTCCTTTCAGATACTCCTGCAGTAAATTACTACAGAAGTAAATGTCTAAAAGCATTGTTATGTAATATTATTACAGAAGTAAACATAGCACCAATATGTGTTAGAATTTACTCTTAGGACTTGGTTGGAGTAACTCACCTGTCAATTGAACTACAGTACCATATTATACTTGGAGGAAGATATTTTACGTGTTCATGAAGTACTTATGATCTCAGTAATTACTTATGATCTCAACAAAGGAAGCAATGGGAATGTGACAGTATAAATAGCACAGGAAAGGCAAAATTTGTGATATTTATACAGAGAGGCAGAAAGTTCAAGGAACCTGTGGTATTTATTGGAAAAGAATCTTTTACATTTCTTTTAAACCTTCTTGGAGAGCATTTACAACAAAACTTGGACAGAAATTCTGCTGGTATCATCAAATTGCGATTGTTATTGCCCTGCGAATGTTTTGCACATTTAAGATAGTTTCAGGTAGTCTTCAATCAACATTCACCATAGGATTGGTGGTCATTTCTTTCATTGTGTTATAGAGCACTTTTCAGGTTAAGAGCAAGGTGCATAAATATGCTCAGTGATTTTGAGTGTTCAGGATATAAAAAGCAACATTTCACTTTTGCATGCTTACTAGACATGGTGGATCAATTGACTATACAAATATTTCTATTTTGTGTGAAAATTGCAGACCACTAAAATGGGAAAGGATATTTCTCACTGAACATACAAGTGATCTGCAAAGTAAATATGAAGATAAAGGAGATTGTTCCCAAAGTATATTAATCTGCTCTCCAATTCATTTCCTGTTGCTTGAAGCATTAAATTCATCTGTCACAACTTTATAGACATCTCTCTTTTTATCCAGCATCTTTACAGGCATTGTTCGCACTTTATTTTGTTTACATGGGTTTTCATTCTGCCTGTCAACGAACATATGTCTCTTTTGTTGATGTTCCCCCCCTCCCTGTCGGTCTGGGTGGCTCAGTTGGTTAGACGCTGGCTTACTGATCCCAAGGTCGCGGGTTCAAACCCGGCCTAGGCTGATGGTTTTTAAGTGTGCTTAAAAACGACAGCTCCATGTCAGTAGATTTACTGGCATGTAAAAGAACTCCTGCGGGACAAATTCCGGCACACCGGCGACGCTGATGTGATCCTGGCAATTGACAGCGTCGTTAAACAAGAAAATAATTTTTAATTTTAAATCCCCCCTCCCCTTTTCATAATGAATATGAACTTGTTATCCTTGATCTATTAAGTAAATACATTATTTAAACTATAAACAATACAAGAACTGTTGAACAACGTTGCAACTGTATAAAACACTATCTGAAAATAATTATTCTATAGAAATGTATATTGAAACTGCCCTTGTCTGAGACAAATTTGTATATGATGATGATGATGATGATGATGATGATGATGATGATGATGATGATGATAGTAATAATAATAACAATAATAACAATAATAATAATAACAATCATGGTGGCGGTAACAGTGATATAGAATAAATCAGTTTACGTATCATACAAATGATTGTCAATATAACTGGTGACGTTTTAATAATGATGAGATTCATTGTCTTAATAAAAGAATACTCAATGCATAATTTTTTTAAAAATGATACAAAAAGCATGGAAATAGTACCCATGGCTCAATTAGTAAGCCTAGACTGTCATAGTAAAAGTTTTAAGTAATGAGTGCTTTTGTTCATGTTTTCTGCAAGTTCATAATCAATATTATTAAAATCTATGAAGCTTAAGTTTATCAACATTTAAAAACACTTTTCTTCCACTTACTTTAAAAATCTTTCAGAAATAGTTTCTGAGATGCTCTTCTCCATTGTCAGCTGTCTGCCTTCTGGTTTCCTCACCAGGTCATCATCTCTCCTTTCCCCCATTGGACAGTCGTAAGACATTTGAGGAGTATCATTTCAAAACGCGAAAAGTCCACTCGCAGTCTAAAATTAGTTTGAAGCGAATTTCAACACTTTAGCATGCCCTGCATCGGGCTTATGTTCCTGTTTACTTCAAAGCATGTTTTAAACCCCTTAAAATCGAGAACAAAAATGTGGGTTCGGTGCAAAATGCATTATGTCCAGTGCCTTGACCGGATCAAAGCGCTAAGTGTCCACTTTCTTATGCACATTGCTGGACTCGCGCGTAGGAGTTCCTGCCTGTTTTGTCACGGCATCATAAAAACATCTGTTTCTCATTCTATCTCATTGTTTGACCAGATTGCACTGTCTACAGATTCTTGTTATTATTATGAGTTTCGTGTAGTTGTATCTATGAACATGGAAGAAAGCGTAGTTGTAGGTGAGCGTTCTGCAGGCAAAAGAGTATGGCAAAAAGGAAAAGGCAACAAGGAGAAAGGTAAATACTATTTAAAATTTATAAGAAGAATAATTATCGGTATTATTTAGCGAAAATAGTTATACAGGAATGTATTCAGAACCACGTTGCGATTAGTATAGTTCTTACCTCATCATTCATTGGTGTGTTTCAGGTATTCTGATAAAGATCCTAACATGCTGGAGTTCGAGTCCCCACGTGCACACACAGAGGGTAGATTTAAATGCTGTACCATTCCTGCCTATCATCTCATTAGAGCTAGAAAATTAGTGTATTACTACGGGAACAAATCACAAGACAGACTTCTGGCATCAGTGATGTCTGTATCATCGCCCAAAAGGCTCACATCAAGAAAATCAGAAAAGATTAATCCAGTAATTATTAAATATCTAGTTAGAGTAAACAATGAAACTATTCCGCTTTGTTCTAAGTTCTTTCGACCTATTTTTAGCATTGGTACAACAAGAATAAACAACATAGCAGCTTCTCTAATAGCAGGTAAAGCAATAATGGAAAGAAGGGGAAGTGACCGAAAAGCCAAACAATATGCCCAAAAGAAGGAATCGGTAATCAGTTTTTTATCCTAGCAAAAATCTGAGTCATTATTCAAGACAAAAAGCAAGCGGCTCTACTGTCCTTCAGAGCTAAATGTGAAAAAGTTATTCAAAATGTACAATGCTGGTGTGGCTGAATCACTAAGAGTAAAGAAGTGGTTTCTCCACACCATTTTTTCTAATAAATTTAACTTGGGTTTTGGTGAACCAGCTTTAGATGTTTGTAGTTATTGCAGTAGGGCAAAACATGAACTGCAAGTCATAGAAAATTCCCATAGAAAGAACGAGTTACAAACTGAACTCACTGCACATAAATTGAAAGCAAGTGCATTCCATAAAATTATGAGAGAAAAAGACTCAGCTACCATGTCCTTATGCTTCGATTTGCAGCAGGTGCAACCATTGCCTAAGCTTGCTATAGGTGAAGCCTATTATGCTCGCCAACTATCATTCTATGCTCTGTGCATCACTGATATAGAGGATAAATCACCAGTATTTTATTGCTGGACTGAAAATCAAGCAGGTCGTGGAGCTATTGAAGTTGCTTCTGCGTTAACAAATTTTCTAAGCAAACAGCAATTTGAGAATGGTGTATCCAAATTAAGGCTCTTCGCTGATGGTCGTGCTGGCCAAAATAGAAATGCCCACGTGGTCCACGCACTCTATTGGTGGCTTTTGAAAAAGTCTCCAAATTGTCTGAAGGAAATATGCATGATATTTCCTGTGAGAGGCCATTCTTTCTTACCTGCGGAACGCATGCTTGGAGTTTTGGAAAAGGATCTTAGAAAACAGTCTGAGATATTAACTCCAGATAATTATTTTGAAATATATTCTAAGATTGGTACTGTTCACCAACTGGGCAAGGATTAGTATGTGCATGACTTTAAGACGCTTTGCAATTACTTCAAAAAGTCAGATGGTATAAAGAAAGTGAAAAGGACCATGTTAAAAAAGAAACTTAAGGGGAATAAATTTTACGTTTCTCTGAAAATGGAAATGTTGTATAGACTGAATGATGAATCCAAGAAATTCGTCTCCATGCTTAAACGAGGAATAGCAGTCGAACAACTAGGAGAGCCCCCAGTGCTGCCTTTGGAACAGTCCATCAAATTAGAAAAAAAGAATGATTTGCACAAGCTTTTAAAACAACGTTTTGGTGAAGATAGGTACAATAATAATGAGCTAAAATTTTATGCGAGGTTAATTCAGCACGAAGATGATGCACAACAAATGGAGGAGGGAAGTGAGAATGAAGACTGTGATTGTTTGGAAGAACATGGTTTTAATTCAATTTAAGAGCTGTCTCAAAGTTTATAATTAAATTAGTTTTGTTTCACCCTGATAACTACCAATCACAAGTGAAATTAAAATTATTTTGTTCCTGTCAATTGCCAGGATCACATCAGTGTCGCCGGTGTGCCGGAATTTTATCCCGCAGGAGTTCTTTAACATGCCAGTAAATCTACTGACATGGAGCTGCCATTTTTAAGCACACTTAAAAACCATCGGTCTGGGCCGGATTTGAACCCGCAACCTTGGGATCAGTAGGCCAGCGTCTAACCAACTGAGCCACCCAGATCGACACCAATCACAAGTGTTAGAAGTTCTAAGTGCACTCATAGAATGGAATAAGTTTTTCCTTTACGTTTCCTCGAACATAGTGGTGTTATAACACTATTCAGAACACATGATCATTAATCATGATTTTCTGCAGGTCTGTTTTTAATATGCATAATTATTACATTGTATTGGTTTCAAAATTGTATTGTTTCAAACAGTCAAAAGAGTTAGTGTCCTAGACAACACATTAAGAACACAAAACGTGTATTGTGAATTACAATGGCATGTAAGAGTTAAAAATCTGCAATAAAGAAATTTACTCAAATTAACATTGTTTATATGGAAGAACGGTTCAAAAACCTTTGTGTCCATTTATTTGGTGGAAAGCAAGATAAGTCCAGCATTTTTCATATTTTAACCTGCAATTACAGATTTGCATTAATGTTGTGGTTTTTTACACTCATTGCCATGTTATATGTTTATTTTTTAGATCACAACGACATAATTATATTTTAAAAGTATTGTTTACTTTAGGAGTTATTACATTTTCGGCTTTCCTGTAAAATTCTTATTTGTGGACTTATCGCGTTTTGAAACGATGCTCCTCATTTATTGCTGGTACTTCAAAATTCAGTATTCATTTCCTATTCCTAATGATATGTCTCCTACTCTGTTAATTCCCAGTGAACCTTTCTGATTTTAAAAGTTTAATTTCTTGGCTAATATTGTGATTGCATGGCCAAAAACGATGAGCTGTGGGTGACATCTCTCTGTTAGTATTCTGTTGCCAGGTTGCAAGAAAACTGCCATGTAAATAGCTACTCCCTTCTTTAGTTAATAACTGGGTAAATTAGTGAAGTCTCTTAAACTTCAGCGAGTTGCAAGAAAGACATTAGACGATTTGTTTACTACTGTTGACTGGCGATGTGTGCATATTGTAGAGCTATAAATAATTTTAATAATCTTTATAAAATTACAATTAAATCCACCTTCAAATTATATTTCAATAACAATCCATAATAGATAAAATGTATTGTAATGCATTATTCAACTTATATATTACTGCACCTTGACCTCATATAGGTATATTTTTATAAAAAAAGAGTTAAACAAATAAAGTAAGGAGTTAAAAAAATTATTCAATTTAATATACTTCCACCAATAATTGCAAAAATTATTAAACCTAATATTCTATAAACTATTATTCAACTTCCTTCTCTTAATTTAAATATGGACACCAAATTAAAATCTCCTAAGGTAAGATGTAGTACGACAGAGCCAGTGTAGTCGGTTACATAGTTATCTTAATCACGTGTATGATGTCGCTGTAACAAACAATTGCCACGCATTCAGGATTGTACTTCTAATTTTGTTGATAAAGCCATTTCGTGTTATCTGCAAGTCAAAATGCAGAACAAAAGGAATACAAGTAAACTTTTCTCTTAAAGGAACAACATTTTGTTGGCATTAATTTCAGAAAATAAGAATAGCATAAGGTCATGGACATTGTTACAAATTGAAGTTAGAAAGTTGACAACTTAGAACTATGTCCTCAGAATACAGACTGTTTGGATTCAACAGAAAAGTAATTGATTAGTAGAAAATTAACCTGTCCTGTTTCGGAATATTTCACCAGGCCTTTGAATTTAAGTATTAGCTTATTTTGTGCCAACATGGAAATATGTACCTACTTCATGTAGTCAGTTTTTCACTCTGCAATTCTATCATGTGCAAGATATCTATGAATGTTTGTTTGGAGAACCTAAATATAACTTTAAATTCTATGCTGTCATGTTCCTGAAAGGGATTGAACATATATTTAAAATTCCTTGGTCTTGGTAGAAATGCAGGTTAAGATTTTGTATTTTGCTAAAACACTTATCATGAACATGTAGCAGTACACTGCACCCATTTATTGCACAACTTCTAGTAATACATGCAATTGACAATAATTCAGCCTCAGGATATGGTAGTTACACTTACATACCTATGTGGTTGCTGACGAAAGATGCTAGGAGATGGACGTGTTTTGCGAGCGCTCGTGAGAAGGCAAGAATGGGAATACAAATCGAAGTATATAGAGCGAGAATTGGGCTACTTACCGCGTACGGAATAAGTTCAGGAGCCGAAGATTCAAAAAAACGATCGGCAACTATGGCATGGTTCGTATTAATAATTTTGGTACTGTTAGAGATCGGCGGAGTTGAGCAAAACCCGGGGCCGGATTCGGAACAAAATATCATGAGCATGTTGAAAGGTATTGCAGAGGACATAACACATATCAAAGGAATGGAAAAGAAAATCGATGAGAAGATGGATGGAAAATTTGAAGAGTTAAAAAAAATGTGGGGAAGATTTGAAGATGAAGTAAGCAGGAAATAGCAGAATGCAAGCTAGAATTACACTCTTGGAAAAATCCAATGATAGAAGAAGGAGAATGAATATAATAATTTTTGGAGTTGAAGAATCAAGAGAAAAACATGTTTGGGACCAGATTGAGGAGATTTTGAAGGACAAACTGGGATTAAAAATAGAGGGTTGGGAAATAAGTGATACATTTAGAGTTGGAAGGAAAGGTCGAAATCTGAGACCAGTGATTTTCAGGTGTGCTACAATGAAAATAAAATGGACAATTTTATCGAATACTAGAAAATTAAAAGGTACCAGAATATTCATTGAACAAGATTATGGGAAAAAAGGCAGGGAAATCAGAAACATGTTACTACAAGAAATGAGGAATGCTAGGGCCAAAGGAGAGAAGGCTTTTGTTAGAGGTCTAGATTTGTGGATAAATGGAAAGAAACAGGATATGCATCAGCGAAATTCTACACACGTGACAGAAGAACAAAGGCAAGCAGTATCCAGGAACAGCAGGGAGGAACCGTATACGTCACAGAATTCGAGAGGAGGAGCTACTGGAGCAACGACTACGTCACCAAATATGTCAGAATATAAGAAAGATGGCAGGGAGCAGACGTCACTCAACATATCACCGAGCAAGAGGTTTCAGCCGGATAAACAGCTGACTGAAGATGCCAGAAGAGATGTGCTTGCAGCGACAGCGGGTTTGGATGTGTGGAGAGAAATGGGTCTCAGCATTGCATCCACGGACAGAGGCAGTATTATGCAAGTACGGGACCATGATGGGGAGGAAAAAAAGATGGAAAGGTTAACTAGGAGTAAGGCCAAAGTGCAACAATTCAGGTTTGAGAGAAAGGGATCGGTATAGGGAAAGGATTTGCGGGTTATATTCTGGAATATTGAAGGCTGGTGGGGCAAGGTGAAAAGTGGAGAAATTTATCAAATTCTAAATCTAGCGGATGTGATAGGTGTGGTGGAAACTTGGTTAAGAGATAATAATGTTGTTGTTGTTAGCTAATGCTGGATTTCTGACAATGAAGTCATTAATCCTCTTGCTCTCCAATATTTTTCACTCATGGATGGGGCACTAGAAGTGGCCGGGCATATTTGAAGGTGGTCTTGATCCATTTCCTCTTGCAGATCACATAGAGGACAGAGTGGTGAAGAATATATGCCAATTCTGTTTAAATGTTTTGCCAGACAATCATGTCCTGTAATCAACCTGAAGGTTGCAACTGCTGTTTTTCGAGGATACTCAGGAATCACTGTTTGAATGTTTGGTAGTTCCCATCTTTTATTCTTTGATTTTTCATAGTAATATTTTGCAATAATTTTTTTGAATTCAGAGTTGACTAATCTTTTAGCTGCATAAAATGGTAGATTAACTAT
Source organism: Tenodera sinensis (assembly GCA_030765045.1). Taxonomy (NCBI): domain Eukaryota; kingdom Metazoa; phylum Arthropoda; class Insecta; order Mantodea; family Mantidae; genus Tenodera; species Tenodera sinensis. Next base: position 55,118,804 of record CM060973.1, read on the forward strand.
AGATTTTTGTACACCGCTGGTACCCTTTTTTGCAAGAAAATCAGCTTTCTCATTACCACTCAGTCCACAGTGAGCCGGTATCCATTGGAAGACTAGGTGTTTTTGAAGTGCTGTTAGATGGGTAAGGATTTTCCAACATTCTATAATTGTTTGGTTTTTTGGTGACAACTTGGAAGTAATTGCTATAATTGCTGCCCTGGAATCTGAGAGAATAACTGCTTGCTGAAAATGTGAAATTCTGTACAAAAGATTTTGTAGGGCCATTCGAATTGCTTCAATTTCTCCATCAAAGTTAGTAGTTCCATAACTTAAAGATTTGTAATAGGAAAAGAGGTGACATGTGACTCCAGCTCCTGCTCCATCTTGGTTTGATATCAATGATCCATCAGTATAAATATGGAGCCACTCATGTTCTGGAAATCTAGTATGGATTGTCTCTAATGCCAATAATTTTAGAACACTAGTTGGAGTATCACTTTTTTTAACTTCTTCTGTCAGGTGTAAATAATATGTGATGTCTAATGTATGTGTTGGATTGACTTTAGATATGAAGTTTTCCTTTGAATTAGGAAGGTGTACATCCTTCTTGATGTCTTGAATTTTGGAAAGAAAGCTCTCCTGAGTCTTTAGTGTATGTGTAAAATTTCTCTTGTGCCATGTATTGAATGGGAGTCTGATCAACTTTTCGTGTTGAATAAGAGCCGCTTTTTCTATTTCATATTCAATGGGGTATTGGTTGGTTAGTATTTCCATAGCTGGTATTGGTGTGGTTTTGATAGCACCTGTAATTAGTCTCAGACTTTGGTTTTGAAAGATTTGAATTTTTGTTTGTATTTACTGTTACAAGAACTTTGCTGCAGTAAGTAAATAATGGCTTTATATATACATTGTATGTTGTGTTAAGAGTTACTCTGGAACATCCCCACTTCATTCCTGTTAGATGTTTTAACAGTGAAAGGCATCTTTCTGCTCTTTGTATTACATTTTCTATTTGTTTGGTCCATGTAAATTTGGTATCAAATGTAACTCCTAAATACTTTACTTCCTTTGTTTCTGGTAATTGTTGACCCTCAAAATTTAGTTTTATTTTTAGTGGCTTTTTTTTTAGTGAAAGGATTTGGTAGTTTGATTTTGTTGTATTAACAGTCATTAAATTTTCTTTGGTCCACCTCTGTAAGTTGGTTAAGGATTGTTGCATGGTTTTTTCTAGTTCTGTACTTTTGCTTTTTGGTTTTGAAGTCCACATGACTAAGTCATCAGCAAATAGTGCACACTTCACGTCTGATTCTTGTATTTGTTGTGGTAGATCATTAATAAATATATTAAAAAGTGTAGTGCTGAGCACTGCACCTTGTTGTAAGCCACGGTGTACTTGTTTATATTTAGATATATTTCTTCCATATCTGGTTGCAATAAAGCGTTGTGTTAGGAAATGACATAGCCATGAAAACATTGGACCTTGTATCCCTATTTTTTTTGCTTTCTTTAGTAGTTTTGTTCTGCATATAGAATCATATGCACTTTGAAAATCAATAAAAACTGATAAATTATCTTCTTTTCTATTGGAGGAGTCTTTGATTTCTTGACTGAGAAGTAAGACTTGTTCATTTGTAGAGTGGAACTCTCTGAATCCAGCTGGACATGGGGATATTAAATTTTGTGATTCTAGGAACCAATTTAACCTGTTTGACACCATTCTTTCCATCACTTTTGCTATTATGCTGGTAAGAGCTATTGGTCTATAATTTTTTATTTCTGATGCTGTTTTGTCTTTCTTCAAGAGTGGGACAATTATTGCTTTTCGCCATTCAGCAGGTACAGTGGTTTTCCAGGATAGATTGTAGAGTTTCAGTAGTTGTTGTTTTGCTGTTTTTCCAAGGTTTTTTATGAACTCTGGATGTATGTGATCTGGTCCAGGAGACTTTTTGTTTTTTAGATTATTTATTGCAATGTTCAATTCTTGCATATTAAAATTTTGAAAAAAGATATTGCACTGAGTGTTAGGATTACATTCTCTTTCTTGTTTCAAATCTTTCTTAAATTCTTTACGTTCCTTTTTATTATTTCTTGTTACTTTGTGTGAATTCGCATAATATTTATTGAATGTTTCGGCTATGACTGCGTCAAGAGATAATAGCAGTAATAGTAACCGTTTTTTAGAGAGCACCATATTTTTATGTTTTGGCGGTCACATCGCTCTCTCACAACCCCCAGAATGTCTGGGGGACCACACCTGTCATTGGTTTACGGGTCTCACCTACCTGACCGGGAGAATTATCAAAATAAATTCACCGACCATATCCTCTGATTACCAATCAGAGGACGTATTACATGCCATCACAGGTCAGCATGTTAGGGGTTAAGGTTTTATAGAAAAATTAGAGAAATGGAGAGGTTGGAAAAATAAAGACTCCCTAGCCCTCAGGAACCCTAATAGCATCGGGGTCGGAAGAGAACAAGAGATGACCAAGGTAAGGTCAGATAGGAAAGTTACAGAGAGGAGCAAAACACCAGAGATAATAATGTGGATTTGAGTGATGTTGACTTTTATGGGACATGTGGCACTAAACAGAAAGACAAAGGTAGAGGTTCAGGAGGTGTAGGATTATTAGTGAAAAAGACCCTAAAAATTAAGGTGAAAATTTTGAATGAACTAGGTGAAAAATCAGTTTTGTGGTGTGTACTAAGTGGAATATGGGAGAGGGAAAGTGTATATGTGGCAATAGTGTATAACCCGCCAAATACCTCAGAATTTTATGACCCACAGTTATTTGTTAAGATGATACAAAACATGGAAGAAATATTTAACAGAGGCATACATAAAGGGTTTGTTATAATGGGCGACTTAATGCAAGAGTGGGGGAAAATCAATTGCAATTAATAGATTTTGAAGGGGAATTAAATGGTTTAAGAAAAGAGGTGGAGGAAAGAAGGAGCAAAGAGAAATGTATTAATAACGAAGGTAAGAAACTAATAGAATTTTGTGAGGAGAATAATTTGATGATGTGCAATGGGGTGAAAGGAAATTACAGTCTAGGAGAGTATACTTTTATGAATAGAAATGGTCAAAGTGTAATAGATTATATTCTATATTCAGCAGATTTAGATGAATACTGTGTAGACTTTGAGGTCCTAAATATAGCTAGTTCTAGTACCCATTTTCCTTTAAGGGCAGTATTCAGAGATATAGATAAAGAAAATGAATTATGCTCTGAGCAGAATGGAATAAAAATTCATAGATATAAATGGAAAGATGAGGAAGCAGAAGTATTTATGGAGGAGCTGGGAAACCAGTCAAATATGTTAAGGGTAGTTGGCATAGAGGAAATGCTGAGAGGAAAGTGTAATAAAACTAGAGGAGTTAGTGAAACAGGCAGGGGCAAAAATGAGACTGATACATAAACCAAATATTAGAAGAGGCTGGTATGATGAGGAGTGTAGCAAAGCAAAGCAAAGCAAAGCAAAGCAAAGCAAAGCAAAGCAAAGCAAAGCAAAGCAGAGAGTTATAAGGGAGTTAAGGAAATGGAGACAAACAGGGGACATACAAGAAAAAGAAAATTTTATAATTGAAAGATGGATTTACAGGCATCTCATGGAAGCTAAAAAGAAGGAATGGGAGGAAAATATGTGTAAAAAATGAGGGAGGCAATAAAAGAGAATGATACAAAGGCAATTTGGTCCTTAGTGAAACGAACCTATAAGGTTAGAACTAGGGAAAACAATATGCAATTAAACCAAATAATCCAACCGTACCCAGAATCTATGGTTTACCCAAAATATACAAGCCAGATATTACCATGAGACCCATAATAATTAGCAGCATAGATTCACCAACTTACAAACTGGCAAAATGGCTATCTAATAAATTTAATTCATTTCCTAAATTTGAAAGTTTAAGCATAAGAAACAGTTATGAACTAATAGAACATATCAAAGACTTCAAATTAACAGAAGAGGACACCCTTGTCTCCTTTGACGTAGAGTCACTATTTCCCAGTATACCAATAGAAAAGCTCCCATCACTGATCAAAAATTGGCTCAAATCACTTGGAATGTCATCGTCAGAAATTGCAGAATACATAGAACTCACCAAATTATGCACAGAACAAAATTTCTTCCAGTTCCAAACAAAGTATTTCCGTCAAACTTCAGGTTTAGCAATGGGCAACCCTCTCTCGCCATTTTTAGCAGATATTTACATGAGTTCATTGGAAATAAGGATCACAAAAGGTTTCCCGTGGATGTTCAAACTCTGGCAGTGATATGTGGATGACATATTTGCAATAGTTCCAAAAAGACACATCAGTGACGCATTAAAACTTCTGAACATACAGGACAAAAGTATAAATTTCACAGTGGAAGTAGAAAAAGATAATAAATTACAATTTTTAGATCTAAAATTAATCAAAAACAAGGATAGAATAAATTTCGGTATTCACAGAAAACCAACGCAGACAGACAACTACATAAAAGCTAATAGTTACAATCCAAGAAGCCACAAACAAGCAATTTTCAATAGTGTAACACATAGATTGGTGAACATCCCTCTTTCAGCAGAAGAATATAAAACAGAATATTACAAAATAATTGAAATAGCACAAAAAAACGGCTTTCCCAAAGAATTAGTAGATAAAAAGGTAAAACAAGCAGTTTAACACAGCAGCAAAAACAAAAATGATATTCAAAAAATTCACATATCATCCATGGGCCTTTGATAAATTTAAAAAGGTATTCAAGGAATACAACATTGATCTAGCAGCAGTAAACCATTACTCCATAAAAAACCTACTACTTTCAAACATCAAAGATGCTATTCCACCAAACAAAAAATCTGGCATATACCAAATTGAATGCAGTGATTGTAATGAAATATACATAGGAAAAACCAAAAGAAATTTAGAAATTAGATCCAAGGAACACGTTAGAAACATTAAGAGTGAACAATTAGAAAAATCAGCGGTTGCATTTCACTTTTGGACAAAAAATCATGACATAAAGCTAGAACCGAAACTTCTCAAACACATAACTGGAAAACAAGAACTGTCCACATGGGAACAAATCTTTATTTTAAAAAATAGAAACCGAGTATTTAATTTCGACATTCCTCAGAGACATTTTCAGTAAGTTCATTGAACCGCCACCAGAAGAAACACCAGAAGAAGCATCACCATCTGCACCATCAAACACCATGAAAACCCAGTTATTGTCCGGTTGATAATGGAGGAAAGTTAACCTTCGAAACGCGTCCCGGAAGAATATGTTGTAAGTGTTGTTCAGTGTTATTAATTAACTCACCTTTTAAATTAAAAAAACAATATAAGTTCAGAAGCATGGTGCCGATACTTTAAAAGTCTGTTACGGATAAAACAGGGGAGACAAAGTATTCAAGAATTGGATAATACAAGTGACATCCAGCAATTAGACAGTAGGATAAGAATAGAGGAAGTAAGGGAGCAAGTAAAAAGACTAAAAAGGAACAAAGCAGGTGGTATAGATGGTATTCCAGGGGAGTTTTGGAAGGCATGGAGTAGAAACAAGAATAGATTAAGTTTGCTAGTAAGAATTCTATATAAAGTATTTGAAGAGAGTAAGGTTCCAAGTAGTTGGCAAAGGCAATGATAGTGCCAATATTTAAGAATAAAGGGGAGGTAGATAACCCTGTAAACTATAGAGGAATTAGTTTATCTGTACTAGGTAAGATATATACTGGAGTTTTGGCAGAAAGAGTACAAAAGTGGGTAGAAGACGAGAGGAAGCTATCAGATTTCCAAGCAGGATTTAGACAAGGCAGGAGAACAGTGGATAACATATTTGTGATAAGCACATTGATAAATAAAAATTTAGCAGACAAAAGGGGGAGAGTATATATGTTATTTATTGATTTCGAAAAGGCCTTTGATACAATAAATCGCGAAGCACTATGGTACAAATTGAGTAAAAAGGGAATGAGCAACAGATTTATTCAGAGTTTACAAAGTATATATATATATAGACAATGAGTTTTGTATAAAGATGACAAATAATAAAGTAACAAAATACATTCAAAATAATATAGGATTGAGGCAAGGCTGCAAGTTGAGCCCTGTACTGTTTAATTTGTTTATAGATGATATTCTGGATGCAATTAGAATGGAAAATAGGCATATGCCAATAATTAATAACAGGGAAATACCTGGGTTGCTATTTGTGGATGATTTAGTAGCAGGAGCTATATCCAAAGTGGGGATAGATAGAGCAATTGAAGCAATAGATAAATTTTGTAAGGAATGGAGCCTCAAAATTAACGTAAACAAAACCAAAATTATGGTATTTAAGAAAGGTAACAAGTTGAGAAAGAGGAGAAATGGTACTGGCAAGGAAGGGAAATTGAGGTGATCAATACATTTAATTATCTAGGAGTAAGATTAAGCAGTAAGGGAGGGTGGAAAGAGCAGAAGAGAATGGCAATGGCTAAAGGTAAAATTGCATTAAAAGCTACTAAAGCATGCTTAGATAAATTACCAGGAATGCAAATAAAACAGCTGGAGGGAATTTACACAGCCATAGTGGAAGCAAAAATGGTGTATGGGGTGGAGATATGGGGTTTGGAGGAAGGGGGTACAATGATGGATGTGATACATAGAAACTTTTGCAAGCAAGTTTAGGGCTTACCACGAGCTTCACCAAATGGAGTGGCACAAGCAGAATTGGGAAGACTGGGAACTAGAGGGATAATGGTGGAAAGGGTGTTAAAATATTGGGCGAGAATTAGGAGTTTAGATGAGCAGAATATTCTACGTCAATGCTTGATAGTACAGGAAAGACTAAATCAGAAAGATTCATGGCTAAACAAGATAAAGGAAATGATGTTAAAAATAGGGTTTGGTGTCATGTGGGAAAACAGGGAATTATTGCAAAGTGGATTTTGGAAAGAACTTAGGCTAAGAACGGAAGATATTGAAAGGCAAGAAATGATAGGAAGTTTAAATTTGAAAAGCTCACTGGAAGTTTATACAGAGATGAAAGTGAGCTGGAATAGGGAAAAATATATAGACATTTGTGATAAAGCAGCAAGAGAAGGCTTTGCATGGGCCAGAACAGGGGTGGTGAAACTGAAAGGGTTGAGAAGAGGAAGGCACCTAGGGAAATGCCCATTATGTCACCAAAGGGATAAAAAATGGCATTTACTTTTAGAATGTGAAGAAACTAGGTTGCTTAGGGAGAAGATAGGTAAAAAAGATTGGACAAGGCTACCAAATGAAATTCAAGTAATGAAGTTAATGAAGTTAATGAGGGAAAATTTCATTGAAATTGGGAACTTTTTGGGCAAAGTAAGAGCCAAATGGTTGAGAAAGATAAGTAAATGTGATGAAGATGAAGTATTTTAGATAAGATGTAAATGGGGACCCATTAGCTCGACAACCTCGGTGTTTGAGCCTAATGGGCCCAAGGGTAATCAGCAACTCAATGTAGTAACAAGTATGTAAATGTATAATAATTTGTAAATGAAATGGAAATAAAGATTACATTACATTACATACCTATATATGTATGTATGTAGCTATATGTATGTATATGCTTGGAATAAAGCAGCAAATACATCTAAATTGAGTATCCTGGTCAACACTCAACATAGCTTACTGTGAATATGTAAAATTATATTGGTGCATTCCTTTATTGCAGAACTTGTAGTAATTCAAGTATAAATGACAATAATTCATCAGGGTATGGTAGTTACAGTTGTATGTATATGCTTGAAAAGTGAAGTCGCTTAATAGGGATGAGAGAGGTTCCAATGACTTTAATGAGGCAGCATTATGTTCTTAAACCACTATTTATTAACTCAGGATAACTTTGCCCGTATGCAGGGTTCACTAAAATATGCGGCAGCTCTGGCCCTAAAGAAGGAGATAGCGAATAGAGGAAGGTCTTCATTTAGAAGGAGATAGCGAATAGAGGAAGCTCTTCATTTTATCGCATTGGGTGTGGTAGCTCGTTGAAATTGGAAACCTGCATCAGGACTGAAAATGCTGATAAAGTATTTTGTGATGAAAGAGGATTTTCAGCACATATGCAATTTTCTTAAACGAAATATAGTGAGATCCACTATAACCTCTTTGTCAGATGATTTTATAATGAAGAATAGAACAAAAATACAACACTTCCCTGCATAAAACTATAATTCTTCATACACATCAATCAACAATAATGCATACAGCAATAGTGTTTATTTACTTGTATCTGAGAATGTCATTATATGAAAAAAATTAAGAGGAAACCATACAATGAAAACAATAATGGCAGCCATCCACTAACTGTTATAGGTCTGAAATTTGATCTTTAGTGATATTCGAATAGCATTGTAGATCAGTCTTGCAACTCGTTTCAGAGACAAATTAACACTTGAGCACTAAAGAAATCTCTGTATTCTTGTAACCCAGCATCTATTTTGAAGTGTTTCTTCAGTCTGGTTTGTAAATTCTTTCTTGATTTTACCAATATATATTTCATGACAATCTTCACAATTAATGCAGTAAATTCCTGATAATTTATTACTTGGAGTAGTATTTTTAAAGGACGGTTGAGCAACTTTTTTATACTATATTTGTTTTGATAAGCCAGTTTTTTTCCTGTTTTTAATTTACTAATGTCCTTACAGTGTTCCATCTTTTATGTTTATGGACCCAAATGACCTAGCTGTTGAAGAGCCCTTAAACTCCACTCACTCACTCACTCACTCACTCACTCACTCACTCACTCACTCACTCACTCACTCACTCACTCACTCACTCACTCACTCGCTCACTCTTTTGTTTATTACTCAATTTGGTTATAAGCTAGGATTTGAAACCATTCAAATTTCTGACATAAGTGAAGCAAAAGAGTTTTTAAATGTCAACAAACATGTTTTATAGATTTTAATGACGTGCTCCACTGTTCTTAACATTTAATTTTCATCATAAGTCTTATAAGCAATATTATATTTTTGTCTTCAATTTGATAAGAACTATGATATATTTAAGCTTCGAAACTTTGCCGTGTGAATATAATAAAGCACTTGATTTTGTTTTGTTAATCGATTTTGTTTTGTTAATTAATCATTTTAATAAGTAGACATTTCTAATCTTTTAAACCTAAGAATTGCAGTATACCATTGCTCTAATACAGGGTAGCTACATTGCATCTTAGATACCTCTATGACTCTCCTGTATGTGACATGCAGCTCGCCTGTATTTGTACTAAAGTATCATATAACGTAATGAGTGCTATTTAAAGTGCCAAAAACTTACAACTGGACCCATGGCGGGCTCATCACTTTTTGATAGAAAGCCTTATCTAATAGAATTACATAAGTTTTCATATTAGAGAAAGTCGTAAACACAACATGTCATATTTTTAAAGTACTGACAGAAGATGGGTGTGTCTATGGTATGCATTTCAGTCACAAAAATAATTAAGGGGAACAACTTCAAGTGAAAGTATCCTCTTGAACCATAATGCTAAAAGCATTGTTAAAATATTCAAAAGTGTTCAATAATAGTTACTTATTGTGCATTAGTGCCATTTTTTATGTTTTAAGGTAAAGGCCCACATTTTAAAAACCAAGTGTATAAAATATAACTGGGAATGTGTATCCTGCTATGCTCTTTTTCTGTAAATGTAATTAAAATATTGCTTTTCATGGTCTTCCATCCAAAACGGTCATCAGTAATTATGATTGCTTTATGCTCGCTTATATGTTAATGCACATATTTAAATTGTTTCTGCAACAGTGTGTAGAGCTACAACTTTTATGCATTATCACATAAAAAAAATACAAAATTACTATTACTGTGCACTCCAATTGATATAGCCAAATGACCAAGTTGTCGACAGGCCCTTAAACATCACTCATCACTCCAATTGATATAGTTTCTAGATGAAACATATAAACATATCTATTAACTTGAACTATATGTGACTCACTAAACAGAATGTGCAAAATCATTGAAGTTCCTAGCCTGTGTAATCATCAAACTAATTTAGACTTTAGTTATGGTATAAATGAGTTTTTCTATTTGATAGAAAACTGGCAATTTTTGTGCTAAGCCATGCAACACTTAATCTTAGAAATAATTATTTTTCTACAGGCATGTTCTACTGCTGCTATTCTTAAACTTCATTCATACTTTTTGATTGAAGATTTCTTAATACCATTGATACTGCAAGATAAACTAAATATTGCAGAGGACTTCTTGGCCGACAGTCCAGTTCATCAATTCCAAGTGATATCCTATTTGGACAATCTTCTGGGGCAGAAGACTGGTCTTCGACAGGCGTTACTTTCCATTGTTGGGTAATTCATGTTTTATTGTATTTTAAGAATACTGATTTTGAACCAAGTATGGTTAATTACTTCACCATATATTTTATAACAATAAGAAAGTCATCTAATCTTGTGGTGGATTTTTGCCTTATAGACGGCTGGAAGTGCCTAAAATAAAACCAGAGAAATTGTATCATAAGCCATTAAGCAAGCTTATAACGAGGCTTGTGAAACTCTATAACATACCCCAGGAAACCTGGCCCAACCTTAGTCAGAAACAAAATGAAGGCGCCTTGCAGTTCTTAATACGAAGGAAATATGTTGAAAAAGGAGTGGGTGAGTGTAATTAATGTATTTTATTATGCCTTTATTTGTTCTACACTATCTCACTTGTGTAGGGTCAAAAAGAGCTATCATACCTGGCATTGCATGTTTGCATTTTTACATTTTTACTTTATTATGTATAGTAACTAGGGAGTTACAAAGCCTGTCATAGAAGTACCTAACCTGACATATAGACAGTGGTTGTTGTTTCAGACAAATGACTGGTAGAAAGTACGAACCCTACAAAGCTTAAGTTTGAAGTTTGATAATGTTGTATTGTTTAGTATTTGTTTGGCAGCCATCAATAGTGAATGCTCTCAGCAAATTTGTTGTTGTTAGCTAATGCTGGATTTCTGACAATGAAGTCATTAATCCTCTTGCTCTCCAATATTTTTCACTGATGATATTGAAGAGAGGAATATCAGTAATAGTAACCGCTTTTTAGAGAGCACCATATTTTTATTCAGCAAATTTATAAACATGGATAAAACTGGTCATCATTATGTGATAAAATGCTTTCATTTGAAATGTCTCTTAAATGTCTCTTGGTCACTGACTATTTTGTTGATTATAATAGACATGTATTCTAACAGACACAAGCACATAACCTACAAAATAATCTTCCGACTAAAAAGATGAGACATGTTCTATTTGTTCACGACTCAGCCCGATCTGATTGTTGCTGATGATAATAAAACATACTCATTTAAATGGCCTTAAGCACATGACTGTCAGTTCAGTAGCCATGCTGTGTTGATGAGTTGTGTTATCAATGCATGTTGGTACAAGAGGCTGATTATTTATTGAAGTGCAGAAATGTGGTCCTTTGTATGATACTTCCAGTGCAGAATATCATCATAGAAACAAAGAAAATGTGAGAGGAAGTATGTGGGGAACTGATAGATAACTGGAATGGTTTGGAGTTGAAGGATAAAGGAACTGAGGTAACAAAATTCTAACTTTATTTACCTATTTATTACTTTGCTGCATTGTATCATATTGCTAATGAACTGACCTTTGTGATAACAAAGTAATTGGCAAAACAATCCCTAATGATGCTTTCCACTATTTATACCTCTTGTGCCTTGCAATGACATACTTTCAAAAGGTGACCCATATAATGTATCTTTAAAGCAAATACAGTCTTTCTTCTTTACAAAGTTGTGTAGAACACATGCTGCTTTAATTATACAAATAGAATGTTTCAGACTAACATCTAAGCTTCTGTGGAATATTCTCCATTTCCTAGCTAAAATTCCAAATTGCATTCCTCCGTGTGCCTTGCCCTACATAATCTATAATTAAAAATCCTTTTCTTCACCTCCAAATATCGATTCAGATAAGGGGCAGTAGGCATAGTCACTATCTTGAGGATATCTAGAGGTTTCCTTAGCAATCCATCAAATTTGGTGTGCAGCATCAAAATACTTGAAGACCTTGAGGAATGCTCAAGAAACAATGGAGGCCGGCAGAAAGCAGCATTTTCCTCTTCTTAAATATTCTTTCGCTTAATTTTGTTCATAATGGCAGGCATTCTTAACCATGATCTGATAGCTATAGTTTTTTAGATTTATTGAAAAATGAAGATTTAGAACGTGAACCTCAGTTGCCATGGTAGTATTTACATGATCATGCAAGTCCTCTAGGACATTACAGTGGTATACAGTTTATTAACCGCTATAGATTTGCGAAGAATATTGTAAAGGAAGCAATTTTTTCATTAGTGTAGTTTCAAGAGGAGAAGACATAACGAAGCCTCTACCAGTTCCTCCAATTTATCAAATTCTCTGTGCACTGAGATTTTATGCAACAGGAGATTTCCAGGTAACTATAGGTGTAATTAAAATGTATTTGTTAAATTATTTCAGTCATGTAGGAGTATTTGAATTGTGTTCGTTAATATATTTCACAGTACACGTGCATCAAATGTGTGGCAATTTGATATGTGAACAATGTGATTAGTCCCTTGGATAAGTAAGGTGTAATTAGTAAAATGATAAGTGGATGAGTGGAACATTAAGGTTAGATAGCATTGGTTTAGTGTGAATTGTTCGAAATGTTTGGCTGATTTGTTTCTTTTCAGTTTTCCTTTTGGGGGGGGGCTAGTGTTTATTACTCATTAGTTGTTTTGGTAAAAGGCACGGTTGTAGCCTGGTTCAGTGATTTATAAAACATAAAAGATATACGGTGAAGATTGTGCATTGGGGTAAACACTAGACATTGCTTATTACATTTGCATTGCCTTCTTTAAGTGGCAATATCATGTTCTTAAAACAGTACTTATTAAACCAGGATAATTTAGCTCCTACCCAGGATATGCTAACGCAAGTAATTCTGTAAAAGTATTTGATCCACATATGCAATCTTAACCAAATATACTTCTAAAATGCCAGCTTTTTCTTAATCTTTAAAAGCCTTCTTTAATGATAGTACTTGGTGCAGTTTCATGTGTTTGTATTCAAGATAAAATTACATTTCAGTTATATCATTTGCACTTTCAGATTGTGTAGATCTGAGAAAAATAAACCAGAACACACTGAGCCACATTATAAAGTGAGTGTCCATCAATTGAACAGCAGTATATCATCAATAGAAACTTATTCTATGAAGTCTCTCAGTTTCCAGATTTTTGAGCTGGTAATGATGATGACGATGATTATGATGATGATGATGATGATGATGATGATGATGATGATGATGATGATGATGATGATGGTGGTGATGATAACAATAATAAACTAATGATTTAAAAATATGGTAATGAATTATTACCTATTATTAACTTAATAAAGCCCTGGACATTGATCAGGTTATGAAACCAAATGTGGAGCTATGAATGCAAATTTAAGAGTATAATATGAGGTTTTCTCAGCATAGGAAGCAATCTCATTAAATTAACTGAAACGTGAAAGTCAGTAGAAATCTCAAGTACTGCATCTTTACATATGTTCATTAAAAGTTTGATTGACCATAAATTATTTCTAGGTTTTTCAGGTGTAATAGACTGCACACATATTCCAATTCATTTCTACATTTCTCAGGTGTAAGATACTGCACACATATTCCAATTAAAAGTCCTGGGGGACAGTTCGCACAGTTGTACAGAAATAGGAAGGGTAGAATATCTCTGAATGTTCAATTGATTTGTGGGCTCCAAATAGAGATCATGGACATCGTTTCACATTGTCGAGGGTCAGCTCATGATAGAATTTTTTTGAAAACTCTGCAGTTTGTCAGAAATGTATTTTATTTATTTTGCCCATAGTCATTATACAATGTTTTGAGCACAGTCAAAACACAATTCTAAGAAGATAAGTTACATTTTATGTTGACACTACTAATTATAATTCCTCTATATCGTATGAACATTTTCTTATTAGATACCCCTAATTCTTTTTTAAAATTTACTCCTTGCTTGGCTTTTAAAGTTTGTGGCAACATGTATAATTTCATTCCACATATAAATAAGTCATGTTCACTTGTCCTTTTATTTACGTTAATCATATGTATGTTACTATTTCTATGTGTATTATAACTATAATATTGGTTATGATTGGTAATATGTACATTTTTATTTACAATATGTATATATATATATATATATATATATATATATATATATATATATATATATATATATATATATTACTTTATATACATATAGAGAAATTACCATAAACAGGTTCTCTTTAAAAACACTATGACATGAAGTCCTATTACTTACCTTATAGACAGTTCTTATACAATTCTTTTGCAAGATTAACAACCTGTTTAAATTCTGTTTACTCGTACTTTCCCAAAACTCAATTCCATATTGAAAATGATTATATATCACACCAAAATATACAATTCTTATGGATCATGTGAGAACCCATGCAGAATGAAGGTGAAAGGTAAGGGTTACTACAATAAAAGTACCATCTTATTTTAATTATGTATTTATTACTGCTGTATTACTATACAGCTGACATTTTCAACTTTTAAGAACTTAGATCTATTCACTAATATACCAGAAGATACTCATATTAATATATCCATTCTGTTCAATTTATGCCAGTCTGTGCTTCAAAAATGAAAACATAAAACAATTTTACTAGAGCTACATTTTTGCAATAATTTGTAGTAAAATATTACAATTTGTGCCTTTCATTTCAGATAAAGTAGAGCTCATAAACACACCCAAAATATTATAGAATGACTCAATGATGTATGGAAACAAAGATTCCCTTGTCTAAAGAGGAAGCTATGAACATACAGGCAATAATTGTTGCATGTGCCAGTTTATGTAATATTGGCATTCTGAGGCGAGATTTCTTAAAGAGTGTGAAAGATTGAGGGTGTGTGTACCTGTGGCCAATGTCAGTGCTGAACATAACCCATGTAGATGTATTCTTGGACAACAGTTTATACAAAGCCATTTCAACTATGTATATAACAAGGATAATTTACAATGAATCCGTGAAGATTGAGAAGTGTAAATATGACAGTTTGCAAGGTTTGAAAAGATTCATCCATGAAGGTTATTATTTTTATGACAGTCTGAAGTAGTAAAATCAAAGTTCAGGATTGTGTCTGGGTTAAAAATATATGTTAGTGTTGTTTTAATTTGAGAATTGTTTCCAAGTTTCTAATCTTGATTTAAGAATAGATGTCCAAGTAGAGCAAACTGTGATCAAACTGTAAAACTGTGCACACACTACCACCATGATTATTGTAAAATGTTCTGGGATGTTAACATTCAAAGTTCATGATAACCTTTGCCATGAACATGTATGCATTTTTGTAATTTGAGATTATTGTCATTTACAAAACTTATTTTGAAGCCCACGGGAATTATGCATTCAGTACGTTTATAGTTAAATATTCTTGATGAATAAAGTTGAGTACTGTTAATTGTACAATTTTGGTTTTTATCTTCCTTTAAACCGAACTACTGTACCACATCAAACTCAGTAAAACTGCCTAATTATGTCATTTAAGACTATCAATAGAATGTTTATAGATCACACAAATCGTGTATACACTATGTGATTATAAAAGTGCAAAAATAATCTTCTATGTGCTGCAAGAATATACAAACATGCAATAAAATAGTATTGTTGCATGGGGTTTCAATAATATCTAAGATAAACCATGTAACGTCTGACAGTTTGGATAAAATGAATGTTTTTTGTTTCTCCTGAAAATTTGTTTCTGCACATAGTAGTTCTACAATACATCTCTTTTAATATCAATTTCCCAATTTATCCTTTCTAGATATTCAAGCTGAGCATCACCAATAATCCATTTCCAGTGCAGATATTTTTAAATTTCCATATTTTTTAATCATATAAAGTTTATTTTTTAACAGTAGTTTCTCTTGTTATCCGAGAGTGTACATGCTAAGTGTATAAACGTAAAAAGTAATGTGAACCAAATTTAGTTTAAGATGTTAACAGCAGACATTTTCCCAGCTTTTAAACATGTCAGTATATTTGCTGCCAGTCCTAAGCATGGATGAAGTGTGAAGAAAAGCTACATTGCATGTTACATTCTGAGTAAATCAGCAGATATCTATATGATGTAGGTTTTACATAATATGTATCTGTGTTTTAAAACATGATACAAGTTGTGTGTGGTGTTTTGTAGGCAAGTATTTGTAATTACACAAACAGCGACATTTTTAGAATAATAAACAATATTTAATAATTTGTGCCTTTCATTTCAGGTACAATACAGCTCACAAATCAATGAGAAATACGAGGGTGGTTTGATAAGTTCTCGGAATCACCACAAGAGGTCAGCTGTAGCGCCACGAGTTCATCTGATATTCATTGGACTATTGCCTGTAAACACATGTCACGACAGTGTTCTTGGAAGACAGCTGTAGTGGTGATGTGACTGTATTGTTGTTCCCGCATAGTGATTTGCAAAGATGGGAAAAATCGAGATTCGAGCAGTGATTAAGTATTTCGTAAAGAAGGGCATGAAAGCAAAGGACATTCATGCCGATTTTCTGAATTCACTAGGGGACTCCACTCTTTCATATTCAACTGTTGCCAAGTGGACAAACGAATTTAAATTTGGTCAGGAGAGCTTAGATAATGATCTGCACAGTGGCCGGCCAAAATGTGTTGCTACCCCAGAAATCATTGCAAAAGTGCACAAAATGGTAATGGAGGATTGCCGATTGAAAGTGCGTGAAATTGCTCAAGCTTGCCAGATGTCATCTGAAAGGATATATCAAATTTTGAATGAAGAATTAGATATGAAAAATTATCTGCAAGATGGGTACCACGACTCTTAACACAACCAAAAACACATGAGAATAGAAGTATCGGAACAATGCTTGGCATGTTTTAGGAGTAACGAACAAGATTTTTTGCGCTGGTTTGTGACCACAGATGAAACTTGGGTCCACTACTATACTCCAGAGTCAAAACAACAGTCAAAACAGTGGAAGCATGCTGATTCTCCACCACCAAAAAAAGCAAAGACAATTCTTTCTGCCGGAAAGGTAATGTCATCAGTTTCCTGGGGTGCAAAGGGGATTCTACTTGTAGATTATCTCCCTAGTGGGCAAGCCATTACTGAAGAGTATTATGCAAACCTCCTGCACCAGTTAAACCAAAAGATACGTGAAAAAGGGCCAGATTTAGCAAGGAAGAAAGTCGTCTTCCATCAAGACAATGTGTTCCCGCACACTTGTACCGTCGCCATGGCAAAATTACACCAATAAGGTATGAATTGTTGCCACACCCCCCTTATTCACCTGATATGGCTCCTTCAGACTTCCATCTCTTCCCGAAGTTGAAAATTTTCCTTGGTGGACGAAGATTTTCTTCAAATGAAGAACTGATAGCCGGAGTTAACAACTATTTTGCAGGCTTGGAGGAATCTCATTTTCGAGATGGGATCAAGGCGTTGGAACATCGCTGGACTAAGTGCATTAGTCTACAAGGAGACTATATTGAAAAATAAAAAAAGTTCCAGTGTAGTAAGTACTTTTTTTCTATTCTGTTCCGAGAACTTACCAAACAACCCTCGTATAATAGAATGAATGGAGTATGGAAACAAAAATTTGCATGCCTAAACAGAAACCTCAAACAAGGTTGCCAGCACAACATAAAATATAAACTAAGCTGTCAACTATGAATATTGTTTGTTCAACAATGATATATAAACTAGGATATTCTGTTGTAACGTTATGCCTCTTAACAATGGGACTACCTAGATTATTTAAAATATGCAAAATATTAATTTCAAGAAGTTTCTCTTCCCAGTGTTATGCATAAACTTGAGCAAGTTTTGTATTTCATTTCTATAAAGTCTTATATAACCTACCAGCTCAAAGGACATTAAACTTTAAGCAACGTTAAAAATCAGTTTACAAAACATGTTCATGCAATGTTTTATAACGAGTTTCCGGAGTGCACTCTTAATATTTTGTTTTAAAAGAAATGAATTATCAATATATCAAAACTTAAATGAATAATAATGGAATTAAAAAAAAAAGAAAAACTGAAGCTATTGACAGTGAAGCAATATAAACTATTTTTTTTTTAAAACCCATTTACTGTTTTTAATTTTCAGCTCCAATAAATGCGTTTCCTGATTTCTTCTCTTCTCTGCCACAAATACTTTTCTCCTCTCTTCTTCCTTCCTTGTGTTTTCCCCTTCTACAAGGGTTCCCTTTCTCCCAAAGGGACTGCAGCTTTTCATCATACTTCATCTGGAGCCTATGCCTTTTGAGCCTCATTTCTAATTTTTCTTCCATAAGATTCTCCCTCGTAAGGTGTTTTCTTAGATGTGGCTTTGATGGTGATGGAAGAGTTTAGCCTGTACAAGAAGAAGATTCATTAAATATTGTTTGCAATGGAACAGGCAACCATTGTCATAGTACTATTTAAATCCTTACTTCCTTCTTGTACTGTACAGGGACATCCACACCACTATACAGATCTGTACATGACTGATCTGTAACACCTAAATACAAAACATCAGTGCTGTTATTGAAGCCAATAATAAACAAATAATAATCTAAGAGGTGGCATCACGACTGAAAAATTCAATGCCGTAGCTGGGATTTGAACCACATATCTACAGCTTCACGCACGACTGCTCTAACCACTAAGCTACAATGGCCAACTTGCCAATATGACATTAAATTCCTCAATTTATTCGTACTTTTTACTGGTAGACCACAAGGGATCTCACATCAGAGTTAAATACCCCAAGGGTGACTTACAATTGAAGTGCTTTATCCCGAGTTTAAGTAACCTTTAGATAGTAATTATTATTTATTTATGCCAACAAACTTACTGTTGGTGTTTTTAAACACACAAGCCGTGTGTGGGCAAAGTTTGAGAGGTAGAACCGGAACTTAAAAATTCAGTGCCGCAACTGGGATTTGAACCACAGACCTTCCGCTTACCAGGCGGCTGCTCTACCACTGAGCTATTGTGACAAACTGCCAGAATGGCATTAAATTCTCAAACCAGTTCGTATTTCTCCGGGTAAACCACAAAGGCAGTCTCACATCAGAGACACCAGGAGAAATACGAACTGGTTTGAGAATTTAATGCCATTCTGGCAGTTTGTCATAATAGCTCAGTGGTAGAGCAGCCGCCTGGTAAGCGGAAGGTCTGTGGTTCAAATCCCAGTTGTGGCATTGAATTTTTAAGTTCCGGTTCTACCTCTCAAACCTTTAGATGGTAATTGTTATTTTCTGTACCAACAAACTTACTGCTAGTGATTTTAAACACAAGCTGTGTGTGGGCAATGTTTTAAGAGGTAGAACCAGGACTGAAAAATTCAATGCCATAGCCGAGATTTGAACCACGGATCTACTGCTTTATGCACGGCTGCCCTAACCACTATGGCCAACTTGCCAGTATAACATTAAATTCTCTAACCTATTTGTACTTTTTCCCGGTAGACAAGGGAATCTCACATCAGAGTTAAATATTCCAAGGGCGACTTAAAATCGTAAGTCATGTTCATGTTCTAGGTTTAGTTTAGTTCTAGGTTTAAGTAATCTTTAGATAGTAATTGTTATTTTTTTATGCCAACAAACTGACTGCTGTGTTTTTAAACACACAAACTATGTGTGGGCAATGTTTAAAAGGTGCAATCAGGACTGAAAAATGCAATGCCATAGCCGGGATTTGAACCATAGATCTACTACTTCATGCGCAGCTGCTCTAACCACTCGTACTGCACTGTACTGATAATTACATGAAAAAATAGAAGCTTTAATCCTTTTTCACACTAATTTGCTGGCTTTCATAATTTAATTTATAGATTAATAAATATACCTCTTAATAAGGAAGAATCTAACACAAAATATAAACATATTATTAACACTAGAGTAATTAATGGCTTTAACACAGATCTTATACATGAAAAGATAGAAACATTTAAATATCAAAAGGCTGTTAAAGAAGTTTCTACCCTCAAGAAAATAAAAGATCATTATATTTTTAAAAAGTTACCATCTTTGGGCTAGTAAAAAGTTTACAGAAAAAGGGAACATGTAATAACTTTGGTTCCTCAAAATAAATATAATATACAAAATATGCTAAATTTTTCTAAAAAGCATAAAATTCCAAATTATAAAGAATCTGGCATTTATCAATTTAGCTGTTTGGATTATGACAGGGTTTACGTTGGTAAAACTAAACGTATTGAAAACCAGAATGAAGCAGCATTTTAGGAATATTAAATAGAAACAGATTGATAAGTCAACTGTAGCAGATTATTTTTGGTGATTTAATCATGAAACAAATCCTGAAGTTAAATTATTAAAACAATTAAATTGACCTACAGATTTAGTGGTTTGGGAAAAGCTATTCATTTTAAAAAATAGGGACCGCATTATGAGTTTTGAAATACCGGCGATCGATTGTATTAATAGGGTTGTTTTGTTTTCAGAGGTTGGCAATACACAGATATATTAAGTAATTGAGCATTTGTAGCTATGGTAACTATCATAACAAGCACTGAGGATATGATGGAGTCGTCATGAAACTATAGTTTGCATTATATTTCAAGAACTTGCAGCAAATATTAAGATAAGTGAATCTTTTAGTCTCTAAATAATTTTTTATTTAAGATTTGTGTTGCTTCATGGTTAACAGCTTGTTTTTCATTGAATATTTCTTATTATTTTCATTTGTATTATAAATAGTTTATTTACATCTGTAGAACTTCCCCTTAAGATTTCACCATAGGCAAGTACTACTGCACATAAAAAAAAAAGTATAATTTTTATTTGAGGGTTGCAAATGTTTTTAGTACCATGTAGTATGTTCTGTTAATTTTAGATGAAATGCATTGCTCAAATGAGAGATTTGAACTTCGACTCTCTGAATTATTAGATATATATGCATGCTACCAGTGTTCTAGAAAGGTGAGCTTGATACATATTGAAAGGATTTGGGTATGGAGGTTAACATTCTTAATTAGATATTGATGGGAACATGAATATAATTAAAAACAATGTGCATGGAATACTTGATGACTTACTCCATGAAGCTGTGGTAATTACATCTGAACAAATTAAAGCAATAAATGCTGTTTAGAATTCGCAGTTATATTACACACTTAACCAAACTTTTATTCCTTACCTTGGACATGGCATCATTGCTGTTAAACTCACATTCAATTTACTTCTTTTTCGAAACGCTTACAACATTCTTTTTTCTTTTTCAGTAATTTTGTTTTCTTTGACTAAATCAATTAAAATATTCTTGTCCTAAGTATAAAATATTCTGTGGTAAGTTTCTCCCGCCATGTCGATTGATATACTTTGTTTATGTTTATGAATGTTTCTTATTGGCTAAAAGTGACGTATTGGTATGAGAATTATGAGTGCACAAATAACTTCTCAATCATTTTCTGAGTATTTCCAAAGAACTCACTTGAGGTTTTCTCAAGGCTGGATTCCTGAAAAACATCTCTGCATACAAAACCACATCCTTTGCCTATCCCTTTCCTTACCTAAAGGAATACTGAAGCTGACTACTAAGCATACTGCCCTATGTCTCAAAATGTGTGTTGCTGTTGCAAATGGCTCATCTCCTATGAAAACAAATTGTATAAGTTACCATGTTCATCATGAGGTAATTGTTGACTGCCTGATGTATTCAACAACCTTCAACTAAATATTTTCCAAGAGATAAACTTTGTAACATACTAGAGTCGTTAGCTGGCATTTATATGTGCATATGCTTACCATCAGTGGCTCCTAAACAATTAGGAAAATTAGTCTTTCCATAAAAATCCTTCAAAATTTCTAACCATGATTCCTCTATTGTAGATGGTAGTACAATTCCTTTAAGGTTTCCCAAGGAGCTTGACATTCTTTGAAAACAACTTTGCATATAGTTGAAGCACCAAACAAATATGTATTGGTAATGTAAAGATATAAAGGAGCTGCCTAATGCCAAGTATCTATAAAAAAAGAAAGAAAAACTAATAGATATGGATCTATATCTTGTGTTAAAGGTATTGAAGTGCAGATAAGATGAGGTTCCTTCCTTGACTGTTTAAGACAAGAAGCAACTATGCAGAGGAAAGCACCTTCGGGAAGCTCTGCAAAGAAAATGCAAAAGTACATCTATTCTGACCACCTACTGTTCCTAATGCTTCATTCACAAACAGAATCATTGCCAGAGGGTGACCAGAATATAGAGGAATTTCATTTAATATCAGATAGTCAAAGTAGCTTTTCTTAAGATCAAAGAAACAGAAAAAGAAACTACTATGAAGAAATTTTGCAAGTCCTTAAAGAAGGAAATAGAGTCACAATCAAGCTATGCCGAGAGCAGTTGATGAAGATGAGTCTTTTTTGCTCTTGCTCATTTCCTCCTTCAAGAAACACAATCAGGAACAGAAGTTATTGTTGAGAATACAAGTTACTATTGTCAGATTCTGGCACTCTCAACAGGTTTCAAGCCACATTCGTAGGTAAGAAATATTTCAGCACACTTCACCAAACATGCATCTGTTCACATGGGCCCAATAACAAGGCATACTTACAACTGCTACACTCAACACAGCTGAATAATCAAACAGTTCTTGGGACAGCAGTATGGACATAGGCAATTGTCTGTAGTGGCAACACCCACACTTGCAGTGAGTCTTATAATTTTGCCACAGATAATAAATTTAACAGAATCTTCTTACTCACAAGAATCCACATAGAAATAGTTAGAATTAGGTTACATAGACTAAAATTGACCCATTTTGTACGATACGCTTTAATAAACTTGGCATGTATGATTAAAAATAAAGTACAAATTGTTTTCTTACCTTAATGTAACTGACAACCTCCATTCCACTGATACACATATTCTCATTACAGTACCTTGACGTCATATTTGTGTGCCCAGTACACACAGCAGCTCATCAAATGAGCTTTTAGACATAGGATAATAGTTGAACTTTTCAGAATGCTCACATAAATCGTCATGCAGTGTATGAAATTGCTCCTTAAGTAATTGTTTGCTGATAATTGAATGGACACAGAATTGTCAATTTTGTCTTCTAAGATATATAATTACACATAGCAGTTGTTGTGCATCTTCAGTCAACAGCTATCCACAAGCTGCCAATGTGCATTCTGAAAAGCTGTTAAGATGTGTGTATTTATTCGCCAACATTTCAGTCAGCCACCTACTGTCAGTCATATGTACCCTCCTTAAGTTCAACTAATATTAAACCTGAGCTAGATTCTACTCTGGGGGTTGCTGCTCCTTACTTTACAACAGTAAAATATTGGGTGGCAGAGGCTATATGAGCTGCCAAGATGAACATTGCAGTAGTTGCCCAAATGAGGTGACCACCAGAAATTGTAAAGAAACTCCAATTTAAAAAAGTGCATACTGACTGAAAATGTGGACATGAGAAAGCTGTGCGCAAAATGGGTGTGACTGTTCTCAATGGAGTGAAAACAGCATCCTTAGGATCTTTCAGTAGAGTGTTTGGCAATGTTTTGCTGCAATAAAACTGAGTTTTTGCATCAATTCTTAACCATGGTCCACCACTTCACATCTGAGACAAAGAACAGTGGATTAAAAGGGGAGAATTGGCTCCAAAGAAGGCAAAGATAGTTCTACCTGCAGGCAAGGTCATGGCATCAGTTTCTTGGGAGGCACGTGGGATAATTTTCACTTTCTCCAAAAAGGAAAAGCAATTAATGGTGAGTATTGTGCAAACTTGTTGTAGTGTTTGAGTGATGAAAATAAGCAAAAACAACTGGATTTGGCAAAAAAGGTTTCATTTCATGAAGAGAATACACCAGTTCACACATCCATTATCACCAAGACCAAAATCAGTGAGTTAAGAATTCAAATTGCTTCCTCATACACCCTATTTGCCAGATTTAACCTCTCTGATTATTTTCTGGTTTCTAAACATGAAGAAATGGCTTGGTGGTAAAAGATTTGCCAACAATGAAGAAGTGGAGTATGCAGTTAATGGCTGTTTTGCAGAGCTCAACGGTTCTCACTATAAACAGGATATCGAAGCTATTGAACATCACTGGGAAAGGTGTATTGAGCTCAAATATGACTATGTAGAGAAATGAAGATCCTTTTTGATGTTTTCTTGTCAAATTAAATGTATATCTTGAATTTTCTTGGAATAGCTTCTGGAGTTCTTTTCATTTTGGATGGCTTCTCCATGATGGTAAATGTTAAGAGGAAGACAAAATATCACTACACATAAAACGTAGATCTCATTATAGCACACAATTTATGTCTAAGTTTTTTTGCAGATAACCATTTTCAAGATATTCCTTGTTATTGGTTGGAATTTTCAAATACTTACACTTTTTCAAATACAAAATCATTCTTCGTCTTTTTATGTCATGGTCACACAAAGAGAATCCAATCTCAAAGCCATCACATAGCGATCAGCTGTTAAAATATAACTGGAAGTTATTTCCGGCTGTTGTGCTGTGATCTGTTGAAGATAGCAAAGTCTGCAGTCACTGTTCATCCATGAAATTAATGGTAATCATATTAAGTTCCAGGATACAACCATCATTCCAACCGTGACAGAGTACTATGATGAACTAGAGTGCAAAGCCAGCATACTAACAGTTTCAATAGAAAGAAGCAGCTCTAAAACTCAACAGCAACTGCCATTCAGAAATCAGAGCCAGAAAACATGTATCATCAGAAAACATAGCGAGCCAATCAGAAGCAAGAAATGCCACAGATGAAGCCAGGTCCCACCCCCTCCCATGAGACACCTTTGCTATAAAAGTAGCAGCACAGAAAGTCAACTGTTCAGACCAACGCAACCTTCTCCAAGGAGACTTCCACTGTGCCATTGATGATGTCCACTGTAGTTGTGGAAAAGACATCTGGATCATCTATCTCCAGCAGACCATGGCAAAACAACCTGGAAATAACTTCCAGTTATATGGACTCTGGCCATGAAAGCCTGCATTCTCTTACAGCTGTTAAAAATTTTGAGTATCAATCAAAACTTTTATACTCTTCTATTCCCATTGTACCAATAAGGAGATATGTAATAAAAACATACCTACAAACATTTATTTTGATTGACATGAAATAGAAGAATAAGCATTTTTAAAAATAGTTCATACAAAACTGAGTAGAGAAAGTCATATGAGTGCACACATAAGCCTTTTACATATAGAATTGTACTTGAAGCGCTGAAAATGTCTTTGAAAGTCTAAGGAAGCTTATGGTTTTTGTCAGGTGCCAACAAGTAGGTGTCCAAAATTTTGTGTAGATTGGTCATACAAATTTTATATAACAAGCTGAAAATCAGACATTAATGTGTTGATCAGATTGAAAGTAGTAAAAATTGCAGTTTTAGGTGCCTAAAATAAGCTCAACATTTAGTTAATTTGGCTGTTTTATTGAAGATCTGATGTGTTGCACTCACATGACTTTCTCAACTCTTGTAGTAACCATTCTTAAAAATTCTTATCCCTATATCTTCATGTTAGTTGAGATAAACATTTGTCCATTCTCTTTGCAAGGTTAACATATAAAAAATTAATAACGATGTTCCATTTGACAGAAGCTCTCTAAAACTCTCGCAAATAATGAGGAATATCTCCAAAATGGTTCACTCCACAAAAAAATTTATTTGCATATAAATTGTGAATTTTAGCAAGATCTACATTTTTTGTACAGTAAGTTTCTATGTATCTCTTACGGTTTACCAGTTATGCAAAAGTTATCCAGATTAAATATGACTACATAGGCTATAGCCAGAAACTTCAAGATATACATTTCATTTGTCATAAAAATATCTAAAATATACAACATTCTAATCAAAATCATTAGAACCATTTTCAAGAAAATAAAAATTTTCCATGTAAAGAGTAGTTTAAGGTGAAGCAATTTTCTTCAAAATCTTTGTGTCGCATCCTTGAAAGACATTAAACTCAAATACCAACTTTGGCTTTTAACCAACGTTTCGTTTTTACTTTCTCTACTGGTAAGTGGAAGGAAGTATTGTATCGAGATTTCAGTGGAAATATGTTTTGAGAACCCCTGAATCCAAAAAAAAAGCATTTTTCGAAAAAGGTCTGTATGTGTCAATCTGTGGACAGCATAACACAAAAATGAAAGTCAGTTAAAAATCAATGTTAGTATTTAAGTTTAATCTTTCAAGGATGCGATACGAAGATTTTGAAGAAAATCGCCCCACCCTAAACTACCCTTTACGTGGAAAACTTATAGAAAATTTGGATTTTCTTGAAAATGGCTCTAACGATTTTGATTAAAATGCCATATGTTTAAGGTATTTGTATGACAAATCAAATGTATATTTTGAATTTTCTGGCTATAGCCTATGTAGTGCTGTTTACTTTTGAATAACTCGTAAACTGTAAGAGATAGACAGTCTTAATATACAAAAAATGTACATCTCACTAAAACACACAATTTATGTCTGAATACATTTTTTTGTAGAGTGAACCGTTTTGGAGATATGCCTCAGTGTGTCAGTTTTGGAAAACTTAAAACTTCCATGAAATGGAACATGGTTGTTCATTTTTACTTTCTCTACTGGTAAGTAGGGGAAGTAGGTATTGTATTCCACCCAAAAATTCGATGTCGAGATTTCACCGGAAATATATGTTTTGAGACCCCCGGAATCCAAAAAAAGCATTTTTAGAAAAAGGTCTGTGTGTGTGTGTCTGTCTGTCTGCTGTCTGTGGACAGCATAACTCAAAACCGAAAAGTCGGTTAAAAACCAAAGTGGGTATTTAAGTTTAATGTCTTTCAAGGATGCGACATGAAGATTTTGAAGAAAATAGCCCCACCCTAAACTACCCTTTACACGGAACATTTTTCGAAAATTTTGATTTTCTTGAAAATGGCTCTAACAATTTTGATTAAAATGTCATATGTTTGAGACATTTTTATGGCAAATGAAATGTATATCTTGAATTTTCTGGCTATACCCCCTTTAGTCATATTTATCTGGACGACTTTTGCATAACTGGTAAACCGTTAGAGATAGACCAAATCATACTATACAGAAAATGTAGATCTTGCTAAAATACATAACTTATGTCTCAATGAATTTTCTTGTAGGGTTAACCATTTCGGAGATATTCCTTGTTATGTTTGTGAGTTTCGGAAAACTTAAAACTTTCGTGAAATGGATCATCGTTGTTCATTTTTTTATATGGTAAGTGTGCAAAGAGAAGAGAATCTCAAAGCTTCAAAAGATGTGGCTATCGCTCAAAGCCTTCTGTATTCTAACTTTCCCCTTGCACCTACAAGGAAATAAGCAATAAGATAATTTGTACAAATGTTTATCTCAAATTAGACGAAGATATAGGAATAAGAATTTGTACAAGAGTAGAGAAAGTCATGTGAGTGCAGCACATCAGATTTTTTTATATGTTAAGTGTGCAAAGAGAATGGGATCTCAAAGCCTACTGTATTCTAACATTCCCCTTGCACCTACAAGGAAATAAGCAATAAGATAATTTGTACAAATGTTTATCTCAACTAACATGAAGAAGATATAGGAATAAGAGTTTGTAAGAATGTTTAGTACAAGAGTAGAGAACACATCAGATTTTTGAGTTATGCTGTCCACAGACACTCGCGCACACACACACACACACACACACACACACACACACACACACACACACACACACACACACACACACACACACATGCATGCACACACGTACGCATACACACACGGACCTTTTTCTAAAAATGCTTAAAACATATATTTCCAATAAAATCTCGGCATCAAATTTTTGGGTGGAATAGAATACTTCCTCTACTATACCATAGAGTAAAATAAAAATAGGATTTTAGGCACATACAATAAAGAATCAAACCTATTTATTTCATGGAGTTTTCAAGTTACCCACTTCTTTACCTGGTCACCCTCCCCTTATGTGGGACTTACACCCCTCAGGACTTACAAGTCAGTGTCTAGGGTCAAACGCCTGTCAGGGAGCAGAGGAACCTATGGACCGGACAGAGTGAAGACCTGGAAACGGGTGGTCAGCCCAGCACCAGGTATGATAGTGAGGAAAAGGATGATAAGAAATACAGGTGAAATGGGTGAATGGAAAGGTGAAGATAGAGCAATTGGTGGAATGAGTGGCTGGGAAACCCGGAGAACCAGTAGAAAACCTGCCCAGCTGCTGCTTTGTCCATCACAAATACCACTGGAGGTCCCTGGGATTGAACTCAGGCCACCTAAGTGTTGGACAGTCTAACCACTCGGACACGCCGCCGCCAAGTTATACACTAAAATTCCAAATCATGGTATAAAGAAGTATGTTTTAGAAATGGAGGCAAAGTACTGTTTATATCATGATGCTGGGCACAACGCACAATAAAGGGTGTTTGGGGCTAAGCTACTAACACCAAACAATAGGCCGGTGAGCAAACGAAGGTGCTCTCGGTCAGGCTGCTTTATGTGATCATGTATACATGACTAACAACAATGAGCACAGCACTTAGCAAAGGATTGCTGGAACCTTCAAGAGGCATCTGGCGGCCAGCATATTTTTGGAAGTTCAGGAAGGACTGTGTGACATCATCCTCGCTATATGAGGTGGCAAGAGAACAGGAGAAGAGTGAGTTACAGACATGTGTGTCTGTGCGCATGCGTGTGTGTGTGTGTGTGTGCGTTACTGTCGTCATGAAAGATATATCACATCGAAATGAAGAAATTTTTACGAGTGTCAAGTGATTGTATTGTTGGAGTTAGTGTATGAGAGACAAAGTGAAGAAAGACAGTAAAAGGACTGGATCAAGGCTGCAAGAAGAAAATAATTGGGAATTGTAATATTGCGAAAGACTGCAGACTGTGTTAACATCAGTAGAAGAGAACTGTGGTTTTATGCAAAAGTTTAGAAGAAATTTAAATGATAGAAAAGTAACTGAACCAAAGTGTCAGGAGTGGGATTCCTTAAATTGCCATTTCGTTACATTGGTTTCAGAAGTGTGACGTAAGAACCATGATGGAGGCAATGTTGGAAAAATTATTGGGCCGAATGTAGAAGATGGAGTAAGAAGTGAAATCCAGCATGGAGAAGATGGAGGCTAAAATGAAATCCAGCATGGAGAATATGAAGACAAAATGCTAAACATAATGGAATGGAAGAAATGATATCTGGACTGGACAAGATGGGAAGCGAAGTGACAACAGTAATTACTGCAATAGAGAAGATCGAGGCAAAATTGGAGGTTGTAAAGGAAGAAATGAAGATTGAAATGACCAAGATGAAGATAAAGCTACTGGCAAAGATTAATGGGAAACTAGTCACCATGAAGAAAGATGTGGACGAACTTGGGAAGGTGAGACACCTCTGCCAGCACAAGGACGTCATGAAGGACATTGAGGAACGTCTTAGCACCCTGGAAGGAAGAGTTGACAGTAGTGTCAAGAAATTAGATGCCAGGGGTGGACGGCATAGTGCAGACCTGGGAATGGAATACCTAGTGGCTGAGGTGACAGTTGCCACATGTTAGAGAACTGAAGTGTACGACATGTCAAAGAATCAGCTCAGGGACATCATTGAGGATCCCCTAGTGGAGTGTTGCAGAGATGTAATATATTCCTCATTGTTAGTGCCATTGATTAGCCAGCTACCAACATGGTGGCTAGCCCATCATTGAATCTGATTGGTTCAAGTACCTAAAGCAGAATTAGCAGACGTGACTAAGTGATAAATGAATGGACAGCAAGAGATGTGAAGCATTTGACTGGCATGGGCCAAGTCAATAACCATGTTATTCTTCAATAGTTTATGGCTCTTTGCCTTTATAGTTATTCTAACAAGTGCATAGGTGTACTAAATGTTCATGCATATCTATTACAATGTCCTTCACTTATTATTTACCTGTTTTAACTCTTTTTCCAGGCCAAATTACAAACTTTTTTGGTAATCCGATAACATCAGCTTCAGTTAAAAAGTTCATATGATTCAGTGGTATCCTAAATCCTTTTGCAAATAATACATGAGTCTTAATTCAATAAATCCAGTCACATTTTTCTTTTTTTTTTTTTTTAATTCTCTTTTTTTTTTTTATTTACTGTAACAGGTGTTTGCATTCCTGGTGTCACCGTCACTTTTGTGTCCTCTCTTTACCCTGTCGTTTCCTTTTATCTATAGTGTAACATGGCCTTGCTTCAATACTCTCAGTCTCACCTTTTCTTCCATTTACCTTCCACCAGCTGCTGAGGCCCTTCTTAAATAATTTATTTTTTACATAATGATCACATGGCGTATTTTTATTTTATGAAGAAAGCATAACAAGTGTGAGGGTTATTGGATAAAATATATCTTCACACAGGCATTCTTTACAATTGCAATTTGGCCACATAGAGTTGGGTTTTACATTGTAATTGTTCAATGTTTGCAGGTATGAATGAAAAGTTTGATGTTACATAGGGAATATTGTTTTTCACTGACAGGTCATTCAGACACTTACGTGATAAGGGCAATGCCACAGTTATCATGGAGACCATGGATTATGACCAGGAAATCAAAAACCTACTCAAAGATCCCTCTTTCAAGAAGCTGGATAAGGACCCAACGGCCAAGATCACCAAAATAAGTACGAGTCTCATAAAAAACACCAGCCTAACCACCGAAGTATAGAAAAACACCGTTTTACATCCGGCTGCTCCACATGGAATTTATGGACTGCCGAAGATTCACAAGCCTGAAGTACCCCTCCAGCCCATTGTGAGTGTCATAGGCTCACCCACTTACCTGCTTGCCAAACATCTTACCACTCTACTGAATCCGCTGGTGGGTGCCTGTCAACACCATATTAAAAGTTTCAGCCACTTCATCCAGAAAATTTCAATGCTGAGATTGGACCTGGAGAATATCTTGGCGAGCTTTGATGTTGAGCCAGAGTGCCGCTACGACAGCTCATATCTGAACATTTTCAGAAGACATCACTCAGCTCTTCAGGCATACGCTCTCTTCCATATATTTCAATTACAATGGCCAGTTCTTCGAACAGACCGTTGTAACTTTTTTTTTTTTAAATTAACGTCTTCCAACATTGTCATATCGGATGAATGAAATGAAATGGGTGAAATGATGCTCAAATGAGCCCGAGGTCCATGGAGCTTAATGTTAATCGACATTCGTCTTCTCAGGATAGGGAAAACCTCGGAGAAAACCTTACTCAGATAACTTACCCTAAGCGAGATTCAAACTCGCGACCTCTTGAACGTGAGGCAGACACGCTAACCATCACGCTACCGAGACGGGCCCATTGTAACCTGCTATTGCAAACTTCTTCATGGGAGTTTTGAACATACTGTCCTGGATATCACCTCAGACAAACCAAAAGCATTCTTCAGGTACGTTGATGATACCTTTAATATCTGGCCACATGGAGAAGAAAAACTTTCCGCCTTTTTGGACCACCTACATGCAAACATCAGGTTTACCATGAAAGTTGAGAACCATGATTCGCTTCCCTTCCTGAATGTTCTTGTCTACAAGAAGCCACGTGGCAGCCTAGGTCACAAAATATATAGGAAATCCACGCACACCAATTGCTACTTGGACGCCTCCAGTCAC
This sequence comes from Tenodera sinensis, assembly GCA_030765045.1. NCBI lineage: Eukaryota > Metazoa > Arthropoda > Insecta > Mantodea > Mantidae > Tenodera > Tenodera sinensis. The sequence goes on from CM060973.1 coordinate 55,150,474, forward strand.
CACCATCCCACTCAAAAGAAGACAGTCATCTCCACTTTGTTTCACCAGGCATTTGATATTGCAGATGAAGACCACATTGAGCAAGAACTTCAATATCTGTGAGACATTTTGCTACAGAACGGATACAATGATCACGACATCAAGGAGGTACACAAGAAGGTTAGAACACAATCTAAAGAACCCCTCCATGCCTCACTCAAAGGATGTATAGCTGGCCGAATAAAGCCTACATACCTTTCTATGGTTCCGTCTCAAACAAGATTTCCTGCATACTCGCAAGATACATCAAGACCTTCTTCACGGCTCCAAAGAAGATCCAAGAACATCTTAGGTTGGTGAAAGAACCACTTTGGCTCAAGGTCCCAGGAGTGTACAGGATTCCTCGTGAATGTAGAACAGAAGAAAGATGTAAAGAACTTCAATGCAATATCAGGCTCCTACAGCCAGAAAAGTTGGCAGTGGCCAAGCACTGTATAGTGTATGTCCATAAAAATAAACTTTGAAGACATCAAAGTTCTGGTTCAAACTGATAAATACTGGGTCAGAGTCATTAAGGAAGCCATCCAAATCAAACTGCATTCAAACAACTACATTAGGGACTGCAGACTTCAACTAGACCCTGCTTGGACAATAGCCATCAAAAACATCAACATTTTGTTTTTTTGTTTTTTACGCCCTTACCGCAGGCAAGCCTCGAGTGTAAGATTCCTACCCTGGCTTCACCAGGGCAGCACTACTCACCAAAAAAAAACCCACTGGAAGTCTTGAGGTCCAAACCTCACTGTTGCAGTACCGCCTTAAGCACCTGCACGTTCAGTGGTGATGGTGAATGTGCCAGAGGACAAACATGCCCTAAGCTCTGAGTGCCTCCTGGTAGCTAGTGATAGTGATGAGTGGTGAAACTGTAGTGTATGATGAAGATGTGAATGGTGATGAATGATCATGTTTGTGAGTCATGGTGTTAATTGGGATAGTTTGTGCACTTCATGACACGACACAGTTCCGTGCAGGGCCATCGGTCGTGTATGTGGAAGTCCCTGGCATGTTCTCATCTTGGAGTAAACTGCGGTGGTTGTTGTGGCTGGGCTGGTGTTGTTGTATTGCTTTGGTGTGTCTGTGTCCATGCCTCACGGGAGGTGGTGGCAGTTGGGATCTCGAGCCGATGAAGCTTCCGCTGATTTGGCTCGAGAGCCTCTGTGATGTTCTGCTGTATTGTGATGCTGGATGAAGCGAAGTTGGAGGCAAGAGCCTCTTCTATGGTGGCCAGGTGGGTGCTGACATTCAGTAACTCCGCATGGAGGTCCTAAACTGCGTCACGTAGTTCCTGGCTGTTTGCTGTGACTGGTGTGTGCTCGATGGTGTTTCCAGCGCTCCTGGTGAGTCTGGTTCTGTTGGAGCAGGTCTAGTGGTTCTTGGCGCTGGTTGATGGTTCTGTGTTGCGGTGAGCTGGAGTCCGACAAGGTTGGAGAAGGCACTGTGCCTGGCCTGTGTAGTGGCCGAAGCCATTACAGGTGGCACAGTACCAGTGGTGGCATCTCAAGTGGTGTCCCTTGCAGTGTGCGGTTAGAGCTCGGGCGCCACAGTAGTGGCACCGTGGGCTTGCAGAGCAGGTGTCGGCCTAGTGGCCGAACTGGCAGCAGCGGCGGCGGCAAGGGACCAGACAATCCGTTCTGCTGGCCTCAATGCACAGGCGTTGCCCTAACAAGGGCAGTCCCGCTGTCAAGGCAGCTTCCCAGTCGCCCAGGTTCGCGAACTCCAGTCTAACCTTCGTGGTTGGGCCACGGTCATTGTATATTCTTGTAGATCTGATGATGGAGTGCCAAAGTTGCCTGGAGGTGGACAGCAGGTACCGGCACAGAAAATCCCGTGGAACTCGGCACATTACTGTGCTATGCCGCCAGGAAGATGCTGTGGGTGGCGACAATGGTGTCGGCACTGGTGGGCCTTTTATTATTATTATTATTATTATTATTATTATTATTTTTTTTTTTTTTTTTAGTGGTGGGGAAAAAAGGCACGCCCTTACCGCAGGCAAGCTTGTGAGTGTAAGACTCCTACCCTGGCTTCAAACCAGGGCAGCCTACTCTAAAAAATTCCACCAGAAGTCATTTTTGCAGAGCCATATTAAGGCATCTGCACGTTCAACGGAGATAGATGAGAGCTGCCTGCCAGTGGCAGTAACAGCTGGTAATTACAATCCTCTGTCCTGCAAGGGAGAATTTGATGAATGTTTGTGCATGTGATAGTCATGTTCCCGCATTTGCACCCTGGTCAGTATTGTACTGTTTCATGCTGGCATGCAGTGCATGCGAGCGCGTCTACAATGAAGTCCCAAGCTGCAGTCATGATCAAGTCCTGACTACAACGTGGGGAGCTGAAGGTGATAGTGATAGTGGTAGTGGTAGAGATGTTTTTACTATTCTATGCTTGGCATCCTTAGTGGGAGCCGTGTCAGTACTTGGCGTCCTCAGTGGCAGCCGTGTCTGTACTTGAATGTTGTTCTTCTCAGGTCTGGGTGTCGCCAGGTCATCATGGTATCCACATTCATCATGTGCCGCATGTCCACAGCACACCGTGTGACACTCGAGGGGACCCACTCCCCTGGGTCCGCGTTGGCTAGCTAGCGCAGGGTCTTGGAGGGTACTGTAGGAGATGGACGTTACGTGAGATGTCTGTAGACTAGAAACAAAGTCATTGGATTAAGTTACAGTAAGAGATTGTCATGGAATTTGTTTATAGCATCATCTACGTCTGGATTAGTCAGGTTTCTGTCAAATAGGGATAGTGGTCTCTGTGTTTGTCAATAGTCCTTTCGTATTGTCCAAGTGCAGTGATGAGTGTATTGTGGTGTGATGGGATTTTATTGTACAAATCGAAAAGTAGCTTCTTAATGAACTCTTCTATGGTGTGCATGTGTAAATCTTCATGCAGTTGTTTGGAAGGTTATATGTGTGGGACTTTAACTACTATACGTAGGATCTTATTTTGCAGTTGTTCTATTCTTTTACTATGGGAGCCTTTTATTATAACAGCAACTATGGTGACCCCCGGCAAATTACAGACCCTCAAGAAAACAGTGTGGCCCAATCACAAATCACTACCTGCTCATTGGCCAGGGCAGCACAAGCCCCTCCCACCAAACAATAGTATATATATATATGGAAAGCGGAGTACAGTCTACTGAAAAAAATGCATCCAAACTTAGATATGCAGAAAGAAACCATTGCCCACAGACACAAAAGCTTGAAAAAATTTGGACCACCTTCTATACTGCACAGTTAAAGTCGCAATAAGCGGCTAGGTGCTGTGCAGATAAACATACCGTTCAGAAGAACCTGTACGACCTGTTCTCGAATGCTGGAATGCTGGAGTCTACTGAAACTTCTTTTCAGTCTTTTCATCCTGAAGAAGGCCATGGAATCTGCAATGGTTGAAAGCTCGATGTTCTTAAATCTGGCACGGCTGATCACCCGTGAAGCCTTGATTAATAAACATATTACTGCTGCGACTTGTGTGAATTCACAAGTTATTAATAGGTGAAGCAGCTTCTTCAAGTGTAGTACAATCACATTGTTCCCAGTATTATTTAGATTTATGCAAAGCATTTGTTGCAGCCGACATCCCACTCAAAAAAGTTGTTGTTCTTAGCTAATGCTGGATTTCTGACAATGAAGTCATTAATCCTCTTACTCTCCAATATTTTTCACTGATGGATGGGGCATTAGAAGTGGCCGGGCATATTTGAAGGTGGTCTCGATTCATTTCCTCTTGCAGATCACATAGAGGACAGAGTGGTGAAGAATATATCCCAATTCTGTTTAAATGTTTTGCCAGAAAATCATGTCCTGTAATCAACCTGAAGGTTGCAACTGCTGTTTTTCGAGGATACTCAGGAATTACTGTTTGAATGTTTGGTAGTTCCCATCTTTTATTCTTTGATTTTTCATAGTAATATTTTTCAATAATTTTTTTGAATTCAGAGTTGACTAATCTTTTAGCTGCATAAAATGGTAAATTAACTATTGATTTCTGCACATTGCCGGTACCCTTTTTTACAAGAAAATCAGCTTTCTCATTACCACTCCGTCCACAGTGAGCTGGTATCCATTGGAAGACTAGGTGTTTTTGAAGTGCTGTTAGATGGGTAAGGATTTTCCAACATTCTATAATTGTTTGGTTTTTTGGTGACAACTTGGAAGTAATTGCTATAATTGCTGCCCTGGAATCTGAGAGAATAACTGCTTGCTGAAAATGTGAAATTCTGAACAAAAGATTTTGTAGGGCCATTCGAATTGCTTCAATTTCTCCATCAAAGTTTGTAGTTCCATAACTTAAAGATTTGTAATAGGAAAAGAGGTGACATGTGACTCCAGCACCTGCTCCATCTTGGTTTGATATAAATGATCCATCAGTATAAATATGGAGCCATTCGTGTTCTGGAAATCTAGTATGGATTGTCTCTAATGCCAATAATTTTAGAACACTAGTTGGAGTATCACTTTTCTTAACTTCTTCTGTCAGGTGTAAATAATATGTGATGTCTAATGTTTGTGTCGGATTGACTTTAGATATGAAGTTTTCCTTTGAATTAGGAAGGTATACATTCTTCTTGATGTCTTGAATTTTGGAAAGAAAGCTCTCCTGAGTCTTTAGTGTATGTGTAAAATTTCTCTTGTGCCATGTATTGAATGGGAGTCTGATCAACTTTTTGTGTTGAATAAGAGCCGCTTTTTCTATTTCATATTCAATGGGGCATTGGTTGGTTAGTATTTCCATAGCTGCTATTGGTGTGGTTTTGATAGCACCTGTAATTAATCTCAGACTTTGGTTTTGAAAGATTTGAATCTTTTTTGTGTTTGCTGTTACAAGAACTTTGCTGCAGTAAGTAAATAATGGCTTTATATATACATTGTATGTTGTGTTAAGAGTTGCTCTGGAACATCCCCACTTCATTCCTGTTAGACGTTTTAACAGTGAAAGGCGCCTCTCTGCTCTTTGTATTACATTTTCTATTTGTTTGTTCCATGTAAGTTTAGTATCAAATGTAACTCCTAAATACTTTGCTTCCTTTGTTTCTGGTAATTGTTGACCCTCAAAATTTAGTTTTATTTTTAGTGGCTTTTTTTTTAGTGAAAGGATTTGGTAGTTTGATTTTGTTGTATTAACAGTCATTAAATTTTCTTTGGTCCACCTTTGTAATTTGGTTAAGGATTGTTGCATGGTTTTTTCTAGTTCTGTACTTTTGCTTTTTGGTTTTGAAGTCCACATTACTAAGTCATCAGCAAATAGTGCACACTTCACACCTGATTCTTGTATTTGTTGTGGTAGATCGTTAATAAATATATTAAAAAGTGTTGTGCTTAGCGCTGCGCCATGTGGTAAGCCACGGTGTACTTGTTTGTATTTAGATATGTTTCTTCCATATCTGGTTGCAATAAAGCGTTGTGTTAGGAAATGACATAGCCATGAAAACATTGGACCTTGTATCCCTATTTTTTTTACTTTCTTTAGTAGTTTTGTTCTGCATATAGAATCATATGCACTTTGGAAATCAATAAAAACTGATAAATTATCTTCTTTTCTATTGAAGGAGTCTTTGATTTCTTGACTGAGAAGTAAGACTTGTTCATTTGTAGAGTGGAACTCTCTGAATCCAGCTTGACATGGGGAAATTAAATTTTGTGATTCTAGAAACCAATTTAACCTGTTTGACACCATTCTTTTCATCACTTTTGCTATTATGCTAGTAAGAGCTATTGGTCTATAATTTTTTATTTCTGACGCTGTTTTGTCTTTCTTCAAGAGTGGGACAATTATTGCCTTTCGCCATTCAGCAAGCACAGTGGTTTTCCAGGATAGATTGTAGAGTTTTAGTAGTTGTTGTTTTGCTGTTTTTCCAAGGTTTTTTATGAACTCTGGATGTATGTGATCAGGTCCAGGAGACTTTTTGTTTTTTAGATTATTTATTGCAATGTTCAGTTCTTGCATATTAAAATTTTGAAAAAAGATATTGCACTGAGTTAGGATCACATTCTCTTTCTTGTTTCAAATCTTTCTTAAATTCTTTACGTTCCTTTTTATTATTTCTTGTTACTTTATGTGAATTAGCATAATATTTATTGAATGTTTCGGCTATGACTGCATCATTTACTAATATTTAATTGTTGTGTATGATAGGTGTGCTGTTGTCTTCTTTCCTGTCCTTGACATTTTTTATGAACTTATGAGGTTTGTTACCATCTGTCCTATAATCCATTTTTTCTAAGAAATTATTAAAGTAATTCTTTTTAGCAGTATTAATTTCTTTTTTTAGTGAGGCACATTTCTTCCGCCATATTTGTGTATCTGATGTTTTTTGTTTGTTCAGCTGTATTTCTAGCTATATCCCTTTGCTTTTTCAGTTCTTCTAACTGGGGGTTCCAAAAGGGTTTGAAATTTTTTATTCTTCCCTGAGGAATATGTTTTTTTGCGGTTTCTAGGATGATTTTGCAGAAATTTTTGTTCAAATGATCTGGTTGGTCATGTAGCTGTGAGTTTGTTTGTTCTTTAAATTTATGTTCCAGTTCAGTTTTATATTTGATCCAATCTGCTTTTTTGAAGTTCCAATACAGATTCGTGTGACATTGACTGTTATTTGTATTATCTAGTTTTATATCAGCAATTACTGCTCTGTGACCAGAACTTGGATCTTCTATAACTTGTTTTTTTAATTTTTGAAACTATCTGTTGTAGCTAACAAGAGGTCTGGGTTACTGCCTGCTCCAGAGTAATGTATGAAGGTTGTGGGATCTTCTTTACTATAAATCAGTTCAAAAGTTGTGGTATTCAAAAATCCTTCCACTATCTTCCCTGTAGAATCCACTTTTTCATAACCCCATCTTTTGGAATGAGCATTGAAATCCCCAATTACGATTGTTTTATTTAATTGGTCAATAAGAGAGAGATCTGGTTCATTCCTGGGAGGATTGTAAATACTGTATAAATGTAGATGTGTTTTGTTATCCCAAAAATTTTGCTTTATTAATTCACTTTTGTCTGTGTTATCCATTTCTTTAACAATTTCAAAGGAGGATTTAATATCCTTTTTGACTCCAACTAATATTCCACTACTTATCTGTCTATTTTTGGGTAGTAGGTGTAGTAGAAAACCAGTAAAATTGAAGTATTTAAGTTGGTCATTTGTTAGATTTGCTTCCTGTATGAAAAATACATCGATATTATAGTCAAATACAATTTTATTCAGTTCTACTCTTTTTGTTTGTGTGAGACCACCCGCATTCCATTGTAGAAGTCTGATGTTAGATCTTCTATTAATATAATGTTTTGGTTCTCGAGAAGTAGTCCCCGCCCGGAGATCCGATTGGGGGACTATTTTAACTCCAGAACATTTTACCCCTCGAGTCATATTGCATAAATATTGAAGAGACTTAGCAATAAATGTAACCTCTTTTTAGAGAGCACCATATTTTTATGTTTTGGCAGTCACATCGCTCTCTCACAACCCCCAGAATGTCTGGAGGACCACAACTGTCGTTGGTTTACGGGTCTCACCGACCTGACCGGGAGAATTATCAAAATAAATTCACCGACCATATCCTGTGATTACCAATCAGAGGACGTATACATGCCATGACAGGTCAGCATGTTAGTGGTTAATATTTTAGAGAATTGGAGAGGTTGGAAAAATAAAGACTCCCTAGCCTTCGGGAACTCTAATAGCATCGGGGTCGGAAGAGGAAAACTGAGGAGACTTTTTCATCTTTTTAGTCCTGAAGATGGCCATGGAGTATACAATGGCCGAAAGCTCGACCTTCTTAAATTTAACACGGCTGATCACCCGGGAAGCTTTGATCACTAATCAATTTTGTTACTTATTTCATTAATTACATCTTTTTGTTCTAATTTAAAATTTTCTATACTTTGAGAATTTTGCCTGATTAGTTTAATTTGTTCAATAGTGATGTCAGTCATCTCAGATTTCATCACAGTCATTTTAGATTTCATCTCAGACTTCATCCGACTCAGTTGACTGGAGAAATCAAATCTCATCTGATCCAACTGACCATTTAAATTATTCATTTGGTTAGCTAAATTATTAATTTGGTCAGACATTTCAGATTTTAGTTGACTATTTGAATTCTTAATTTAGTCAACCAGTCCTTTGAGCATTAATACCATGTTGTTCATGTCTACTTTTTGTACACTGTTGCCTTCACCGCTTGCCTGGTTGTGGTCATCTTCCATCTTAAAAGATCTCATAATTTTTCCACTTCTTAAAAGCATACACAAACACAATAGCAAGTAATATGCACTGACTTATGTTCTAGTGTCTCCTTAAATATCTATCTATATATATAACAATATCCTACTTGTTGGAATTTCCAATCCTGGACGTCGTGTAGTACTGCTTCCTTCCCGTGGCCTAATCCATAGTCTCCTTTTCTCGAACCACAGTCGTTAAGTTCCAAAATATGTAGCTGGAGCTGATGTCTTCCTTTCAAAGTCTTTCCTTTCGTGCCATGTACATTGGGTGCCCATATGCATCAGTCATTTGCAGCTTGGTCAGTTTGTTCTGATAAGACTTGCAGGCGCGTTACGGGTGCAGGGAAGTCGTTCAAAAATGATGTGGTTTTCCCTTATAAATTGATTTTATTCATGTCAATTACATTTTATAATCACTGATCTTTACAATATTTTATTTTATTTTGGGGCTCTAATGACTTAGCTGTCGACAGGCCCTTAAACTCTACTCACTCACTCACTCACTCACTCACTCACTCACTCACTCACTCACTCACTCACTCACTCACTCACTCACTCACTCGATTTTATTTTAATTAAGCAAGGTATAAAAGCTCTCGATTTTTGTTGAAATTATTCCGTAATTATTTTCATCTTGAACTATGTTTCAAACAATTTTTGCATATATTTTACAACCTATACGATGTTTGTCGATTCCAATAATAGTTTATTATAGTTAAGACTCAATTTATCCAATATGCGATTTCCTTTTAATAATTTTCATTGCAGAAAATATTGACCAACACATTTATCTTCTTTATGCATGCTTGATATTTGTTGTTAGGTGTTGTTAAGTGAAAATTTTCTAGGTCTGGGTTCATCAGTTGTTGGAACCACAGAAGCTGTAATACCAGGACATTGCCATGCTGTATATCCATAGCATACCAAATATCATTAATTTATAATGGAGAGCTGTTTTACCATACTCATAATTTAACATAGTTTAACACCAATTATTAACTGAGAACTCGTAAATTATCATATAATAAAATTAAAATGCAACAAAAATGGTGAATTTGGGGTGTGACCTAAAATTACTGTCACAAAGGTAAACAAGTAGGTGATTTAGAGTGTGAATGTTAGTGACAGCCCTTTGTTTAAATATGCATGTCTGACATCCTGTGATGTGCAAAGATAATTTCACAATATAAAGCACTATTTAGAGACATTTGTGATGAAAATTAGGAGAAGACTTGTTGTCCTCTGCAATTTTAAGGGATCATGCTAGGAGCTGCTACACATTTATGGGTGGTGAGTACCTCTAATAATGATAAGTTAATTATTTTCTCTCATTTCTTTGAAATTAAGGAAAATATTTTAACACTTTTAGCACTTAAAAATAAATATTTTAACTTTTCTTACCACATAAGAATCTGCTCTCTAATTATAACATTAATTTAGCTAACAATTCATTTTGACTGTAATATACATATACTCAGGGGTTTCTGTCTAAGGGATATGTGAATAGCGACCACAAGGTACCCAAGCTGAGCAGAACATTATTTGCACTTACTGGTGTTTTGCTTCTCACTATAACTTTTCTATCTGACCTTACCTTGGTCATCTCTTGTTCTCTTCCGACCCCGATGCTATTAGGGTTCCCGAGGGCTAGGGAGTCTTTATTTTTCCGACCTCTCCATTTCTCTAATTTTTCTATAAAATCTTAAACCCTAACATGCTGACCTGTCATGGCATGTAATATGTCCTCTGATTGGTAATCAGAGGATATGGTCAGTGAATTTATTTTGATAATTCTCCCGGTCAGGTCGGTGAGACCCGTAAACCAACGACAGGTGTGGTCCTCCAGACATTCTGGGGGTTTGAGAGAGCTATGTGACCGCCAAAACATAAAAATATGGTGCTCTCTAAAAAGTGGTTACTATTACTGCTATTACTCTCATCAATAAGTCAGTGAAAAATATTGGGGAGCAAGAGGATTAATGACTTCATTGTCAGAAATCCAGCATTAGCTAACAACAACATATTAGAGTAATTCTTATTTTTCAAATTTTATATTTCTTCATGCACATCCAATTTTTTTCCTTTTGTTTTAAAAAGAATTTAATACCTATTTTGTTGAAATTGAAGAAGGGGAACCCATGCCGCAGTGCCTGAGAAGTTGCATCGTGCTGCTTATTCCTGCTTATACATATGCTCCACTGCTGCCATACTGTCCACCTTCAGTTTAACCTTGGCTCACATTGGGTAATTTGCATCATTGTGAGTAGTTTAAGAAGTACTGACACATTCTTTAGTTGGTGAAGTTACGCACCAGTCAGGGTAAAGAACGAGAGTGTAAGTTTTCTGCAAATCTAAATAATGTATTTGATGTTGCCCATGCGAATACTTTGAACGTAATAAACATAGAAGAGGATAAAGTCTTTCTATTACATCAGTGACAACCTATCCGTAGAGGTTGTCTTAGAGGTGTTGTCTGGAAGTTTGCAGCAAAAGAGGAAAGTGTGAGGATTAGAGTTGTGAAAGAGGAAATGAGGCAGATAAGGGTGATAACAGTTCAAGGTTTTGGAAATTACTAATGACTTGTCTGAAGAAACGACTGAAGTGAGTGACTCTGATGGTGATAAAGTTTTTACAAGATCCTCATGGGCTCCAGATTTAATTTGTGGTAATGATGCAATCTTGGATGGAAATAAGGTAAACTCAGAGAAGGAAAACTAACTTGGAAGAAAGTGTTTTACAACACCAAGATTAGCTGCCATTTTAGACAAATGTAGGTTAACTCAGAGAGAAGCTGTGTTTGTCTTTGAGGCTACAACCGAGTCCTTGGGACTTAATGTTAATGGAATAGCACTTAATCGTAGTTAAATTCAAAGATATCAAGAACAATTAAAAAGAAATTGCCTGAAAGTGCTAAATATTTGTTTAAAGAGAAGAATCTAACTTTTGTAACTGTTCATTGGTATGTTAAACATTAAACTGGGACCAGCGTTAAGTGTCAGATTCAAGATCTGAGCGACTACTAATCATCATAACTTACGAAAATATGAAAATCAGGAACAATTATAGGTGTGTCTGCATTACCAAATTGTAATTGGAAAGAACAATCATTGGCAGTTAGGAATGCCATAAAAGTGTTTGGGGATTGCATGAGAAAGTTCAAATTGTTTTTTGTGACACCCACATCCAGTGGAGCTGTTACTCTACTGGAAAGGAACTTTTTTTTTTTTTTTCCCCCTCTTCTCCATTTATAAAGAGATAATGAAAAATCTTAAGATAGTAAATAACACAGCAGTCTGTAAGAATTCAATGGACCATTAATTGCTGATAAAGAACAAGAAAAATTTATTATGTAACGTACACAAGATCATTGTCCTGCGCTGTGGCGTAGTGGGCTAGGGCGTCATGCCTTGGTTCCCTGCCACAGAATGCGACCTGGGTTCAATCCCACCCCTGAGAGTGGGGATTTTAAGTCCCGGGTATAGGACCGGTGTCCACTCAGCATCGTGAGGAAATTGAGGAGCTTGCGATAGGTAAGTGGCCCTGGTCATGAAAGTCAACTTTCTGGCTGGAGGTGTCAAGATGCTGACCACATCTCCTCCCCGTATCGGTTGGATGATCGCCCACCTCTATCTTGCGCATGTGGGCGTGAGGCCGGCAGTCGGGTTGGCAGGCCCTGGACGATATGGATTGAGTGCCATGGGTTTAACTTTTTTAAGATCATTGGAGATAATACCGTGACTATAAAAGAGAAACACTGGAAAGAAAATCGTGTTAAAACTAGCTTTGATTTAAGTTGCACACATTTTGTATGTTCTATTATATATTAATATTTACATTTCTTCATTTTAAACATACTAAACATATTTGTAAAACATGTATAGATTGGTAATTATTACGAATCAGCTGGGGAATTTAATGTTGTATGGCAAGTTGGCATGGTAGCTTAGTGGTTAAAGCAGCTGCTCAATGTGGTAGATCTGTGGTTGAAATCCCGGCTATGGCATTGAATTTTTCAGTCCTGATTCTACCTCTTATGTATAGATTGGTTTCAGTGGTTTATACCAATCCAAAATACAACTGCTCTTTCAGTACCTACTTAAGTTTATTTAGTTTTTTATTAACTGGAGAAATACGAACTGGTTTGAGAATTCAACGCCATTCTGGCAGATTGTCACAGTAGCTCAATGGTGAGAGCAGCCGCCTGGTAAGCGGAAGGTCTGTGGTTCAAGCTGTGGCATTGAATTTTTAAGTTCCAGTTCTACCTCTCAAACATTGCCCACACACCGCTTGTGTGTTTAAAAACACCAACAGTAAGTTTGTTGGCATAAATAAATAATTACCATCTGAAGGTTATTTAATCCTGGGACATAAAGTACTTACAATAGTAAGTCACCATTGGGGTAATTGTCTCTGATGTGAGACGGCCTTTGTGGTTTACCAGGAGAAATACGAACTGGTTTGAGAATTCAATGCCATTCTGGCAGTTTGTCACAGTAGCTCAATGGTGAGAGCAGCCGCCTGGTAAGCGGAAGGTCTGTGGTTCAAATCCCAGCTGTGGCATTGAATTTTTAAGTTCCAGTTCTACCTCTCAGGTATAGAAACAGTTTATTTGTTATAACTTCTTTTTATTAAAATTCTCCAATAGTCTGTACATCAATAGCTTTTATGAAATATTAATGAGTTCTGTAATGGTTGCAGGTTCAAATGACTAGTTTTCTTAATAGCAACAAGATGTGTCTTTTTCAATTCTGACGCTGCCACTAATTACTCTGCATGACATAAAGTAAAATATTTTCTACTTTAATGAGCTGCCTCTAAGTTTTTGTGTGATCTGGCAACCAAACATTAGGATGTGATATTTGACAGGGAAATGGGAACAATTACACATGTTTGACACTTTTATTTATTCCTTCTAGCATAACACAATTTGACATATTTGCGTAACAAGCACAAATAATCTCACAAAGAGGCTTCTGCATACATTATATACAACACTGTATTGCTCCATATGTGAACACTTGTTTTGTCATTCACTAAATCATTATTAGCCTGACAACAAATGTCCTCTTAAGAGTTTCACGTCATTTAACGCTTTCACACCATTTCACTCTATATTCAGCACCAGTACTGGACACCAAAAAGGCACAGCTTCCGAAGTTATACACCCACAATCACAGGAATACCTTTAACTCCAACTTTCCATCATACATATCCTAGAAATAAACAAAAAACAATGCAACGAATAGCAACATTTATGTATAACTAAAGTCTAAGTAACGAAAGTGACCTGGGTAAAGAAGGGCTGGGCCATTATCCTATTTACATTTAAAATATAGATAATTTTAAATGGATTATAATTAGGTGTAGTAGTCGAGCTAAATTAAAGATGAATCAAGTTATCGGCATTTGTAGTGGTCATGAGACATAGTGCACAGAGTGCGGAACTGGTTCTGTCTGTCTGTCTGCTGCTCAGACAAAACGTGCACAACTTCATTCTTTTGGTAGCTCACATATTAAGCTTAGTTATAAACAATTTCAGCAATTGTTGTTGTTAGCTAATGCTGGATTTTTGACAATAAAGTCATTAACCCTCTTGCTCTCCAATATTGAAGAGAGCAATAGCAGTAAATGTAACAGCTTTTTAGAGAGCACCATATTTTTATGTTTTGGCGGTAACATTGCCCTCTCACAACCCCCAGAATGTCTGGAGACCACACCTGTTGTTGGTTTACGGGTCTCACCGACCTGACCGGGAGACTTATCAAAATAAATTCACCGACCATATCCTCTGATTACCAATCAGAGGACGTATTACATGCCATGACAGGTCAGCATGTTAGGGGTTAAGATTTTATAGAGAAATGGAGAGGTTGGAAAAATAAAGATTCCCTAGCCCTCAGGAACCCTAATAGCATCAGGGTCGGAAGAGAACAAGAGATGAGCAAGGTAAGGTCAGATAGAAAAGCTACAGTGAGGACACCATAAAATATAGTACCTTAAATATTGGCGATTTTCTGTGAGTTTTCAAGATGTACGATAACCCTGGTAAAGACTACTTGAATGTAACGTGATAGCAGCGCTATTCCTAAAACTCCTGAGTAAATATCGCTCTGTTGCATCATAAACACGAAACATGAGTCCACATGGCATTTGTTTGTGTTAGTCGCAGGTGATATGAACATCAGGTTATCGTGGAGGAATACAAGGGGTGGATCTAAGGCTGGATGGAGTATAAGTACCTACAATATGGTAAGTCGCCATTAAGGTATATTATCTCATCTAACATCTCCTTATGTGGTTTACCAGGACAAATGCAAGTTGGAGAATTTAGTGTCCCGTCGGGATGCTGGCCATGATAGTCCAGTGGCCAGAGCAGCCGGACAGCAACCAGTACATTCGTGGTTCAAATCCCGGTCATAGCATTGAATTTTTCAGTCTCACACTACCCTTTCCAATCCTGTCCTACACATGGCTATTGTGTGGATGAACATTCATTACATATATTAATTTTTCCGTTTGTTTATATTCCAAGTTTCTCACGTGTTCTTTAAACCTGCATCAATGTTACTCTTTGTCTTCCCTATGTATACATCCAATTCATGAATACCAGAAGTTTTAGCCACTGGAGTTTTTCTTTTATATTAGCCCTAAGTATGTTTTTCAGGCAATATTTGCTAACTCAAATTCAGTAAAATATTCAAAGAACTTAGGATGACCCTATCATGAATTTCTGAAAGACTCATGGAGGGAATGAACATTTTTTCTTCAAACCCTTTTCATCTTCTTGAATGACAGTGACTTTTTCCACAAAAGTTACGTTATACTGGACACATGCCTTATTAAGAGACATAGTGGCACTGATTTGCAACACACTGAACAGTAGGAAGCTCAAGTGACAACTAAAGGCACGTGTGTTTTAAACAAGGAGATATGGGAGCAGGTATAGAACTCCAAGGCCGGCAGCTAGGAGTACAGCTTTTGTTGTTATAAATAAGAGTATATTTTTCTAGACCAAATTTCATGCAGAATCAAAATACTAATTTGAAAAACAATAGTAACTAACAAACAAAATTAATACCAGTGAAGTAAATTCTACTAATATATAAATACACTAGAACTTGGATAATTCAAACCTTTATAATTCAAAATTGTTGTTAATTCAAAGATTTTTCTTGGTCCCTTGAAAATTGTGTAGTAAAGCAATGTAAAAATATCACACATAATTCAAATTTCATTTTCCTTAATTCAAAGTTTTTGTTCAGAAATGTCAGTTGAAAATTAATCTAAATGCAGAAATTTAATATGGTAACTTCATTCATATGTTCACTCCAGGGTTGTTTGTTTCATTGGAATGCAGTTTGTGGAATTTCAGCAATTGTAAATATGATTATCTAGCATAAATTTTCTGCCAAAAGTCGCAGGTTTGCAATCTTAACACTCTCGTGACAACTTTAGCCAACACATTATAATAATATCAATATGCTCTATTAAACACATTGTTCGGTTAACGGTCTGGCAAATACCACTTGAGAGTTAGATATCAAGAGTATGATTATCTTGTTTTATAGCCCTTCATTAAAATATCAATCATATGTTAATATACTTGTATATTAATGTACATATAAATTCATTTATGTAAATTTGGTTTGGTTCGGCAAATACAGAACACCCAACTCTTGAAGGCAATGCCAATGACTTACTTGTGAAAAAATTGTTTCATATGACAATTCTGTATTTGTTGAAATAGGTTATGATGAGCACGATTTCTATTATCCACAGTTTGTTGCATCCATTTGTATTTTCTGACATGGTAGTGTTATTGCTGTATTTGCTTATTAATATAATTTAAAATATGTGACTGCAAACAGAGGCACTTGATTATCTCCAGCCAAGTAAAAAGTCTTAGTCAAATCATCATGTGCCTATTACTTTGCACAACAACCATGTGTAATTTTTTTAAAATACACATTTCTTATAATATCCTGCAATTTTGATTACTATTCCGCATCTTCTAAGGGAAGGTCAATTATGTATTTTACAACTTGTGCAACAAATGGATGCAATTAACTGCCACATGTGCGCAAAAAGCTATGATAAACATTTGGGCAAATACACTATCTTCATCCAATATCACTGGTACAGTAAGAAGCTCTTAAGGTAAGTGTAGGTCATGCGTAGACGGCCACGTACAAACGACCTACACTTACCACTCTTAAAACTTATTGAAAATAAATAACGTACCTTCAAATCGTAACTTTAGTTTCCACTGGGGATTTTTACCGCAATGCTGCAAGGAATATATCGTAGGCATATCCCACTTTCTGCGTGGCTGAAAATTAAGTACAAATGAATACAGTTATCAATTAAATACAACATGTTAACACTTCCACTAACAACCATTAAAAGAATCTTACACCTAATTGCTACGTATTTTACCAACATTAATAGAAAATACCAATATTACACACACATATATTAAGTAGGAACAATGCAAATGTATAATTACCTCTCTGTCGAAGATCATTTTGCGACGAAAAACTTATTTTACCAACATGCAACATGGCTCACGCTTCCAGAACACCAAACGTTTGTTTTCGTTACAAAACTTCAAAACTTGAATCAGCCAATCAGATTTTCGTACGGGTCTAGCAGTGCCACCAACGCCACTCTGTGTTGTGCCGATAGAACTACTAGAGCTGGTGGATTCATGTTTCCAATGCTGCAATCCAAGTGTGACCCCTGTGGCTTTAACCTCATGTTCCTATCCTTGTATATGGTGCCTTAGGTGGCATATATTTTCCTATAAAATCTAAAACTGTGAAGTTAACTGAATTAAAATCCTGAATGCTGTATTGCCATATTTATATCAGAAAATATGATTACTTGGTTCTAAGAACCAAAATCTCAAGAACCTGCTGTAACTATTGAAATAATAAAATGTGTATATTTCAACTATTGTTTTATACCTGTTTACTACAAATTTTACAGAGCATTACTTTTCTATTTTAAGTAAATTCTGGTTATTCTTTAAGCTATTGCCAGATAAGAGCAGATTTCACACTTTTATCTTTTGACAAATTATGGCATTAAACTGCACAAAATAATGTCTTATCACTTACAACTTCTCAACACAAACAAGAGGAGTGAGTGAGTGGTGTTTAAGGACCCATCGACAACTTGGTCATTTGGAAGCACCTTGCCCAAACAGCAAGAGGGAAAGAGAAACATATGATAGACATTCAAACAAACTGTATGCTGTTGAAAATCTATTTAACGGTGACGATAATGCAATATTTCTCCTCCTGTTTCACTTATAAGTAAATTAAACTCCATTGCTCACCTCTGCCTACAACAAGCATCTTGAATGGGATGCAGTATTGGAGGGTAGCATGTGCTTAGCTCCCCAAGTCCCTCTCAGCTGGTGAACATGTTCTTTGCCGCCTACAGCCACTACTTTTCCCTCAAATAGCTCTTGAAATGGCACTCAGATATCTCATGAGACCGAGTGCACCCCAGACCAGGTCTTCCAGTTGGTACCAGGAATCAAACCTGGGCTTCCTACTTGGTAAGCAGCTGCGCTACCACCATTGTTGCTTTTTGGCTAGGTTTATCCATGAAAAAATTATCTTAGAAGTATTCTTACATGTATTAGTTTATTTTGTGTATAATATGATTTGAAGTTTTCCTGGCAACGAACATATTCAAGATGTCCTCAGGCTTCTGGCCACTGCCTACATCCCATATACTGGCAATCTATCCGGCAGAATCAGTAGAATTCTGGCAAAACAACATTAGAACCATCCACAAGCCGCCTTTGAAGATTAAACACCTAGTGAGGCCAGTAAAGGACAAACTGGACCTTAATGTACCAGGGGTATACCGTATACCCTGTGAATGTGGGGTGCCTTGACATAGGGCAAACCGGCAGGACCATTTCCACCAGAGTGAAGGAGCATGAACGGTCCATGCGCTTAATGCAGCCTGACAAGTCAGGTCTGGCGGAACACTGCTTTGAAGAAGACCACAGAGCTAACTTCAAAGAAACGACCATTGTGGCAAAATGTAGCGGTTTATGGGAACGGAGAGTTAAGGAGGCTCTGTCCATCTCCTCCGAGAAGAGCACACTGAACCAGGACGCTGGATTGCAGTTTAGTCCCTCCTGGAAACCAGCCTTAAAGTTGGAAATGGACCGACTCAGAAAACACAGATTCCAACGGAGCGGTGAACTTCTCCTTATTAGAATGGGTGTTTTCTACGTACTAGCGGACAGTACATATACTGGTCCCTTCACTCTTGCTAGTCATTCATCATCCTGATGGTGGGAGAGATGTACACTCCTGAAACGTCGATCGCTCTGCATCACTACACCTGGCTAGAAGCCCGAGAACATCTTGAATTATTTTATGTACTTTTTGTATCTGGTTGAAAATAATATATCAATAAACATTGATATAAAGAAACTTTACATTGATTTAGGCATCTTAAGATAAATATTAGCAAATTAGGCTGTAATAGTCATTTTAGTGCATTTAGAGCACTAAAAAAATCTTATCAATTGCTTTTAAACTTCATGACATCTAAATATTAATACATAGTTTTTTTGGGGGGCTCCATTTATATACTGAGTATATACATACATTTGGTACAGTTTTTTAATAAAGTATATAATGATGGTGTTTAGCTTTAGACTCTTTCATTATCTCGAGTCGTGGTAAGGGTGAAATAATACGGACACAGGATATAACTTTTTCACATTTTATTTGCACCTTTTTTGTTGAATATTACACGCGTGACACTATAGTTAACATTCCTTACATATGAACCGACTTCCTCAACGGTTTCTTCACATTACTCGTCGTTTTAAATCACACTTTTAGCGTCTAAACCTACATGTATCAAAAACACGTCTTCTCTTCTTAGGTGCTAGGATGATAAGACACTAAAATCTAGCATTTTCTTTTAACAACGCGTTTGTATTCATACATGTATATGTCCATTTCCTACGGCATACCCTAGGACGTCATCTTACATCTTAAATAGTTACCGGAATGTTGAGGAAACAATATCTATCCTCCCTACACTTTTAATATTAAATATAAAATAATTCTTATATTTGTACATATTCAATTTGAACATACTTAACATTAATGACATTATTAAACCAATATTTTTCTCAACAATGTAACAATGGTATTACACTCTCAGTACTTAAAAAATCCTTACCAACATGAAAAATAAACTATATTTACAATAAATATTCACATAAATACTTTCTTTTAGGGGTCTGACCACATATTCTGTCTCACATTACATTACATGCTCTACACTACACTATATACATTACACTACATACATTACGTGACATTACATTACACCGCACCACACCATACTGCACCGCACTGCACCACTCCACTCCACACCACACACCACTCCACACACCCGCACACCACACCACACCACACCACACCACACCACACTACACGCCACGCCACGCCACACCACACCACACCACACCACGCCATGCCATGCCATGCCATGCACCAAACCCCACACCACACACCCCACCCCCACCCCACACCCCACCCACACCCCACCCCCCACCCCCACACCACACCCCACCCCACTCCCACACCACACCCCACCCCACTCCACACCACATACCACACCACCCCACCCCACCCCACCCCACACCAAACACCACACACCCCACTCCCCACACCAAATGCCATGCCACGCCACACCACACCACACACCCCACGCCAATCCACACCACACCACACCACACCACACCACACCACACCACACCACACCACACCACACCACACACCACACCACACCACACCACACCACACACCACACACCACACACCACACCACACACCACACCACACCACACCACACCACACGCCACACCCCACCCCACCCCACGCCACGCCACCCCACGCCACGCCACGCCACACCCAGCTTGCACTTTCAAGTTACGATAATTTATTAAACCACATACACATAGGCAACACAGCTATGGCAACATAAAATGTAAGTTCACTTTTCCACATTGTCCCCAAGAGACTGTAAATATTTATCGAATCGAGCAACCAACTTTTTGATTCCAGATGTATAAAGATCACCTCCAGTGCTGTGTAACCACCTGCCGGATACAGCTGGTTACACCTCATCGTTTCGGAATTGTCGTCCACCAAGATCCTTTTCAACTTACTAAACACAGTAATCGCATGGCACTAAGTCTGAACTGTATGGGGGATGTTGTCTTACCTCCTACTTGGATCGCTGTAGCAGTTCCAACGTTTGGTGGGCCGTGTTAGGTGTTGCGGTGAAAAATTGCATGCCCACAATAAAGAGCAGTAGTTTCACAATAAATGTCCATGTAACTGAGCTGTTTAGCCCACAGAAATCTGATTGTTGCACGTACCTCCAATTTGGAGTGAATATCCAGTTGTCATGCCATTGAGCCAGGCCTACTCTGCTCACACAACACAGCGGGATACCACACCACCCTACCTATCGGATGTGTCAGCATTTACTATAGCTTGCTCCACATTGGCCACTGTCGCGACGCACAGCGTGCTCTTGTGGCAAGCAAGTGTAACTTACTTTTTTATTCACCCTCGTACATACATACTAAGATCATATTAGTGGCTTTTGCCTCTGAAACCATTGTTCAATGGCAATGATGCTCACTCAACCTGTGTTAATCTTTAGGTTTATTTACTTTGTCTTTTTCTTTATAAACATTAAACTTACACACATTTTTACACTCTTATTTATACTTTCAGACTCATAGGGAGGATGGGGAACAGTCATGGTTAAAGAAAAATTTCCATCCTCCAGCTGGATGTCAAACCCAGGACCTCTGAATTGGGAAGTTGACATGCTAACCATCAGACCACAGAGGCAGTCAAATTATTTTTGTTTTCTCCTAAAGGAACAGAGTAGATTTTTTCTCTGAAATCGTATGTCTGGTGATATGTTTTCCAAAATGTGTATCAACGTTGAGTATGCTCAACTTATGTAGCAAGCCACTATTGAAATCAACACTCAGTGATTTCCATACAAGAGTAAATACCCCAAGTATGAGAGGTGGAATTGAAACTGAAAAACTCATTGCCACAGTCTGCATCTTTGGGAGGATCTATGTCTGTGGTTCAGATCCCGGCTGTGGCATTGAGTTTTTCAGTTCTGATTCTACTTCTCATACATTGCCCACATACAGCTTGTCTGTTTAAAAACACTAACAGTAGGTTTGTTGGAATAAATAATAATAACCCCCAAAGTATTTTATTCCTGTGGGTACTCCATAAAGGCTGGCCCCTTAGTGCAGTTGGTAGAGCACATGCTTGCTGTGCAAGGGGTCCTGGGTTCGATTCCCGGAGTAGGAATTTTTCTCCAGCTCATCCTTCCCTGAGTCTGGAAGTATAATGGTGGCACCGTGGCTGAGTGGTTAGACTGCTCGCCTACCACCTAGGCAGGACCTGCATGTGGTATTCGTGGTGGATGAAGCGACGTCCGGGCAGGTTTTCTCTGAGTTCTCCAGTTTCCCCAGTCATTCATTCCACCAATTGCTCCATTATCACCCTTCCAATCATCCATTTTACCTGCATCCTCTTCCTCACTATCATACCTGGTACTTGGCTGACCACCTGCTTCCAGGTCTTCACTCTATCTGGTCCAGAGGTCCCTCTGCTCCCCGACAGGGTCTGACCCTAGGTACTGGCTTGTAAGTCCTACATAAGGGGAGGGTAATCAGGGAAAGAAGAAGGGTACTCCATAAGTAAATTATTACTAAATTAAAGGTTGAACACAATCAAGCTATGAAAGTAAATATAGCAAAATATAGCTTAGAATTTATTTATTACATAGTATTACAATTATTATTTATGAAACATCATCCATGTATGTTATCTGTAAACTATCACAAGTTTAAAATGTTCCCATGTTTTTGTGGCTTCCTATTTTAAAGCCTTTCCAAAGAATTTTAAGCTGTTCTTCGTATGTTAGCTCAGAGCGATAAACTTGTCTATCATAGCTTTCCAGCATATTTACATTGTTTTTTTTTTATACTCTATATTCTATACACATAATTTGAATATCTCTACCAACAAACATTTATGTATTCATATTCAAGATGCTCTCGGGCTTCGAGCCAGGTGTAGTGATGAAAAGACATCGACGTTTCGGGAGTGTACATCTCTCCCATCTTCACATTTATGTCTTTTGCAGATTTTTTTTCTCTCCCATTTCCTAGTGCAACATAACTAACCATTGTCACTTCAAGTAAACAGTGCAAACACAAAATTCTCTGCAAGAAATCAACTCTGCTTCCACTGTAATAACTAAAGGAGTAAATTGTAATTGAGCTCTCCAACATTACTTCCAGAATATATTATTCCCACAGTAACCTGGTTTCTTAGTAAATGTTAATTCTAATGAAGTTTTAACAGGAGTCTAGGACAGCACCCTCACGGCAAATAAAAATGAGAAAGAAAAAGTAATGTTACATCAAAAGGACTAGTTCAAATATCCTTGACATCATACACAATGTCAAAATATATTCCTACACTTCCTGTTCCTATTAACCCATTTTGTTTCGTTTAAAATATTGTCACACGGCTAATACACGGAAGAGTGCCAAGTTATCGTTACGGATGCAATTTCAGACTGCACCTCGCCCGTTCAGGACTCTTAGCATCTTGGTGATGCTGCAAGAGGTGCAGGGGTGGCTTTGACTATAAGCGAAGGGTGTGGAGAGGAAACATAATCCAGGCAGCATCCAATTGGAGCTGTCTGAGCTGTCCACAGATGCTGTCTGATCGGAATGAAACAAGTTGTCATGTGATCACTGCTAACAGTGCTGGCACTCGCATACCATACATTCTCCTTCCTCTTAAATTGAATTTTGTAATTTAAATTGATTGTAAATGAAATTTAGATCTGAACTAAATTAGTTATGGCTTTACCATTTAAGGTATAGTGTTGCATATTCCCAATAAAATGATACCAGGAAAGTATACTAATACAACATTTATGTTGGTACTTTTGCTAGCATGACACATTAATATATTACGTAATTTACGTATTATGTATTATGTAATTTACTGTGTTTGGAAGTAGTTGTAATGGTTAAACAAACACAGTTTTAGCAGCACGTTCGAGTGGTGTCATGGTGTCAATCTTCTCGGGGACTGTGACATAAATTAGTGAACCATGAACAGTGTAACTAGTATATGCATTGTGAGTGTAACCAGTTTTGAGTCTCAATTGGAACTTAAGAAGCTCGGGTCGCTAAGACCTATTCTGAATATTGAACAAATTCAAAATCCATGCAAAAATAAAGGTGGTTATAGCAGAAAATGTAACCATTCATTGTACAGGTATGCAGACTGGCTTTGCAGATGCGAAATTAAAAATGCATTTTTTTGTTATTCCTGTTTGGTAATGAAAGCTGGTGATCCTGCATAGAGTTCAATAGGGTGTCAGGCATTTTATCTAAACACAGACTTACAATTAAATGTATCTGCTTATTTATTTTGTCAAAAAACAGGGAAAAAAAAGAAAATGATTTTTCTAATATGGGTATTGTGTGCCTTAATAAATATTGACAGACAGGGGAGCATTGTATGTTATAATTAATAATAATAATAATAATAATAATAATAATAATAATAATAATAATAATAATAATAATAATAATTAATAAATAAATTAATTAATTTAATAGTAATAATAAAAAAAGTTTTATTAATGAATATTCCATAATACAATGGGTTTCCTTCATCCCAA